>JARQTH010000707.1:153998-749850 GCA_030142595.1 Trachelus iudaicus | reverse complement strand
GAGAGAGAGAGAGAGAGAGAGAGAGAGAGAGAGAGAGAGAGAGAGAGAGAGAGAGAGACAGAGAGAGAGAGAGAGAGCCAGAGACAGAGAGAGAGAGAGAGAGAGAAGGAGAGAGAGAGAGAGAGAGAGTGAGAGAGAGAGAGAGAGAGAGAGAGGGAGGGAGAGACAGAGAGAGACAGAGAGAGAGAGAGAGAGAGAGAGAGAGAGAGAGAGAGAGAGAGACAGAAAGAGTGATAGAGAGAGAGAGAGAGAGAGAGAGAGAGAGAGAGAGAGAGAGAGAGAGAGAGAGAGAGAGAGAGAGAGCTAATTGTTTAACTTCTATTTCCATTAGCGATTTATGTCGTTCCTCGTAGAAAGGATGACCTAATGCCCTCGCGTTGTTTTCTTACCACCGGATGCTTGTAATTAATAAGGTCAAGTATACGTAAGCTGGGGACAATCTGGAGTCACAAGACGCGCACGGCATTGTTTGACCGGGCCCAAACGTTATCTTCGTTCTCCGATGACTTCGGCCCGGTTCTTCATGGAATTTTTTTTCTACGGTTGTTTTTGAACAAAAGTACGTTACTCTCCGTCCTGGTGATTATATAGGCCACGCCGGAGTGGAGTCAAGCAGGGGAACTGATAGGCCCACCCTGTCTATCGGGCAGAGAGCCTATCGCACTGAAGGAATTTTAATAACATCTGCTCAGAGCGTCCGGTGTTGTGGAGTCTCTATTCGTGTATGTAGAATTTTTTTTAAAAGTCATTTTACAAATTTAGACCTGGATCGAGTTTAAGGGTCAAAGTTCATTCCGTGCTCTGGAAACTTTTTCTTTATTTTTGTGGACCTTGAAAAGTCACCATTTTCGTCTAATCAGCCGTACCTAGCGGAACGGACCGGGGTTCGTCCTTCGGGAGGACAAAGCGTAGACGCGTCCTGACCCACTAAAATACGTGCGTGTCCTATCGGAGCTCTTTGGAGTCTGTATGTAAAAGTACGAGAGAACGAATAAGAAAGGCTTTCTCGTGGCAGCCTGGAGTTCCTGCCTGAGCCCTGCAGCAACGTGAACTTGAACCAGTCTCCGGTCGATCTGCATCCTACTCGAAGGATCGTTAGTGCACTTTTTAAATTTTATTTTCGTTATTCTTACGAGGACATGACGACAGTGGCGCCACGAGGTATTATTTTCGAGCCGATGGGTGTGAAAATTTGAAATTCTTTTTTTTTGTTCTCACTCGCCTATCAGGATCATCGATCATTCTGGGTCGAAATTAGTGAAGAGACGACGGAGCGCCGTTCGGTTTGTTCTAAACTAACAAGCACGCCTGTGGCGTATTCTGTAAATAGACCGAGCACGTGAGAGGAGGGGACCTCCTTCGAGTGTAAACCGACCTTCTCTTTCTCTCTTTTTATTTTTCTTCCTCTCTTCCAATGCTCACCTCCTCTCTCTATCTTCTCTCTCTCTCTCTCTCTCTCTCTCTCTCTCTCTCTCTCTCTCTCTCTCTCTCTCTCTCTCTCTCTCTCTCTCTCTCGACTCCCACCATTCCCGACAATTCAGCTGGCCATCTTTCTCTCTTCTGCATCCATACACTCTCTCCGTCACGCAACGCGTCTCGTACCCCAGTCCATTTCTCTCTAACTCATGCGGAGTTATAATGCGCCTCTCGTCCCTAACCTAATACAACTGGAGTCGCTCGGAGGTCTATACTGTACACACCGGGATCGTAAGCAGCAACGCCCAGCGAGGCGGGACCGGTTCTGAATAGTTCAAGTTCATCTAGATCTAGACGCAGCGTGGCATAATGCCTGGGAGATGCCTTCGAGTATGTAGGACCCTTGCGATCTTGATTAATCTGGGGAATTTTTTTTTTTTGAAAATAATTGTACTTGCGCGTTGGTACTGTCGAAGGATTTTATTAAGGAAAAAAAAAAGGCATAATATTCCACTGCGGTTAGATATCCTTTACGAGTCGACCACTGGAGACCTTAAGTGTGGCTCCGCGACGTTTATGAACCATCAAAAAGGAAGGGGTCCCTTCGGTCAGGAAAGACCTTGACCTCGGCTCTACGACCTAGAGGCTGTTCCCTGTCTCTCTCCTTCTCTCTCGCGCTCGTGTACCTATGGATTTAGAAGGGCCACCGGACGTCTTGAAAACCGAAAGGGTCCGATGCGTTTTATTCTTCTGTTTTTACGGCTCCTACGGGTATCTGTCCCTGGAGTCTTCTTTGCGTTAAAGAAACTAGGACGAGTCCATGCTGCGGCACCGTATAGGATGTGATAAACGTGTACCTGGGGTCAAAGGGGAAACTCTCGGATACGGAAGTGGAATAGGTTAGGCTGGGTTCCTCCTTAGTCAGCCCTCTCGGTATTTTTAAGACGGGTGAAAAATGGGCCCTTTTTACCATATTCTATTTTCATCTACGCTTACCGCACGCGTCGACGCATCAGGCACGCACGCATCCACGCACTCCTTCTGGTGCATTGGAATAGAAGACGGGACGCGGCGGCGGAGCTGCGTGGCACGGGACGAAAGGGAGCTGATCGATAAAAGCGGCCACTCGGGTTCACGAGCCTCGTTCAAGGACAAGGCCATGTGATAGCAGGCGCGCACCCGAAGCCGCGCACTCAACTACCCCTGCCCGTCTTTACTGGCTTACCAGGGACGTAGCGAGGGGTGTCGGGGCCCTTACTTATCCGTCGGAATGTGTATGGTCCTATTGATCGTTTCAAAAAGGAAATGCATTTTCGGGCCGAGGGGGGGAATAAATATTTAAAACTTCGTAAAAACCGCTTTTCAAGACTTTCTGTCGCCAGCGTGCGTTTCCAATGGACTCATCTTCTCAGAGGCCTACGACATACCCGTACTTCGTCCTAGGTCAATCTCACTGTCGACTTCGAACGATGCATCTTATTACCATACCGCTAACGATACCCATTTAATCCTAATCGCATCCACTTGCTCGATCTCAGAGGCGGAGAGGGAGCCGGTAAGTCCAACGACAGCCTCCACGCCAAAGGGGGAACACGAGTATCTCGCATCCTTCTGGCTGCAGCCTCGGCCAGTTCCCGCGAAGGGCGCACGCGTCGGGAGTTTTCGCTTTCGCGCGTCGCCCTAGTACGCGTAACTTGCATCTCTGCCATAGAGCGTTACGTGCCCGCGACGGGGATAGGCGTACCTCGAGGTACATAGTGTAGTTAGGGGTTGGTCAGGGTAGACGAGGAGGAGGATGCGGAAAGGGTGGGCAGCCTCGACGGCGCGCCGGTTGATGTAAGAGAGTAAGAGTAAAGCTCCGAGCGAGATAGACATACGGCTACCGCAATGCTTTGGAGCGAGTAGCGTGCATGCGTGTACGTTGTGTGCGGACTGTAGTGCGAAAGAGAGAGACAGAGAGAGAGAGAGAGAGAGAGAGAGAGAGAGAGAGAGAGAGAGAGAGAGAGTCAGAGCAGGGATCTAGAGAGGAAGAGAAAGAGAAAGAAAAAAGAAAAGGGACACCGGAGGAACGGCGTTCCGTGTGGCGCACGACCGGCGTGGGCACGGAGTGTGGGGTCCGTATCGTCGGCTCCTCTGTTATATACGGTTCTGCTGGCAAGCGGCGCGCATGGATAGCGCCGAGAATCGCTGAACGCTATAGGCTCGTGTACCGAGAGACTCTCCGATGTGTGTATACCTATATCTTCTATCTAGAGCGTCGGTATAGCTATAGCGCGACGACGTCGTGGAACGACGAACCGGCCGCTTATGCACCGCTGAACCACGGGGACGGCCACACTCTCACTTTCGCCGGCACCGACGACGGTCGTCGGGTCGACCGACTCACCAGTGTGTCACACAGTGCGAGACGTCGCGACTAGAGGGACATTCGGATTACTCGTGCTTATCGCAGTATACATCGTTCACGTTTCGCGATTCCCAACAAGGGAAAACGTCATTAAGGAAAATAACGTTGTGAACTCTGGTGTGCCGTGTTCGACGGAAGGATTTTTTTTCTTGCGAGTTTCTCGTCTTTTGACGCTTCTCTTTTTTTTTTTTTGTTTATTACCACCCAGCGGTACTGTTGAGATATTGGTTTTCTTTTCTTTTTTTTTTTTTTTTGGAAGGCTGCGGAGCATGATTGACGGACTGTTTGGTCAGTGGATCCCGTTTGGACGTGCAGGATTTGGTTTGCAGGAGACATTCGAGAAGAGTGTGATATCTTTTGGTCTTAGCGGGAAAGATACGCTCGAACGATTGTGCTTTATCGGACTGTACTGTGCTCGTTCGGAAATTTTGACTTTTGTCAGTGACACGATTTTCTTTATTTCCGTCTCTCGTTACGTTCATACCTGATTGCATCGCGTCTATAATGTCTGTCGGAGATTTTTAATAAAGACACTGATTCACGGCGGTTACCTCGCGAACGCGTTTTCTCGCCCGCTTTCGCGGGAATTTCGAGGTGTCGCTACTGCTATTCGGAATCCAGCTATTCAGGTGGTATTTTATGTTTTTTGTCAAGTGCGTTTAACGCCGACTCTGGAGCCAATGCAACAAAGGCCATTGTCATAAGGTGTGTGATTCTACAGTGAATTCGAGTAACTCCGTGTGTTGTTGTGCCTTCGGAGTAACAGTGCTTTTTTTTTCGTATACGCGTAGCGCCTCTTGTGTATCGATAATCGTGTACACGACAGTGATTGGTTTTCCAATTTTCTAGAGGATTATTTGAGACAGCAAGTGTGTTGCCCCCCACGTGTCTTACAACATTGACCTTATCAAGAGAGAGTTTATCGCGAGCGGTCAAAGTTTTCGTAAACGTCGCAGGTGGAGGATCCATGTGCGAGGATAGTAAAACTTCATAAGGAAGTGGAGGTTGTGGCCGTTAGTGCCACCGCCCCTCCCTCCCGCCCCCCCCCCCTACGGGAACAATTTCGAAAATTACTGGAAAAGTGACCCGCGCGCGGGTTAATCGTGCAAAGGTGGCTCACACGGCTAGAGACAGGGCTGCGGAATTGCAGGCCGAGGTGAGGAGCGCCATAAGGGTTCTTCATGGATGGTGCCCGAGACCGCCGCAACCCCCGGGTCACGGACGCGGTGACACGGTCCTGATGGCACCGCAGACGCAAATGCGCGGGGTACACGCGCACAGGGGTGGCCCACCTCAGCCACCCCCCTCGGTAGTGGTTAGCTCGACTTCCAGCATGAGACCACCCCCGCCGCCGCCGCCACCCAGGGCAAGGGCCTCGGCCGAAGGCAAAGGTCACCACGAGGAACCGACCAGCTCCATACCTGATCTCGGTGAGATATTTTTATTAATTTCTTTTGTTTTCAATTAAATCTTCGTTATACTCGTTGCCAAAGGAAGTACCTGGAGACACCAGGTACCTCGTATGTTTAGCTCCTCGTCGATCGGACCCACAACTGGCTACGATCTCCTGTAATAGGTCTTAAGATTAGAGCGCCGAGGATTATTCGATATATGACGACGACGAGCAACCTCCAGGATTCGCAGAACTATTTTACATTCGGAGCGTTCCGCTCCGTTTGCTGTTTACGTCTGTGGACATCGGTAACGATAGGAAGATCGGTCTACGCTTGGAAGGGTATCGGGAGACGCGGGGACCAGACTCCGATATCCGGTGGTCGGCGACGATCGATCTTTGGAGGTCCTACCGAAGTCTGGCGAACGATGAAACTTCGTTATTCGGACTTAACGTCCTTAGGTCTGGGTTAAATAAATATTTAGATGGTACAATTCACATTTCACGCGATCACAGTGTCGTTCGGTGCGGCAATGTCGAACGGGAGATCAGAATGCGAATAAATGTTTATTTTTACGTCCGCTCGATCGGTCTTGCGTGCGGGTTCGATACTCTTCCTTTCTTTCCGGTGTCGTCGAACGATCATCGATCTACGTGGGATCGGTAAGTCTGAGTGGATCGGATCTAGCTTCGATCGCGGATGCGAAATCTCCAGTTAATATACCAGCAGTCCACCGTGGCCTCGAGCCGCGTTAAATAACCAGCGCGGGCCTGTGGGTGAGCGTAATGTCAGGGTCACGGGTTACATTGGTCGAGTAACGGATGGAGAATTCAACGCTCCCATACAGGAAGATCCTCGCTTATCACGTATCCATTACTTTCAAGTATTATTTAACAATTTTGAATTCGCTATCGCGAAACATCGGTAGGCGAGCCTATGGTAATTTCTCAGGAATTCAAGTTCAAGGACGCCCATAAATCACTCCGAAATCCAATCTGTTCAGGCTCACCGATCGTTTAACGCTACTCGTCCTATTTCGTAACAGTCCTCCCGTTATCGGGAAACGACAGTCGTTCTCTAGGATCGAAAAGTCCCAGATCGATCGAGAGCGTCTTAAGATTTTTCAAAAAATCCTTTTAACCTCCTCTCCGATCCGTTAGCGGAGCCACGGTGCTGTTGTCGTAGACGAAAATTTAATTCGTCCGGTTTTCACGTCTTGGAATTTCGTTTGGCCCCCATTAGCGCTCGTTACGCGTTACGGGCACGCCGGGAGAATGTACAGGTGACCTCAACGGGAACTGACCTTGTTAATTCTCCTAGGGATTATGTGTCGATACGTTTTTCAAGAGTGTTTTCGGAATCGTTCACGGTCACGGTCTCGGTATGCCGTCATCAGCACTTTTATATTTAGCTCAACGTCGATCCACGCTGTACGTTTGCTCCTTGGTACATATTTATATATTTATATATATATATATATATTTTTTGGTACTATCCATCAAACGTACGTCGTACGTTACTACTAATGACTAATTTACTCCCGTACGACGTCATCCCGTGAAGTTTCTCGCAGATTGGAATATCAATATTGTTCAGTGAATTTTATACGGATTGCGCAAAGTCTCATTGTATCTCGATTATCCGTTACCGTATTTTATACCGACACGTAATAATGGCATCGTCATTATTTTTTTATATCCGTTATCGGCGCGACCCTCCCCCGAATTATTGTCACGCTCGGCGCAGCGAATCCACGTCGATCCCGGCAAGCGTTGTCGGGCTCGAGCGCATTGCCGTGACACGTCATCAGACCTTGGCCTCCAGGCGAGCGCGATAAGTCGCGCGAACCGATAATACCCGTCCTCCGTAATATTTAACTAATTTACGAACCCAGATTAATTTTCCTCTCTTCTGCGTCCAATTATAAATATACATATATTATATACGCACACGCGAAGAGATATATCCCCTATTTGAAATTCTACGGTTTCAGCCGTTCCTCGTAATGTTCATGTCGATCGGACGGGGGTCGTTCTGTTTCCTCAACGATAGCTTAGAAATCGTCCTCTTTCAACGATACGCTTTTATCTGGCCTGTACAGCGCGCTCTCGGGATGTTGTGTCTGGGTTTTCTATAGGGCGACGTGGACGTATCCTCGCAACGTGTGACATGGATCCCAGACACCCTTCAGCCCCGCCAGCAGGCAGACACGCGCCTTCTGTCCTCTGCATGGCTCTCTCGCTGTGGCGCATGTATCTTCTCTCTCTCTCTCTCTCTCTCTCTCTCTCTCTCTCTCTCTCTCTCTCTCTCTCTCTCTCTCTCTCTCTCTCTCTCTCAGGCACGAACATCCGTGCACCGACGCGCTGCGTCAAGTGCGTGTCTCGTTATCGCGGTGCAGGGAACGATAAGACATATATATATATATATATGTATTTTGTTTTTAGGTTAATACTGTGCACGGGTTTATCGTTTATGGACGTTCGAATGTGCGACACTGCTTCGTGGTTATGTTACTTGGGTTGACAGAGATGAGACTATTAACGAGTAGCTTGTGTGGGGCTGGCGGGGGGGGGGGGGTGGGAGGTGATATTAAGCGGGATAAAATTTATCGATCGATCGGATGGATCTTGAGATCGTGTACCACGTTACAGTGATGCGTTCATTGATTGGTACAGTGTTTGTATGATGACGTAGCTTCGTGGTTGCTAATTAATACATCTTGTAACGTGGATCGCGTTAGCCGTAGAGTCTGGGGCTGCAGCCAGACACTCTCACCGCCCCCTCCTTAATGTTGCGTCCCCCCCCCCCCCCCTTTCAAATAGCTGAGTCATACATCGCGCATGCCATGACTTCACGTATGAGCATTTCGACCTCCCCCCCCCCCCCCCACTCCCCATGTCATCCCTCTCTTTTATCTTTCTGGGCTTATTGTCTCGGATCGGCTTCCCCCATCTATCCTCTTCTCCGCTCTGCCTCATCTTGGCACCCTCGAGAAACGCATCCCTCGTGGGTCCACGTTGTGCCACCCTTATTTGTATTTTTTATTATTACCTTTATAGTAACACCACGTAGCCATGGAAAACGGAAACGATGGATTTTTTATTTTTTTCATTTTTTGTGATTTCAACATGACGAATCACTGTGGGGTAACGGAACGAACCTGTGTCACTTTGAAGGCTGTGTAAATTGATTACGTAATTTTTTGAAAAAAAAAAAAAAAAAAATTTCGTCGAGGCCACGCGATTGTCTCATGGCTTTGTTTTTTTACGAGGTTTTTATGGTAATGAATATTTTTATTAAGCGTACGTTGGCCCCCTTTGGGTTATCGACGCGTCGTTTAGGGCGACTGCGAAGGTTTCATGCAAATCGCGTGTTTCGGTTAGTATAATTGTTCGCGGGTGAAATGGAGGAATCGAGCGAGCAGGCCATTCGGATACGTCAATCGGCTCGCGGCCATTGTTCTGCTCGGCGAAAGAGACACGCATAATGGTCGCTGTAACCGAGAGCAACGGCACTGCCGGTGCATTATCGCATTGTGCACCCATGACCCTGCTCGTCGCCGGCTCGAGGCACGTGCGGGGCACCTTCGCGATCTCTCGAAAAATAAATTAGAATAGCCGAGACGAAGAGAACACTCGTTGGCCTCTTTGTCCTCGCGTCTATGAGCTTGTACCTGGTCCACGAGCTCGTCGCCGCGCGCAGAGCTCAAAGGACTCTTTGCATTTTGATCTCTTCTCGCGAACCGTATAATTAGGCATTTCTCCATTGGCCGATGAATTTTTGAATCTGCTCCAAGAAAGTCGACCCCCTCCACTTGGCAATTTCAAAGTAAAAAAAAGGTCCAAAAAAAATATTGGCCATACCGTGTGGTAATTTTTTTTTTTCCCCCTTCCGTTCAAACGCATGATAATTATGCATTTGAATTTTGTGCAAACCTACGAGACACGGATTGTTGACTTTAAGCCGGTTTTACATGTGCAATTTATTTATTTTTCTCGCGGCTTTCCCCGAGTGTTTACATTGTCCGAGTATCGATATGAGCCGGAGGAATGAGCGTGAACGAAGGGAAGGGGGAGTGATGGAAGGGTTTGTGACGGGGAGAGTGGTGAAGGGGGAGGGACGGGGGGAATGAGAATATATAGAAATAAAATGGCGGATCGGTGTAGCGCGATTCCGCTACCACCGTAGAAGAGGAGCGGTTTGTTGTAGGGCGGCGGGGAGGAGGTGGAGGAGGAAGAGGAGAAGGGGGGGGGGTCAGACCAGGCTGATGGGAAGGTGGCGTAGGGTGGCCATTCGAAGGGTTCACTGTCTCGCAATGACCCCTGCGCGCACTCGACACTACAAGGCAAGGGGGAATGACCTAGTCCCCCTCTGCAGCACTGCACCCCCTGGCGCACTGTAACCCAGTGCACATGATCGTCGATTGCAGCTCTCGGGCGCCTACGTTACACGATGCGACGAAGAATATGGCGCCACAGGAAATCGAAATCTTTCCCGGACGAAAGGAAGACGCGTAATATCCGATGATCGGCCGAGTCCGGTACAGGAGGCTTCATTGTCGTTCGGCGATGAAAATTTTATCGGCCGGGCTAAGCGGCAGGCGGGATTATTAATCCACGATTTTATACCTGCGACCCCTCCGCTCCGGGAAGTCCCGTGTCGTTCACCCATGAGGCGCGCAGTTAAAAATAATACGAGGGTTCCGCGTCTCGACCTCTCCTGGATCATCGATCTCAGGGGTAAGGTCGAAGGTCCCCGGGCGAGAGAGTTCATTCCCGTCGTAGTGCATATACCGCCTACGCCTTGTGCAGCTTAGGGCTGGTGGGGATGAAGAACCTTGTCTGCGGGGGTGGTGATCGAGGTCGTGAAAGCCGGGTTGGTTGCCAGGGGGGTGTAGCAGTATCGCTAAGGGGGTACTCAGGTATAACCATAAGCCCCCCCCATGATACGGCACTGTAATGCTAGAACAAGCAGGAGGGTGACTTTAACACAGGGATGCATGTCTCGTTCTCTCTCTCTCTCTCTCTCTCTCTCTCTCTCTCTCTCTCTCTCTCTCTTTGTATAGGTACGTACCGTAGGGGTTGGATGAGTGCCGATGCCATTGCACTGCACTGGGTGAGGGTCATTACTCCGAGCAAGGCGAGCCGGTGACCTCGGCGCCAACGCCCGGAATCGATCCAACCCCCTCAGACAGAGGGGGTGCAATGCACCGTGCAATCTCCTTTTATTACCATTAAGCCAAAGCGTCCCGGCGCGCACGTGATGACGACGCAAGGGCCGCCACCGACCGGCGCGCGTATGCGCCAGTGAATTGGCAAATGGCAAATTTAACGATTGCCCAAGAAATTCTATAGAATCATTGGAAACTTATTGTCTCGCGCTAATCGGCTCTGCAAATTTTATTTCACATCGGAATCCTTAACGAGCATTGTCTCTCGCGAGCCGTGTTATTGCACTCTGGGCCGTGCCATTGGCTGGGGACGTCGCAGCTGAACGATGTTTGCCATTGGTGCCGGATGCCTGTTGACGATTAATGTTTCAATAACAAGGTGCTGCCTCGATTCAATTGATATTCGATTATTAAACGTCACTGTTGTACGAGTGACGCGCGGGACGTCTGTTTTTAATGCAATTCGGTGCCAGATTATTCGCGATTAATTTCTACGCGTTTTTTATGGCCGTGAGACAGTTTCGAAATTGCGGGAAAAAAAAGTTTTAAGTGTCGGTAAAGTCGTTTTCTAGGTTTTTTTTTTTTTTTTTTTATTTTGGACGATCTAACGTACGCGTACCATCGAAGTAGCTCTTGGGGTCCGGGGTAAACATCCGGTTTTCGGTCTCGGTTTATTGACACTCTCGTGAAACTGTTACCGATCGTCACTCTATAGGTACAGTTCCCGGGCAGCTCGTTACGAGCTGGATCTACCCTTTTGAAGTTTGAAAATCGGTCCGCCAGATGTCCCCTGCGGTTGCCATCTCAAATCCCACCAATTCCCATCGTCCAGTAGATGTCGACACGAAGTGTCTCGGTATTACGAAATATTCGTAGAATCGGTCGCTCGGCTATTTTTATATCTCGTAACAATAACATCTCTTTCTCTCTCTCTCTTTCTCTCTCTCTCTCTCTCTCTCTCTCTCTCTCTCTCTCTCTCTCTCTCTCTCTCTCTCTCTCTCTCTCTCTCTCTCTCGTACGTCAAATCCCTCGCGATGCGTGTACTTTTCCGACGGACGGTAGCATCGACACGAAATTTCGCCTTGACGAAGAATTCTTATCGCGTCACGTGACACGGAACGAGGTAGTAACAGTGGGTGGGGAACGACGAGAGAGATGCGTGTGTATATGCGACGATAAGCTTCGTCAGTAAGCAGATTCGTTTAATCGAATTACCCGAAGGTCATTTCGACCGGGAATTACGTAAGTTTCAAACGATACGTTAAAGGTACAGGTGTTATCAGACAGTGGACTTTTTAATTATCGCGCGTACGTCGAATTGAAATATACAATTTTTTTTTTACACGTTTTTCCCGAATTTCGCGACTTTAATTTTCTTTATCAACAAAACCAATTATATCTATCCTCGTAATGGGACTTTTGCCACACGATCGAACGTTTCGTCGTATCGGATACCGGGGAGAAATCTTCTGAGGATATTTTGGGGATTTTTCCAACCGACTTCCGGTCTCTGTAGAGAGGGGCGCGTGTCGCGTCACATCCGTTACGTAAAGCTTTCTTTCTCTTTTTTTTTTTTTTCGTAATAAAAAGGGTTCGTATTACAGGGCGCGTGTCTGCCGCACGTCCGTCTTCTTCGCGTTACGATCCTGGCAGATGTTTCCCTTGTGTCTAAATACTGCTACGTCCCACGTACGAGAGCATACGTGGAGTTTCTATGCACTGGGGAGATATATTGTTCCTATGGGATCGGAGATCGAGGGGCCTGCATATGGACACTGGTGCAACCAATGCAACGGACCTTGCACCTTGTGTATGAATTGCATAAATACTGCAGTTTCTCTCGAGCCCCAACAATAATGGGTTTTGGTTGTGGTAGGGGTCAAGCGATTCAGGGTCGTAGTATGGGAGGGGGGTGGAGGGGGAGGAGGAGGTATGGAAAAGGGGTTTTCTGGGTAGAATGACAGATTTGAAATTCAAATGAAAGTATTTGCCAGACACTGGGGTCGCGTTTGAAAAATGTATATTATGCACGTGGTTACCTGACGATTGAAAATCCTTTGTCGTGGGGTGGGGGGAGGGGAGGGGGGGGATTTTACCTGAATTGGGAAAATTACGTTCGCAGAATCTCAAACCCTTTTTATTTTTTTCGTACCTCTTTCGAAACTTTGCTTGGAATTCTTTTTTGAGCTGGGACTAGGTATGTCTCACTCGTGCATTTTCACATGTACGACGACATTGGGATCTTCGTCTCTGTCCAATGACGGAAAATTTGGGAAATTATTTTTCAAAAAGTGACTCTTTCCGACAAGGGTTGCAGACGGGTGTTTCGCGTACGCCACGTCGTTCGAAATATCTGTGATTACGCTTTCCTTAGTATCTTTTTTTTTTTTTTTTCTCGAAAATACGTTCGGGTTCGATCCCTTCGTCGGGATACTTTTTTTTTGTCATACGTATACACGCTTAACAGTTTTTCTTGTCGGATTGAAAATTATTTTTGGTAAGATCATCAAGTATCACGACAGTTACAAAAATCTTTAATCGATATCGCCTTTATCGAATAATCTCAAAGATTTTCAGAGATTCTCGGAACAGCTATTTCCTGCTATTGTAAAGATTCTACCCCCCTCCCTCCCACCGCCCCCCCCCCTTCCACTCCAACCCGGAAGAGAACCATATCGTAAGAGGATATCGATCGATCTCTTTTACCTTGCATAGGAACGTCAATCATGTCTCGTGTTGCCGCTGCTCTCTGTGTGGGGGAAACCTTATGTCACGTAATAAGCGGTTTTTTTGGTATTACATAATAACCGGGTACTTTTGAAGAGGCCACGCGTCTGGCAAATGTATCGCAGCTGCCTCGGCCGTACAAACATTTCGCCACGAGTCCTCGAACGATTAAAAGGAAGCGCCCGTGGTTCATTACGTTCGGAAGTGTCGAAAGACCGCGAGAGAAAATTTAGCCACCCGGTACACGTTCCACGTGGATTTTTGCGACCTGATTATTTCGGGTCGTACAGAAGCCAAGAATCAAAAATTGCGATTGCTTGACACGTTCCTGAGTTTTTCACCTGCTGGGTCCCGCCCCCCCTCCTCCTCCCCCCTTACCCCCCTTACCCAGAATTGCACGCGCGTCCGAGGTATCTGATACTTATTTACATGTATTGTTTTTTTTTTTGCTTTCAGGTGAGTTACGAATTACCATATGTAGTACGTGGACTCCGATCAACTTCGTTGGAGTAAGTACGGTTGATGGATTTTGGGTGAAAAATAATTTTTTTTTGTAATTTAAATTTTTCGAGATTTTGGGTAAACACCTACTGCGACTGTCGCGCAAGCTGAACCCTTTGATATGTATGTAGCATTGAAAATTCGCATCTGTCGGGATCCTTTTACGTAAGCTGGTATTTAACATCCTTTCGGTGTTGGCAGCGCCTATGGGCGCCACCCTTACGCGTCATAGCCGCGTGTCTTCTTTCGTCGTGTCCTGGTGGGTTCTCGTCCTTTGAACGATTACGCATCTGCCGGGAGTCTGGAATTTTACGCAAATATGTACGAAAAACCCTTTTCGCGATTCGCGCGACACGGGTTTTGCCAATGGTGTCCTGGCGGGACGTAACAGTGGGGAGGTATGTTGGGGAGAGTGGCGGGAGGCAGGAGAAATTATGGCAGCTGCGACGATCAAAGGACCCAACAGGTGAGCGTGGTAACGCGTGGACTTTACTCCGGTGTTGTCCGAGGGACTCTGCTAATATTTGTGAAATATTTATGGCAAAGATTTTTTAGGGGGTGGGGGTGGGGGGAGGGACGGCGATGCTTTTCAGCGGATCGGAGTAAATATGACGTTAGCTCTGGGGAAATTTTATTATTGATATTGTTAGGTTTCGAGATGAAAAAAAAAAATAACACAATTCGAAGGATTTCGTAACTGCGTGGATTACGAGGAGAAATTTTGGAGTACTTTTGCTTTGGTTTTGATTAAATTTTTTTTTTTTTTCTTCTTCCACGGCGTATCACGATGTTTATATTTCAATTGGAAAATATATTCTTGGGTTTGCTTTGCGATCGAATTAATTTTTTTTTTATTTCTCCCTAAAGTCGCGTAATTTCGCCGGTGTTATCGAGCGTTCGTTTAATTACGTTGGGTGAAAAAAAAAAAATTCTCTGAATTTAGCCTCGTGCCAATGCCGATCGATTTAATTAGCTCTAATCAGTATATACGAGGATGGTTTATCTTACGGCCGATATAATATTTAATATGTATACAACACGGGCAATTAAATTCATTTGCAGTAACGATTATTACACCGGGGAAAAGAACGATGCTCCGTCGATTATGCTGTGATAATATTCGTTCGCGCTTCTGCGTCCGACGACGTCACTGGAAATTGGCAAAAATTAAAATTGCAGTGAAATTTTTTTGAAAAAAATTTTCTTTTTTTTCGTTTATCATCAATGGCGCATAGACTGTACGTCCTCGAGGATGGTTCTCGAGGGATGTTACTTGTGGACCCGGGACATTTACGTGTACTGGATATAAGCAATACTCTAAGGACTCTTCGTGGATATCGTTCGAAGGGGATCCTGAATTTTGGTGCGCGTGATACGGGCTTTCGTTCATTGATGTAAAAATACAGCGAAAAGGGGGAACGGAGTTTATTAAAGGATCGAAAAGAGGATCCCTTTCGTATGCCGACTTAAGGACGTTAGGCAGGTAAAATATTCTTTGGGATTCTTTTGAATGTTCTAGGAGTCACTGACGCGTTGCGTTTAGGTGTCCGTGTTTCTGAGGTTAGGGTTATCGGACAGATGGAAAAATTTACGTAAATACGTAAAGCAGTAGGGTTAACCGTAAAAATTGGAAAATCGTAACATCTGCCGAATTCTCGCTGGCACGTGATGTCGGTTCGGTCATCCTTAGCGAAAAGGGTTTTACCTAAACAGCAGCTGGTCGGGCCTTTGGTGTTCCCGTGCTGGTTGCCGTCGGCTGTGTCGACCTGTTGCGAATGCAGCTGCGGTGATGCAACGCCCGCATCTCGTGCCTGTGACGTTTATTGACCACGTGGACGCGGAGGAAAATTATTATACGATCTGGGATACAATGGTGACTGGTCGATTGCACTGGTATAATTTACTAGACCTTTTTTCTTGTCGATGTGTTATACGGTGTCTGGGTCGAGCAGAAATCCGAGGAAAACGGTAAGAAGCTACTGCGCGAGGTTAAAGGTCAATGAGATGAACGGAGGAAGGGTTGCGAGATTACGGTTAACGGAAGCGGACCAGAACACGGTCGCGTCATTAATCTCGCCGGTGACTTCCGTGCGTAGAATCTCGAAGAGGCGGAGAATCCGAAAGTAGTAGCAGAGTGGCGGTGGGTTAGCAGTCGCGGTGGTAGTAGCGACGATGGTAGAAGCGATACTAGCAGTAGCGGTGGTGGTAGTGCTAAATGGAGAGGAAGCAGAAGAACAAGACAGCGAGGAGGCTGCGTCAGGATCCTCAGGGAGCAGAAATAAACTCAGCAGTCGGCCAAGTACCAAAAGGAGATCGCGTAAATGTACAGTGTGGGTCAGAAGTGTAGATAGACAATGTTTAAGGGCGTAAAATCAAGGTCCGTCTTTGTGTATTCGTGAAGACGATGAAAACTGTACGAACTAACAGGGATGCTGTAGGAACGGGGGCTGATGAATATTTTTTTTTTTTCTTCGTTTCCTGTCTCTCGTTTCTCCTGGTAAATCCTGCGATCCTCGAGTTCAGGCTGAGCCCTCATCCTTGGCGGAGTGTGAGAGAGAGAGAGAGAGAGAGAGAGAGAGAGACTGGCAGAGCGAAGAAGGGAGCAATTCCAAAGTGCATTGGCCCGACTGGGGCCACATCCGTGCATCGGTCTGCATATCAGGGACTTGCCAGTATTGGCGCGGGGTTACGCGAACGCTTGCCGGTGTGGTGGTACCCTAAAGACACGGTGCGATCTGCACTCCCGTCCCTCTCTTCTTCGTCCTCCACCTCTTCCTCCACGTCCTGGTAGTCGCCGTCAGCCCGTTCCCTCGTCCACGTGCACTCGCGTATGTTCGAGAAGCCACCTCGAGCCGCGCAGTTGGTACCCGTGGCAGCCCGAGCCACGAGGGCCCAGAAGGGCCGGAGAATCAGCGCGAGAGAGGCGAGAAGGGCTGCGCCACGAGCTCTCCTCAAGGTCCGCGGCGTCCGTTGATCCTGCACGGTCACGGACCTCGGCGCTCGCGCACTCGGCCCTTCTGCTGATATTCGAAGGGACCCAACTGTCTGCTGCCACGTACAGGGCGACATGGGAGCTACGAGGAGGGACTAGAGAAAGAAGGGATCCCCCTTTGTCTCCGTAGGCAAACCTGCCGCTGAGAAATACCTTGGCGAGGATTTCAAGGTCCCTTTGACCTTGGATCGATGACCCCTTTATCGCCTCTTTCGAGTACCAATCGCAAGCTCACACTCGCCCGCCCAAGGTCTGATCGGTTGTAACTTTGGATCTATCGGAAATTAATATTCGAGTCCAAAATTCTTTCGTAGCTTCTGCTTCTCGTACCAACTTGACGCTCGTTAATTTCTACAGTCGCGCTATCGACGAGATACCGTGCTGGCGTAAAAATTACGCGGGACGAGAAAGCGATTGCGTTTCCAATAAAAAAAACTCCTCGATTCTCATAGTCAAGGGTGAACGAACTCTGCTTCATTTCTCCCTCGATATCGCGCAATTCGGACGTTCCGCTTGGCAGGTAGAGAATTTTCGTTACCAGTGCCGGGAGAGAGCTTATGCGATCTGGTAGTCGGCAGGTGATTCTCTGTACTATCAGTTAAAATTTTTCAAGCTTTATTTCGCGTCCTTTTGACCGAAGCTGAAGCTTGAGCATTGGGCGGAAATGGGTAAAGTATCGCTATATCTCTCTGCAGACGAAAGGGCCGTACTCTCGGGGCGCAACTGTGTCATCGAATATTTATTTTACAGAGCACCAAGCGAGCATAATCAAGCGTTGCCATAATTAAACGGACCCTTCGACGTTCCTGTTGCTTTCAGTATTCACGGCCCAGCGGACTCTGTACACGATTCCGATGATTTTGCCTTATCCGTCTATGCGTCTCGCACTATTTTACTAGGGCCTATTTACTACTAGGTCCTTATATACCGTGCGTTCAGAAATCACGGTAACCTTACGTCACTCAAGCTTTACTCCCCTCGTCAAAAAAAAAAAAAAAACGTACGTTTCGCGTGATTCAATACGCGCTCGGCTCAGGGACGTCGAGCCGCTTTGTCTTTGTACCAATAAATATTTTCCGAGCAACACGGGGGTCGATTCTCACGGCTTTGGCTGTGCACTCCGGCTGCTTCTTGCTCCAGCGTTCTCGATTTCAGGCGAAAATTTCCGGGCGTCATCGGGAATCCCTTCAGGATTTTTTTTATGGACAGTTCAACTCCGCTAGAACGAGGACAATTTTCGGCCGGGAGGCCCTTTCGTTCGACTCCCCTCCGAAGCTCTGCTCTCTCCCTTCCACGACCTCCTTAAGGCATTGGCCTTGGGAGCGTTATCGAATCGCGGAAGTAAGGAAGCCACGAGCGCGGGCGTCCCTGGACGACGAAAGGGAGACGGACTTTATCTCGGAGGCGAAAGAATGTTTTAAAGGATCGAAGCGTCGATTTCTGTTTATTCACTCCGAAGCCGGGCAACGACCTACCCTGGCGTTGAATTAATTAAATATATTTATAAAATTTTAGGGATCGATTCGAAGCTCCTCTTCGGGGTCTTACGAATTCTTGTGATTGTCAAAATTATTTTTTTTTTTTTGTTAACATCGTAACTAACACGCACGAGGGACAATTATTGTGTCCGTGGATCGTAGCTCGCGATTGGGATCCTCATCTGTTTCCGTTGCTTGGGCTCGAAATTCGAAGCTGCTCCTTGGGACGTTCAAGGTTGCGCAACGGAGAATTCTCGAGGGGTTGTTGCCAGGGAAACGATTACTGTTTACTGCTCCCGACCTTGGCCACACTTGTGTGACCACCCCTTGCCCTGTTGGAGGAGGAGGGGAGGAGGGGGGGGGGGGTGGAGGGGTCTTAAAACCTGATAACCTTTCACCTCGCTTCACTATCATTTCTTGTTCACGTTGTATCTGACAGTTAATCTTGTATCTGTCGCGGCAATTCATTTTACGGACGATACGCCGAACAAGGATAAGGTCGGTGATTGATAAGAAAAAAAGAAAAAGTCTTATCGGTGAACAAGGTCACTGACAAACGATTTAATATATTTATCCCGGCGGAACGATAGTTTTTATATGTAAAGTACAATGTTATTTTCCGTGCGTGCGTGATATAGAAATTCCGGAGCATCTCGACTTATCGCGATTTCGTTTTTCAGGTTAATTCGTCGCGAGGTCGATGAAGTCTTTGAGTAATTTTGGATTTAATTTTTTTTTTTTTTTTTTTTTTCCAAAAAGAACAGAATTCTTTCGAAGCTCGTAAGGTCATGGAGTGGTGGCCGCGTGTACTCTGAAAATTGACGATTTTTCCGCGTCCCTCCCCTCCCCTCCCCTCCCCTTCTTCTCTTCCAGTGGTGTTAATTGACTCCTGACAATTATTCGTTTTATTTTTAGAACAGACGACGCCCGCCGTCGAAGTTGAGCGTAAATCATGCTTTTCGGTGGGAAAACTGTCAGTCGGACTTTGCGTAAACTGAGATTTATGTGGACGAAGATTTTACGGGTGAAAAGGGGTTTTCGTAAAATTGAACCAGTTAAATTATTAGCAGAGACCGGACCCCATTGACGGGCCCCCGGAGGTCTTGCCTGGTGAGATTTCCTCGGTCGAAGAATGGGGCCTTACCTCTGGGTATTGATATATTTCGACAAAAGGGTTCGAAATGGGATGAAGGGTTCCCCCCCTCCCCCCTCCCCCTACTCACCCACCCCTCAAATACCCCGTGACAATACGTAGGAATATCTGGAGCACAGTGCGGAGGACCATTGAGGTTCATCATTCTGAAGAGGAAGGGCCCACGGATACCTGTGTGGCCGAGAAACCCTTTTTGGGAAAGGATAGGGGGACCAGGGATACGGGATAGGGCCCATCCGACTGTTGTCGAAGGATTTTCGGGATAAATTTATCGAAATTGAATCGACGCGTGGGAAGATGCTTTCCGAATTTATGAAATGCTCCTGCGAAGGGCAGCTGCAGCCTCGCTTGGTCCCAGTATCAAAATATCGAAAATTCCGGCCCCCAGGGAACAATTCCCATAGATCGGACTTGTGTATGATAAAATAACACTGTGGATCCCTCCCCCCGCCCCCCCCCACCCACCCACTTTCTTCATTCCCCTTTACCCTACGTCACGCAGGTATTTCTCTACCCTCGTGTCAAGGGGATGCCTGATTGGGTTGCGATCTTTGCCAGATTTCTTCCCCTTTTTTTATACGTTTTCCGGCTTCACCGATTTCCTTTTTTTTCACCTTTTTTTTTTTCATCAAAAAGAAGGAATCTGGAACGGGTTAACCTATTTTACGGCACAAAGATCTCAGGATTTATCTACGCTTCCGGTTGTAGGACCCTTTTATCTCTTTTCTCTTCTTTTTTTTTTTTTTTTTTTTTTTTGGAAAATAATCGAAATTCGTCTTCCACAATTATATTGTCAAGGCTAATCAGGTATCACGTGATATTTTTTTATTTCGTATTTCAAAACTTTTTTTGGGGCTTTCTTCTTTCTTTAGGACAATCGAAGAATCCCTTAGAACGTTTTATTATGTGTATATAACATGTGTGTCCTTAGAGTTCTCACGTGTCCGTATATGGTTTTCGGGTTATCTCGTGCACAGGTTATCGTGATATCCGGCGACGACGAAGAGTAAAATCTGGACCGTTTGAAATTCCGGCGAATATTCATTGGGACTCGTAAATTCCAATGAAGCCGAACTACGGGAGACACTCGACGTCTTGTCGCTGCGGGACAGTAAACCAATAATGTTATTTATGTCCCAAATGATTCGGCCCTTAGGGCTGATTTACGATCGGCCGGTTTTTGGATTATTTACAAGGAAGCCGCACGGGCCTGCGCGGCCAAAATAAAACTGTTATTTATGTCGTGAAAATTTGTAACGCGTCTCGGAACGAGGTTCGCTCTTTTTTTTTTCGCAAGTTCATAGAAAAATCTTGCGTCAGTTACTTCCTTCCCCCTCTACCCCCTTAGTCACCCTAGTTTACCAACCATACAAAAGATTAATGACACCCCATAGACACTTGTATCTTCCAATAATATAAAAACTACGTAAATATCCTCGATATTCCTGTTTCAATATTTATACAAAAATTTTGACACCCCTTTAGAAAATTTATTTTTTATTAATAAAACACCCGTGGATACGATCACCCTTTCAATTGGCACCTATAGTCCCACGTGGTCAGGCGCACGACCATATTCCAGCGTCATCCAAATAAATTGGCAAAAACCAAAAACCCATACCCGGGCACAACACAAGCGGCGACCCTCGTGGTTCCCGTGCGTCGCTGTTTACCGGCAATTCTCTCGCGTGCTCTGCACATGGCCGGAGTGCAAAGACCTCGGCCATAGGACGATGCACCAGCGGCCTTGTCCCAGCTTACAGCTACGCGCGAACTGCGCCAGCATAACGATATTCGCACGGCAAATTTTCCTCCTTCCCTTCGTCGCGTGACATGTTTTTTTTTTTTTTTTTTTTTTTGCAAAAATTAATTTTCCTCGATACCGCAAATTATTTTATACCGTTATCGGCGTAGATTGTGAAATTGCCGGAAATTTCTTAATTATCGAGGAACTTTGATTTCGCATGTATCTCGTGTTTCTCATTCATTAATTTTTCATTGTTCTCCGCCGTTTCGCGTCTTTCATCGGGGATCCTCGATGCGTGCGCTTCTTGAGAATGCAAGCTGCTTCGTGGACGCGTACAGCCAGCGAGTGGGAGAGAGAGGGAGCGCATGCCGGTGGAAGGAGTACGAGAGCGACGGCTGGTAGGAGGTGGCGGAGGATGAGGCCGTGGCAAAAGTGCAATGCACGAGCAAGGTTCAGCGTACACTCGACGCCTGATGCCACTGACCCATTAATACATATAAAGCGCGTAGCACGTTGTGTTTGCATCGCATTCTATTATACACGTTACATTTGAATTGCTAAATTGCGCCAGTGTCACGTGTTTAATGGGCAACGACTGTAGGCCTCTGTCCTATCAAGACTTGAAATTTTAGTTTTGCGTGGCAATTGTCAATTGGCACCTTTTTTTTATATATAAAAAAAAAGTTTTCAACGACCTGCAAAAAGCCACGATTCAGACTCACCGAATTATTGAAATCGAAAAATTTTATCGACGCCTTTCGACGACTCAGTATCAGGATCGGATAAGCCGTGCGATACGCGACGGAACGACTGGGATCGACCGATTGCTCCTGGATGGAATCGAAATTCTTATACAGTCCTGTTCCTTTATTCCCTGTGGAAGGAACAGGGGTAGAACAGTCGTAAGATCGCAATGTGGTCAGGTAACAGTCGATCGGGCAGGTGCTTGCAAGAAGTGTAATTTGGGCTGGGCAGAGAGTGGGGGGTAGAAGAGATCGAAGGTACGGACACGGTACTGCGAAGTTGTTGGGGGAGAGAGAGAGAGAGAGAGAAAAGATAGGGAATTCTTATCGGAAGGTTCGAAGACCTTGGTATCTCTGGTTTTTTTTTTTTTCCATTAAGGGCAAATACCATCGCGTAACCTAAGAGCGAATTAATTTTGCCTAAATTCCCTAGGAAGGCTCGCAGTGAAATTTGTAAAAAAATTTCACGTAAAAAATAAAAGTCTAGTATCGAACTCACCGTGAAACGTCACTCGAGATTTTTCGAGCGCGACTACTCTTCCTTTCCATGAGAATTTATGCGTATATTCATACCGAGCAAAAGGTGGTATACTTTCGGCGCAACGACCTTAAGCCGAGTGCGAGGACCTTACGCGACAATCGTCGTAATCTTTTTTAAAGCCGTGCAGAAATCGAGCTCGCGCATTGCGTCACTTCCGTCGAATGGCTTAACACCGCGTCGCACGCAACGATCTCAGCGGTCGAAGCTTTTAGGTCGCGCGACCGCCTTGTCGCCGATTAGAAATATCTCTGATGATCTTGGCGCAGCACAACGCGTACTGGATCGTAGGGATGTCGCGTGACTGGAGTTTGTTAGGGCTCGAGGCGATCGACTTCGTACAATTTATTTAATCCGCTGGTCAAAGGTCAACGAACTTTTCGGGTCACGATTAAACGCGTATATCGTACCCGCAACGTGCAATTTTTTTAACCTTGAATTTTCACTCTTTCCCGCAGCAGATTCCGCTCGCGCAATTAGACAGCTTCGCTGAAACTTTGAACACGTTCGTGTTACGACCTTAACGGTGGGAAAGATTCGTATGGAGTGACGTCAGCTGGGAAGGTGTTAAGGAATGCGAGGGCACAGGGGGGAGGGTGGGGAAGATGCGCACGTAGCCAAGTCCCTAACGAGCTACCACTATGATTGCTCCTTCTCGCCGGATTAATTAGATTAAATCTCAGGCACAAAGGGTGACTACCGACTTCCTGTTCTTCGTTCCTGTGAACAGACCTTTACGTGCGATACGCGTAATCGAAGCACGCGATTTTTCATACACGTGGTACGTACGTGCGATGTATCGATATATCGATAGGACGTGACGGTAGGCGTTACGTCATATAAATAAATTTCAGCAGCCCTCGAACGAGAATTCGTTCGATTTAATTCTGTAAGGCGTATTATTCGTGACGTATATCGCTGAGTCCGTAACGACGCGCCGACGTGAGATTGTCGGAAGGGGAGAAATTTAAACGAAACAAAAAAAAAACGAAAAAAATTGTTTCGCGACGTCGTTACGGACGCGTGATTGTCTTTCGAAATTTTCGAAAGGTCAAAGGTCTCTCGCTGTCGCGTGAATGCGCACGTTAACGCGGCGACGTACGCGAATTCAGATTGGCTTCTTTGTCCAGGATTCTCTCGGTGTAATATTCGCGCGAGGGTGGCCGCGAGACAGGGTGGAAAGTCGAGCGCAGTTTCCAAGTGCTGCAAGGGTAGTTTAGTGGCGGTCGTCATGGCAACCCCGAGGAGTAAACGTGCAGTGCACCCTATTCCGGACCTTGAACGAGAAGCGAAGGGCAATCGTAAGGCGCTGGCCCCCAGAAAGTTCCTTCGTATATTAAACTAACCCCTTGTACGAGGCGCAACCCGAAAGCATAATATATATATTTTTTTTTCCGGGGTTTACCACCCTTACGGATATAAACGTCGATCAATAGCCGACTCGATCGAAATATGTATTCGCGATGGGGGTGGGGTGGGGGGTGCTCGCGTAACTTTCGGAAATTGAGACAATTTTTTATTTTCTGTAACGACGGTACGTCCGACCACCCGATTGGCCGATAGGTCGATGCTCGCGAACGACAATGTCACGGCTTCTCTGAATGTTGCACTTTATTGATTGCAACCGGGAAACCAGTGTTGCCATGACTACCCGTAATACCATCCTCACTCCAGATGATGCTTTTATGTGGAGAGGCAGGAGGGAGGGTTTACGATGCATCCCTCATCCACTCTTGGCCGTAGCTGCTGCACCGGCGAAACAAGCGGGGACCTTGATCCTGAATGATGGCGCGCTCCGCCATCTTGTCCTTCTATACTCCCCTTTTGATAACTGTCTCTTAGCATCTTCATCCCCTGCTGCCAGGTCTCTGCGCGGATTCACCTTTTTCATCCCGCCTCGTTGCTTTCGCTTACGTCACTTTGATCGCCATGATCTTTGACGTTGCGTTGGAAAAATTCGTCTGCGATACCGTCCTTACTTGGGACGTTGTTTGACGTGCGTTTAGAGCTGTTTATGTGGATTATGTGAATTTGGATTTAAAAAAATATTTTTTGGAAAAAAATTTGAGTAATCCATTCCCACGAGGGATGGTTCCTTTGGTCTCAGTCTTGTGTACGTTGCATATATTTTTTTGGGGAAAATTTGAAATTTTTCGAAAATATTTTGGCCTTGCGAGCGTGCAGATAGGGAGATAAAAGGATCTCTGGAAGCGGCGGATGGGAAGGTTCGAGGCCGAACAAAGGAGCAGATCGAATTAAACAATCCTTTGTACCGAAACGTTGAACTGCCCGAGAATTGTTTCCGTGGGTCGTGGGGCGGTTCAAATCCCCGCGAGGGTTGCTTCCCGCCAGCGGGGAAATTATCGCGATGCGTGCCTGAAGGGGTGGTATCCGAAACGGTCGTTCTTTACGGAAGATAAGAATTCGAAATTTTACATATCTCAAATATTTCAGAGTTATTTACGTATCAACGTAGGCGATCGTATCCGTGAGAAGTCAGTGAGGAAATACCTGACTTTTGTCTTATTACAATTAATCGTCGATATTTTTCTCTCCGTGCAGTAAATTGACACGTTCGATCACATTTATTGACTTTTTGTATCTGCCGACCCTATCGAGGCACAAGGGTCAATTCGAGTATTTCGATGGAGGCTTCACGCTGCTCCTCCCCCTGTAAGAACGAGAGACGTAACGAGGAAAAATAAAATCACGAAAGCAAACAGCATCCGCCGATAAGAGATAAGACTGTTAAAATAAAATTCGTCAAACCAAAAAGTATGATAATTTCACTTTTGAAAGCGATCGGTTCACGAACTCTTCGCGCGACGCCGATAATTAACCCAGTAAGCAGGCACGACCACGAAGTCGAAGCTTTCGCCAGGCAAAAAGATCGACTGTTAAAAATGGCATTACCGATTTATTACGCAATCCGCATTACCGCATCCATCGAACGAAAGGCAGTTAAAAAATAATCACTGTATCATATATCGACTGCGTGAACGGCTGGTACCTGCTCGGTACAGCTGTTATCGCCACGTGGTGAATTTCGCGCAGGAACCGGAAGCGTGGTCGGGGGGCCCTGCCGAGCGGAGGGGGTGGGAATGGGGAGGTTGGTTGCGCGGGACAAGGTCGCCGTTGTCCTGGCAACCAGAGAAAACGGCACATGCTTCCTGACTGTCCTCCTGCTTCCCGTAGGTTTACATGGGTAACGATGTATACAAATGGCCCTGGACCCAGGAGGCTGCCCCGAGATCATAGCTGGACATTGAATCTCCCTCCCCAAGGTACTCACGGCGGAAACGAGACACCAAGTAATTTCAGTTCTATTTATTAAAGTCCCGTATCGATGCTCGCGATCGTCACCGAGCGCCCCATTAACCGCCACGTGGACGTCCCTGAACCCAGAGAATCCAGTCGCGGGCGACACGTTAAAATCCGTGGATTTATTCGGTCGGTTCCGCTCCGTGCCGAATCCTCGTGGCCTCGATATATAGTCGTCCCGGCAGCCCCGGAATCCTGCGAGCTCGGTGAAGGCTAAACGGGGTGAAGGTCTCGGAGCTGGGAAGCGAGAGGTGTGTGCGAGAGAGGGATGTAGCGAGGAAGAGAGAGAGAGAGAGAGAGAGAGGAGGGGAGAGGGGATAGAGCCTACGAGGGAGCGAGAAGAAAGGAAGTGGGCTCAGTTAGGAGTCGTAGGATACCCTGGAAATAGATCCTAACCTTACCATACCACTGCTCCGTCCTTTCACATCCAGAAAGACTTCCGGGTCTCGCACGCGCCTTGTACGATCGCTTCGTTTCGCGTGTGTCGTATCGAATGTATTTTACACATGGTATTTTACATTTTTATTTAACGCGCTTTTGGAATTAAAAACAATTTTCTTTTAATACGGATCAATTTTTTTTATTACTATAGCTCGATTCTATGTACGACTGGGGGTTTGGCTTGTATATTCATAATTTACTATAGTCCGTGCTGTACCAGTGGCACAAGGGTCGTCTCGGTCCTGCAGTATGTATATAGATGACAGCCAATCCTCGTAATTCATGGTTAATCAATGGCTGCAGCGAATCCGCACGTCGAACTTGTTACTCTTATTGTTTAGGCTTCTGTATAATAATAGTCATTCCTAGAAATAGATTACTCACGTGCATTCTTAAGCAGAGACGCCGCGGATCGCGCTTCGGCTGCACGTAATGCATGCGCCTCCGGGGCCCCGCGTTAAAATTACGATCACGTCCCTAACCTAGACTACGTATCGTGGCAGTGCGTTGCCTAAGGCTCAGGTTAGGTTGTCTCCCTCGCGGTGCCCGCATCGCGGCTCCTTGACTCTCCCTATCACGGGATACGATAACGTTACACGTTGCGTTGGTAGGGCGCATCTGTTTGTGAATGCAGTGGCGTATACAGGCGTATTTAGTTTTTAGGTATGTATATGTGTGTGTAGGTTGCCTCCTCGCTCGGTAAAGTATGTACATGTAAACGCACACGCGGTGGACGTCCGGTCACTGACCCCTGGCAACTATGGGAGAGAAGCGCCTCTTCAGCCGACGGCAGGGACGGCGAAATGGCGTCCTCTGGATCCCTGGGGTGAATTCCGACAGTCCCTTGAGACGCTGACGCGCCAAATTATATATCGTACTGGGATGCTGTGCTCTCTGGTACCTTGGGTGCTGGAGGAGTGGTACCCTTGCGTATTGAGTAAAAGAAAAAAAATTGTATGAATATTTTGACCTGTACTTAGGGATACTTTTTTTTTTTTTTTTACTTCAGACCCTTTGTCGAGTTCCTTTGGTTTTTATACGTCTGCAATTACATGTACGTCATGAACGTGGGTTAAAACCCGGAATGTTTCATCGCGTAGGGACGGTTAATACTGTCATTGGGATTTTTCTTTGTGGTTTTTTTTGTGAATCGTCATTTCGTAATTCTTCATTGTCATTATCCGGTAAGGAAGATTGTCTTTGTTATCGTCTTGTAAGATTTTAATTTTTTAATTTAAACGCACAAAGAAAAATTTGTTTGTGCGTAGCCTTCAGGCATATAAATTTGTGAATTTTGGTTAATTTTTTTTTTGTAGTGAGTCAATGAGCTCTTGTAGTCGAAGATTATGCAACAATCTCAACAAAAAATTGTACACTCGACTTCCGAGCACGTGGAACCTGTTGGATTGTTTATAAGTGACAACGAGCGTGTCAGTTCGCACGACTTCCGCTAGGTGTCTCAGGCTCCGGCAAAAGCTAACCCGAGCGCCAGCGCACTCTGTCGGCCGTCGCTAGTACTACGCTCGGCCGTAGCCACGCGCTTAACCCAGTGTCTGACTCGTACTGCCACCTACTACTGCGTCGTTACAGAAAGCTGGCTTATCCGGTACACGGAGTTACCTACTGTACTGGTAGTGCAAGTTAGCGACACAGCCTTTAGCTCTTTCAAGTACAGCTTTGATATCGACATTAAGCCAAGCCCGTACGAGGCTAATCAATAATTTAAGTTATAATCGAACGTCACAACTTTTCGATCGATCGTTCAACGCCCTATTAATATTGATTTCAGACGTATCAGGTGGATAAGGAATTTTGAAAAAAAAAAATGTAGAAAATTTCATTCTTCCTTCTTTTCCTTACGTATGATTCAGCCGTTTACGTCCGTTCTGGATTTACCGCAAGTGGCAGGTTACGCGTCTCTTTATAACCCGTCCGATTGGATTACGTAACCGTTCGTTGCCGAGAATCATACGGCAACGAGACACATCGTGTCACCGACGCGCATGGAACTATTAACCGGTAGCAAGTTTCGCTTTCTTTACGTAAATCATAGCTTCTTTTTTCTTTATTCGCAATTTTGCAATCACATTTTCGCGAAAGCAATGAAAAGTCATTTCGGAGCGTATCAACGTTATCGTATCGCGAGTCACGCTACTCTCGTCATAGGCGCCCGTAACGAAAGTCGCGAATCCAAATCTCAGGATCCCGGATCGATCGATTCCCAATAGAAATTACATTATCGACAGAAGCAAAGAGAATTGACCTATCCGCGACACACTCTGCCTTCAATTCGTAGCTTTCGTTCGGATCGTTTCGCTGAATCTTTCATTGGATCCACATAGCCCTGGTCTATTTTCGTTTCGCGGCCTCGACTAGCAGCCATAGACCGTCAGTGCCATGGAGTCTCGCGAAAACATGTAAACCGATCTTTAGGTCTCGGACGTTCCTACGACGCGTGTAAATTGTCCTTTACGACTTCTGGACGCTCGTAAATCGTGTGCAACGCGACCAAGTATTCATGCACACACATATATATATATATATAGTTCGCTTGGATCAGCTTAGAATCCAAATCCACCGAACGTCCCAAAGATTTATTTATTTTCTTCAGTAGCTTCGCCATTGTGAACGCCGCTTTATGGTGCGGTGTCCTGGATCGTTTTATTAATTTCTGCAATTTATATAGGTATTACACACACGCGCACACACACGCCTACTATAGGTATTCCGCTAAGTGTATTACAGAGTATCGGGACGCCTGTGTGCGCGCGCAACTACACACACGCTTGCCTCGTAACGCACACATCGACTTACGAAAAGTTCAGTCACTCCGTAACCTCCTTTCAATCGAAACTATTACACACTAGCCAGTGACTCTCAAACTGCGATGCTTTTTACTTTCGTTAGTCGCCGCGACGAGAGTGAAAGAACGAGACACGGCCCGTAGCGAAGCCACGTGCTAAGTATGCAGCATCCCGAACGATCCTTCGTGTACGGTGATCGTTTCCGCGGAATACCGGACGAAATATCGTCCGGTGAAAACTGGTCGGATTTCGCTACGCTATATTCACTTTCTCCGCGAAATTTCTAAACTCCCGGCACGACTCGCCGGCCGAAGATACTTTCCCGTCTTTGTCGATCCTTTCGCAAAATCGGCAATCGAAAGTGAAACAAATTATTTAAAATCATTAAGGACTCGGCGATAATTAATTTACAATAACAAGCGCGCAGACGGATCGTTTTTGGGAAACTTTTTTTTTTCGAAATTTTTTTTTTTTTTCAATTTATCCCAACCATCGAAATCCTTCTACGCCAGGACGTCGACGACCCTGAAACGTGAACAATCGAATCGACGATAAGCCAGACTTCGACGCCCACGTTGCTCCTCAGATTGGGATGCTGGGCATAGACGTGCACACGGAGATACGTCTCGCGTGCGGCATAAGGTCGAAGTTCGAGTTTCTCGAGTCGCTCGGCTTCTGGACACGTTTCTCGAAGGTTCGCCGCACTACCAGGAGTCAGTCGTTTGTTGTTGAGCAAGCGAGCAACCAGTCACCTCGATAGGGACTGTTGAACCCGGGAGAATCTAGGCCGTCGCACGGACACACGGACCAGGCGCACAGCTTGTCGCTACGTTACGTATATAATATATATAGGAGGTGGTCTGGGAAACCGCCTATGAGACTAAATATGTATATACATAAAGGATGTACCCAGTCATACCGTAGAGGGGAGGAGACACCGGCGGGTGGATTCGCAAATCTCGATCGGTCTGCTTCTGCAATTTCGAGTGACGACTTTATCGCTGTAATTGACTTTTATGATCGTTCGATGCGCACTGGGGACTGTATGCTGGTTCTGGAGTGACCTTTTTTTTTTCTTCGATTTCAGGAGATAAAATTAAAAAGTGTATCGACGGAAAATTCTCGTGAGTCGGTTGAAATCTTACGAAGTAAAAGGCATCGTCACGCGGTATTTCACTGGTCTATTTACGTCGACGGAAACTACGTCGTTGTCGCTTCTACGCGACTCAGCCTTAACGTTTGAATGTCGATCGGTTCTAGGAGTAAGTGGGAATCTTAACCTTAGCATCTCTTATCTCGCTCTTACTCGGGCTTTTCGGGCATTTTCTGTCTCTTTCGCTCTCGCGCTTTATCTTTGGATTTTTTTAAAAAATCCTAATCAGAATCACAGACACCAGTGCGGTAAGATCGTTAAGAAAGAAAAATAAGTAAAAAAAGAAATAAATATAATCATGCGAAACTGTGTAGGCAATTGTAAATAAAAATTGTCTCAGGGGTGGGAGGGCGCACGTGGACTGGGTAAGAAAATCTACGCCTACATCGATTCCTCTCCCGGGGGTCGAAGAGGCTGCGGGTCGACCCAAGGGTTGTTGGGCGAGGATGCTGGAGTAGGGGGTGTACCGGGGGAGGGGGGGGGGGTACCCCACGTTCAGGATCTCGGCCGGTGGAGGGTTTATGGCACCAAGGGGTGACGTGGGGGTGGGGGGCGCGTTAGCCCGGACAACTCCTGACCCGGGTTCGTTGTCCTTTGTCGAGCGCGGAGTTGCGGACTCACCCTCGTTCGACGCCAATGTAAACCACTCCCTGCCTACTCTCTTCCAGCCACTCGATCTATTTCGAGGGTTGTCTCCAGGATATACCTGGTGACGCAGAAACATCGCGACACGTCTCCGTACGATTTTTCATAGTTTTATTTCTTTTTTCACTTCCCGCTCACACGTTATTCCTATTAGAGATTTATTAGCTAATCAAGGCGTACGGATCGTACGCCTACGTGCTGTAACGCGACGTGGAGGAACGAAAAGAAAAATAATAATCGACATCCCGCAGATTAATGATTCACTTATACCCATCTAGTTCCGTCGTCAACATTTTTTTTCACTCCAGCCAAAACCCCTTTAGCCCACGGGTTTGTCTCAAAGAGAGCACACGCCGTTGATTCAGCCTTACGACGTGAAACCAGCGCCCGGAGACGTCTGGTCGTCGTTTCTCGTAATTTACTTGGACACTTTCGGCTTCGAGCGCGAAAGACGCAACGATCATTGCCGATCGCGGCTTTGCGATTCGCTAACTCTCACCGGGTGCGAGAGAGAGAGAGAGAGAGAGAGAGAGAGAGAAAGAGAGAGAGACAGCCTCTTCTTCGCTTGAGTTTCGCCAGTCGCCAACCTAGGAGAGAGTACTTGCATACACTTGGACGCACATACACTGCGTGGGACTCGACTGTTACTTTCGTTTTCGTTTCTAGGCTTCCTATGCCGGCGATGACGTCCGGTGAAATGTTGTTTACGATGCGCGAAGTTACGTGGAGGACTTTTCGTTTTTATCGACGTCACATCCTGATTCACGTACGACGTGATATATTTTTTTTTTGAGCCATCTCAGGGGCGATACGGATTATCTTTGAAAAAGTAAAAAAAAATTTTTTTTCGTGTCCTCGGTAAATTAGTCTACTTCGCGGGCAAGACTAATTGGTTCGTTTAAAAAAAAAAAAAATAAATAAATTGTGACCTTTGCATGGTTATGGTAACAGATCAATTATAATGGTTAACCCCTTTTTTTTTCTCTTGATAAAAAGAGCACTGAATGAATGCCATTGACTAATGGCATTATGCCGCAGTTGCATAACGGAGTGCAGCTTATCCTCGGTCCGGCGTTGATAAAACCGTGGGCCTCGGTTGTAAATGTATCCTTGGTTATAAAACTGGCGAGGTCGACCTCGCGCGGATTCGTCACGCTGTTAAATAAAAATTTTCCGATCGATCGGCCGTTTCATTAGAAATTTAATATTTGCCTCGATGATATTCTACATCGAGTTTTCTGTTTGACAGCTTCGCGATCGACGCCATGTTTGATCGGCGGGAGGGAGGGAGGGGGGGGGAGGCGATCTCCTCCCCCCGATCGGTCTTATCTGCACCAGGGTGCCGGTTCACTGACACCGTAGATCCATGCTGTTTGCCGTGGTTGCGCAATCGTCGCGGTCCTAACGAGTCCATTGAAAAGCTTCATTTTCATGACGACGACGACGATCGGCTCGACGCTTAGATAAGGAAAGGTGCTCTTAAACTCGGCGCGTTATCTTCGACGGTAATTTCGTGGCGCACTCGCTCTATCGCGCCGCTACGATATAAATACCCGGCAGCGCTCTTATCCACTTTGATCTTGTCTGCATTCGAATTGCAATGAATTTCGCAAGGCACGCTCGAGACTGTCGTAACGCGTTCATTGACACTTTGCGTGTGAGAAATGGGATGCAAAAAATTTTGCATTGGTATAGACGCTTTTTTTTTTTTTTTTTTTTTTTTGGTAATTTTGATGGAAAAAAAAATTTTGTTATTTCACATGTCACTCTACGGTATTGGCATTTTGCGAAAATTATGGAGGACGTTCGAAGCTGGTTAAAAAAAAATGATTGTATCATTAAAATACTCATGCAGACGCCGTGCTAAGGCAAATGTAAATTCCGATTCGAAAGTTCCTGATTTCGTAAGGCGAGAACGGTCCGGGTTCGACGGCCCGCGAGCTGCGGCTCCCCATAGCGCCTGGTCTTCAGCGTAGCGTCGGCTTAACGCTCGTTCTCTCTTTCATAATGGATGATTAGTCGCGTTACGTAGAGTAAGTTTCATTACCTGCTCGAGGTACTCCGAGATACGTTGAATGTACCTTAGAGGAAGGAACGGGGTATACTTGCGTCTCTTGGACAAGACTGATTAAACGTATATGAGATTCGTAATAATACTAACAACATCGTAAGCGATTAATATTTACTGGCTGCGCAGACAAGACGCGGTGAAAATTTAGCGAAAGAATTTTTGGCAAAAATATGGCGCGTTTTGAATTTTGAAAAATTTAATGATTCTTTTTGTCGAAATTTTTTTTAATTTTAGAAATCTTTTTTTTTTTCCAAACCAGTTCAATGACTGCTTGTGAGGATATCGTCATTCGACACGAGTTTGATAAACCAGTCATGGGTTTCCAGGAAGACGTACGGGTACCAATGAAATTCCTGGTATTTCCAGAATCAGAGGCGTCGCGACGCATCTCCGATAGCCGCAAGACGCACGAATTCTTATCGCGATTCAACCGGGTGGGGACGACGAGCCTGTATTCCCGTCGTAAAAATATATTTAGACCGAACTTCCCAGAGCTTGAGAGTATCTTCCTTTAGAGGCCGAAGCATCCGGTTCGAGATAACGGGTGTGATATTTTTTAAGGGAGAAATTCGAATGCACAGTGAGGATTACAACTGGCAGCGTTGCGCAAGCCCAGTATGCCGATCGTGAGATACCGAATGCGCCTCGAATGCCCATAGGAAACCCAATACTTATTACGTGTTTCACGTTAAATAGATATATCCAGCATATACTCGGAAAGCCTATTAGCTCGAACGAGCGCAAGCTCATTTTTCCAGATTCGCCGTTACACGCAGTGTATCCGCCATTTTTAATCGGTACCCATATACCATCCGTTTCGAAATCGATATTTAATTTAAGAAAAAAAAAAAAATGTTATTAAAAAATTTCCTCCAAATTCCCACGCTAACCCGACGAAAGAATCGAAAATTTTCGTACACCCGATATAAAAATTCCGAACCAAGGGCCTTTGGTGAAATCATTAAAGGCTTCTCGGTGAATGTCCGATTTTCGTAACGATCGGAAGGCTACGCACTTCTTGCTTAGAATCGAGACGCGATCGCGTCACGGTAGCCAGTCGATTACTTTCTGAATTACATGCACCCGTAGCTGCCGTAATGACAACCTTTGCGATATTATACATATACTCGGGCTCAAGCCGCATTCTCATATTAGCCAGCGAGCGATCGCCCGATAACATAATTGATACTTGCACTGTGGAATAATGCACGGGGGGCGAATTCTCAAGCCAACAAAGGACTCCTTGTGCGCACTCGTCTAGCTCGGTCTATCCGTAGTCGCTACGTGTGGATTGGTCTTTACGGGACGAGGTCGCGCGGACACATTGCGCATTGTTTCTACTGATCCGATCAAACGACCCCTTCTGCATTTAGTTCAGATGACAATTTTTTCATTCCGACGCCGCTTCGAGTCTTTCAACTAAATTCTGAGTAACGATCTAAAGTAATGATCTTTTTTTTTTGGTATAGATCCTAGAACGATCTACGATCGAGATGCACTGTCCTATACAAGCGCCCTGTTGTACAGGAAGAACAGGAGTAGGTGGGTACTACCCCCTGACATATATATACCAACCAGTTTCATCTTGGATACCGTGGCCCCATCTTCAACCTCCGTCACAGGACGCTGGACCAATCGACCCCTTCGTGATTACTTCCCCCAAAAATCGCCTACCCATGATAACGTTGCAATGACTTTTTCGATACTTCGCTATAATCGCCGTAACGTCAAAGCCGAGCGATTACACGTCGAAATTGAAAATGCTCCTTTCAAATCCTTTCGTCGAACTTCCACGTGACCAGGGTGAAGTAACGAAAAGGGGTTGAAAGTCACACGACGATCCCTCCCTCTTTCACCATCGGCGACGCATGCGCCCTCGATTCCGAAGGACGCAAGGCCGATGAACCTTCGAGGACAACGGGGTGGCTCGTTCTCTGCCTTTCCACTCTTTCCATTCCTTAAGCCGCGTTCACATAGTTTTTTCTTATCGTCCCTTAACCAACTATATATATATATATATATATTTTACTTCGACGCGGAATCCTTTATTTTTTTACCGTCGTACAGATTCACCCCCCCTCACCCCCCCCCCCACCCCAAATAAAATTGTCGCCCGGCCCTTTCCCTCGTTCCCCGATATGGATCAGCAGGAATTTCGTCCTCGACGGTTCGTTGGCCCGGCCTTCGTATCTGGGCCACTCCTATCCACCTATCAGTCTCTTTATCATAATTCATGCCGGGGCGAGCCAGCCGGGCGCATTGTGAACGTTTACGGGAGGGTATTGCGAGGCTGCCTACCGAAGGTGCAGTGCAATGCAGTGCAGTGTGTACGATGCCGTACGTAAGAGCTGCATAATTTAGATGAAAGTAAACTGCAGCCCGCGAACGCTGTCGTAACTGTATTTCCCCTTCTATCTCCGTAGTATGCAAGTGCATGTATATATCCATGCGCACATATAGGTCGTGCAGTGGTGGGAAGGGGTGGTGGGATGGAGGGCCGAATGACGCAGCGAGAAGAATCTGGAGAAAACGTGTATCTACTCTCGATTCTTCGAATCCGTGGTGAGTGCCAATCGTTCCATAGAAACGAGCCCCGCGACAGATAAGAAACTCGGTTAATTTATTGGGGAAAAAAAAAAATTTCCAAATTTTTCCTCGAACGCATCGCGCGACTCGCGCTCGGTGCAACGTACCGATACGCGATAAGAGGATGCACAAGGAAAATCCTGCATTCTCCTTCTCTAACGAACGAGAAAGCACGATGCACTCCGTTGCACAGGTTGTACTTAACTCCAGCGAGTGACTGAGTGGAGAATGACGTCAGAGCTTGCTGTTGCAGCGCCCTAGATCGGGGGAGGTCACCGTGTGCCGGGCCGACGGCCTGCCGAGGTCAAATCCTCGGACTCTAGCGGAGTTGTCGGTGCTTTTCGTCGTTCTACCGTTTTCAGACTCTACTACGGGTCACGCGTGCGATTCACGCGCGTCGCGTAATTGCATAGTCGTCGCGTTGGAATTTTAAATTGAAGAATCGTGGAATCGCGGAATTTCGGTTTTTTTTTTTTTACCCAGGGAACGACGAAACGTATTCTGGGTAATATTAATTATTGCCTCGGTGGCGACCTCCTCGTCTATTTTCTGTTCTCCTGCCCACGTGCGTTTCTGTATTAACGAACTCGTGGATGGGAAGAGACAAGACACGCGCGAAAGGCCTTGCCGAGTCTTTCCGATGGACCGGGAGGGACGCGCTTGTCAACGTTCAAAATAGACGATTCCCTAGGCAATTCCTGGTAAAAAAAAAAAAATCTTCCCGAGGGAGGCCGCGGGACTTTGGACTGTCGACGTCACAGTCTAGTTGCATCCTTGTCCTTCCGCTTGGCATCTTCGAGGACTCTTCCCTATTGGCTCGATTTGTTATTATTATTGCCCATGGGAAATTTATGGACGATGAACGAAAAAGCTGTATAAATTATTATACTACAAAATCTCGTTGCATTTGAGATGCATCGAAGTGCATCCTCGGTCCGTTGCATTTTCTCCAGCGAATATCCTTTCGCGCCCTTATAAAATTATTCAGGGCGCATCGGCCGGGATCACCCGGGGACAGCTACTGATACGTCACTGGAGCAACATCCTGCCGTGAACCCACTCGATTCACCATGGAATTGCATACGCGAGTCGACGTAGCTGCATCGATGCACTCGATGCACGTACGGCGCATACTTGTGATGGTGTCACGTGTTTGCACATGCCAGTGTACGTCTTGTGAGAGCGAACGGGTGTCCGTGAAGTACAATCGTAATATTTATATCATCGTCGTAGGCACCGCGTAACGCTGAGTCGATGAGTAATTCGTGACGTCACTTAAGAAAAACATCGTAACGCCACGCTATTGTAATTACTTGCGTGTCCACCCTGTATAATTTTATTTGACAAATAATAATATTTTTGTTTTCTCACTGGCATTCCAGTGCCAAATTTTATGCGAGCGAATAAAAAAAAAAAAGAAGCGGGACAAATATTATGCAGCGATTCTGGGCACTCTTTCGTAATAATTGGGACACTCTGTAGACACGCGAATAGCCGTAACGTTCACCAGGCGCTTCAAGGTCTCCGCACGAGCCGTGTTATGCGCGTCGATCGACGCTTCGATTAATATCAACCGAGTCCAAGAAGGAACGTCGACGTGTACAGGGTGACTCGAAAGTATCGGTGAAGTCATCGGGAGGAAAGAAAAATAGTCACGCGAGTAACGTGCAACCGCGACGCTGTGGAATTCACGTTCGCCCTGTACGGTCGACGGTCGTCAATGGGTGGATCCTACGCAGAATCCGAGGACAGGGACCAAATTAATCAGCGGCAATGACGGTTCGGTAAACCTCGATTAGGGCGAAAGGATCACGTGACTAAGATCGATCTCACCGGAGAAAGCGAGGACACGCGATCTATACTGAAATTACGTTATCCAGGATACTCGACTTCTACCCGTGCAGTACCTGGCGGCACAATGGAATTCTCACGTAAGATATTTAATTAAAAAAAAAAAAAAAAAATTGTCAGCAGATTCGATAACAATCGCCGCCTAGGATCGTTTCACTCTAATGCAACTAGCGGTTGCGATGCAATTGCCTGCTGCACCTGCAAGTCTCTTTTATCCGCTTACACTGTACATTGACGATATGTACAACAGCCTCCTTTAAGATCGATCGCGATCGGCTCTTAATGCTCATTGTCCCCATGCATCACGATCTCGATCGTTTTATCGATATCCCACTCGTGGATCCCTACAGGGAATTGATCTAGATTTAATCCTCCTCCGCCGTTATGCCTACCGACTCTCCTACGTAAATGCGGCGTTTACCCGTACCATGGGCCTGGACTCGGCGTTCCGTAAGCTATTAAAAAATGTCATATCTTTGTCATTACGTAATCGGAATCTGTCAAATTTCGCGTGTATCGGGCGGGAAATTCAAACGACCGCGACGATAAATCTGCACGTGGTGAGAAAATTTTGAGATTTTTTTTTTTTTTTTTCGATACAAGATAAATTGTGTATGACGTAATTCATGCTAAAGGGATTACGTAAATTCACGGTACTAATTGTCAGATGTCATTCCTCCCTCGATCTCGCCTTAAGCCAATTAAGATCCAGCGGATAATTCACGATCATTCACAGATCCGAGCTCACCGTGCCTATTGTATGTGGACACGTTCGGTATTGACTGAGAAAAAAAAGATCGCTGCCCCGCGTGACAAAAGGCTGTGCTAGCCGCCTTGCGACAGATCACAATGCTCCATTAGGAATTCTTAGAGCGAGCAAAGGCACCCGCCTTTGCTTCGCGTTCAATGCGAGCAAGTGACTCTTGTACGTGTACCGGACAATTCGCGTTTCAAAATCGTCAGAGCCAACGTAAACCCACAGTACACCCGTCGTATTGTAATTTGTAAAATTCAATCCGAGAGTTACCTCGAAGGTACCTTAAGGTGCACGCTCTCGTTACGAGCCATTACGAAGTAGGCTGTGTTATGCCGTACGCGGTATGTATAAGTATACGGTACCGTAATATCGCATACACTCGCAATTCATCGAATTTTTTAGAACTACGTAAAGTGTCACGTCGGATAACGATAATTTCTTTAAATTAACGAAGAACGATCTAACGTCACTTCCTCTTTGCAAATGTCACCTAGAAATGTTAAATTAACGATACACGACCAACTTATATTTACCGGATGATCATAGCGTTACCCGTGGTCCGGGATGCGTTTCTTGCGGCGATGCCAAACGTTATGCAATGACGTTCCCGAGTCCGTGCCTCGGTCGGCTGTCTATTTGCAGTACGGCATCCGTGCGGTGTTTCGCTCGGAGATTTTTCACCTCCCGATTAATCGGTCAGAGCACTTGGCCCGTGTCACCTTAGTTCTCTCGATTTCACGTCGCTTCGGCTTTGTTTCGATCAACCCAGGGAAAACAGTATTAAAGTCTAATCGAAAAGTCTGTGACGTAAACCGAAGCTACGCGGTGGCCAAGATGGTTTTTACGTATGCATTGGGTCGAGAGAGAGTGGCGCCAAGTAGCGGAACCTTTTCGAAGTAACTGTATCGCTATTCAAGATAGCGCCGATGCATCTTGATGCAGGTCAGCATCTTCTCCGGTGTACTCCCGCTTGGATCATGACTTCCGGTAGCGTCCGACAACCTCGTCTCGTTTTGTATGCTCGGAATCTAAACTGCATTGTTCTGCTACGTTACTAAATGTACCGTGTACCATTTAGTTGTATGGATCTTTTAATGGAAAGAGCCCTGAGGAAAATACCCTCTGTACCTTCATCTGGGACGCACCGAAGTCTAAACTCGGTCGAGTGTTGGTTGTGTCAAGGTTAGGCTTGCTTAATACGTGCGAAAAAGAGTATCGTCTCTGTAGGTCCTTTGTTGGGTCGCGCTAAGCTATGCTGTCTGGTTGCAATGGAGATACGGTTTGAGGTAACGCAAGAGAGAGGGAGAGAGGGAGAGTGTCTCTTGAACGTCGCAGCATATTCAGGCGTGTATTTGTATGGATGGTGGTAAAATTTTCTTTTTCCTTTCACCGATTCAAGGATTATATTTTAAGATTGATAATTTCGTACGAGGTACTTGTTTACGCTCTTTTATGACGAATCCCGTCACTTATGCGGTTCTCCACAACGGACGACTGTCCCAGTCAGCGTCCATTAACCTGCGCGTGTCGAGGACAAACCGTGTGACGCGCACGCGTCTCTCGACTTCGTGGAACTCGGTGGAATCGGGTCTCCGAAAAAAGAAAAAAAAAAAAAAAAAATTTCCAAAGTTCCGTATCATTTTGGAATTTTTCTCTAGTTTATTTTTGGATAACTGTCCGCGATAACGCCGAGGCCTCGGGGAAGATTTGCTTGCGCGCGCGGCACGAGGTTCGGGAACGCTTCGACGCGGTAATTTCGAAATGACGGAAATTTTGGGTATATTTGGTGTGGATGGTAATCGAAGGAGGGGGTTGAGAATTTATAAATTTTTTTTTACTTTTTTTTTGGGTGTTTTTCGGTACACTGATAAAGGGAACGATAACAAAGGCGACAATCGACTAGAAAGTTTCCTCGGGTTGGCCTGCTGCGACCCGATTATCGCAGAACGGCCATCATCGGGTGAGCCGACTCCCACCCTAGGTTCGGGGTCGTGAACTCAAATCAGGTCTGTTAGAATTTTAAATCGTATGGCTTTCACTGGATATTAGCACTTCCTTAATTTGCAATTTTGCCAAACGCAGTTTGCGCGCTTTAGGCTTTTTCGGACGGTTTTCGCAATCCGACACGGAGATTCCCCCGTACGGACCCGTCTGATTTTTCGCGTTGTCTATTGTTATTATTTTTTTTATCATTGCTCTTACGCGAGACGTCACCCTTTTTTTTGCGAATTTTTTCACGACTCGTCGGACAGCACATTCGCGATCGTTACGAGTGATAATACGATTACGCAATCGAGCAAAATTTTTTTCTAGGTTCGACCAGAGACTGATTACACGTTTTTCAAAAATATTTTTGTCTTCGACTTTTCCTGCACAAAAGGACACTCGTTGCGCTCGCTGCATACGCGGAGCAAGGAAATCTGAAAAGGCGTAAAAAGAAAATGATAAATACGTGATCCGGACAATGTATAACATTGTCATGTCCGATAAAAGATCATTAGGTCGCGAATACGCGAGTGTGACTAATGTTTTTTTTTTTTTTTTCCTTTTAAATTAAAACTTGAACACGTCCTTCCACAGCGGACACAATATTCTCGGACAAGAAATCGAACTGCGCCGAAAATGCATAAATTGGGCAGCGCCGACTCGTTCCCGTAATCAATTTATCCGCATTGTCCTCTAAAATCCCCCGAGCCGAAAGGGTTAACGAGAGAATATCGCGTGGCAGGACGCACGTCCGCTGTTTCTATTAGCGCGCAAATTTGCGATTGCGTCGTTTTGTTTACGAGGACTGAAATGCAGCACGGTCCCAATACGAGACTGACGTAGCATTTCTTACGCGTCGCATGAAAACAAATCCTTAGCAATAACGACGACGTCGCGAAATCGCGTCGTTGTAAACATAAGCGAAGTGACGTTTTTATGGCCGAGCTGCGAGTGACGTCAGACTTAAAAATTTTCACCTGTCGTAGTTTTTCGCGACTACCCGTAAAATTCCGATGGTCTGTTTCTCGGTCGCAAAAAAAAGGCTTTCTAAGCGGAATCGTACAGTTTTCCGAACGCAGTGAAAGTAAATGACGCAATTCGCGCGAGAATCGCGCGGAATATTTGCGAATTCGAAAAATACTCATTTTCGAATTTGTTCGGGAAACTTTTTTTGGTCGCTATCTTTCCAATTAACTTTTAATCGGGCAATCGCGAGATTCCAGCGAAGATTCAAAATTGAGTTCGCTCGACTGTACTCATCCATCTTCCATTTAATTACTTGGTCGATATCTAGTGCAAAATCTGGGTAAGTAGGTCCTGCTCCTCTTTCGGTGTTAGGTATAGTAGGTTACCTAGGTAGGTTGACTGGAACGGTCAGGTCGGGAAAGTCTATAGTCGAGAACCGAGATCCGAACACGGAAATGAGGTGAACTCTCCGTATGATGATTCTTGGGATGATAAAGCGACGATGCGAACGCGCCTTTATCGCTAAGTCGCATTAAAATTATTCATAACTTACGTGAAGACCCGTCAATTTTCATATCACGTTTCTTACGCACCCAAGTATCCGTTGTACGTTTTGGTATTAACACAAATTTTTTTTCTTCCAACCATAAAAAAAAATCCTTAAGGCGAATTTCCAACACTCACCGAATAACTACCAGCTTCATGTCACTCAAGCTACCCGAGCGAATCCACGATCCCTCGATCGTACAGGGTTGCTGCTGCTGACCGGAGCGCATTCCATTTCGATCTCTTGAGCAACCAGTCCAGCCGTTCGCAGCAACCAATGTCTTAAGGCGAACGCGCAGTGCGCGATTTTCGAAACGTCACCGGTCTCAGGATTGTTTCGTCGGTAATATTTTTAAAAAATAATTTATTCACGTACCTCGACGTAGTATCTGGTTTGCTGTAGCTCGAATGATTTTAACAATTTTACTTTGAAAACGCACCTAAAGGTATCAACCGTGATACTTGTCGCTACAGTCATTGCACCTTGTGAATTCGCCAATAGGTATGCCATAAGCCTCAGTTAAAAATCATAAATCACTTTACATAATCCCACGAAGTACTATCCCCCACTGTATCTGCATCACAGTGTAAGTGCTCCCTAAAGATTTCGCCATAGGAATTGCGAAATCCAGGAGTCCAGAAAAGTAACGCGGCGCTACTGTCGCCCCGTTGGAAACGCGTAGTTACCAAATACGTATACCTATATACATTTGTTATCCTTCTATATCCTTCTAGCACGGGTGACTGGTTAAATGCATCAATCCAGACGGCGGGAAATTGATTGAGAAAAATTCTTCCTCGGATCTAGGCCAAAAGTGCGAGAACACAAATGGCGTTTCCATATTAAATCAATACTCGCTTCGAGATAACACCTACAGCATTAACGTTACGTTCGTCCAGCTTGCCTATCGACATACTCGGTGGCAAGTATATCGCGCAGACATATATATATATATATATATATACAATTCAGCGTCTGAATTCTCAGGTGAGAAATTGGCGGTGCCGACGAGGAAAAAAAAAACGTTTCTCAAGATCTAATAAGATTGCACGCGTCAAAGTCCGGTCTGTCTGGTTTTTGATAATTCCCAAGGAACGCGTGCACCACTGCCTACACACTGCAGCAGCTCTTTATTGCATTCTGATACTTCTGAATACCAGTCCCACTCCTATATTGAGACAATGCTTTTCAATCCGATATACATATACATATATATTCCCACGTTAGAAACGAAGCATAACGCTACTCGTCGCGGATTTCGCGTGGGATTTTCTCTTTCCGCGTTGCAACAGTCAGTCAACGTCCCTATAGATAACGAACGGTCTTTGGAATTTTTCAGTAGCAGGAAGTCTGGATCGCGTAATTCCAAAGCAATTCTCTTGCAACCGCTACGGCATCGCCAGAGCCGTAGCTGACACCTCGTGAGAATGTGTAACGCGTTAGCAGCAAAAAAATATGGGTGACCGTTATAAAAAAAAAAAAAAAAAAAATATTATTACATTTCCCAATCTACTCGAAACGTATAAATTGTTATCGGGATATTAATTTTTGTTGACTTATAAATATTGCGCAACGCTCGGTGCGACCCACACACAGATAAAACCGGTGAGCCAAGCCGTACGGCGTATATGCCTATTTACAGGCATGTTAATTCTACGACAGATAAATATTGTTGGAATGGAGGCGGACGGGATTTTGAAAATCAGCGACGTACCGTTGTTGTCTTGTGTCAGGATGAAAAGTGAGATCGAGTCGCGTGAAAACGTGCGGAGTCGACCTCGTCGACTTCGGTACTTGGAACACGTACGTACGCAGCCTAGTAACACACATATGGACTCGGCTGTAGGTTTTGCAAGCGAATTTGCCCGCGATTCCAGCTTGTCTCGGCGATTACCTCAGACGCGAAGCTGTCCGGGACGTAAACAAAAGATTCGTGTTGAAAATCGAAGGAAGCTACGCGAACGATTGCCCGATTAAAATTAATTGGAGCAACTTCAAAAAAATTCCCATGAAAACTCCCAAAGACCGCGAAGCCCGATACACACGTGCTAAATGCCGGATATCGATGGTAGAAAATATTTTATGGAAATTTTGAGACAATTTTTTTTCTCAAAATTTTACACTCTCGTAATCTTTTCTTTTAACTTGTAACGGGTGTTCCAAAGACGCTCGGTGACTCTCGCTGTCCTCGTGCAAGCATAAGGAAGAACCAGTTTCCATGGACTCATCCCTGAACTGGAAAGGAGGAACGGCGATGGTCGTTGAAATATTTGAAAAGTCTATTTTACGGATACAACCGGGTGCGTCTTAACCAACCGAAAGATAACTCGGGCTCGTCCGAGTGTCAGACCTAAGCGAGCAGAAACGACTCAGCATCGAATTGGATAGGTCGTGGTTCCTAGTAAAAGGGCCTTTAACGGCGCGAGCCCGATAGGAGGGTATCTGCCGGATGAGTCGCTCACCTGTAACTCTTACGTTAGAGACGGGTATTCGTGGTATGCTTTGGAGACGTGACTCTCTCGGGTAAACGGCTTTCACTCTCGAGTGTTAGTGAGTCAGTAGTATCATATGGGAACGTACTGCGATACGACCGTGCAGTGCCGTCTTAAGAGGAAAAAAAAAAAAGATGCACGTGAAATCGATGAAAAGAAAGATATGTCCAACAAACAAAGACGGGATCGATGGACAAAAATAATTCCACGATGAATTCTAACAAAATTTTACACAGCATACGCGCTCGGTCCATGCTCGAAGATCTATATAGGAGCCAGTGCGTAATCCACTGTCGGGAATCCTTGATCCTAATGACGGGTCAAGCGTGCCAATTGGCCGTAGGAGAGCAGCAGGCTTCGCAGCCTGTCGCAAATATTATGATCAACGTTCGATCCCCGACCTAGCTACCTAGCATAGCGATGCTTCTTGTTAACGGTAGTTTATGTACGTTTAGTGAAAAAACTTTTTTTCTTACTGGAGTTACGAATTTTTGATCTCTTATTTTCGATCGGGTTCGATCTATGGACTTCCTTGATCGACAGCCTTGTCGGGATTTGCTGTATACCTATATGCACGATCAACCAGAGAACGGAATGGAACGGAATGGAACGGGGCGATCGTGGATCGTGATACGTTCTTTACGCGGCGCGATAGTCGGACGCGCAAGCGCGCGACTCGCGATATGCCGCGCGAGCGGCAAACTCACTTGAGTACCGCACTGCACGTCATACACAACCACCAACGCTCTCTTTCGCTAGTTGGCGAGGCCACGCGGTCGCTGAACACTGTTAAAAACGACACTCTCGCCCTCGTAAACAAGAGAGGAGGACATTGGTTGCTCTTGTCTTATGGACAACGCGAATCGCCTGGAAGCTGCACGCTTGTTGTAATTTTCTTGGATCGACATAACAGTTTTTTTGTTTGTTAATATTGTCTTGATAAGGAAACAAAAAAGAAAAATACGGATTCGCGCTCGAGGATTTTTATTTTGGATACGAGGAGAGTTTCTTTTAAACGGAAAAATATCGAGGGACAGAGTGGACGAAATCGAAGTGTGAATCACGGGTGCCGACCGTGTGACAGTGAGATCGTCAGGGTGGTATGCTGATTTACGGGCAGAGACGACGGTGCAGCACGAGAAGAAGCTGAGAGGAAGGCGCACGGGGTGGACTGGTGTGTTGAGGAAAAATTTTTTTGGAAAAAAAAGGGGAAACCGAGTTCGACGTTAACGGGGAACGTGATTACCGGGAATGATAGACAGGAGGGTCGAGGATTGGTGTGTTCAAACAATGACGGTTCAGGAGTACAAGTCGCGCGGTGGCGCCGAGGAACAAAACGGCGACGTACTGCCGGCGCCTCTGGAGAATCTTGAGAACGAGAAGGAATCCCAACAGCCATATAGAAACGGTCATCAGGACAGCGAGAATCTTCTCGGACGTGTATTAGCCGGTAAGCAATATGATTTCATCGGTAACCGATCCACATAAGTTTTGTTCGTATTACGATGAAAAAAAGTGGCGAAACAGTCGAGAATTACGTGCACAATCAATTCCACTGTGGAAGTACACGGACGGTCCGGACCTAGGATAGCCTCGTGTCAGTCGCCACGGCGCGTTGGCAAGTTTCACTTTCCAGCGGTAGAACGAGTGAGAGAGAGAGAGAGAGAGAGAGAGAGAGAGATTGTGAGGGGTAGCAGTGCGTGCGGGTGCGAGAGAGACGGAGAATGTAGGTCGCGGGGCCACGCGCGAGGCTAGTTCGTTGCCCCTCGGCCTTCCACAGCGTTGGCGATTTTTTCTTCGGCGCCTTTTTGCTCGCGGCGGTCCTAGCCTAGATAGCCGTGCCTAGCCTCGCGACGGGCTCCGCGCGTAGACCGAGCGGCCGACTCCGATTGGTCGAGCCGCTCAAGGAAAGTAGGTCGGCGGGGCCTTGGCGTGAGGCTAGTTCGTTCACCCTGCCCGGCCTGTAACTGGGGCAAGATGAAATTAACCGAGGGCCTCCGCGCCAGAGCGGCTCAACTCCACGACGCGTAGCCAATCGGCGTCGGCTCGGTTCAACAAACTCGAACTGGGTTTCCCCCACCAGCCGCGCGAATAATCCCCACCCACGGCAAGCGTCGAAGGTCACCACCACTTATGCCATCATCAACATCGGAATGGCTCCCCTGCTCGACTTCTATCTGTGTCGTAGCTTCTTCGTCGTACGTGCGTGAGTGCGTAACTACGTCCACGTACTACCCCATAATCGGCGAACCTAATCGATGACTATCGCTCACTGTATATTTCTCTTCCCTGACTATTTATTTGTCTTTTTGTACACCTCGTATCTTCTCTCTCTCTCTCTCTCTCTCTCTCTCTCTCTCTCTCTCTCTCTCTCTCTCTCTCTCTCTCTCTCTCTCTCTCTCTCGATGTCTCTATGGTCTTTTGTCGTAGCAGCGCCGATGGTCGCATACACACGCTTGCACACTTCGCCGTACGAATGATCTAGTGAGGCCGGAGCCCGTTACGTAACGACGCTATACTGAATAACCCAGCCATGTCTCTCTACCTATCGTAGACACATACTCGCATGTTACCACGAGTCTCATCTTTTCCGCCGTTACTCATACGCGGCATCTAATACTTTTCTATGGAGAAAGTACATTAAGTCGCGCCACTGGACCGTGATCACTCTCGCCTGCTCGCTTATGATTCTCAGACTTGCTTTCTCCGTTAGCCGTTAGGACGGCCGAACGATGCACCGGTGCATCCGTGCACTGACCTGCCTCGACGCCTCGACGCCTCGAGTGTTTTTCTTGTCGACTTATTTTTCTCACCATTCATTCTTTTTATATCCCCCCTTTCTCCTCTCTCTTTCTCTTGCAGAAGCAAGATTAAGTCTGACTCGTATTAGTGGAGTCACCTTTTTACTTCGTTGACTCGTTAAAGTCAGGGGACTCCTATAAACAAGCACAACCCTTTTACTTTGATTTACAACCTGCAATCTCATGGTTGCATTCCGGTACAGCCAAAGGGTTGGTTTAAACCCTGTAGGAACGTTCCAATCGACTGTCCTTGGTCCTGCGTCCTATCACTGGGACTCCTCAAGATAATCACAGCGTTACGTCATAAGCTCCAAAACTCATAGTCAGTCAGGCAAAGCCAGTCAGGACTCCTAGAAGCCTATGTCGAAACCCTCGGGTATTTTCTAATTGCGTGGCGCTGACGCTGACGACTAGCTAACCTCAAAAGCCGAAGTGCGGGCAATGCCCTAGCCTCCTCCCGGTCCCCGATGACCTCGATTGAATTCCCCTACCGCATTTCGCGGAGCGTTGACTCGAGACTCGAGCTTCGTCCGAGACCAGCTATATCTATACATCGTGACGGCAGCCAAAGGCTGGCGGGACACCTCGCGCGAGGCTAGTACGTCGACTCACCAATAGCGAGAGGCGGCTCGGGCTCGTTCTAGCCTCGCGCCGGAATTACGATAAGAGAATCTCCCTCTCTCTCCGGGTCCGTCCCAGCCCATTCGATTCGCACTCTTCTTCATCCGCTGTTCCTGCTTCTAGGTACCCCTACCCCTCGTCCCACCGATTTATTCTCCAAGGTGAATAACCTCGAACGGTGTCACCGTAGCTTATCACGGCCCGCGGGGACGCTCTTATCGGGCACGCGTTCTTTTAAATTGTTAATTGCAAAAATGATGACAAACACGTACGCGCCGATACCACCAGCGCGTGTGTCTCTTTCCGTTTAACGCGACCGGTCGAGCCTCGGCCCCAAGGACTTACGTAAGGCGTCTGCTCTGTTTACGCGATAGAGCAGAGTCACACTTGCGAATTATCGAATAAATAAAAACAAGACTCCCGTGTCTTCTCTCTTTCATGATACGCGAAACGCGGTTGTTTCTTTTTTCGTCTCACCTTCTTTTTTTTTTTACCTCGTACCTACCTAGTCGATCTTATTTCCTTTCGTGGCGAATAATTCTTTTTTCGCGCCTGCCTACCAAAATACCCGAGCGATCGGACAGACTGGTAGTCTTGGACACCTGAGTCACGGTTCGCCGGGAAGAAAGTAAGAGTCGACTGGTAGGAGTCGAAGACGCTGAGGTGGTTTGTCCGGATGCCGATGAAAGGGAAAAGACATTCTTGGCAGCAACGGGAAACTAGAATGATCTTGTACCTTTCGCCTGACTCATTTTCTCTTTCATCTCTCTCTCTCTCTCTCTCTCTCTCACGCGTTATCGGCATAGCTCCCTCTTCCTTCCTTCTCTCTCGTTCTCCATACTGGGACCTGTCTCTTTCACTCTCGTTCGAACGTTCTCATGCCAGGCTGTAGGACACTTTGGTCGGGGGCAGAAAATTTATCGACGCCGATCCACCTTCGGCTCGTTCGATAGGATTTTTGGCGCTTTTTGAATCAACGCAATTATTTCATTTATCAAGCTTCTTACTTTACCCTATAAAATGGAGCTTGATTTTTTTATTTCAATATACCGCTAACGCACCCAGCTATCGTCTCTGTATGAGGATCGATAAGTTTTCACGGATATTCAAACGACCCTCCTCCACACACTTGACTCTACACTCCAACGTACCCCCGGTCGTAGGGGGGAGGTGGGAGTTGTTCGGAGCAACGACCTCTGACCCAGCAGGATAGCCCAGTATTGCAAACCCCCTCCCAGAACGCTGCTAAGTATAGCATTTCTACCAACCTGTCGCCTCGTGCTCTAGATATTGTGTCTATAACGTCACCACCCTTCTACGGTATAACCTAAACCTTATACCTCGACGTAGACCCGACTAGACCCCCTGTATTCTTGATAATTTCTTTTCCCGAAGCTTTTATCGCGTTTTATCCCAACTGGTCCTGAAGACAGGACAATCGTTTGTCGTTGCTTCGAAATCAACACTGTTCCCGTCGATTTCGTACGTCGTTACTCGAGAATTGGAAAAGAATGTTTTTTTTCAAATTTTACGAAATTTTATTCTAATTAGACGCTTCTAGAATTCCAGCGAGTCGCTGCGAATTAGAACGTTGAAAATGCAGCTTACGCAGGGGTCGATGTCCTCGATAACGTTGATTGTACCTGACAGCGTGGGTGACTTTTCTATGGTGTGTGTGTGTGTGTGTGTATGTGTATATTGCGATTATAACAGCCCGCGAAAATAGCAGGACTCGCTCGGTACTGCCTGGGAGGAGACCTCGGCCCCCCCGACCCGCCGACCCACGGGGGTGGCGAGGTTGGCCTAGTTAGGGTGAGTGGGAACCCTCGGGGGTCAACGAACTCGTGACCTAAGCGCGCGCATACCTTCGTCATTCCCCGCCCCCCACCCTCTTTCCGCCCCCCATGATGCTTACTACCACCCTCGTAATATTTACCACCACCTTCGCAACGTTCAGCAGCGCAGATACACCTCGCGTTTAGCCTGGTTACTTGAGTACTTTTTTTTGGGACCCGATTAGTCTTGGTTTTTTAAGGTTTTTTGGTTTTTCAGATTACTGGAAGTGATAGCTGAAAAATTTTTTAGACATTTTTCGTGTCTCTTCGTATTATCAATATTCGATTTTCTCGACATCTTAGCTGTGGATGTGATACGCTAATACGGAGGAAACAGGGAATTTCAGTCTGATAAGAATTCGTTATCTGATTTCTCAAGTGTCAGTTTCCGTGATGAGATTCTTTATTTTTCTCGGTTATTTTTTTTTCCGATGACAGATGAGCGAATTTTATTTTGGAAATTTTTAAACCTACTGATTCTTTAATAGTTTACCCTTTTTTTTTTTATTGGTCAATAAAGGCGGAAAGGTAATACGCTTCCTGGAGGAATGTTCTAGTGACTTTTCAGCCGACTTCACGTACCGGGAGGGGGGGGGGGGGCTTAAAAAAGGGTTGTAAAAAAAGTTTGGAACGACGTGTATAAAAAAAAAAGAGTGAAACGTTTTACCGTTTTTTTTTCGTCATTTACCGCGGACACTATGACCCCACGAATCCCTACGAGTTACTTTTCGAAAGGAGACGACTCAAAAGTTTCCCTTTACTTTGGAACGCAGAATTTCGCTAAGCAGAAGGGTAGTAATGAATATGCACGGCCCCGCCATAATCCCTTAAGCCTTTACGGCTTTACGATAGGGTTGAACTGCGGAGGTGCTTACTTGGGAAATGACTGGGTATAAAGAGTAAAAGAGGTAAAAAGAGTTGACTTTTAGTAAAGAAAAATTTTCTTTACCTTTTTTTTTTTTATCTTTTCTTTGTAAACCCTTCTTCCAAACTGCTAGGGTTAACTTTTCGACTTACCCTTTCTGTTTTATAAGGGTTGTACGCGCATGCTGAGAATTCTACGAGTTTTTCCAGTACAGTTAGGCACACCCAGTCTTCTCTGGTAGAACGAATAAAAACGAAGACTGAATTATCCCTTAAAAAAAAAAAAGAAGCCAACTCCCCCCAAAAACAAACCTACCCAAAAATACTTTACAGTGCCATCCTCAATTTTCGATTTTCTTTTTTTTACCGTTAATGCCACAGTAAAAAGTCGTTTCGCCCGTTGTAACGACACGCATCCTCATAAATTCAAAAAATCCTTTTTTTTCGATCGTTTGTACTAAATTTTTTTTTAAATTAAAAAAAATCATCCCCTTCAAACTTTTACTTCTCTACGTCGACCCACGCACCCATGCTCTTCGTATTAAATAATTTTTTTTTTTTTTTCATATCCTAAAAATTCTCTCGAAATCACTGTTATTCTCGCTTCGCACTGTTCGACGCCGTAGCAGCAGCTTAGAAACTCGCCCGAAGCTTCGATTGTCCGTTCACCCCCTAAGATCGTTCATATTAGCCAATAGCGAGACGAAAGCCAAGCCAGCGGGGTCCCCACCGCAACTGCATTCAAGTCGCACGAGGTCAACCCCTATCTGGGGCAACGAGCCGCCATTTTCAGATGCAAGGGTGTATAAAACGGGACCAGTCCGATATTCAAGAATCCAACTAATATATATATATATATCCACACACACACACACCCACTACTCTAGTTTTAGAACTTCCCGTATCTCGTGCCGGAAGTTATTCAGTCAGTCAGTCAAATTAATTGGGTCGTACATAGGCAGAACTGAATTCGCGTCTTCCAGTAGCGACGTACCTTGCGAACGCGGCAGCTACGTGCATCGTGTAAACGGGACCCGAGGCACAGCGGGAAAGTCGTCTGCGAAATTAAAGGACTTTCACCATTTGCACGGTGTATATAGTTAATTTACTTTCTACGAGACTCGGAGCACCAGCCATTGTTTCTTGTTTTTTTCTTCGACTTTATATTCACCACGTCACCGAGTAAAGCCAACTGCAGTTCGGGTTTACAAAGCAAAGTAATTCCCTGTCGCTTTCCCAGCTGCTTATTACATGCGATATGCAAAACAAAATCAGTTCTCGTTATACATTATCGAACGAAAAAGTATCTCAAACAATATATATTATCCTAATTCGATGTCGATGAACCGTCTGTGTCCGATTCCGGCTTCGAAGGTCGCGTGCGTCGATCCATAACGATCCGTCATTCACTTCGATTAGGAAACCGTCATTGCTATCTCTATGGTAGCTAATCTGTACTATGTGTGTGTGTGTGTGTGTGTATATATATATATATATATATAGAGAGAGAGAGAGAGAGAGAAAGAGAGAGAGAGAGAGATTCATGTGTCGGATTACGCGTATCCGCTTATTGGATGACAAAACACACTATTTCTACATACGTGGCTATGTGCTTGGATACTTGCGCAAGAACGAGATTTATAAAAAAAAAGATTTTGAAAGAAAAAAAAATTTCAAATTCTCTGCAACGTACTCGTAAGTTAATCCTTGCCTGGTTAGCTATACCTATATACATGGATCCACGACCAAGACTACGTCGTTTCATGTGAATTCGAGCAAGCACTCGCACGGGATATGACGTAGGTGCTGAAACTGCATATCGACTGGATCCACCCTGTGTCATCATCATCCTCATCCTAATGGGGTTATTGCACCCCGTGTTTCATCCCTTCTTCGTGATCCCACTCCCGGGGGGAAGGGGAGGGGGACCACCCGGTTGACGTCAATCCCACCCACCGTCACCCCTACCCGACTTCCGTGCCCCCCTCCCTGCTCACCTGCCCTCCTTCTCTGAACTCAGGACTCCTAGGGCAATGATCTCCCGACGACCTCTAACCCGGTCAACCCCGACACGATTCCGCCGAACCATTCGTGTTTACGATCCCCCGGGGGTGCCAGGATATTTTTACTACGCCACCCCTTTCGCATATTACCCTGTCGTTTCGTGGGGGTGCACTCGATAGCGAGGTGTAATGATTTTTCAGAATTTACCCTACGGCCCTGATCGATGCTCCGTTGATTATTTTACGAGCTCATAATTTTACCGTGTTCCGTGTATAAGCGTGTTTCTATATTTGGATATATATACATATATATGTATACGTATGTATTTCTCGATCGTTTGCCTAAGCCCCGGTACCATTTTGCCCAGCCCCCTTCTTGTACCCGCGAAAGGACCAGCTTTGGGCTAACGCGAATATTTAATAAATCGTCGAACCCCCACGTCGTTACAATGAAACTTATAAAAGCGTTTCCAGCCCACCGGATGCCCCAGTAGCGATGCTGTTTACAGATTTCGTAATATCGCCCGGCAAATCGCAATCGCCTAAGCCACCACCTGGAAGTGCAGACGGTAGTGCAATTCCATGGACTTTCACGAACTTTCTATGGACTCTCGCAGCAAGCGCGTTGCAGATCGATAAAGGCATTTTTATATACGATTTGTTTACTTTCGTATAACGCACTCGTGACTTGCTTTTGATGTTACGTTTATTTTGGTTTTTTTTTTACTGTCACGTATTTCGGGGACCGCCACGAGACGCCTGGGGCGTCACTCTTAACCATCAAGTATTCCTCCCGGTCGGCTTTCACTTTTTAGAAGTCGCCGATCGGCCGTCACTTCGATCGGTCGAGTCGCCCGAATTGCAACGGGCCGCGTAACTTCCGCTAGCTGCGCTTCCCTCGTAGTCTTTGATCGTTTTTCAAAAAATTCTTTTTATTTCTCAAATTTTTCTAGTCCGTCCCAACCCCTTTCGCACTTGATTATATCTATTTTTTTCAAATTGTTCAAATTTAATTTCTTTCGCTCGTCCACGTCCTTCTTTGCATCCTCTAGACCGAACCCGCCGTATCACGAGAACCCGGAGTCGCCGTTCGATATGAAACTGAAAGTAAAAGGATCTTGAGAGAACGTATCGCTTTTCCTATGTCGCAATTCAATCCTGATTTATCCTTATTGCTACGAGCGCCGTTTCAATTGCACGGCTACGTAGGCAGTATATTCGACATTTTCATAGCGACTGTACACGCACTACCGTTGCCGTTGTTGGTAAGGTTGGTCAATTATTCGTAAATATATATATATATATATATATGCATAGACGCTTTTGGAAATTGCGAACGGATTCCCCCCTTATGTAAAGAACGTAAACTTATGTAAACACGCGGGTTGTTACTGGGTATGTGAAATCGTGACGAAATCGCTGTGCCCGTTCGTTCACCGCAATTTCACAAATGAATTTCAAATGCGTTTAAGAGCGCCGACTTCGCATGTTCAATAGCGCGTGCGAAAAGTTATCGATATTATTCGTTTATCTCGTAACGCAAGTGTCCAACTAAATTCCTGATAAGGCACGGGGTTGGCCCAGTGTCGAATCGCGTGCAAGGTCTTTGGTGAATAAGTGGTGGGGTGGGGTGGGGGGGGGGGGAGTATACTGAGAAAATTTTTTACAAGAGGCCAACAATAAGACCCAAAACGTTCAGCAGTCACACAATTAATTTCCTGATCTGCCAAGGTCAACTGATGCATTGCCAAATGCATACCTTTGGTCCCATGCTACGAATGCGGTTTTACTGTCGCGAGTAAAAATTTCGATTTTTGAAATAGATCGATACGAGGTCTCCTTTTGGAATTTTATCTCATCGTCTGTCCCACGTTTCATATGCACAGGTATAAATTTTGGGACTGATCGATCACCGATGAAATATTCCGTTTTCGGTTGGGAACTGTATCGTAGCGCGTGAAAAATTAATCTGAGATCTGTGGAAAGTAATTTTTTTTTTTATTGGGACTTTAATACAGCTGTGTATACATGTACGCGAAGTCTGGGATTAATATCGCGCGTCGCGCACGAGATACATTTGCAGAACGAGATCTCGTATTTAACCCGCCTGAAAGATTGAAATTTTTAACTCGGGATCCGAAAGGAGAGCAGCTGGTGCCTGGGACTCATGCATGCAAGATGATGCTGTGGGACTGGTAGGATTTCTTTAAAAATTTTTACGAGTCTCTTGCGTCAGCGGCATTGTGAAAAAGAAAAATTCATGAATTCACATTGTTCCGGCTGTATTATTAGGTAGCTGTAAAAAAAATTATATAAAAAAAAATTACATTCTAAAATTCTTAATCCCCCCCCACCCCCCTCGCCCCTCGCCCCTCGCCCCTCTCGTTCTATATTATTTTGTATCGTTGATGCAATTAAAAATTGACGTGTTCAGGGTGAGCGTGACAAACAGAGCGTATCACCCTGTACGATTCTATGGATAGTATACGGATGGTATATAGTGATACCAGGAGTACAGGTGGTAGTGGTGGGTAGTGTATACGTAATGGTGGTGGTGGTGTGTATGGGCCTTAAGGACCCATAAGCGTAGAGGGTACCGCAAATGCAATAATGGCCGGGATCTCGCGTGCCATTAGCCAGTGAAGAGAATAGAGGTTCTCGCGTGGTGCGCCGCCGCGTATATCTATATATATACCTACGGGAGTAGGTATGAGTTGCGTCGAAGTCGCGCGCATGCGTCAGTAATCTCAAGGCCTCGAGTATTAGCTCTTTGAATTCGCTCTGTTGTCCCACTTTCCTTCGCTCTCGGTCAACGACCCGTTCCCGCCGTCGTCGACTTTGTCGTCATCGGCTTCTCCCTTCAGGCGAGTTTCCAAGAGATGCACGTACACCAGCGATTTTACGCTGGTGTCTGTGCGCATGCGCGCGCTCTCGTCCTACAAGCATCGAGATCGAAAGGCGCAACTTGTGTTTGCCTGGGACACCGTTAAGCGGCGCCACTGTCCTTTCGCGTATTTTCGCGAGGGTCGGTACGACAGGGAATTCATATTTCGCGAGTCGGTATTCGCGAGTAATAAGCGCTCCGGGGTCACGCGTTAGATCTGCTACGATACTTTCCGATGGGATTTACTCGAGATACCGTTAAAGCCATTGGCCGGGGTATCGATTTTGTATTTGTGTAAGATAATTTATTTTTATTTTATCGTTGATCGACGTACTCGCAACGAGGCCAATGAACCGATAGGGCCGTGTAAAATGTTTAACCTCTTTTTTTTTCTTTCTTCTTCTAAAGGTCAATCAACTTTCAATTTTTCTAACGCAATCAATTGTTTTTGTTACAGGTAAGTGTTTCGAGGACTTTGGCAGGCGGCTGTTGGGCTTTTCGACTTTGTGAGTTTAATTAATTATCCAGATATATCAATAGTCCGTGAGCTTCGTTTTGATGATTTTGAATTTTTTTTTGGATACTTCGAAAAATTTATGTACTACCGTTTCGTGCGTTTGATACCCAGCAGAGTCTTTTGGAGAAGCTGGTCCAAATATTAGCTCCGGGACACCATCGGTAAGAAACTTCGTCAGGGTCGTTCGATATCTTTAGGTTGTTTCGGGCATACAGGAAAGTGTCTGGTTCGACCTCGACGATCCAATAGAATTTGGGACAACGATTTCACGCGTAGCCCAGGTCTTACGATATTAGGAAACAATGCAAATTTCTGGTACCGCAGTGACTTCTGGCTCGCGGACCTCAGTACAGGTGCACCTGCCGTACCGAGAGGTTAAAATATTGTTAAATTTCTTATCGCCGCACGTGACCTCGGTTCACTACGTGTCGCGGGAATCGTCCGTCGTCGTTTTAGGAGTCGAAATCGCGTGGGCGTCAACGCTTGCGCAGAGAGGACTCAGCCCTCATCCCTCGGTCATTCATGGATCAACCCCCGCGAGTAAGCGTTGCCCTCGCACGGGGCTCCTTCGGTATTTCGGATTTTTTCTATTGGGGAATCCCGTAAGATATCGAGAATGAAGGAGTGCGTTTTGGCTGGGCTCGAGAGGGCCGGTGACGTCATCGTCGAAGATCCCGTAGAGATTTGCGAGGTGACGATCGTGGTTGTGGACGCTGATAAGAGCCAGAAGGAACGGGACTGCCAAACGAAAGGTTTGTCGGTGTTCATAAATAAGTAGAAATTAAAAAAAAAAATTCATAGTATGGCAGGTATGTTACGAGTAATTTTTCAAAAAATTTCGTAAACACATTTTGACGCAGAGAAATGGATAAACAATTTTTTAAGATGGTCGAACGACGTTTACACGATTATCCTAGCGTTGCTTCACTTGCGAGACAACAAGATTGTTTACCGACGCGTCGGCTTACGTGACTCGTATTTTTCGACTTTATCTTAGATTCGTGTAGATGTTTTATCAATAATTTATTTCGTTATATGGTGCGATTCCGCTTTTTGTGTACGCATGTTCGAAAACCGAACCCGGATGAGGTCGAAGCGCAGACCAGGAAGTTCCGGATATTTCCGTGAGTCGTCATATCCGTATGTTCAGTTCAGATTTCATCCGGTCGATCGTCTTGTACGTTCAAACGGTAGCGGCTGGTCTTGTCTTGAGAGTCCGTAGTGACCCTTTGACAATTTAACTTCGTCCACTCTGGTTGAATTTTTCGTTAAAATGGTATGCGCTTGACCGGCGTCACCATACCTGCTCGTAGACTCGGTTTTCGGTTTTGCGCATCACGGAAAAATTACGGCCTTCGGCGACGACGGAAAAGTCAGGACGCAGCGTGACGAAATTAACGGAGAAAGGAGAGTCTTTCGTGTCGGACTGGTAATTTACTGGTGTAGCGGTTTTCCGAGATCCTTAGGGCGTATTTACCCAGCTAATGGCCCCGACGACCATAGTACGATGTTTTTTTGTCTCTTCCTTAGTTCCTCGTCCTACTGTACCTGTTTAGGGATCGTTCCTACTCACTGTAGTAGAATTCGTGGTAGATTTTTCATGTCAGCAAACGGTTTAACATCTATTGGCTCGCGATGCCGATAAGACAATCAGATTTCGTGGCAGGGCAGAGGGCATGACCAGGGCTAAATTTCGATAGGCATACTCGCTTGGGCATCCCGGAAATCCTTCCAACCCCGTTCCATATTCCTACGGGAAGCTTTGACACTGAAAGTTATCGATTTCCTTGACGAGCTCACGTGCTCGCTGGCATTGACATTGCCCGCGAGCTTCCCCGGAAGAACGAAGCGTCCGCCGCGCCATCTAGCGTACGTAAACCCTCTCACTGTGGCGCGCTGGTTCACCGTTTCGCCGCGGGTCGGCGCTCGCTTACGTACCGCGATTTTCAAATCGTTGAACTCGTTTTTTTTTACCGTTACCGCGCGGAAAACGAGCCATTGTCTCCGGTTTACCGTATCGCTGGTACACCTGTTGAATTTTATTAACTGCCGGGATATACATTTTTAGGTTAACTTTTATTACGATCCACAACCGCCCCGGTACACATTTCATATTTTTTGTTGTATCCGTTGCCATAGCGACCAAACGCCCAGACAATTTACAACCCACTTTTTGTCCCCGAACTATGCATTTAGACGATATTCCGAAACAATCCCGGAATAGGATTCCGGATGGTGTTCCACCGTGGCGCGGTCGTCTATCGTAAGTTGTTTTTTAACTAGATGTGCCGATGGCCCACATACGAAACTGTACGAAACGCGTTTCCCAATGACGCCAGCCAGCCAACCGCGATACATCCGAGAGTTGCGTAATCAACCGCCTAGCAGACCGTCTGCCTCAGGTGGATCCGTCTACTCCGTGAACTTATCAAGAATCTAGAAAAAATTTTTCTTACATCATCCCAGATAAAGTCACGCGTCTTGAAATCCAGACCAGCAACGATAAAGCGCTCCCACTTGCTATCCAATGACAATGCCAGGTATTCCGAGGCGCATCTATATCCATACATTCCCCACGATCGCGCTTACCCTCACTATGTGCCTACATCAATACCAGTTAATTTCGACTGCTTGAACCTCTACGGCCAGTAGCGTACCTAAGCCTACCGGCACCTGATCTCCAATGGCAAGCGCACAACCTCTCGCCGCGTTCCCATAAAAATCGTTTAATAATGGATAATCCGACGCGCGTAACGTACACACGGCCGTCACACGAATGCCCGTGTCTGTGGTGAGAGCGAATGTCGCAATAGCTCATAAAGGCTCAGGGCCACGAAGTTCGAACAGAGCGGACGAGGTCTATGCCCGCTATTCGGGTCTGGCTTAACCGCCTATGCTCCTCCAGTCGTAACAAAAGCCAAAATGGCCACCGATCGATAGACGCCGTCAACTCGCTATCAGTCAAACTCGGCCCGTCCGAGAAATCCTCGATGATTCATTATCCGAATCCTCAACGGCGATACCAACCGTATGACTATAAATACCTTCTCCAGCGTAACTCGTAAGACTGGCCGCTCGATAATCGACCGCGTTTCTCGATACGCGTTAAAAAAAAAAAGAAAAAAATTCCTGATATCTTCCGTTCGCCTCGGACGAGGTGAGAGTGCTTTCACCTTTCTCTCGCTTCTTCTCCATAGTCCATTCCCACTCTTGACACGCGGTATAACCTCCCCCCCCCCTCTCCCCTCCTCCCAACTGTCTCTCACCCTTTCTCTCAACGACTCTCCACGACGGCTTTTACTCTCGATCGTGGCCGTCGGAGAAAGCAGCACTGACCCCGAGAGATACCCACGCGACCATTTCTTTTTATCTCTCGTATTCGAACGTCCCTTTATTTTTATGTCCACTGAAGCATTTTTCCTTTTTTTAATATGGATTTCCGTATCTCATTTTTTTTTCTCGAACTTCGGTATGCCGGTAATTGGGACTGAGTTTTAGGTCTCTTTTTTTTTTTTTTTTTTTTTTCTCTATGCACCAGGGTAGTCCGGTACAAAAACCCGTGTTGGAATTTCGTAAGACTCGGCATCGCTGTTACGAAGCTCAACGTGTCCAAATGGCTGATGTTGAGCAACGAGCAAAACGGGGTTTGGCCGTCCTGAATATCGGCCGCTAACCCCGTACGTATCAAGGCCGACGTACTGGGCTATTTCTTTGACGGATTTTTTTTTTTTTTTTTTTTTTTTTTTTTTTTTTTTTTAGATGGACCCCGTAACACTATCGAGCATTTCGTTAGGAGTCTTTCTGTGTTACGCATTGGCTTATTATTTCTGTGTAACAACGCGTCAGTCGAAGTCCTATCAAACGCACAGAGCGTTATACGCAGGAGCTGGGCAGGTATAGGTAATGAGACCCAGAGAGACAAATCGTTGAGTTTGGAATTTTTAAATTTAATTATTACCCTGTCGATAAGAAAATTTTCGTTGTTACGAAATTTTTTTTTTCTTCCGTCACGCAATCCAAAACGTTCACTGGCTCTGCGGCTTAATCGTCGTCGGACCTACTGTCGTTAGTTATGTTCGCCTCTGCCCGTTCAAACGAGCCAGCATCAAAAGCAGCCAGTCCTTGGAAGCTTCACGCACCCGTCGCCCACGACGAACGAAGACTCGATCGCGATCCGAGTCCTTCTCTTCTTAGGTTGGTAGTAGCTAGCAGACGCAACCAGGTCGTGCCTACGACCTGGTGGCCTTGCTTTCTGCGCTGGACCGAGACGCCTTGCGAAAGAGCCAAGATTATTTTCGAACGTTGCTGCCGGTGCCATTTGCACAAGAGATTGCTAGATCGGCTGGCTGGCTCTATGAGGTACTTGGCCATTTTTTTTTTTATTCTAAGGATTTTTCCTCGAGAGGGGACACGTGGGTGGTGTATGTATATAGGGTGGACGGTCATAGTCGAATTTGAATGAAGATTTGAAAGGGTCGAACGTAACGTCATATCCTGAAAATTTGTTACATTATACCCGTAATTTCAATTGGTCATAATTATGAAGGTTCAGGGCTCGGAGCAACGAGTTCTCGTAATTTCGAGTGACAGGCCCTAATCCATCTACGTGAAACGGTACTTGCGTAATATCCAAAGGCAACAGTGCGTCCGTCTTGTCCCTAATAAAAATTTCATTCGAGAAACCCCGTGGTCATTGACCCCGACCCATTTCACGCATTCTCCTTCGATCCACTTCCTCCGTCCTTCCTTCGAGAACCTTCTTTCTTTATATATCTTTTCTCTCTCTCTCTCTCTCTCTCTCTCTCTCTCGCATACCGTCCGCGAGACAGTTTGCGGAATTTCGTAACCCGTGACTCAAGTCAATCCAGTCTTTTATTCCAGCGGCTGCTCGCCGAGCTGGATGTTGGTACCCGTGATGATTCCATTGTTCTCCAGCTAATGACATTGCGACACGTACTTGTGAAAGGAAGAAAAAAGAAAAAAAAAGTAACTCGAAAGGCAAAACAGATTCCACATTTCATAACGCGGTTCAACAGTCTCATACGTGAATTAGATGTCAGTGGTTGAACAGTTGTTTTTTTTTTTATTCGAAAATTTTTTTTTTTCCCGAGAGTCCTAGAAAAAAAGAATTTGTTTTCCCAAAAACTCCAAGACGCCTGACCCGAGGGGGAGTTATCGTTGCACTAAAGGCCGTCGCGTACGTAAAGCTCACGGTTCGGCACATACGTGGCCTTCCACATATGCTAAGTACGTTGACACGGAATATTCGCGGGTATAGCTACGAAGTGGAAGCCATAGGTCACTCACCGCTACGTACCCAGTTTAATACCTATAGCCTGGATACCTGAACGTACATATGTGACTGTTTATGTGTATACCTGTATACACTCTGCTCCCATATGTGGCATGGGAGCCGCTCTCCTTCTCTTGCCTACCTCTTCTTCGCGGTCATCGGTTTATCCTGGTGTTGTCCGCCCTTACCTCCCCCCCTTCTTGGACTTACCCCCTATCCGTGCGTTCATTGCGCCCGTGTATCATTACAGTTCGCTTCGTATCCCTCACGTCCTCTCCTCGAGAGTCCAAGGATCCTCGTATAACGGAATCGTGCTGGCGGCGGCTTGAGCTATGCGTGACAGGATCCTTGGACTCTCCTGAGTCCCTGGTTGGCTATCCTATCGCAGTCGCATCTACTCGATTATACGATATTTTCGGTCGGTGCTACAGCGTAATGACGATCATCGCGGAACTCTCGTCGAGTATAGATAATTTTTACGACGTACCTTAACTGCTTGACGGACAAGGTCAATTTTTTCTGGTGGATTTACGGGCAACGACCTTTATGGTTAGCAGCTAATATATATAGCTACCTGCATATATAGTTATACGTATGATAACGAGATAGGCAACACGTAGGATAGGCCTTGAACGATGCATTGTCTCAGAACGATAATAATTGACTTTGTTTTCGAATGGATTACTCGGTCGGTTGATTGGTAAATTTACGTTCGCCTCGGGCAATTCGGGAATATTATTAGATGACGTAACGCACTGTCGACAGTAAACAGTAAGCACTTTCGGTTGCCGCTCCAAGCCCACGCGTCTCCGTCCTCTAACGTCTCTTGGTATCCTAATACCCGAGGCTCCTCCCACCGGCGCGAATAATCCTTTCTATTTATAAATCGCGACGTTCGCACTAGATTCGTCGCTCGCATAAACACCCGGCTTGACGTTTGTCGATCTTTAATCTGCACTTGGGACGCGATTGGATTTCAGGTATTGCCGATCGCAGATGAGCTTCCCGTTGTCACGAGTGGCGGGTCCACGTGGGGAGGTAATCTTGAAATTTTTGACCGGACTGTATCGGCGCGCTACAGTAAATTGTCAAAATTTGACAAAGCATCGGTTCCTTGACGTTAAATGGCAAATAGTCGTGTTACGTGACGTAATAAATCCCAATCGGTATCTAGCGCTTACTCCCCCACGGTTCGCACTGTGCTACGGGCATAAACGGTCGCGTGGAACTTTCGCGGAGTCGAGTATGGGCCTTGGCATTTCGTCACTATCCAACCAGGTTGAATAACCGGCGTTACGTCACTGACTCACGTTTGCGGACAAGACAGAGAAGGAGAAACCGTAGGGTGGTGGGGGGAAAAATTACTCGAACGTCAGTGGTGGTGGTGATGGTGGAGTACTTGTTGTTGTGGTGGATCGGAAGGTGAGGGGAAGCGTACTGTTGCTGCTGGGTAGGGAATTCAGCAGTAGGCGGTGAGGGGAGGGGGGGAGGAGGAGGAGGAGGAGGAGGAGGAGGAGGGGGGAAACGACGGAGGTCGATCACCTACGTACGGGAGTCAGTGACACCTCTCGTAAGACGAGGACATATTTTTTTATTTCTCCCACTTTTTCCTTCCTTTAAATTCGTCACTTCGATTCGGCAAATCATGAGAACTCGGAGATGACGGATACCAAGAAACCGAATTTCCAGGTATCTCTGTGGCGATATATATATATATATCTATACACACATGTACATAGTATATGCGAGCTTACTGGCCGATCGTCTATGGGCTATTTTTCAATTCGCTCGTTTCCTGCATACCCACATAGTACCTGACTGCTAACTCCGGTCCGCTTGTGTGTCTGGTACATCTTTGCCGGGGACCTTGGCCGGTTCCCTACTACTCTCAGAAGCGTAGTAGGTATAGTCGCGGTACACGAGCTATCGCGGACACAAAGGAGAACAGTCAAGGCCCTCGACCCAACTTGTAGAATGGCGCCGTCGTATATAGACTCTGCACGCACGCCGTCGACTTTATCTGTACGTTATGCCGAGCCACTGACCGAACAAGGCCAAACCACATCGCGAAAGATTAAAAATTGCTGAGACGCCATCGCGTTTCGCGTCTTTAGCGCGGAGGGACGCGTCAAAGAGATGACGGATGAGAGGAGGATGGGTGGGAGGTGTACGGAGGATGATTGAAAATTTGATAATTTTTTTTGTGCATCCCCATATAAAAAATATTACTTATCGATGTTATTGGGTGTCGATCGATTGACTAGTTTTTTTTTTTTCCTATGACATTCGAAGCTTTGATATTACCTAACAGCGTGGGTGTTCGGTATACTGTGTATACATATATATATATATATATACAGAGACTGACAATGAATCCATAATGCATTGCGAAGGCATCGGCCCTCGAGAATGCGGGTCACGAGTTAGTGTATGGGTGTAGAAAAAAAAAAAAAAAGAAAAAATACGGAACAAAAAATTGTACGAGTGTAGGCGTCGCGACGTCGACCTTTCCCAGTCAATGATTCTACACGGTGATCTGGTTTGCGCAACAGGCCGTAATTAGCTCGCAGAGGTCGGCTAATGCGGACGCACGGGAGACCATGAGAAGACGGAAGAAGAGCTGGCAAATGCTTTGTAATTGGACGGGGGCCCGAACGTAACGAAGGCCTGGTTAGCGCCGATGGTCCTTCGATTTTGAAAAATACAATTTTTACGTGCCTGTACGTGTATACACGCACAAGGCTGCTTTTTTTTGTATCTGACTACTTTGTACCGTCTTGCGTGACGTGCTTAACCTCCTTGCTGTCCCATTAGAAATCGTTACGTTAGCACTGTACGTATACGTCGACCTAGCCTATCCGACAGCGAATTCTAACGAAGAATTCGAGTCTGCCACTCCGGCCGGTCTACGCTCCACTAACACAGTGCAATCTCGCGCTACGAAATACTTGTGCTCCGCCTTCTGGTTCCATATCGGCGGCCCAGGAATACGTTATTGAGTCACCGGCTGCTCCCATGGTACACTGACACACACCGGGTGGCCACGATTCGGAAGCCGAGAGTCATTGGAAAACTTACGGGTCACGGAAAACAAAATTCATTGAATTTTCCGTCCTAGGTCGTGGCGCTACCACCACGCTGCTGGTCTCCGCGCGGGTGGAAACGAAGTATGGCCGCGGTTAGGATGAAGAGAGAAGAATAAAAAAAGAGCACGTCGATCCTAAGCTGTGGGAACGCAGTAGCCTGCTTCTCGGGACGTTCTCTTATTCCACGGATCGTCGGACACAAGTTTCCCGTTCCTTCCGCATAGGTCACGATCTCGCAGCTACGGGGAATCCTTCGTGCCGACCCACGCCTTTGATTTTCATTCTTTATTTTTTTGCCGTTGTCGACGATACTGGTCACGTGTCCAGAAAGGATGTGCGAGGGCTCGATTTATGGAACGGTGTATATATAAGGCGTCGATTTTATCACCCAACCGTCCCTATATACACACTGTGTACAGCAGCTAGGACTGTTCTTATCCAAGAATCCGCTAACGGACTGGGCCTTATTGATCTCTTTGAGAAAGGCGTTCAAAATCGGACGGACGTCGTCACAATGAAAACCGTTCGGTTGAAATTGACTTTCGACGGGTATACGAATAGCTGGGTATCAATAGTTGGCTCGATCGTGCATCGATTCGGTGTCTTCATTTTTTTTCCAATTTTATCTGCGTTTAAAAAATAAAGTGGGGATTACCCTGTATGCTTACCGTATCGTCGCACTGTACGTATATATTGTTTTTCCGTGTTGCTATACGTGTTTATTTTTTTTTTTTTTTTTTCATCCCTTATCAACAGTTCGTAGATTTACTCTCGAGAGCGTTACCCGAACTCGATGTGTTCATTGAGCTAAAGGACGATACACATGCACGCGGCACCGCCTCGTGACGAAGCGTTGGCGTAGTCGCTATTAGCATCGATAGCGAGGTTAAGAGTTCACTGAACTCTATGGAAGCGGATTGCTGGAGTGCGCGCAGGACACTAAGTCACAGCTATATGGCGACGGCCCGACGTGTGCGGGGGGGGGGGGGGGGGCACGTGTTTGACTCTGAATATCCGCGGCTATTTCGGCGCGGAATGTCCGCAGCTTCGCGAACGTTCAGTCCCGTCGATGTGCTGCGACGCATCCGACCGAGCCGGGAATCGGTTTTGCCGCGAACGGCGAACCGGGAGCGACGACTGGCCCGAGCCTCTCGCTACGCGGCCTGGTGGCTCTTCGCGCCGCTGACCGAATAACCAAATTCGTCGTTCGCCTACTTTCCGCGTTGCGCAATCCGCCCGCGTTTTATCGGATCGGCGAGGGCAGCACCGTCGTCGGCTTTGGGAAAGTATTTTCCTCGATGCGCGTCTCGTAACGCAATTAACCGTGGAGATAAGGCTTGTTACTTTCTCCGCGTCATTGTGTATTGTTCGCTAGCACGCACAACACTCTCTTCTTTCACTTCGAACCGCTAGAGCGAGTTTTGATTATTTTTTTCTTTTTTTTCTTTTCTATTATGACTCAATGCCCACGTGGCTATACAGTTTCTTATATCCAATTGTTACTCCGTATGTGTGTGTATAGTATGTATGGGCTGGTAAAGTTACCAATCGAATGTTTAGCAATATTTTTTTGAAAGCTCCAAAGACGGCTACCTGGGATTTCGATATTCCAAAGTTTTGAAATTGTCACGCATGCGCATAACGCTGCAAGCGACTGGCGGCGGCAGTGAAATTTCGTGCAATTACATAAGCGACGCATCCCTGCCGTGCAATTCCACGTCCCCCACGATCCTCTTTTATCTTCCGTGGATGTGGAGCAATATGGTTGGAGGTGACTGACCGGCGTCCAGTTGCGTTCACTGGCCTTCCCCTCCAGTCCTCCTTATCTCCTCCCTCGCCGCCTCCACCCTTCTCCTCTCTTCTTTGCTCCGTGCTTCTCTTTACCTCTCCCTCTCTCTCTCTCTCTCTCTCGCTTCCCTACTTCTCCCGGGCTCGCACTCGGCACGCGAATAAGTACTCGTCATCCTCGGAGTGTGCTCTTGATCATTCCGTTCTTATGGATTTGGAGCGGGGAATCTGGAGCGTCTACGAGTCACACGTTAAACATCCACGGATTATCGAGACGGGCAAACGGGTCTGAAACTTTACTATTTGGAAGCTGACGGATCATACCTGACATATCTATATAGGTTACTCGAGGACTTCACTAAGGCGATATTTATTTTTTGCAAATTATCATTGAAATAACCCAGACAAAAATTTAGACCTGATATCAATTTTTTTTTTTTTTTTTTTTTTTCACAAATCCTACCTCAGCGAACTCACCATGAAATCCCAATGGGCAATACCCTATCGCCTACCCAATTTTTGCTCTAGAAACTTCACTTTCTTCCCGAAACAGTGTAGAAACTTTCCTAGAAATCGTTCACGCTCCAACGAACAGTTTTCGCGGTCCCGGCCGGATGATCAAGATTTTCCAAAAATTCACTCGTACGAACGCTTCATTTTTCATTGACCGGTCACGTCCGATCGTAATCGATTTTCGATCGATCGTCGTTATCAAAACTTATATTTTACTCTCTCTCAAGCAATCCATACAGTCCCAAACAAAAAAATATTTAAAAAATTCATACACCTCGTACCAGTATCCCAGGTAACAAGGGTACCCCTTAAACCCGTGTAGTATTTTCCTCGGAGACAATGCCGATCCTAGTGAGACCTGTCGTACACGAACTGTCCGCAAGTATCGTGCCGATGACCGATCAAAGAGAAGTTCGCGTGGTGAATACTTGATACCTAACCGTCCAAGGCTTACGGCCACTGACCGAAGGAGTCTTCGGACTCTAGCATTGTCCTGAGGTTGTAACCGGACCGGCCCCTTGCTGCGCTCGCGTTTTACGCTGCCTCGGCGTCAGGCCAGATCCAAGAGCCGCTTGCGTAAGCTTCGATTAAATCCAGAATATTACGGGGGCCCCGAGGATCCTTCGTTTCTTGCGCAATAAATATACCTCGGTATTACGCATGCGTACCAACTGCGTATACCATTTGAACTCCTTTATCATTATTTTTTTTTTCTAACCCCTTTCGTTCTCCCACGTTCACTGATTTCCGAAGGCTTTCCGCACGCGGCCCCATACGCCGGTTCACGTGCGTTCGCTTCTGTCGCCATTTGGAAACAACGGTAACCCTCGTCAACGTTTCCCTACTGTTCCCTGCTAATCGTCTCTTACAAAGAATTAGCTGGATATTCATTCCCTGACAACTTCACGTCGTACACTGACCTCTCCCAGTACTGCATACGGTGGGAATTCCAGAGTATATTGTTTCGGCACTTCGCGCCTACTCTGGTGGTAATACGGGTTAATATATATATATATTATATATATTTCTTCGAGACCCTGAAGTCAGAGCACCTACCCTCCTTGTTATAACCTGATCGACATTTTTTTAATTCAATACTCATGGGATCGCACAAGTCCTTTACGGAGAGTGACTTTACGATTAGATGCAAATTACTGTAGCGGTATACGGAAGATCTGTGTATATACTTGTGTATATATATATATATATACATACCGGTTAGCTATTTACGTATCTACCAGTTGAGAATTATTCTCCGTATCTGGACTATACAGGTACGAGGACTCTTTTGTTGCGAAAAGTTCTACGTGCTGGTCTCCTGATATTTAATGCTTATATGTATGTACATTGATTTTTTTTATTTTCTCCAAGAATCCACCATGGTGGTTAAATATAATAAAAAATTCCTTTTTTGTTATCGAATGATAATGTGTACTGTATATGTATACACATGTATACGTATACTAGACTGTACCCTTGGCAGTTTTACTCTACGGTCACTGCCCGTCACGAGGTCAATTCCAGCAAGATGATTAATCTACGTCGAACGAGCGTTGATTCAAGGACATTAAAAAAAAAAATTGTACAAAAAAATAGAAGAGGACCGAAGGCATACGAGTTAAAAGAAATATTAATAAAAAAAGTTCACGACCTCCGCTCGGTAAAGATTTCCGCGAGTTTTGTCGTTTACGGCTAATTTAATTAGTATGTATATTTGTCCGTCCGATCGGTATGTTAATTTTGATAACAGATATAACGGCACCGTCGTTGATAGATCTGTAGTGAAATTTTTTTTTTTTTCAAAATTGACATCTTCACCCGTAAATCCACGCAGATAGGTACGTAGCGCGACGGTATATCGCGTTACACGCGATTATGCAGTTGACGGTGTAAACCGCGCTTGGCTTTCGATGAAAAAGCGAGTCTTTTTTAAAGCCTCCTTCTCCGTCCTCGTTCTCTTGCCTCCTTTTCCGCGGGCGTCGCACTTCCCTTCCTCTTCCTCGTGTACGAGTATCGCGGATCGCGGTCGCCCGAAGATTCTCGATTTCGTGGCATCGGGGAGCGATGAACTCGGTCACCGGGCAACAAACTGCAGGCCTCGAGAGCCATTCAGGGCCTCTCGCGCGCCTCCCGTACAAAACCAAGAGGAAACGTAGAAGGAGCCACGAGAGAGAGAGAGAGAGAGAGAGAGAGGCAGCCATTGCGAATCCTCGTTACTTTCGGTACCCGAGTCTGGTCTCCGGTACGAATTGATTGGCCTTTAAATTGTGGGAGGAATTTATATTAATTTTAATCTTCGAGGTCAGTGACCTCTTATTAAAAAGGAAAAAAAAGAAGGCCCATATCGATATCGAATGGTTAATTAATTTTGACCTTGGAATAAAAAGCGATGACGCAACTACGCGTAGGTACAGTATCCTCAAGACCGATCGAGAAAGGTCTTTATTAAAATTAAAAAAATACTCTCTGGACCCCTGGGTTCGGTAGAACGACGGTGAAGACGTTGGCAGCGCCACGACGCCGGGCGTCGTCACCTTTGCACGGTACCTGAACGCGAATAGCGGTTCCCGCGTCTGGAACGTTCGTAAACGATTTATTTACCAAAGCCACGTCGAGGCCGTTGCCCCCTAGCTGGATCGAGGCTTTGTTTTGACACGGACGAGACTCACGGGCGATAACCAGGTTACGCCGGTTACGCGGAAGGAACGACGAACGTCTCCCGTAGACGGTGAGGACGCCGAGAATAGCCGAATCGACTCTTACGTATATACGTAATAACGTCACGAGGGTGCAACGAGGGATTTACGCTGCTGAGAAAATTATTGGTGGCCCGAAGGAAAGTCACTCGCGCACCGCCGCCTGCCGACTGGATTATCCTGACGCTCGGCGAGGTGGGGGGAAGACGTAGGTCTTTAAACGGGCTGGCAGAACCGAGGAGTAGAGAGAGAGAGAGAGAGAGAGAGAGAGAGAGAGAGAGAGAGAGAGGAAAAATAAAACAACCAGTAGCGTAACCGTTGCTGCATAGCACGTTGACGCTGGCGCTGCTAGTGTGGGTTACCTGGTTAGTGACCGGCCAACCGAGTTCACTGGCATCGCCCTCATCCAGGTTGGCTAATCTCGCTCGCGAGAAACCAGCCAATCACCGTGTTCCTCCTTCGCTGGATCTGGATGAGCCTCGATCAGAAATAGATCATTCGATCAGTCGATCGAGATTCGAGTTTAAGACCGATTTCGTGCACTTTTTTTTTTTAATTTACATTTTTTATAATAAAAACTCGATCCTCCACGGACGAAAGTGATATTTCTTGTATACCCGAGTCTTTCGTACGTCTTTGCCCCTTTCGCGTTTTATTTTATAAATATACTTGCAACTATACACGCGATATATAGCTATAGTCTTACCGGTAAAATCAGCCGTTGCGATCGGGCGAGTTGCGGGTGGAACCTTACAGGTCGTTCACACCGTAACGATAAAGTCGCTCGAGGTACGGCACCGTGCGATTAGCCTATTTCACCAGGGGCTACGTAGAAAACGCTCAGCGACGGCGACGATCGCGAGTACACAGAACGATTAGGGATATTATTTTTGTTATCGTCAATTCTTTCCCCTCAAGCCCTTATCTTCTTATCTTAGAGTCCAATGAAATATTTTCACATCGTTTGCGGGATGACGTTAACATTCGCTTTTTTTTTTTACCTAATTTTTCTCTCTCGTCCCTCCTCGTCGTCCCTGCTCGATTCTCTCTCGAGATCGTCGTATTCGACTTTATCCTCTTATCGGTGATACGTCGCGTTCTCGAAGGAGGTCGATTTACGAGCGACGATTTCGCACGTGAATTTCCCTTACGTCTTTTTGGCCCTACGAATATGATTACGATACACTCGAGGCATTGAACTTTCGCTTGATGTGGGTCAGAAAAATAATCGCGAAGGGTCTACGCGCTGCGCAAACACGCTTAGCTGTCGTAAACACGCTCGGGTTTAGTCATCGGTTCGACGTACGCAAAAATGCTCCTTGTATCTTCAGTACATGGGACTATATACATAGCTATACCTGGAAGTACGTGAATGTAGGCAATATGACTTGAGCGTAAGAAAGCCACATATATATTTATATATATATATATATATATATACGGACTCGATGGAGTGTTGCACCGTCCCAGGGTCGACGCCCGCAACACCGGCGTCCTGCTAGCGATGTTATGTCATTCATGGTCTTACGCAGCTATATCCCACCTATTATACATAGTGCCATGTAACGTATACATATATATATATATATATATATATATACAAAGATCGCGTACCTGAGCGTATAAACGTAAAAGTACAGTTAGACAGACGCTTTCCGGGCTTCCGGTTATGTCCGATTCTCGCTATATAATTTTTAATCGGCTAAAATCCATACTCGACTTCCGGTAGCGATATACCCATTGTTTTTTCGAATTCTCAATAATGTCCTCGTGTTTCCGCTGTCTTTCCGAGACTCCTGGTCTATTTATGTATCCCTGTTAATAAATACGTTGCCATGGCAACTCGTTGGATCGCACTTTAATGGCGCCCGTAACGACGCTCGTAATGACACTCGGAATGGATGCTGGCCGATCCTTAATCCCGGGTCGTTACTCCCGTACCCCGAAGGATTGTCCCACGGAGAGTCATCCGCGAGTAAATAGTAAATTCGAGTGGGTGAGCCGCTTTACCTGGAAGCTCTTATTCCTACGAATAACGTGCGTGGCGATATCGTAAGCCTTGCCGTTAGGGTACAGTTAGTCTTTGGAAATGTCCCTGCGTGACCGCGGCGACGGCGGCCGTACCCCGTGTGTGCGTCATACCGAGAGCAAGCACCTCCGTGTGTCCTTATGGCATTCGTTTTGCCTATCGAGCTAAACAAGGAAATTACGGATGGGAATTCTCGTTGGGTTCGAGTGCCAAGAGATTTACTCGGAAGCGCATCTGCGCATGCGCGGCTCGATTAGATCGAAGACGTTTGTCGACGAGTTTCAATTAGTCGATCGATCGATCCCTCCTGTCGATTATCGATTTGCCAGGGAATCCTCGTGAAAACGGAACGCTCGTGGATACTGAAATTAATGCACCGGAAACGAACGTTAAATTTGCTCCGTGTCACTGGGAGAGTCGTGACTGTCTTTCCTGACTCCCGTTAACCCGCGCGGAGACACATAGGTACCACGCGAAGCCGGTTACATAGCGAAATTCCAGTTTTTAAATGAATTCTTTTCAAGTCCACCGCTTAACGTATTGCGCGCAAGGCTTAACAGGGCCCCCTAGGGTCATCGTCCGCGGAAACGTAAAGACTATAAGGTGTCCCGTGCCGAACGAGACGCCGAGACAGGATCAACGAACCCACCCGGGGCATCATCCTGGCGCATGCACCCTACGCGTAACTGTGGATCAAACGCGCGCACCTGGTCCGATAAAGAAATTCGTACTTTACGCGGAGCCTTTGACTTCGAGAATGTTCGATTCCTTTGAGGTTACGTGGGCCAATGTCGATCACGCTTCTTTATTAATTATGCTACTGGCTGTACCTTCTATCGCGTTCGATCGGGATTCATGGCTGTGACGTTTCTTGGGCTACCGCGCACGACTCCTTTTCAAGTTCTTTCAAGTTTGCATAAAGGGCAGCTAGAAACGTTATAGGTACTTGTGTGCAGGGCATTGCACCGAAGCGCAGCACGACGTTCGAAGTCTTTGCCCGGCGGACTCTTGCAAAGAGTTGCATCGCGTAGCCGCGTCCAGTGACCCGCCCTACCGTTAGGACGGCCCCGAGGATGCGTTCCCCACTTCGCTCTTTTGCCTTACCTTACCTTAACTTCTTCTTCCCTTTCCTTGCGACTTCTCTTCTCTCTTACCCACACTTTTACACGTTCACCGGCTTCGTCCTGTGTTCACGAAAATTCTCGAACGTTCCTTGCGTGTGTTGGCTAACGGTAGGGCTTGTGGAGTTCTAGTAATTTTTAGTCTTTTTACTACGTCACTACGGTAGAATAGATATTCTATTTTTTTTTTCAAGCTTATTTTTTTACTAATTCGTAGGTTTTTTTTGTCTAATTACGTTTTTTGACAGTTTTTCGATTTTACCCAATTTTTCGTCCGTTTGTCAGATTTTAATCGGAACCTCTCATTTTTTTCGGTGACAAGCCTGACCTTTGTGTCCTTTATCAGACTCGGGTTACCCAAAACGGTCTCGACCGTTCGAGTCGCTATCGACGAAGAAAGTGCCGCGCAGAAGTTTCGCGTAGTCGGGGCACTGGGTTAGTGTCCTTCCGCCCGTGAAATTCACTCAATTCGCAATAAGCTATCCAGATCCATATCGTTATCAAAATATAGTAATAACGTCAATGGACCCTTATAAAAGGTACTAGGATAAATCGAGTCACTGGACTGACACAAAATTTGTGCAATTAAAAATTTTATTCAAATTCCTACCAAATTTTCTAATCGCAGCCAAACGACGTATCCACCTATGCAATTTTGAATAGGTATAAAAAAAATCTTCCCGATACACGCCTTTGAAATGTATATCATTTTCTCCATATAGTATCCTTTACGTGAATGATCGTAGTGACGTCCCACTCGACCGTACACAACCCCATTGTCAATTCAAGGTGCGATTCGCAAATCGTTTCGCAAACGGTACGCGCTCTGCATCAAACGTCACAATGGTTGCAGGCCAGTCGCGGCTTTGAAACGTGGCGAGGTCAGTGACCGTTTTGTACACAGGGGTCGGCGCACTCCCAGATCGCACTTTGCCTGCACGAGAATGTACTTCGGGAGGACGATGCAGTTGTTGCACTCCCACGTCGCAATGTGGTCCCGTAACATTCGTGGAACCCCCCACCACCCCCACGTAATCCACATTGATTTTGAATAACGTTCAAAAAGTGTATTTTATTTTATTCCCAACCTCCGTAACCATATTTTCTGAAGGCTTGGATCAAGTTTGCGAAATTTTTTTTTTAGAAAATTTAAATTGTTCCTTCCACAAGCGACTAAAATTGACCCTGACGAGAGAACCGTCATCGAACCCATAGCCAATCCTATTAACATTGAAGTACCCCAAGGGGTGGTTAAGGGTGCCGAAAAATTAGTTAGTCAATTCTCACCTGAGGTTTCTCACCGCTGTGCAAATGATCTTTCAGTCCTGGTTACACGTACACGGGTTCTAGGGTACCTCGTTCTAAGGGGTTATAGGTTAGGTAGTCACCTTTCTCAAAACCGCACCGATCTTTGTGCCTGACCAAGACCGCTCATGGATTTATACGAACCGACGTTTACGCCGTTTTCGATTTTCACATCGTCAACCCACGGGTAGCACGTTGAATATTCGCCCTGTTCTCTCACCAGTCCTTAACCCTTTTTCGTTATAGCCCGAACCCCGGGGAAATCGGACAGCGTCAGCTCCGCCCAGGGTACCAGGTCAGCAGGGTGCATCTGCCAATACTCAAAATTCTCCTTACTGGGACATCAAAACAAAGGCTTAAGAAACTCGGGGATGAAAGTTCCGAAGACACTTTGGGGTTTGCCACCGAAGAAAGTCAATGTTGTCTTAGGTAAACGGATTATCGGGATAATTTAGCATAGTAACTGTAATGCCCTTTGACGAGTCTCCTGTCGCTTGTTGTGGATTATCCACGAGAGATGCAAGGTAATCTCCAGACAAACCACTGTGTTTGCCAATACACCGGAGTAACGAGCGTAACGTCAGGCTTATTTAACGATTTTCAAAAATACATTTTACCCTCCACTCGTATCCGATAAGCAAAGCTTATTATTTTGCCCAATCGAGTCTCCAATAAAATTCCAAATTTTTATTCGAAACCTCGTATACCTACCAATAACATATCCTTCCGTGTATACCTATATACCCGTGTACAGTCCCTGCAAATTAAATCGGTTCCCAGCAAAGTGGCAATGGAGATCAGGGCATCTCGAGGCCGCTGCCACTGGCACACAAGTTATTTTCTATATCGCGTTCCTCTCGTTGGCATATAACCCGCACGGCGTTCACCTCCCTTGCCTCCTGCCCTCCGTATTCTACGTCCCCGGAGCAAGTCAAAGGCAGTTCTCACAGTAGCGACACACGCGTATCCTCTCCACGAGGTAATGCAACTGTACTCTCGACTCTACCCACACGCTCGCAGCCCGGCCAATATACCTATATACAATTTGGAGCATCGGTGTGCAATCTTGCCGGTATCACTGTATACGTCATCTAGCAGAGTCTTTGGCCGATCTTCACGGGGCGACTGACCTCCTTGCGAAGCCCGTTTCCCGTCGTACTATGGCAACGGGCAAGTCGAACGAGCGCGATGACCTAGCGAGAGGAGAGGCGCCAAGAGAAATTACTTTTTCCATTTTTCTTTCTTCGACGATCTCGACGCCGCACGCGATTCCATACCTCGCACAAATTACAAGCACGCGTTGGACTGGTTTTCGATTTTTTTTTTTACCGATCGGGTAAGTTGCCCGCGTACCGATCAGCTGTCACGTAAGATGGTACTATTTACGTGAAAAAATACAGAGGAAAATTTTAGGGTGAAATTTTTTTTTACTGAAACTCAAAAAAATTTTCTACCACGAGTATACCTTATCTAGAAGGATTCGGACCCGACTGCAGCTCAGGACACTGCAGCCGGGTGCATCCTGTGACGTTTGGTTGCATCAGGCATGCAGCCCTCGGCGTCCGCCTGTGCTTTGTCATTCTTCTACGCAGCTCGTGCCCTCGATCATATCTCGTTACGTTCGGTTGCGTCAACAAGCATAAGGCGAATCTGTGTCAGCTATGGCATCGGACGAGTCATCGAGTTTCAAAAATGAAAATTAAAAATTTAAAAAAAAAGTCTATCGAACGTATTACGTAAGCTTAGAAAAATATTCCGATAAATCTCACATAAAGCGGAAGTATTAGATCTGCCTTATGAAAATCGAATAGAAATTCTGTAAATTGACGCGCCCAATTCAGTTTATTACAGTTAAGTTTGTCCGTCTAATTCGCACTATTTCGTTGTGACCTCTCTGCGATCCCCTTAACGATTAACTTCTACCAGTTTGCTTAAATTCCGAGTTAGATCTCCATGTGTCTCGTGCACGTGTATGTATGGGGAAGGAAAAAAATTCGTTTTAACGATACCAGAGGATATCGATCTTTTTTTTTTTTTTTTTTTTTTACGGAGGAAAACGATTTCGCGGTTTCGTTATAAGACACAGGAGACCTCTCAAGCACGTTCGTCGTGTTTCTCCTCCCTGGTTGCAAGTTCAGTGACATCACACACGCACGTGCGTGATGTGCCGTACGCACCGTTATGCCCATAGCTAGACATATAGCGCCCACTGCGGAAGTATATTGTTGTAGTCAGTGGCACGCCATAAGAATTGCGCGCGAGCGCACGGACGATAATAATAATGCTCGCGCCGTTTGTGCCAGAGGTTGACACTCCGGTTACCTAGTCGGCAATTGGCACCAGGAAGCTGCCAACCGAGCACAGAGCCTCCCGGGTCGCCGACCGGTCGACCGGTGCCAAGGACTCTCGGCTAGGGCGACGTCCTTAAAAGACGCTAAATTCGATTCTGAAATAAAAGATTTTTCTTACGTACGATCGGACTTCCTTGACATCGACGGACCACGTTGGTAGTACTGGTTGACTCGGAGGGACTATGACGTCACGCGAAAATATTCATTTACCTTTTCACTTCGACGACGCAGTCTTACCAACGGGTGACTCTCGTTGGTGCGTTACCAACTTTTTGCGATTTCTTTATCAGATTTGAGCTGTGGAAAGAGGTTATCTTTTTTTTTTGACTATTGATCACAGTCACGAATCGATCGAGCGCGATGATCTTAAGGCGCAGTGCAATCGAGGCATATCTATTTCGGTCTGGACTTCCGTGTAAAAGCGAAAAAAAATAATACAAATAATGCAAAAAAATTTTTCGATTTTTTCGCACCGTTGGCAACAGTCTTATACCGTGTGTCGTGAAACTCTTACGTCACTTTCTTCGTCACTCGTAACGCGTAATTTTTTCGCGAGTCTACGAAAGACTCAAAACTATCGTTAGATTGATTATTCGCGTGGGTGGTTGGCGCACCCTGGATATATATCTACGGTAAGTCCTACGAGCACCAGGTTTGGCGTTAATGACAAGGAGCACGTGCGTGTCCGAGAGGTCGGTTTACACGGTGCGATTAAAAATAGACGGGGCTCCGCCTCGACGCCGCTATAGTTACGTCGCATCCGTTGCATATAAACGCGCCGGCAGTAATACGATAGCTGGTTATACCATTTCACGAGAAAGTTTCACCATTTGCATTGATACCGATTCTTTTTTTTCTTTTCCACGCGAGACCTTGCTCGTTCAACAGAAACGAATGTACCCCTTCGTTCCAGACCGTAACCGCCCCTCCCCCCAGCTCCCCCCCACCCCCCAGTACCCATCCAAGAATACGTGGGGTAGGTTGTCCTCCGTAGAACGTTAACGGGCAGCTCGTAAAATCATGAAAATATAAATTATTACGTCGATAATTGACGCACTCGAGAGTCAGGTCGAGTCGTCCTCCGAGGGTCACCGGTGAAAGTCTCTTCCGCTCTAGACCGTTTACGAGAGTACAAAATGTGAATTTGAGTGGAAGAAAAAAAAAGTATACAAATTTTATGACTCTTTCAAAATATCGTTAAAGGGGTACCTCGGTGGCCAAGGGGTTGAGAGTACCGGAAGAGGTATGTTCGTAAGTATCGACTTAGAGTAAGAGTATTTGTTGGGGAAAAAAAAATATCGTATTACCTCGATTCCACGCTAACCATGTCCCAAGTGGTCGGACTGGTCCTTCGGCGGTCATGGATGTCCGGAATGAGGAAGGACCGATTTCCGGTGTCTATTGGAACCTCCTACCTCCTCTCCCCTTCTACTTGTCCGGCACACAAGGACTCTATGGAAGCGTGTACGTGGCCTGTCCGACCGAATGTAAATGTGTCGCGCTCCGAGGTCTCGCGGAATTCGTTATTCGTAATATCGCACAGGGTGTCCTCGAGAAGTGCTGATTCGCCGTTGAGCTCGGTAGGCGTCAGTCACGGATCCTTCGCGCGGTTCACTGGCCCACCCCAAGGACCCCCCCGGTCCTCTTTATCCAGTACAGTCTGCACTGTCTATAGATGTAGACACTGGTCGCGTGTATCGTTACAAGTCACGGGGAAAACGTTATTCGATTTCGTGAGAGTCCAGCGTGACGGTAAAATCGACTGTCTTTGTTGGGCTAACTCGAGAAACGTCATCTGATATCTGGACCGTGTTAAACGATGGGCGTGTGTGAATTAGAAAAAAAACAAAAAAAGAAAAAAAATGTATCTCCGAAGCACCGATGATAGTAGGCAAAACGGATGGGTACGTGGGGATGCAGGTACTTCGAAAACTGGCTGATAAGAGGGTTCGTTGAACCGATAAGGACGACTTTGAAGAATCAGGACACAAAGGATCCGTAGCGAACGCGTTCCGAATGGCCGTGAAAAGTGTAAAGAAGCTGCGACCTTATCTGCCGGTACTGAAATAACCTGAAATAACGTAATAGCAGGGAAACTCTTATGGGACGCGATCGTTGGCAAGTGAAAGGATTGCAGCCATAGGAGATGCGTGTGCAGTCGCACAGAGAGTGTGTACATGACCATCCACGCAGCCAGTGAGTCCTCTCGTGAGCTTGCCGACGAGTCGTAAAAGCGTTCGAGAGGGAGACGAGCGTCAAAGTGTACAGAGAGAGTACAAAGCGAAGAGAGACGGTCGATACGTGGTGGACGAGTGCGTGAGAGAGAGGGAGAGAGAGGCTTATACGAACGAGTAAAGAGAAGCAAAGGAGGTAAGGAGACGAGGAGAGGTGGGGAGAGACGCGAGGCTTCGGTTAGTAAAGCGCGAAGCAGCAGGCAGAGCGAAGAAGGTGGAAGAAGGAGAGAAAGGAGAAGAAGGACGGAAGCATCGGGAGTATCCAGAGTGGAGGAAGGAGAGCAGATGGCCTTGGCCGCCGCTGTGGGGTAATTCAGTCAAGGTTTCGGCCGATGAACTTCCTCCGATGGAAGGAAGGAGGCTGACGGTGGTGGGGGAAAGACGACAGCCAATGGCGCGGCTGCTCGGTTCGTCGAGCTTCGCTCCGATTGGCCGGCGAGAGGATCGGCATTGTGCCGTACAGTCGCGGGCGCTCGGTTGTCAGTGACCTCCAACATTGAAAATACGATGAACTCCAGACTGAAGTTCTACTACATACTAGTAGCCAGGGCGTAGACATTGTAGACACCCCCACTACACCGAGGACTTTGGTAAGGGCTGCACACCAGAGAGAGAGAGAGAGAGAGAACAGACCACAGGTAACCAACACTCTACGGCACCAAACTCCAGTCAGACCAACGCGAACCTCCCTCGAGCGAAGACTCACTTTCACTCTCTTCGGATCTCGTTACGCTCGCTGCCTTTAGCCGGTCGATCCTTATAATACTCTGGTGTACCCTTGGCCGAGCCACAGATCGCACCTGCCCTTCGTAACGCGAGGAACCTTAGAGACGACGGAACAGTCGCGCGCTAGACGAACGATTACCTGCGCGCAACAGAAAATCGGCTCTTACCTCGCCGTATATTCGCGTGTGCATTTTTGACTATCGAAGATTGTCGCCTTGGTTACCACCAGTGGATTAACGTACGTGACGGTATCTCCGACACGTAACTATATGTTTCTCGTTTGTCCAACGACCCCAGTCGTTTCTTGTATCTGGTGAACCACAGTGGCTGTGACAGTGAACGCATGGCAAATGTTGCCTCATCGTTTAAGGCCCCGCGCAAACAGTGAAGTGTCGTGACCTGTGAACGACGCAATCCCAAGGATTTACACTGACTCTAGGGACTCGCTCCTTTAAGAAAGGCTCGAGGATGATACTAACGCCAGACAGTAGCATGCACGTTTTGGTCGCTCCGCCACCGGCACCGGAATCTCCGATGTCCAGCGTCTCGTCGCACAGCTCTCATGCCTCGACCATGTCCCATATCACCGGCATGAGCAGTCCTTATCACGTTGCTCATATGTCGCATATACCTAGTATGCCCACTATGGATTCCACTGTGTCTTCGGCCAGGCCGGAGCCTGAACTGAACATAGGTATAATATTACGAATTCTTGTATCTTCGCAATCGACGGGATTAATTTCTAATGGAAAATTTCGAAATTTAAGGTTTTATCGTGGCTACTTTTTTTCCAATGTTATTTTATTATCCTCTGTGTGTGGGTGTGTGTATATATATATATATATATATATTTAACGACGGGGATTGGATCCCCCGGACGAGATCGAGTAGCGTGACAGCCGAGTGAAAGCAGAAAGTTGTAACAGCGATGCTGTAACCTCGCCGCGGAGAAAGTGTTCTTCTTTCTCCCGTTCCTTTCTCCTCTCTTTCTCTTTCGTTCTTTCTCCGCGGCCACGAGACCAGCGCCATGTGCTTCGCACGAGATCCTCGAGGCTTGACTAAGCAGACCTTATTTTTTTTGTTTTCTTTTTGTTTTACAGAATTCGACGGCACCACCGTTCTCTGTCGCGTCTGCGGCGATAAGGCGTCCGGCTTTCATTATGGCGTTCATTCTTGCGAGGGATGCAAGGTAAGAGATTTGCTCATTCAGTTATTCGTATATTTGGCAATTGTTCACGAAACACCTGTCGACGCTAATTTTGACTTTGGTTGTTATTCGAAATCGTCGTATTGAGTAATGAATATTTTACTTTTCGATTTTATATATATGTATGCGTGTCGTATACCTGTCGATGGGTGTCTCGTGATACGTGCGGCATTCCGCTGCGGTGTGCGGCCAGGAAGTGAGCGGCGAAGCCGAACGGGAATTTTCAAGGCTGCGCAAAAGCGATTGACCGCCGCGTCAGCGAGTTGCGAATTAACCTTGGGTAGACGGAAATTAGGAGGGGAAAGGGAATAGTGGTCAGGAATCCTTGCCGGTCAATTTGTACGTTAGAAAAAGTTGACGTGGATCGCGAGGGGGGAAGACGAAAAAAAAAAAGAAGAAGAAAAAAAGTACCCAGACGTACGTTGTATCGCGATTTCGCAAACGCGCGACATTTTATTCCTTCGTCGTCGACGCATTCGCTGTCGAGGTTCGCGGGCGAAACGGATCTCATTTTACGCTGAGCTTGCAAGTACGGAAGGAGAGAATCTGTGGGAAACGTCTCTTGCCGTCCGAGTGTACGTGTGTGTTCGGTGGTCACGTTTCACGTGGCTTTCCGACAATGAGGGAAACGCGAGACGTCCTTCTTGACAAGCAGACGCACACGCGCGCTAAAATTTCACCTACGACAATGTTCTTTGGGCTTCGATTAGATTCCAGGAAATTTGCGGTAATTCTACGAACCGTTCACGACAATGAATTCTCCCATCGGCGGTTGCGCAAAAGACGGGAAAAGTGGCAAATTCCTTCTTTCTTCTTTTCCTTATATTCATTTTTTTTTTCTTTCTTTCTTTCCTCCCATCCTTCGTGGTCTTCCTCCTGTTATCCTGCGGGGCCCCAACGTACCCTTGTGCCCTCTTTCCAGTAAATAGAAGCGCGTGAGAAGGGTCCGGGAGAGCAGGTAGTCCATTGGGACCCATCCTGGCGTGTATCCCTTGGGAGGAGGATCCATTTGTGGTCCATGTCGAGATGAGTGGGCGGAAGTCCTCGGTCAGGTATATATATATATATATATATATATATATACCGAGAGTACAATTTTCTTTCTTGTCCAGGTCAGACAATGTCTTTTGGGCACGATTACGTAATTTCCGTAATCGAATCAACATTCTCAATCTCGATATCGCATGATATCACGAACGGGAAATCGGTAGGACTTACGTGTCCGTCGTACGTTTCGGCGTATTCGCGATTGCAAGAGTTGAAGGCCGCCGAGTCAACGTCCTCGCGATTTCCTCGACGCAATGGCCTAAAGAGGCGTGGATCGAAGAGGGGAGGCAGTGCGCGCCACTGACGTGGTATCTGGTAATCGCGACTAGATAGGACATGGCGGGGATGCATGTACTATAGCTAGAATAGCTTTGGGAAGCGTACATAGAGACTCTTCCACTCGGGAGGACCCAGTACCACCTCAGCCGCGAACCAGCCACTAGGTACTCCGGTCTATCGGTCTCTACCTATGGGACCAGGTGGAGGTAGATCAGCAGCGATCATCGATGATCGACCAGATCGAACTTGGACCTCATGACGAGATCATCGCTTGATTCTCTCAGTTTCAATTTCCCCTGTAGGTACCTGGTGGTCGGACGATGATGAACGTCGGTTCGTGGGTGCCCAGCTCCATTGTGCTATGATTTTTCCATGCACCATGGTCGACTTTCGATTTTCAAAAAGAAAGGAATAGAAAATGGAGTGGAAAGTCTCAGGCACCCGGTGAGTCTTCGCCGCGACAGGTCCCGGCCGCAATTTAGTCGACGGCGAACCGCACCGGTCCAGGTAAAGAGGAATGCAGCGTAGGACGCCTCTTTGTCCAAGGTTCGCCAACTTAAGGAATTGGAAAAAGTAGATCATCCCTCGTCGACCACCTGGTCCCATCCTTTTCGTGTATATACAGCCCCTCGAAATTTTGTCTCGATCTTCTCGGACTTCCTGTCCACGCGGTCACTCGGCACCCTGTTCCTCTCTTCTGACTCGTACGTTTCCTTCCCTACGCCCGGTATGCCTATAGTTATTTCGAATGCGGTCCTCTTCCAATGCGCTCACGTTGAGTGGGTCAGTGACGTGCTGAGCGAACCGTAAGAGGCGTAAAACTTGGTCCGGAGTGACCTAGCCGCTAGCGGTGAAGTGCTCGGAACTGCTACTGGCGATTGGAACCTGCAGCGAGAGAGACCGTGAACGAGGGGAAGGTGCGAGTGCGAGAAAGATGGGAACACCAGAGTCCTCGGTGGAAAGGGAAGAGAACGCGGAAGAGTGTTGAGGTGTCTTTAAGACTAGGTCGCTCGGTCGCATTACTGTTGTACTATTTAGCTGAGATTCCCAGGAAACTAACAGAGTTTGGCTGATTGAGCTTGTAAAAAAATATTACCAAAAAAAAATATACGGATGACGTCAGCATATACGTCACATCCGCGGATCGTTAGCCAAAGATTAGCGGGACGATAGAGAGAAGCTTATAGAGAGGGATGAAAAATATAAGGATCAGACGTCAAGCAGAGATTAACAGATAGAGCGTGAATGCATTTAAGGAGAAATTATCAGTTTTTTTTTTTTACAGTCTACGGCTGTAAGGGTTGATAACAAGTCCCGAGGGGGTACGTTAACCCCGAGGTCAATGACCCCTCGGGCCAGTTACGTCAGCTCGGTTACCCCCGCTACCCACCCCACTCGTCACTTTTGATGTCGTAACGAGTCGTGATCTCATTTTCATTTGATTGCACGGGTATTTCGGTACTCGAGGGGTTACTGACCCCGGTGCATCTACTTTAGAATCGGGTCAGCGGCTTATTATTGTGGTAGGTGTACCGTGGCACTGGGTATCTACGGAAGTTTCCAGATAACGCACTCCGCTTCGAACTATTACGAAGCATCGAGTGATTTCCATGGTTATCATCCCGACTGAGATCCTCTCGATTCTTCTTCCCTTGCCCCAATTCGAACACCTTCGACCTCCTAGGTCCACGTAAGAAATCAACAACGTGGTGTCTACCCCACACGTTGATGGAGGTTCCAGCCAAATATCATTGAGGTATGGTAAACGTAAGACGTAGTCCGAGATCAGTGATAGCAGCAATCGCCGGGGGTAGCCATAGCGTAGTGTGGCGTAGCGTAAATGGAGATAGGTATCTAGCTCCCGTACTAGCAAATTCTTGAGGGCCGTAGTGCGCGGGTTAATGCCCTCGGCGAGCCGAGAGAGTGCAGGAGCGAGGGCGGACGTTTGCAGGAATGAGTAAAGGAGGTAGAAGGGGGTGGAGAGAGAGAGAGAGAGGCGAAGTAATGGAAGAGAGAAAAGAGCGAGAGAGAGAGAGAGAGGAGAGGTAGGAGCAGAGCGCCACGGTGGTTCGAATGTGCGCATGCGCAGTCCAGTGAGTTACGTACGTCACCGTTACACCGTTCGGTGCCGTTCCTCCTGTTACTTCTTCGTCGTTTCTCCTCTTGACAACTGGCTGGGTATACGCCCCACTCTACTCTCGTTACCCTCTCTACGCGAAGACTCCGAGCCCTCACTCCTGGTCTACCCTGATAGCCCCACCAGGAGGTACGCCGAGTCGCACGCGGCGCTCCGGTCGTTGCCCTCTCGCGGCCACATCGCGTATCCCACACGACTTGCCCGTGTGCGCGATCTCCACATCGTGGCTGTCACGACGAGGACTCCCCAGGGTGGACTAGGTGGACGCGTTGCATTGTCACAGGCAGCGCTGCACCTAGGCAAGTCCACGAGCGGCGGTACCCTGGATCACGATTTGGTTGTCCGATCGGTCAGGAACCTCCGTGGGAAGGAAAGAAGACAATGCCTGACTTTCGTTGATACGCGTCTAGAAGGTTCCCGGTGACACGGATAGTCGCGCATGCGCGGACTCGCGTACTCTCTACGTGACTGCATAGGCGTTCTCGCCCTCTACTGACCTGGACAAGGGGAATGCACGCTCGTCGGGATCGATGTACTGCAACCTCCCGGCTCCACTTGCGCCGCCACCCCTCTCCGGCTTCGAACGGGGTTGCTGCCCTCGCCTGGGCATCTCGAATTGATCGTATAAATAACGAATGTACCTGGGACACCATAGATAGTCAGGAACCGTGGGGGACGGGAGCCTGAACCATTGGATTGATTCTCATTAGGGTACGCCTCGGAGCTCTTACGGTTTCTCAGGACGATAGGGTAGGTCTGTGACCTGGTCTCCCTGGACCTGGCCCAAGCTCGAGATTCCACTCGGACGCGACTCTCTTCGCTAGAAGAATTCATCGTCTGGCTCCGATACACATATCGGATAGCAGAGCGACCAATCGGAAGTGCCGAGCATCTCGTCTCCTCGCGCAGCAGATGCAACGGTACCTCGCTCTCGCTCGCTGCATGGAAGTTGAGGTAGGCGAGGTCGCGCGTCTGACGTCAGACCCTGGGCCAGTCTCACTCGAGGTTCCCGCACCGCTACGCGCGCTTACGTGCGTCAATTCCCCATTGGCGCAATTCCTCGACGCCGTCGGGTTGCCTGCGTGCGTGCGTCGCGCGCATGCGCCAACGCAACTCACTCACCCAGTGACAACGTTTTTCGCGTTACGTAACTCCCGGGTTCGCGAGCCCTCCCGGTCGTTGACCGATAGCAGCAGCTCCGTCGAGTCCGCACGCATATCTGTCATTAGCAGACAGCCTCTTGGTAAGGGACACAGAGGGGCCAGGGGTGTACACACCAGTGCCAATCGAAGGGGGAAATTCCGGCGATACTCGTAACAAAAAAAAAAATCACACCAACCACGAGGCACTTACTAACAACCTAAGAGCCGTTTACCGTACCCTTTTTTTTTCCTACCGCGTGACATCGGGATACGGTCGTACGTTAAAAAAGAAAAAAAGAGATGTCCCATACTTTGCTGAAATGAAGTAATTAGCAGGGTGACACGAAAAAATAGGTCTCAGCCGTGAGTCGCGAACCTACTAGTTATTTGTGTTATTCGTGAGTGGGTGGGGAACGGGCCTTTTACCGAGTTGGCAATGATGTGGCCGAGGGGTGGCGAGAGGGGCGGGAGGGAACGGAGCAACCACAGGGGACGCGCGTATCCTTAGGCTGGCAGGGGGTGGAGCGGGGAAGCAAGGGGGTGGAGCCTACAAGACGGCCAGGAACCCGTTAGTAGAGCGCTCCGAGGCGCTTAGTCGCGGCAGCACGAGAGAGGCCGATAACCCGCCTATTCGCGTCGGTAGGAGCGAGACACACTCGTCATAGGGACTCTCACTTTCACGCGGTGAACTGCTGCCGCGGGTGAACGTCCGGGAATTGGGTCAGAGGGATCCCCACCCTGCGAACCAGAGCCAATGTGCCGAGGCTCTATGCTCTCTGTGCTAGAGAGAGCCAGTCCACAGCCAAGCCTCGATAGAAACGGTTGACTTTAAAAATTATCTCTTCACGCCGTTTACGTTCCTTGTGACACGATACGCGGTTCGCGTACGACGATCTTAAAACAATTGTACAAACATATATATATATATATATATATATACTGTCGTTCGAACGAGCCTCCACGTTGGCCGACGGAACGCGCGTTTTGGACTGTCCGTTCGGTTAGGAAGCTCGACGCGGTGTTTACGGTTATCTAAACTGGCTTCTCGTTCTGTTGTGCTCGCTGTGTATGGCAGCTGAGGATACCGTGTGATATAACTTGGTGTGACTTTTGCTACGAGAGAGAGAGAGAAAGAGAGAGGGGGGGAGGGGATAGAACGATCAACAGAGACACGTAATACTTTATGTGAATTCGAAGATCTTACAGTTCGTGATTAATCACAGTGATTCGTATTATCGCGCGAACTCGACGATTGACTATTTTAACGACGGTATTTTACGAGCGCGGTATTTTCATGGGGTGCTTGTGCGAATGTGACCTGGCCGCCCCGCGTACGGGGAATGATTGCTCATCGGGATCGTCCTCGGATAGCGATAGTCAAACTGACGAGGGATTTGCTGGTGATTCGCAGGGTTTCTTCCGGAGGAGTATTCAGCAAAAGATACAGTATCGGCCCTGCACCAAGAATCAACAGTGCAGCATTCTGCGTATCAACAGGAATCGCTGCCAGTACTGTCGCCTCAAGAAGTGCATCGCTGTCGGCATGAGTCGAGACGGTGAGTAATGAGATTTTATAATTAATTATATTTTTTGTTTCATCCGAACATTTCATCTCTGATTTAAATACGTCGTGCCCTTCGGTATTAATAATTGTGATATCCAGCAGCGAGAGGAAAGCTAGACGCGATAAACGCTTTTGACTGTCCTTATCGTCGATTCGAGAAATCGTAACGATTCTTGACTGGGTTGAATAACATGTTTATCTTGTGGTAATTGTTTACGCGCGTTACCTAAATAGGTTGTAGATTACGATGGTGGTGGGGATGACGGGGGGGGGAGCGGGAGGGGAGGGAAATAAGAGTTAACGAATAACGTTTTATTCGGGTAGCCGCGCGATATCCAATGACTCACGTAAACACGTCGTTTAACGGGCGCGAATGGGAAGGGCGAGGGGCGGGAGGGAGGGACGAATTCGCGTCGCGTTTGTTCGACAAAACTGAACCGAGGTCATGCGAGGTCTATGAACCTTGCGGATTCGAAAGTGGATCGGCCTGCAAAATAGTTGAACCTAGAGGGGAATAGTGATATCGTAAAACGACATAAACGAGAGGCGTTACACAACGCGAGGATAAAGGCTCAGGTCTCCTTTGGGCTGCGCCGCGTGGGGGGAGGCTATTCAGAAATCGTGGAGTCCAAAGCCAGCGAGAGAGGCTCTACGAATTCGAGATAGACCCCCTGATACGTGGTCGTTCCGACGGACGGATGGGTCTTCTCGTAATTTGGGTTGACGGAGCAATGACCATTTACGCAATGCCCCAACCGTGCACACACCCTCGCACCGCCTCTCCGCGGAACGACTGCTAGGCTGTCGGTCGGTGCCGACGGTGTCGCAACGGGCGAAAGTGGCCGTTCACCGTTTGAGAAAGTACGACAATAACACCCAGAGAGACTAAGTGTAGCACGTTATACTCGCCGGGGAAACAGAAACGATCCGCGCCACAGCCAATTCGAAAGTGTTACATGTATATTACGTACGGGTGATCGGGGTAAATCTTTCGGTGATTCGTAGACGCCACCGCCAGGTGGAGGCAGTCGCGCAGCACGTAAGCCAAACTCGTGAATGAAGGAGAATAATAAATAATCTCATGAGCCCTTCTGTCACGCAGCCAACTTCTTGCTGTGGTCAATAGTCGGTCGTTGCTCGGGTTCCGTGGCCGCGGTTCTGTATCGTAGAAATAGTACCGCTACTCGCCGTCTCTATATCCCGTACTGTTTACCGCCGCTGGTGATGGCTATTGCCTTTTCCTATTTCTTCCGACTCGAGCGTTCGGGGGAGAGTGGCACGTCAATGCTTCGCTCGATTTCTTTCCTCGAGCGCGACCTGTCCGTTTGCTTTGGTCTCGTAGTATCTCAATTCGTATTTGATTTAACCGTCGTTCCACTCTGTTATGCTCGGTCGTGTTACTGTTCCGCCCACGGGTGATGCGGATCCAGGAGACGCGGCGAGCAACTGCGAAGCGCCGTCGCGTGGCGCTACGTTCCAAGCGGAGACCTCGCGAACCTTCGTCTCTCGGCGCGCATAACTATACCAGCTATCCACTCTCGGGGGATTCCCCCCCATTCTTCCAACCGTCCCCCGTCCTCTTCCAGGCTGACGCTCCACACTCCTGCACGTATCTCAAACGAATACCCCCCCACCAACGAGCCTTGCGACGGTTTCTCCTTGCTCCTTCCCCACCCAGTTTCTGATCCTCATTGTCTCTCTCCGTTACGGCCGCCAGGCTACCTGACGATCGCGCATGCTCCCGCACTCCCGCTCAAACCAAGTACGCGAGCCCCGCCAATACTTGGACTTTGCGCAGATAACGTGCCACGAGACTTTACGATATTCGTCACCACGTGCGATAATCTTTATCTTTCTTTTTTCCTCAAACCTCGAAACCGTTCGACTTTGTTCCCGATCGCGTCGGACTTTTTTTTGTCTGCGGTTAATTCTTAACCGTCCTTCGAACTTCCTGCTACGATTTGGCTCGCGTACAGGCACGTTGGATATTGTCCGTCCGAGTGCCCTGGCCTGGGTCTTGGAGGAACGTTAACCGAGGGTGCACCGATGGCTTTATCTCCCTCCTCCTCCTCCTCCTCCCCCCTCCCCGTCCTTCAGTCTCCTTCCCATTTCCCAACCTAACCCGACCTAAGCACAGGGACATCTGCGCACATGCAAACTCGGCTTATCGTGCCGCCTTCTGTCCCTACAGTCGTAGCGTACTGTATAGTTATATAGGTCGGCGGTACGCCTCGGCGCGGCTGTCGCTGAAACCAAGTTCAAGGCCAGAAGCGTTAGCAAAGGCCACAATCGCGTCGGGTGGAGTGGGGGGTCGTTGATGGCTGAATAAGTGGGGGGGCTGTTGAACGCAACTCGCGGAACGTCACTCAGTCGGCGGTGATGCTGTCTCGCGATTGCACGTGCACCGTGCCGTGTCCCGCCTTTCCTCTACGTTTCTAAGAGACGCGTTACCGTGCTTCGAAGGAGTGACTTACTGTTATCGAGTCAGCCGTTGTTAGCGAATGTCGAAGGTTCGTTCTTGCGATCAGACTCGACTTTACGTAGCCAAGGAGAGTAAGGTCACCTCGTCGAGTAGTGATTGTGCGTGCGTTGGGAATGTAATTGTACGAGGAATCTTTGAAAATTCTCAAGTGCAGTGTAGTACTACACGGTATAATACGCGTTTTATAACACGCGAGACACAACGGCATCGGTCAAAACGGGATTTAAAAGCAGCGCAGCTCCTGCCCATCGTCATGGGAGACGAGTTACCCATACTCAAAGGAATCCTTAATGGAGTTGTCAATTATCACAATGCGCGTAGGTCTACTACTTATTCACTTTTTTCTCTGTCACGTTGAATTACATCTTGCATTTCGTCGTTGATAAATTTATTTATTTTTTTTTTTTTTATTCGAGCGGGTCCATCCTCCGACGGTTCTCAAGACTGATTGATTTTATTGCTCCGGACTTTCTAAGCAAAGATTCGTATATTCGCGCGGTTACTGAAGACTTTCATCTCCGACGAGAAAGTTCATTTCTACTTTCCCCTTCGCAGAGACCTCTCGGAACGAAAATTGTTTCGCTTGGACATTTTCTCTTTGACTTCGTGCACTAGATATCGCATTCAGGGTCTAGTCACTCGACGCGTCATCGCTTCTTTACGCAGTCGTGATTCATTTATTGACAAAAATCTCTGCGTATCATTGTGCTGATCATCTTTTCGTAAATCTTCATGAACATTGTGACAGTTAATTGCCGTGGTTGGTGCCTGCGTATGTGCGGTGATTTTAATTTTTTTTTTTTCTTTGCTTTCTGATTACAGCGGTTCGATTCGGCCGCGTGCCTAAACGTGAAAAAGCACGAATTCTGGCTGCCATGCAGCAGAGCTCCCACAGTCGTTCCCAGGAGAAGGCCGTTGCGGCCGAACTCGAGGACGAGCAACGACTCCTGGCTACCGTGGTGCGCGCCCACCTAGACACTTGCGACTTCACCAGGGACAAGGTCGCACCGGTTCTTGCCAGGGCTCGGGAGACACCGAACTACACTGCGTGTCCGCCAACTTTGGTTAGTATTTTTTTTTTCTTTTTTCTTCCTTTTAATCGATTCATTTGAATTTTCGTCTTTCGCGCTGTTACGCAAGAACGATGCGTACCGGGTGGCGCGGGTGGACGTTAACGCGATTGAAATTTTAAGTATTTACACAAGGCGGTCTTAGTCGGGCCTTGGGATTCTATCGACGTAGATACGGAAACGCGCGTGGAACCGGGCGACCTCGAGTCAACGACGAGGAAGCGCTTTGAGAGTTTTGCTGAAACGTCGACTCGAGGTCGACTTCTGATCTCTCGAGTTCCTTCTTTTTTTTCTTCTTTCGTTCCTTGTTTAGTTTACCGTCTTTACGACTGTCTTAATAGAATCCGTCGACCTTAAAAGCCGCGACTTCGCTTTCGAGGCTGATGATTCATTCTAATCGCGATTTCCTTTGCTTTGTATGATTTCAGGCGTGTCCCTTAAATCCAAACCCCCAACCTCTGACCGGTCAGCAGGAACTCCTACAGGACTTCTCGAAACGATTCTCGCCGGCGATCCGCGGCGTCGTCGAGTTTGCCAAAAGAATTCCTGGCTTCAGCCTGCTGGCCCAGGACGACCAGGTCACGCTACTGAAAGCTGGCGTCTTTGAAGTTCTGCTTGTGAGGCTGGCCTGCATGTTCGACGCTCAGACCAACAGTATGATATGCCTGAACGGCCAGGTACTGAAACGCGAGTCCATCCACAACAGCAGCAATGCACGCTTCCTCATGGACTCCATGTTCGACTTCGCCGAGAGGGTCAACTCCCTGAGACTCTCCGACGCCGAATTGGGTCTCTTCTGTTCCGTCGTGGTGATAGCTGCGGACAGACCCGGTCTACGTAACACCGAACTCGTCGAGAGGATGCACAACAAATTGAGGAACGCTCTGCAGACCGTTTTGGCCCAGAATCATCCTCAGCATCCGGACATCCTACGAGAGTTGCTCAAGAAGATACCTGATCTCAGGACACTGAATACCCTCCACTCGGAGAAATTGCTGGCCTTCAAGATGACCGAACAGCAGCAACAACTCCAGGCTCAACAGGCACAGCACGCGTCCTCTCAGCCCCAGGGTCACTGGCCCATGGAAGAGGAGCCAGCCGCTTCCTGGGGATCGGCCTCGGACGTGACTCTGGACGAAGCCGTAAAGAGTCCTCTGGGTAGCGTCTCCAGTACGGAGAGCACGTGCAGCGGCGAAGTTGCCTCCCTCACGGAGTATCATCACGCCGCTGCACCGGCTGGTCATCATGCGTCCAGCGCGCCCCTCCTAGCCGCCACCCTGGCCGGCGGTCTCTGCCCGCACAGAAGACGAGCCAATTCCGGGTCCACGAGTTCCGGTGACGACGAGCTGCATCGCGCCAGTCTCGCGAAAACGCCGCAGCCGCCCCAGTGTCCGCGTTTCCGTAAGCTGGACTCGCCGAGCGACAGCGGCATCGAGAGCGGTACCGAGAAGGCCGACAAACCGCCCAGTAGCAGTGCCAGCAGCGCGCCCACGTCCGTGTGCTCGAGTCCGCGATCCGAAGACAAGGAAGTCGAGGACATGCCCGTACTGAAGCGCGTACTTCAGGCACCGCCGCTCTACGACACGAATTCCTTGATGGACGAGGCCTACAAGCCGCACAAGAAGTTCCGGGCTCTCAGGCAGAAGGACAGTGCCGAGGCTGAACCAGCAGTGATCCAGCAGCATAGCACCCAGTCCCAGTTGCACCTTCACCTGACCTCACCTCCGACCAGAAGTCCATCCAGTCAGCCGATCGCCGTGTCTCAGTGTCCCCAAACCGGAAGTCTGCTCAGCAGTACTCACTCGACCCTTGCCAAGAGCCTGATGGAAGGTCCCAGGATGACCGCGGAGCAGCTCAAGCGAACGGACATCATTCACAACTACATAATGCGTGGCGAGGCGAGTCCAAGGTCACCCGCTGCATCGCCATCACCAGCGGAACAGTGCGCATCGACGACGACGGTTGCGGCCCGCTCTCCGCAAGGATCTCAGGGTCTGTTGCAGTGCGCTACCAGCGGTTACGGCGCCGCGACGGCCAGATGGCCAGCCACCTCCGTCATAACGACGACGACGGGCGCACGTCAGCAACAGCATCACCATCATCATCAGCATCAGCAGCAGCAGCAGCAGCAGCAGCAACGTGAACAGTCTTCCTCGGAGTACATTGCACCAGGGAGTTCGCCGGCCTCTTCGCCGAGGTATCTTTCCGCAGCGGCCACGAGTAGTACCACCAGCACGAGTCCCAGACCCACCTCGAGCACCGCTGCGACCCTAGTGCTATCCGGGTGTCCTAGTAACATGATGGAACTCCAGGTGGACATTGCGGACAGTCAGCAACCGCTGAATCTCTCGAAGAAGTCGCCGTCGCCGTCGCCGAGGCCTCTGGTGGGACCGTGCAAGGCCCTTTCGCTCGAGGCGTAGTGCTTACGTGTACGCAAGACACTCGTGACAAATACCCACCTTACGTAGCGTCGCGACGTCCCTCGCGATGCCCTTTCCGATAAGTTATATTCTCCCTCGGGAAATACCTCAAGAGACATTGTATCTCGTAAGAGTCGCTCGATAATGATTTTTGGGACTCTTTTGATGTCTCATTGTTTTTCCTTTAAAAAAAAAAAAAAAGAATTGCTCCAAAGTCGAGGGAGAATGAGACACACGAGACTCGTGGCGCGTTGGGACGACGGCGCGATGCGATACAAAAGATTTAAAAGTGCCAGGACGCTCTGAGCGCGTGACAAACCAAATAATTTATTATTTAAACTAATAATGGTTAATCGATTGCGAACGCTGACAAAAATGGCGAAGGAGGATTGGGAAGGAGGGATTTTAACGTGGAGGAAAAAAAAAAGAAAAACAATTATTACACTCTGACACTCCCACGTTTTTTTTTCACTTTTTCCGATCAATTTTACCTACATCATTGGACGTTTTAACGCAGTGCTGACTCTTGTGGATTCGTGAGTAATCCTTTATCTCGAGTCTTTTGTTATTCTCTAGACGTTTTTTTTTTTTTTTCGAGGGAGCGGAGTTCTTTTTTTTTCGTGTTCTCTTTCTCTCTCTTTTTTTTTGGACTATTCCGATTTTCCAAGTGCGACGGACAAATTTTTCTTACGGACGCTTTTTGGAAAGTGCCGTTGCTTATGCAGTGCTGTGTAGAACCTACGCCCCCCCCCCCCGCCCCCGCCCCCCGTCCCCCTTCCACTTTCCTACCAACCCCACCACCTACCTACCTACCATTGTCATAGGTAACTTAGAGGATAGCATACAGCACCCGTAAAATGGTTAAATGTTACAGAAATTAATAATCTATTACATGTGATAATCATGGACATCGCGCATATTGTACAGACTCCACCTCATTCATTGATCATCTACTCGACTATAATTATTAAATATTATTAAAGTAATTAATATTATTGTAATATCTCTAAGGTATAATAATCGTAAAAAGTTATCATCTCGTGTGTATGCAATGTGAAAAAAGTGTATTCGGAGAGTGTGCACGATGGAGAAAACGTAGAACGGTATGTACGCTCGAGTGAGAAAATTGTAATACGTGTGCGAGTAAGTGAGTGTGTGTGTGTGTGTGTGTGAGAGAGAGAGAGAGAGGATGTGCGTGACATAGCGCAAATGAGTCGGGGCAATTCGTGTATGGAAAAAGATTATAAGCAGAAGGAATACAAAAAAGAATTTTCAGATGACCGAAATAAAAAAAAAATAAAGTATACAACATGAAATGAAAAGCGAACGTAAAGTTTTAAGAGTTTTGTTATGAGACTGACCGGCCCGCCGCGGCCTCCAGTTTGCAATTACCGTACCTTTGTACCAATATGTCGTGTCTAATTACCCAAACGAAGGCGATAACACAAGTAATTATCCCGAGACATAAGAATCCCAAGTACGTTGTGGTAGCTGAATTTATTAGGGCCGTAGCGTTATGAAGTAAAAGAAAAAAAAAAAGGAAAAAAAAAAGAAAAATCCACAAACATATTATGTGTCGTGTGTGCATGCATGGAGAAAAAAAAACATATGACAGGAGTAAAGAGAACAAAGTAGAAGCAGACAAATGTCCCAAGAATTTTGCAAGCGAAAACGCACGCGTGATGATCCAGCTATCCGAGCGGAAGTAATTTTCACGTGTGGGTGAAGCAGGGATAGACGAAGGAGCAAAAGAAAGTAAATTTCGTGGCAACCTCGCGGAGAAGGAAAATCCAAATGGGAAACTTTTTAACGGAGAAGTAAATTCGAGACACTCGTATGTACATAGTAGATTCGTAAGGGTGAGAGAGAAGCAAAATCTTCGATTTTTCAAGTGCACGTGTCAGGACAGGGTGAACAGGGAGGGTGAGGGGGAGGGGTGGTGGGTGTGATTACGGAAAGCCGAGAGAAAAGAGATCTTCGGATTTTTGGGTGAATTATCGCGTGGAAGAAAGGAATGTGCGAAAACAAGAAAGAGAGAGAGAGAGAGAGAGAGAGAGAGAGAGAGAGAGAGAGAGAGAGAGAGAGAGAGAGAGAGAGAGAGAGAGAGAGTGGCGGTCCTGCGCGAGTAAAAGAGACGGAGGGGAAATTTAAGACGAGTAAAAAGAAAAATGGTAGGAAGGGAAGGGATGAAAAATGTAACGCGGCGGGCCGCCGCCGCCGACGTGTTTTAGACGTCTCCCCTCCCCTACCCCCTGCAGCCCCTATCCCCCCTCCTCCAGGTCCCACTCCCAATTCCAAGAATCGGACACGCTACGATGATTCTTCGAGAGAAGGCAAATTCTTGAAATCCAAAAACAATCGTAAAAATTATCTACCGAGTACCCGAGTACCTTTGTGACACGAAAAATCAATTCTACTCTTAGAAGAATCGGGATCCTCGAACTAGCATGCTCTTGATTCCTTTGGTATATTTATTGTGTTCGTACGACGACGATTTTTTTTTTTGTTTGAAAATCTTTTCCCTCTCTTTTACTGTCCTTACGTGGAGGAAGTACCTGTAATGGTCTCGGTAGACGCTCGGTACTATCTTCTCTTTAGCCGCATGAAAACCATCGTGTCTCTTTTCGTTGAGAAAGTTCGTCCGAACGTCATCGAGAATGGAAGGTACTGAAAATTGGAAATTCTCTTCTTTTTTTTGTATTTTTTTTTTGTCAATCGTTACGTCGAATCCAGAGGAGAAAGAAAAAATGTCCCAGCCAGCAGAAAACTAGCGTTGATATTCGTATACTGTTATGCATAAACTACACATAATGATTATTATAGTAAATGATACATAAAGTATGATATATTTCTCTATCCATTAAGAAAAAAAAAGGAAATAGAAACAGTCGTTGTTTCTGGTAAGAAATACTACGCAAGAAATACAAAGCAGCCCCGCATATTGCCCAGTGAGCACGTCATTTTGTACGCTTGGGAGTTGTGAGGTCGTCTGAATAAACATTGTCTGGTGAATTATATATGAAAATTTGTTGGTTATTCCTACCCTCGTATCGTACAATTTCGTTCGCCAAGAAATACGTGATTTTTTATATAAAATCCAACGCAGCGTCCGGAACTTCAAAATGCATTGAGTGCATCGAATCGAAAGGGTAAGTGTTGCTTCGATCGATTATTGATACTTGTAATTATGACGAGTCGAAAATAAGTTTAGAATTTGCTTTGAAAAGACTATGAATTTCAAATGAAAAATTTGACAGTTCGTGTTATGCCAAGTACGTACCGATAACACGTTATCGCAATGGACTGCGCGAGCTAAGTTTTTATAACACGTATACGCGTTTATCGTATGTTTGTACAAATCACAATTGTGCAAATTTTCGAAACTGATCGGCCTTGCTACTGACTGATTGGTAAAATTTTATTGATAGCCTGTCAAATTTTCTTCTGACAAATTTTCTTCACTTTAAAAATTCTTTATACCAGCTCGATCTTTTTTCCAAGCCCAATTGTCGCGTATCGCTGACAGATAACGCTAATCACTCTACTACTTCAATACAACAGTGACTTGTAAGCTTTTTTTTTTTATAAATTTTGTAAAGATCACTTAGAGTTCGACGTACCATTAGATAAACAAGAATTATAATAAATTGTACAGAAAATATTTTTGATCGTTAATTTAACGATGATAAATTTGTATCTTTAAATATTTTTCTAATGAAAACTTTTTTTAATTTTATTAACCTACAATTTTTATTTATTTATTTACTTGTCATCAATAAAATAAGCTCGGCTGCATCTCGTTCACTTTTCCGCAGGCTCCTTATTCAAGAAATTAACGTCAGACCGTGCCCAAGCACGCAATAAGACGCAACTCTCGCAGTGCGTTTATAACGATCCTGGCTTCTTGTTCGTCTTGCGATAAACAGGCGAATAACAGTTGTGAAAACAGCTTCGGTTCATTCATGCATTTTCCATTCATAAAGAGGCACCGCGCGAAACGCGTGCCAACGTACGGACTCTCTCGTTAAGAGGAAACACGTTCTTTCGGCATCTCGGCACGCGCGACGCCACAGGACTTGTACAAACACTATATATTTGCCTCGTTCGCGTTAATATGCAGGAATTTAGCGCGGCGTAAATTCACTTAAACTGTACCGTCACCAATTTCGCGAATAAGCTGCAGCACGATTTTCGATGAAGTCAAGACGTTTTAAATCGTGCCGTTAAAATCATACGGATTTTGTTAATCGAGTTACACGTGGATGATAAATAAAAACATTTTTTTCAAACATCGATCCCACTGACAGCGCCAAGGCAAAAAGGGGATAAATTTTCCAAAATTCTCTCGATACCCCGTGTCTACCTGCCGACACAGAGGGTCGTTGATTTAACGATGCTAAATATAATCTAGTATGGTTCTTATCTCTTTCGGCTCGTTACTCGCGCTTTATAAAATCCAATTTGGTACCTCCGGGACTCCACCCGTATCCAAGGAGGGCGAGAGCGGTACTTTTTACCGTGAGTTCTCGAAAGGGGATGGTCGTGATACAAGGGTGGCGGCCGAACGTGCGACGTCGAGAGGAACGCGAAGCGAGAGGAAAGTTTGCCTCGTGGCCCGAAGGGACGCTACGAGAAGAGCCAAGGAAAGATACGGCGAGTCAAGGGTGGCAGAGGGCAAGGAAGGGTCGAAGGTTGAGGGAAGGTCACGACCGTTTGGGAGTGAAAGCTCAGATCTTAAGCGTACCAGAAAATCAAAGCTACTGCCACTCCCCCATGGACCATCCCCGTCGCAACCACCATAATCGTCGCCCCCATCGTCTCCAAATCTACGGCGCGAACTAAACCCGTATGCACAAGACGATTTTACAGAAGAAATTACTTCCACCCTTTGCACTTGTACATCGATCAGGTAAAACCGAATGCTCCGTGACTGACTGTGGGTCTTTAATGAATATCGCCAAGAACTATAAACCCCTTCTCGTGCCAGTCCTTTTGGAAATTTTCCACGTAGAAAATTCAAAAAATTTTTACCAAATCGATAACGCTGTCTCTCCTGATCTCTTAGTGATTTGCTTCCACGTAACGAATCTTTATAAAATATTTGCCTGGGATCTCTTGAGTCTCCGTTTTTTCTTCTTTTTGGTTCTGTAACCTTTTTCTTATTTAGCTCCTTTAAAACCCACTGCTCGTGAAACAGGTGATCCTGGATTCTAGAAATGAACTCTGTGTCCCTGGCCAATACATTCCGAGACTGGAGCAGGTCTCTCGCACGTGTGTTTGTGTGCATGTGTATATATGTTGTGTGTTAGCCTTCCAAGACCCTCCCCGTTCCTCCTACTCGCGTATATCCTCTTCCCTCGCCGTTGACTGCCCTGCTTGGCATAATGCTGCCAGCTAAAGAGCGCGTTCAAGGACTGACCGAGGTCGCAGACACATCTGACAACCCACCCCGAGACAGGGAATTCTCTTTCTCTGCCAACTGTCAACGAGGCAGGGGGGCCGGGGGCCAGGAGGGGGGGAGCTTAGGCTATAGTCCCGGAGCAAAGGAGAGGGGGCTACCGTAATGGCGATGTTAACGGCCCAGCGTCTGTCTTCATTTTATCCGTGGCACACCGAACGGAAACTTCGGTGCGCGTGATTTATTTTTTCTGATTACAAAATAAAATATGTTTTTTATTGGGTACGTCTCTTTTCTTCTTCGGTCCTAGCTGCTGTAACGTATAATGTTATTTCATTTTCACGGCACGTAGGGACTCGTGCGTGTTCCATGCAATACTACAGCTTGCACTCTTATACGAGGATGATGTATGAGGATGCTCTGATCAAGGGCATCTTTTTTAAAGGACGATTTTTTTATTTCTTTCCGGTTTCTTAGTTTTATATTAATATGTAATGTGACGTGATTTTTCGATTCAAGCTCACAAGGCGACGCCGGCTACCGATACAGATAACGTTCTCGATTTCTGGTTCCCGTCGGGTCCCTACCCCGCTCGGAAGCTGCGCTCTCGTGTTGATACGTATAGTCACGCCAATGCTCTCGTAAGATTTCGTTATGGTTTAGTTGAGGTCGAGGTGCTCGAATCTGCCGTGGGGAGACAGTCTCGACGTACCGAGCTGCCCGGCAGAGGAGACGACCCGACGGAGACGTCTCCACGGATCGGCAGAAGTCCGGGTGAGATACCGGCGCTCCGCTGGAGATGGGCAAAGGGCTGTAGAGCGGGGGCAGATATAGTTTTAATATGGTTAAGGGCAGGGAGGAACCCCCTGACCAGAGTTAAGGATGTGGTGCTCAGCCGATTCGCTGAGGAACGCTCTCGATTTGGTTTAAAGGGACGACTCGAGGGAGATGGAAGAGTTATCGGCCATAAGGATCTCGACCAATCGGATGACCGGAACGATAAGTTCTCGAATTTGGCTATTCTGTCAAAACAGTCTGCCTCGGGGCGCCGTCCGAGGTGTCACGAACTGGCTCGCGCTCCCGTGCTGTCCGTCGACAGTTTTTCTAGCTGTGTTTCGATACGCCAAAGAAAGTTCTCGTTCGTGCGGCTCTCGCGATATCCAGGAAATTCTTTGGATTTTCTGTGAGCGTTCCGGAAGTGCAGTGCCCAGCCCAGCCGCTCAACAGCGCCATCTGGCAGGAATGTTAATAACTAATGAAAACCTAAGCATCTCTTAAAAATCATCAGTCTCAGACGCTGCTTTATTTCTGCCTTCGTAGGGCTTCGGTCTTTGTTGTCTGAGAATCAGACTGTCGACATTCGCACGCCTATACACACACTATAGACTCGCACGCATGCTGTGTATACTGGTACCTATAGATATAATGCATTCGATAGGAAGGAATGCCAATGGAGTCGAGGACCGTCTGCAGGCCTGTTAATCCTCGCTAATTCCCAGACAGTAAAGAGTCCTCGGTGTCTTCCTGCCACTTGGGCATTGGCTATGCGATTAGAAGAGCGTTAAACTATACAAGCGAAAGATATTCGCCTTTACTTGCGAAACTGGCAACGAGGCCTTCAAGAGATAGACGAATACCGAAAGACGATGAGATCCAGTGATAAGCTGGAAATTAATATAGAATTATTTTCGACACTATACATCAGCACATAATAAACTACGATAAGCCAAAATACGAACAACTATCAGAACATTGAACGATCAATACGAAACATGTCCCGAAGAATCTAAATTGCTTTGAAAAAGTCCTTCGTTAGCACAAATACGAAAAACGAAGAATGACCGAAAAATTATTTACCACTCAATTGTTCCTGTGCCGCTTCATAAATCTCACCTCGTGAATTCCTACCAGCTTCTTCCCTCTCGTCAATTTCATGAACCAGCGCCTGGAGTTTCCATTTTCGAAAATACCCTTAGGACAGTCCATCTCCTTTCAGTTTTTCTTTAATTCGTCACCGAGCCAGAAAGAACGCGCCCATGTCAAAAATCATCGAAAAAAGAAATCAACTAAGGCAAATAAGGTCAGAGGTGAAAAGGGTCCCGACCCTCACACAAGGCAGACGCAGCATCCCGACGCGATCGCCACGTGGCAAGGTCACGAGCCCCTTGCGAAAACTCGCCCTAACTCTGGGTTCACGCGCAAAACGAAGGATCCCTACCCCAACGCGGCAATTTATGACCGACACGGCCTTCAGCCCCTACTGCCGCGACCCTCCTTTTGGTAAGTGCGTGGGCGCCTTCCACCCTCGAGATATTCACCCTTCTCTGGTTTTCCCATTTCTCCCCTGCTGATTCCGAACCTTTCCTTCCCTTTTCTACCCAATCGCAACCCCTCAGCCCGCTACCCCTCCCCCCGCCCCACTTCCCGTATCTAAAAGGGCTCCAGGATCTTCCATCTCCCTCGCACTCGCGATCAGTTTCTCACTCACTCGCTCCCACGGCAAAACTCCATACCGCCGAGCGACCTCGACCTCCTCCTTTCAACCCCTGGAGAAGTAACGCAGAAGGTCAATTCCGTAAGAGGCATTTCCCACTTCCGACTGATAACGGGATAATACATGTCGGCTTTATCTTTCCACGTAATTTCATTGTCTTCGACTGAGCAAGAATAGTGCCAAACGACATACCCCAAATGTCTTAGTCAGATGTCTTACGGAAGATAACTTTGCACTATTAACTTTCCCAGTCACGCTGCTCAGCATTGATTACATAGATTTCATATATGGGACGATTGATATCGATAAGGATTTTTATGACTTTTATGAATTTTATAGATCATCCCATTTGCTTTACCAAAGAATCTAATATCATGCAGGAATGAAGCATTTCGAAGACGTTGAAAAGTATTTAAATTGTCGAACCGACAAAAGCGGAAAGTACTACGGATAAGAGTCGTATCGCACAGATATTATTTTGAAACTTTTTGAAATAAAAAGAATTTTATTGGGTAATATTAGCAAAAAAATTTATTACCATCCCTTAGCCACTGTCACGGTGATCCTCGGTTTACATATCCTCGATTTGGAGTATCTCTGTAGGTTACCGCTCACTGCCTCGCCCCTTTTATCTGCGGTATTAATGCCATCAGAATTTTACGAGGAAGAGTTGATTTAGCGCGTAAGGTTGGCGCCGTAGATCTGGGTGCGTCGAGGTCGAATGGCTACATACACGTAGGTACAGTTTTCACGTACGAGTAGGCAAGTGCTAATCTATTAACCGCACATGAGAAAAATACGTTCACAATAATACCGAACGCGAACGAGAATTTGCAATCTGTTGTAGCACAAGGATCAAGGTGAATATCGTAGAAGCACCAGTTAACCCATGCTCGAATTGGCCATATGGAATTTTGAAAAATTACTGAAGATACGATTAACGTACAGGACGCGCCCTGATTCTCATTAATTAATTGATCTCACCTTTGCGGCTGATTCCGGCACAGAGTCCTATTCGCATTTCAATGCGACAAGTTCCCTAACCGGTCAATAATTTAATAGACGTGTAAGTGAAAAGAAAATAGAGATACTGCGAAGTTCAAAGGGTGAACGTTTTTTCTAGCTGTGGATTATTTAAATTCAATGCAAGATGATCGTCCTTGTTGGTCTTGCCTGGACCCCAAACGTAACAGGGTTGTTTAAATCCTCAGAGCAGAAAGTTTCTCCATGGAAACTTCCATTATGATTTGGTAGTAAGGGTAAGTAAAGCAAATAAAATCCAGTTCTGAGTTGACTCACCCTTTTCGCAGTGCATCGCGTAAATTCAAGAGAGGGACCTGTCGATAATAATAAAGAATAAAATTAAAAACTCACCACGCAGATTTTACCGATAACAATACGCTTCTAGGAATACTCTAGTAGGAAAGACAATGCAGACTGCATTATCCTAGGTCAGGATATCCCTGCAGGCGTCCTTGGATGGGTGCCGCGTGTCGTTGTTTTCGTCGCATTAGTCAAATCAGCCGTCATTGGCTGACTCGACCGAGTCGACTTTCGACCGGTCGCCGGACGACCGATTCCAGACCAGACGTGTTTATTCTGTCGGTATGGGAAGCCTCGGTAAGGTCGAGCTGACCTTGAACGACACAAATATATCTGACGACTTACGTACTATGCGATGCAGCCGCGATGAAATCCCATTGCAACGGACAGGAACGACGGCCGCGCTAGTTTAGACGGCAATTGGACGCCATGACCATTAGCAATCGTTCAACTTGTCGCCGTCGGAGCGCTGACGGCGGCGCATCAGGAAACACTAATTTTAACAGACTTTATTCATTATTCAATTGTCATCGTAAACCGTGAAGCGATGACACTAACTATTACTGATGCCTCTCTCTTTTTCTTTCTCTTTTTACTCTTTCTCTCTCTCTCTCTCTCTCTCTCTCTCTCTCTCTCTCTCTCTCTCTCTCTCTCTCTCTCTCTCTCTCTCTCTGTCTCGAGCCCGATGCCAGTTGCTGCTGCCCGTGTGAAATTCCATGTGCGTAACCCGTCGTCAACGTACTACGTATAGTCCGGATCCTCTGTCTGCGTGCCCTCGCAGGCTACCTCGATGAGTGGTCGCGATATAAAAATACGCCTTGACGCGACCTTAACCGTCGCTGCTATAATTATGTATCGGTTGAAGGTGAGACCGCCAGCCATTTCTCCGGGGCTGACCGATCGAATGCTTTGAAAATGCAGGACAGACTTGCATATGGATTAACATTACCAAGAAGGTTCTTATGCATCATAGAAGCGAAGCCAAAGCGGTAGGATACTTGCTACGCGTACTGTACTAGAATACCGATAAGAGACTATAGACCGTGGTGTTAAAGTTCAGGGGTAATGGATTTCAGCAAGAGTTGAATGATCAGACATTCATGGTATACCGATTATTATGTACCGCTGAGCTAAATAAACAGAATATACAATTTCAACTGGCATATTACGTTCAGGGTTGTTGCCAATGAGGTAAAACGATTGGTTTTAATATTGATATGCGTGGAGGTCATACTGATAATAAAGAAGCAAGGTTAAATGAGGAATATCGATGTATACTAATTTTTGTTAATTGCTTTTTCATTGCCAGTGCATATCTAAAGTATACAAAGAAATTCGGATACGTGACATAAATTATTATTCATCTTCTCTTTTTTTTTTAATACAAAATAAAAATCTGATACGTAACGCTGTGCGACACATGCACGCTATTCGTTGCATTGTCTCCGCTGTTTGCATGCAGACTGCAAGGTCGATGAATAAATCGATGAACCTTATGTAAAATTATTATCGGTATTATCAATTCAAAAATGTATCTACAAAATTGTAATATTTACTATCGATAACCTCAATGAAGAATTTTTGAAATTCTTCTGACCCACATACAGAGAGACTGCCGGCTGAACAATTTGTGCGTGACCTCTCTTTCTTGAAACAATAAGATATTGTAACAATATTTGTTCCCCCCGACGCGGTGAGAAGAGAAAACCAAAAGCGTGACCGGTTTCGTGGACCTTGAGCGAACAGAGTGTAAATATACGTATTATCAGTCCACGACTCAATGTCAAAGCATTATGTTTCTCTTGATTTTTATTTTCTCTCTCTCTCTCTCTCTCTCTTCTTCTTCGTCTCTTTCGTAAATCGAATGTCCTCGCAATATTTCGAAATACCAAAAGGAAGGTGACGCTTTTGCCTTATCTATAGGCAGTGTCGCCACCTCCGCGCTTCCCGATCCTCCCTATCGATTTCTTAGTATAGGTAAATGACAGCAAGTTGGCTGGTTGCCTCGGCGTGTGGACAGAGCGATATGCCTTATCTACTGGCTAACAGATTCAATATTGAGCTACCAACGTTAGCTTCACGAAAGCCAATGACGTCCACGGTCCGAAGCGCACAAGGCTACTCAGCTACGGGTATTCCCCTTATCCGGTCGCGTTATCAAATAGTTATCGTTTATCGATCTTTTCTCTCTATCTCTCTCTCTCTCTCGCGCTCTCTGTCTCCAGTGTTCCGGATTTTTCGTACAAATTGTAAAAAACTATACTTGTTTGGTCACACGGTGGGAACAGTTTGAGAGCAATAATTTTCTTTTACATATATATAGATATATGCATAGTGCTGATGCCTATACGCGACTATTATACGTTATATATCTATAGCGGTTTCACTTTTTGATACTTTCACTGTCACGCTTAGTCCTCGTATGATGATAAGCATCCACACTAGCTTCACGAGCTTCGTAATGATTTCCCGTCCGATTATAATAATCGCGAAGCCGAATGAGTCTCCTTGAAAATTCTCCAAATAAAAACGCGTTTCGGTATCTCGAACGGATAATCGTATCGAAAGTCCGTCAGAGCTTTCCTTGGCTCTAGATAAGCACGTCTTCCAGAACGACTGCTTTCTTTTCATCACCTTCTCTTCACCCATTACGAGCCTTACGAGCGTCAAATTCCCCTCGAAAAGAGATGACTTTTCGTCTTAAGAAGTAAAAGACAAATATATGTTTTCTTGAGAACGTTCAAACCTATGGATTATGACGAAAAGACACTGTTTGGTATATCGAAAAGATCCAGGGAATTAAATTACCAGCGGTACAACATTCATCTAGGGAATTTCAAATTCCCATACAAGCATATACGTATACGGCTTGAATTTAAAACGTTCTCAAGAAGCCATTCGATTTCGCCGCGTCACTCGGGGTCGTCGACCGATTCGAATAGAGACGAAAGATCACTATAATTACTAGTCCATGGGAGTAGCGTGCGTCAAGCTTCTCTCTTACTCTCTTCCAAGTAAGATGACGACAAGATTCTCGCTCGTAGACATCGTCAGCCTCTTCCGGTAATTCCTGACGATGCCCAACAGCCCCATCGATTACTCACGATCCCGTTAGATCGGCTGGCGCTGCGAAGGTAGAACGTAGATAGTAGGCCAAGCGGAAGAGGAAGAAGCTGAAAGGGGAAGGGGAAGATCAGAATATAGATGGCGATGCTAAAAGCTCGTAACAGATCGTCAATAGCGTCTTGTGACGCAGAGACAAGATGGAGCACAAGGGAGATGGATGTTCGGTAAGCGAACCTCGATCGACGTCCGAATCGATGACCTAGTTACCTAGGAACGTGGAGCAGGGGCGGGGACCAAGGGGGGGCAGACCCAGACGAGTGAGCGACCACGTGTTTCACGTATCGTCAATGTTACGTAGTCAGGCTCCGATGACGTGCGATACGTGCCTGGGCTTCGTGAATTCGTAAGGTCGATGAACTCGAATTTTTCTTTTTCCACTCTCAACGAAGACGTTACATCTGCAATACCGCGTAGATACATAACAACTATATCATATGTGTACGCGTATGTGAATACCTGGGTCGTAGATGGTCTTACGGTATTTCCTTTGGGCTGCTGGCGCAGTTGCGGGAGTAGACGCCACGCCGGGTTATTATTATTGTTAGTAGAGGAGGACATAACTGTACCGCGTCGATTCAGGTATCGTAGTCCTGGAGTTCGTGAACCTCGGCTACCGACGCGTAACATAGAATTCGAAGGTCGTTGCTCTTGGATTCTGGAGAGACCCACAAAATTTAAGGATCGAGGAAAGACATTTTCTTAGGCTGTTTTAGCGATTTATTATTTTTGGATTTTTTGGCGAGGGGGGAATTCTTACATGGTACGGTTTGGGATATTTTTTGGTTTTAGGTAAAATCGTAAAGAAGGATAATCGGTGGGATCGTTCGGAAACAATATTTATGCCTGTCGATGAATCGAGGAATTATTTAAGAGGGGTTCGCTCGGAATTTATTCTGACTGTGTCGAGCAGATCAATTTCAATTTAACGTTTGCTTATAATTGGGGCTGGATTTTGGATTTTTCCCAGGCTCTTATTTTATATAGAATTTACGCAGAGATAAAATAAAAAATAAACAAACATGCTTTTTTCTAGTACCACCACTGTTTTGTCTTATCAAATTTTTTTTTATACAAGAAGTTTGGATTATTTTTTATTTTGGGGTATGTAACGTTAATACGTAATATACATAGGATTATATTATTTAGGTAATCCTCGTTCAATATTACGGCTGCCTACTCCGTACCTCTACACGTGGCAAAGGTACCGACAGTCCCACTGATAATGCTACTGAATAAATTAACGTGATTCCCGAGCAGCGATAGCTTTTAAAAAACATTGAAATTTTACGAAGAAATTCGACAAAGTACTTTTCCTTTTTTTTTTCAAAAAAAAAATTGAATAAATTGTATGAAGAAGAATAAGGGATTTTCCCGTGATTTTGCCAGAGGGGAACAAGATCTCTCCACACACGCTCTCTAGTACTTCGCATGTGACTCTGCATGTTTATTCGTCTTTACCGCCAACACGCCCGGTGACGGGGACTCCTCGACAAGTGTTCGCCGAGCGAAGCCCGTTTGGTTCATCGGCCGGGAAATTGTTTTGCAAAAAGGAGCAAAGTGCGTCAGGCCCGATACGCATGCGTGATTCTTAAGAAGAGAATGCGTGAGTCACGCGTTACCACGAATAACAACACTCTCGATAGTTAATAGATTTTTCAATAGTAAAGTTACGTCGAACGAGATTACGAGAAAATAAATGAATCGTCAAAGTCTCTTACACCGTTGACATTGTAACATCAAATAACACGTGCCTGAGAACCGTCAAGGTGACAGATGTTTTATTTGACAGTCCGTACAAAAATTTCACGACCAATCGGTAAACTCCGATAAGATTGATAAACACAAGAATCGATTAGCTCTACGTACAGTTTATTTTTTTTTTTCGAGAAATTAGGTTAAATTTGACGATCAGCCGATACCGATCTAACAGATGGATCCCAACTTTGGATCTTAAAAATACTTCGAACGGTACGTTTGATATGTAATTAATAAAAATAATCGATTCGTCGATCGCAACGTGCGACCTCTGATTTCACAGGGGAGAAGGACTCGCCAGTTTATTTCGATTATCTTTAAACGACCAAGGCGGAGTTCAAGAGCAAGAGATCGTAGTATAAGTGAAACGTGATGTACGTGCCTATCAATTTTTTTTCAAGGTCACCCCCGATAAGGAATCGTGAAAAAAAAAGATTGACAAAATAATTTAAAGTTTCGTTGACAAGGCGACCGAGCGACGGACCGAAGAAATTTTTACTCACTTCGATCTTCCTATTTTTGACCTTGACTGACGATGACGTAACGAGAGCGCCATTAAGCCGGTTCGCTCGCTTCGCCCTCTCCCGATTGGCCGTTCATTCGACGTGTGGGCTTCGTAGGAGCGGTTCAAGGTTCGCACACACGCTGTTACGCTTCCTGCGTCAGCAGCGCCACCGAGGTCCTATCAATAACCGACGGTGTCAAGAGCGCAAGGTCATGGCTAGCTAAATTCACATTATTCGCGTAAAAACATCGTGGCCCGATCCTCACGAAATATCGTGGCTACGTGGATTCTCGTTGGTCTACGTAATCGCTAACACGTGTCTAAGATACGTATTACGTATAGCCAAGTGTATAATATTATTTTTAGACATATCTGTGCGCGCTTGTGTACACGTATAGTCTATGGTTAATTTTATAAAAAGAAACGGTCCTAATGCCAGGGGACAAATGCAGCTTGATCCGGATGTACCGTGAGTATCGTGTTTCTGTGAATTTTTCGAAAAAGGTAAAATAACGGTCCCCTTTCCGGCTGGTCGGCTCGTTTGCATTATAGAAATAGTCCGATACCTATGAAACCGGTATTGGTCACGATCGTTTAATGGTACAAAGGAGAGGTACTTAACGAGGATGCCATGGCGTTACGCGGCAGTCGTCTTTGGCTCATTGTTATCCGAGAACTGGTTTAGCGAGCAAATCGAGAGGCACGGGCGAGCCAGTTTAACGATTTCGAAGATTGAACATCCGTCCGGTCGCGGGTCATTGACCCTCATGAATTTTTGGTATCGCATGACCAAACGGTATTAGGCTCTGTTTACTTGGGTTGGGTACTACTGGGTTCCACAGCGTCTGGGTAATCCCAGTAGCGTATTGTATATGTATATATACGGGTTAATACAAAGGACCTTTTCCTTTAAATCAGGCCCAAGACCTCGTATGACCCAATCGGTAACGTCACTTCCTGCATCGAAAGTGTACGGCACTTTTTTGACTACGTAATGACTCAGACAAGTCCAGTAGAGTCATTGCCCTTTATACGATTGGACCCTACGGACCCACTCATTTTCACTTGTCCATAGCCCTGGGTAACGGTACATTTTTAGATCCTATTTGAATCTTTTTTTTTTTTTTGGTCCGTCAAAATCTGTTAACAGTAGCATCCATGGAATGGGGTATTTCTTAAATTTCGAACGACACATCAGCACCTTGTTAGTTCTGCTAATTATCGTTGATCCACCAACAGCGAAGTAACAGTATCCAAGTCGGAGATAGTTCTGCAAATAGTGACTGAGTCCGGACGAGTGAGATTTTTTGGAAAAACGGAATCGTGATACTTTAAGAAATCGCAGCGCTGACCCCAGGTCGACAACCGTTATCTGGTATTTTGGTCATCGATGACCGATGCCGAACATTTTTACGCTCAACTTCACGTCTAAGCTGAATCGCCCGGCGAAACCGTGTCGGTCGTTGACCCTTTCGTCCATATTTCAGCAACCCGCTATGCTTTCGGGCTAGGCCACTGGTGCTATTCTCATATATATATATATTCATTAACTAGTTTCACGTCGGAAGAAGAGCGAACGTGATGAAGTCCCAAATTTTTTATTAACATTCAAAAAATTCCCAAAATCAATATTTACACGACCGGAGTATCAATTATTTCGAATAAAAAAATGTTTGAAAAAAAAAGTCAACCGCTAACCCGAATCATCGCATGAAACAGAAATGCACTTTATGTAGCGCAAGCACGTACCATGTGTCCCAGAGTTCTCTGCTCCGATCCGCAAAGAAGCGGTCGTTGCCCCCGTGGCTTTTCTCACTCTCCCCCTCGCTCGCCCATTCTCTCTCTCAAGCCCACTGGCTTCTCTCATTGAATACCGTCCTCTCCCCTCCTTCGCCTCCCCTCGTCACCTCTAGTATCAAGTGTGTTGCTCCGTCACTCTAGCACTCGGTACTCGCGTACAAAAAGGGTCACCGCATTCTCGCCTCCGCATCAAGGAGATAAACCAAGAAAGACTCCACCTCCCGTCCCCCACCTATCAACTTCGTTTCCGATAGCATCAGCAACATAGAACCATATCGTTTTCCCTTTTGCATTATAGATTATCGCTTCCCCATTACCCCAGGAAACAACATTTTTAATACGTACGACGACCGCCCTACGTGAATGCATAAAGTCTACCCCCTCCCCCTCCCCACTTATCATTTTTGTTTCCGATAGCATCAGCAACATAGAACCATATCGTTTTCCCCTTTCACAATAGATTATCACTTTCTCATTATCCCAGGAAAAAAAAAACAAATTTAATACGTACGACAACCGTCCTACGTGATGCATAAAGCCTCGTCACGAACGTTCCGGTTCACCAGACAAATGGCACGGAACTGCAAAGCATTATGGGTACGCAGGTTTATACATGGGAACGCCAGTGAGAATAAAAGTGGCAGTCCGTTGTTATAGATAAATTGTTCGGTTGACGACTGGAGGTAATCGAGAGCGCGTACTTCGGTTCAGGGCCGTAATTTCCGGCGTCGTAGCAGCCCCCCTAGGGCACGATACGAATTTATCACGGACGATACAAATTTTGAAATTTATAAATCCCCGTACAAAAAATATGTAAGAAATTTTGATTTATGAATTTTTTTTATTGTCGTGATTTTCCAAAAAAAAAAAAATTACAAATTCTTTCAGCCTCGTACCGGTGCACTGCTCGACCCAGAGTGGACGCAAATGTGACCTAATACGGGGCCAGTCACCCCGTTCGCTACAGGACCGTTTGCGTCCCGCGATCGCGCGGTTCTATTTGTATCTCATTACATCCGAACGAGCGTTTAGGCGACACAAATTTAGCCGACGGCTAAGACGCGTCCGCATCTCCTCGTGGCTATTCTCGAGCGGATGCTCATTGATCCCGCATTTTACCAGACAAAAATTAACCAAGAAAATCGGAAAATCGCTCGGAATCGATCATCGACACAAAATACTTCTCGCTGATTGCTATTTATATCGGGTCGACTTTTCGATTAATGTCCAATGATATGTACGACAGTCCATTATCTAATCTGACGAGCAAGAAAAACCTGTTCCTCATTCGGTGACTCGTCAATGAGATGCAATTACGTTTCACTACGCGTAACGTGGGTGTAGACGTCTGTCACCGCAAAGTGTCCTACCCCATTAAACACACACGTGGGTACACCAATCTAATAATTATAACAAATTTCAACTTCCACGTGTGAATTCGTATAACGCGTCAGGTAACCCCGGTAACATTTATCGGTGTAAAATCAAAATTTCTCCAAAATTATTATCCTTATAAATATACGTCACAGCTACCTCTCGCGGTACACATGACTTATTTTCTAAACTGGATTTACAGTTCGACCGGTCGCGTTGACACTTCAGTTAATTAGTAGCATTAGACTAATTCAGCGGTGCTTACGGTACCGTTTCGGGTACGGCCAAGTCGAGACTGTACTGGAAGATGAGTTAAAAGCCAAGGAGAAAAGAAACGGAATTTAGAAACGACGTGGAACACGCAATACACACGTATACCTATACAAGCAAAGAAATCCTGAAGCTTAATGGCAACGACCCCTCTGCTGGATTCTCCTCGACGGCGACGCCTTCGCCGGTCTTTATCCTTAGGCCGTGCACTTGGCTTGAATAGTGAACAGGACGTTGACACTCGGGCCCTTCGGTAACTTCACGTATTCCTCGTCAAGAACCTTAAATATCAAATGAATTCAAATAAAATTGCAGCTTGATCGGTCTAACACGAAATATTTAATATTTGACTAATTCATGTTATACCATTACTAAACTTTTCAACTGATGCTGTGAAATTTTCACTGTTCCTGAAAAAAAAAATTTAATTTTATTACATTCGTACACAGACAATTTACATATATGACTTTTCGAGAATTTGTGATATATATATATATATATATATACACACAATGATCTTTACTTTTTATATAACCAAAAGGTAATCCAAGCCCGACTTCGTGTCGTCGACCCGTGCTCGATTAAGCGACGTCCACAGACACCGATCTGCCGGTTCTCATTGTCGCCTTCGCAAAACAACGGATGTGTAGGGAGACGCGATATTAAACGCGTTATCAAACACCGGCTCGGTATTACAATTATCAAACTAAATTGAGCCCTAGCTACGTTCCTGGCATCGTGTTTCATTCCCGTCACGACGTATTGCATCGAATCTGAGCGACACCGAACGATATCGTTCGTTAACAATGAGACCAGGAATATACGTAATGGTCGTCGGGTTGCTTCTTAAAATGAAATAATTTTCCTGACACTTGATTTTCATCGTGGCCGTAATATCCTGAAGGATATGAAAAATCGATTGACTGCTCGAGATACCCCACCCACCCACCCACCCAACAGTCCAACGTTCGAACGAATCTAATCTCATCTCAAGGAACACGCGAAGCCCCCTACGTGTGGTAAAGCTTCTGTACGAACGTTCTCAAGGTTCAAGGCCAGTTCGTCCAGTGATGACCTCACGTGTAAACTCGGTCATCCGTTATTCAATTAATTAATCCATTGCCCGTGATAAGGCGGTTATCAAATTAATCGGTAGGGATCAATGAAAAATTCAAATTGTATAATCAGCGCTCCGATCGTCGGACGCGATAACGATTTGTCGGGCGATATATTTTTAAGTCGTGAATTTCGCTAAATTGCGCAACGTCATAAAGCTTAGGACCATCGGGGAAGCCAATTTGGCATTACGGTCTTCGTAGAAATTGCGTAATGACCAAATGCCAAAACGATTCGAGATCGTGAGCGAAATTTCTCAGGAAGATATTATATCGATAACGATTTTGATTTGGGTATCTCGTATGGTCGTGGGTACGGGGCAATGGTATACCGATAGATTTTTATTTTTCTATCCTTCGATCGTCACGTTATCCGTTCACGTATTTTCCTGAATTTCGGGAATCCGTGACGATTTCGTCATCTCCAAGTCCGCTGGCATTATCTGGATGTTCAGTGTTCTGGGAAGCCGCTATCGTCGTCCTTGGCTGCCACGAAGCTACGGCGCGTGCGCGACGCACCGAGAGCAACAAGGCGATTTTCATCGGTAGACAATGACTTCGTGTAGCGCGAACCAGTTAACGTATCATATTAATAGCCCGATCGTCGGAAATCGTATGCAAGGACGTACAATGTATATATATATATATATATATATTGTTCATATACGATTACAGTATATACTCCCGTGATAGGTCCCTGAATAAATAACGCATGCCTGTTGCGTAGTTTCCATGTGTATTTTCAGTCGCCACGTATCCCGGCTCTGCCGTGCAAAACAGGTGAAGAGTCGAAAAACAATATGCTGGGATATTTTAATATTTTACTAAATATTTAAGCGCGATCGGGAATCACGTTCCTCGAACGTTCGGCAGTTCGGAGGTTTACGATTTGTTTTCATACGTTATTTCGAAGAGCGTACGAGGTCTGCTAATTTTTTGTATGAAAATTATTTTTCGCCAGACATTTCGAGTCTTGGCTACCTACGATAGTACCGCAGGGTTAGACTGTTAACGTGTTTCAGGTTATTAGTTTTTACTGTATTTGCCTATATCCGCCCTAGGACATACACACGTGACATTCGCAGCAATTTTCAGAATTAGGGCTCACGGTCGTACGGGATCAAGCACGGTGTGGGACGTGTATAGGACATGGGATAATTGGTACTAGTTAAGGCTGGATATTTGGGGAGACCTTGACGTGTCCAAGCGGAGTACGTGTCGTAATATCCGGCTAGTTTAGGTACCGAATACTGTGTAGTACAGTGGGTCATAGGTCAGACCTGATAAAAAGCAGAAATATGTAGAGAGATAGAGAGAGAGAGAGAGAGAGAGAGAGAGAGAGAGAGAGAGAGAAAGGGAGGCCATTAATTGTTTTTTGATAAATATAATTATTTTTAATAATTAGAATATTTCATTTTCATAATTTTTCGATGAAATTATTTTCAAATTAATATTTCATCGCTGCCCAGGTATACTCTTATTTACGAAATTTATGGGCGACTATGTGCGGAACGAATGTGAATTCTTTAACGTGCGACGGAGATCTCGTTATGATTCAAGTGTATTCTCATGTGACCTTGTCCTTGAAAATAATCTCTTGCTATCGGACGAGGCGTTCGGTCGCGGTCGCGTCAGCCTCCGCCAAGCGCGATTAGCGGTCGCACGACGTTTCTCGATGCCGGCGAATAATAAGTACGGGTTTTAATGATGTTGCTTCGGAGAAGGAACGAGAGGGACTGAGAGGTAACGATTGTACGAGTAAACATAATGGTTGAACAAAATATCTATACGGGAGACATTCGTTGGACTTAGGAATAAATAATATAGAATAATATGTGTAATATACGTCACATATTGAACACGGAGGAACACCAGAACCGATTGACGTCATGGTGTTAAAATGGTTACCATGGTGATCGAAATGCGATGGGACGTCATGGTGACTAAAGGCGACCTCTACGTTATATCAGTGTGTATATATATAACTACTCTAATCAAATGCAATATGAATAAATAAATTTATAAATAAAATCTACATCGCCTTGCCACAATACATTTTGTTTTGTGACTCTCTTATCAATTGATAACCGATTGAATTTTGAAATGGTACGTATCGCAAGTCCATAGGATCTTAAATATTTCTTTTGTCACCGAATTAAAATTCATCGAATTCCAACGGATTTCCCCATAAACATAATCCTCGGGTGTCACTCCGGGAGGTCAAACGTCCGGATGGCGAAGCAGAATCGAAGAAAACGTGCCCAGTAGTCAATATGATGTCTGTCCGGTGTTCGCCCGTGACCAGGCGGCCTTGTCCTTGTACGACGTGGCAGCAGTCGTCAGCCGCCAATCCGCCGTGGAACCTTCCTACGGCAAGCACGGTCACATAAATTAATTTGCCACTTTGCCACTCGTAAACTTCTACCGGGTGGCACTGTCAGAACGAAACTATACGTACGTTACGTTTATGCATATCGGACGTTAGGTTACGAAAATTGACAAAATATGCAATAGCAAGGGGTTAGAATCGTATGACGTGAATCTAGACAAAAGTCCATTGTACGTGCACGCATCGATCGACCGGAAGGCATTCCGTGAAGATGGCTAAAGTTTTGTTAAGAAACGCTGCGCAGAAATCTCACCGGACAAAACAAGCTGGCTCGAGTAACATTATGCAATCCTTTGCGTAGACGTCGACTGACGGGCGACGACAGCGACGTCGGTGTTGTCTCCGTGAATCAAGGACGACGGACGACTCGTCGAGCTGGAAAGGTGGACTCGTGTTTCCGATGATACGGCTGGGATGACGGAACTTTATTCAGGATTAATGTTCTGCCTCCTTGTCTCTTTTTATTACCACTGTTTTTTGTTTTTGTCGTACAAAGAAGATTCGGTAAGTGATTGTTGTTCGGTACGGAGCAGGTAGTACGAAATGGATGTTATTAAAAAAAAAAAAACTATCGACAATAACGTATTTAGTCATTTTGTAAAAAATTTTTTTATTCCTCCACATCGAAATATTCAGTTACCTTGGAAAGACCTGTATCATTTTTTTTTTTTTCATGCTGATGAGTCAATACCAGCTCGAGCCGGAAACAGGGAGCGATGATGGATGATCGCAAAAGTGACGTGAGATTAGATCAACCCTAAAACTATGGAATAACAAAATATTAATTATTTCGTTACAACGAGCACACCTATACAATTTTAACGCGTCTACACATTCTCCTTGAAAGCCTACATATTGCTCGACGGTCAATCATATACCAGCGGGTATCACACGTGAACCGAAAGGAAACGATCGCGTGACGCAAATCTCCACATGTATATCATCGTTACGTCAAAGTCTATTACAAAACGTCGTTATTTCCCCGGAACGAGACAAAAAAACGATAACAGTAAACAAAGCGCTGCTACCCAGAATCCTTTGTTTTCGATATAAAAATCAGTCTCAGCTACGGAGTATCGCGTTAACAAAAATAAATTTTTTTTTCTTTACAAAAATTTACAAAATAATTTCACAAAGTCTTCCCTAACTTTCATTTATCCTACGTTGCCTATTTTTCTTCTGTATCTTTCTCCATCTCACAAAATCGCTAAAGCGACGTTTCCAGTCGCGCGAGTGCCTTCCTTGTGTCCTTGCTAAGATCGACGATCCGATCGACCTTGCAGGCCGTTTCGTGTTCCGATACACGCGGCTCGATCCGAGACACGAGGATGGCTTCGCTGGTGTGTTGGCCCGCTGGATGTTGGGTTCGTCGGTCTATATATAATTGGTGGTCGCTTATTTTTCGGCGGTGCGACCTTGCCGGCATATTCGCGATCACCTGACGTCGCGTTACGTAATCCAGAAACGTCCCCGTCGCACTTCCACCATACGTTCGCAGTATACTATCAGACTCACGACCACCGCCAGATCATCTCTACATCCATCGGTTACTCCAGCAACGTTTCTGGATTATGGACTGGCGCGAGGCAATCTCTGAGCTTGTACTTCATCCCTTACTCTTCCTGTACCCCTCCCCCCTGGTTACTCTGCCACGTGCTCGTCTATAATGCCTTTACGTGTATCACTTACAAGATATATTTCAATGTACGTAATACTGTAAACTCATTGGCAACTGATTGCTGAATTATACCGATACGAAACGTGGCTTAGTATTATTATTTTTGTAATAAATATTACAAACTTTTGAATCGATTTATAACCACTCCTTGTTTAGATTGATCGTTATTGTCGTTATTATCAATAAGATCTTAATATTCATTCGATTGAATATCACATAATTTTGATACTGTACCTCCACGCACTCGTGATCACGTAATCGATTATTTTGCGAATTTTCATTATCTCCGCATTTATTACACTCATTAGATGGTAACTACAAGATAATCAGCACGCAGTTAGTTATCACAAGTGTATAAATATATGTCTGATATGATCTGCTAAGGATTAAGTAATTTCAATGAATTTTCTAAGATCGCAGCGGTCTTCCTATTGGCGCAAGGCTAACCAAGTGATTTGTCTTGTTTGCCAATGTCGATCGATGAATTGAAGAAAAAATTATTAAACAGCATTAAAGATTAAAAGCATTTTAGTCTTATAAAAATTTTGAACACTTTCGACGAGGGCGACAGTGAAATTTAAGAAAAGAATGAAACGCGCCTCGGAAATAGAAATTCTAAAATTAGGTCGACAAAGTCAAGGACAGGCAGTGGTAAAAGCCAAAAAAAGAATGAAGGATTAGATTGTCACAGTCGATACTTTTTTTTTTTTTTACTACCGAGTCTCTCAAAACGCGCAGTATACGAGACTGCGCGTGGGAGGCGTCTTGGCTAAAGGAGACTTTTTTGTATGGGATATTCTTTTTTTGACTCTTTACCTTTTCACATTCAATCCATATCACGTGCCCCGATGTAATCTCGATCCAAACCGATGAACGTGCAAAGTTCAGTCGAGCTCGTTGAGTTTATGAAATAAAGGTAAAAGCCAAAAAAAGGGACTTTGAGTTATCGTTACTGTTTTTTAACATACTCAGCGTATAGAAATTTTTCCACAGAAGTTACAGGAAGCACTGAAATTGTAGTTGACAAGGATACAAAGGAACTTCGATATGGATGAAACAAGACAGGACATGGTAACGTTTAAAATAAATATTTGTCAAGTTATATTAACAAATATTAGTCCAATAAAAATACTGAAAATACGTTATCGTTCGGGAGCCTAATTGGTATTTAATCTTGTGACGTAGCTACGCCGTGGTTTCAGCCTCGAGGGGCATTCGCATGTACTCGAGGAAGTTTCGATAGCTTATCGATTACATATCGTGGAAATTAAATCGACCCGCATCACGTGTTCGCTTACGCGTGTATCATTAAAATTTCCTTTTTCGTCGATTTTACGTTAATACAGATAAAGGTCATTGCAACGGAGCCAATAGACTATGACGGAATTAAATATCTATAATAAATCAAAACTAATTGTTCATTGATTGAAAATGCCGCTTATCGCGAATTTATCATCAATGAAAAGATCTCGATTCAAGTTTCATAGGAGTCTCTGTATCTGGCAATGCTGCTCCGTACAATAATAATGGTACGAGTACATCTTATCGCTTGTATAATCTCTATGTAAATTTATAGTCGATGCATGTTAATTTCCCGCAGCTCGATTCCAGCGACTCGTGATTTTTGTATCTTTAGATGCCATTGACATTTTTACGTAGCGCCACTAGCGGCCAAACACAAAAGACAGTACACACGCGTATCCGTGGCTATGCTACGTGCACGCTGAAGAACAGAACCGTTGAGCCGCCTACGCCTGCCCTTCAAAAAAACTTTTCGTCTCTCCGCTCGAGCTGGTAATAATACGAGGATAAACTTGGAATTCATTGTTCGAGCTGTTTGCTTTCTTGTTTTCTTGTTTTCGCCTCTCTTGTTACGTTCGCAGCTGCAGCCACCGTTCCCGCATTCGACCGCTGCTACCAGCAAACTCGTATCTGCGGCAACGATCCGGAGTTGATTTCTTTTTTTCTGCGTATTTTTATAGTGACACCGAGACTGAGAACAAAAAAATCAAAAAAAAAAAAATACACAACCATAAACCAGACATTAGAACTGGACGTGAGTTAACATAACACTGTAGACGGGAACGGTGTCCCGCGAAATTCAAGGCACTGTAAACTCACTCACTTGATTGTCCTGTTTGCGAAGATGCAGGCAGCATGAATTTCAAAAAAGTACGGCGTGGGTGGATTTTTCTACAGTGACGATTCGCTCTTGCTTCTTTTTCCTATACACGTCACTGGAGAATGGTGCCGTTGAACTCGAATATTGTGACACGTGAAATTGGACCATTCCCAGAAGTCCACCTCGATTCGCGTAGATAGTCCGTTTTTTTTTTTTTTTTTTTTTTTTTTCATTAAAATTTACCGCACCAAGAGAATGAACGTGGATTTAATATAATTCAAGAATTAGGAATCAAGCCAAATTTCACATACACGTTACCCCAATGTATACAGTTATGCGCAGCATCAATTTGTCTGTACCAGTATTTTATATTGTACATTCGTTCCAGTTTTCTCGGAATCGTTACTCTCCTTTACCGATATCCAAAGAGATGGAAAGTCGACACCCGAAGCATAACGAAAGCCGTACGACACAAGTAATTTCTTTACTTTCTCCGGTAAGCGGGTCGTACACTCAAGGCTGGACAGTGAGAGTGGTTATTCTCGTTCGAAATAAGAACGTATCCACATTCGGATACAAAAGTATAAGCAAGTTGCACCGATCGATAAATAACTCCCAAACAGATTCAAATATTCCCGCTCTTTCGTACCACTCAAACACGGGACCAATAACGTACAGTTGCGCTCGGCCGTTTCCGCTCCGCTATTGGACGTACGATTTAATTATGTTCTAACGAAAACTGCACTTTATTAACCGTGACTAAGAGTCTTTGAAACATTACAATTAGCCAAAAACTCTTTTCCATACTCCTTATAAAAACCTCCCAAGTCTCAATGACTATTCTTGTCCCGACGTGGAGTCTCCATAACCTCAAAATTTTTCTTCACAGACATTCTCTCCTGGGTCTCCACAAATAATAACCAAATTTACACACATAATTCGTAAGCATAACCTAAACGCAGCACGTGCCCCATAAATTTTGGCAGAGGAAAACAAAATGAACGCGACACGTGTTACCGCGAAATCTTTCGAGTCAATGCAAAGCGTGCGTCGCACAGGGGGAGGGCGACACGTGCTCTCACGCTTTCACAAGTTCCTCTATGCACGGCAGTTCGACCGATTAGACGCTGTTCGTTTCGTTGGCTCGATTGGTTCACTCAGTTCAATGGTTGGCTTCCGTGAGTCCGTTGCCCTCGTGCTTGTAGGTTATGCAAGCGCCGAAAGAATATGTAGGTTGCGACTACTAGTTCCGACTCTCTCGTTCGGTCTAGGCACTGGTGGCGGCGCTGCTGGTACTATGAGAATGCACTTCGGGTTTTTCGGGCTTGACGTACCTAGCGGGATGTCGCAATTCGATCCGACGGTCTGTCGAAACCGTCTCTATGGTTAAACTCCAGAAGAAATCTCTTGGAAATTCTTTTCTTGCATTTGCTATTACAGTCTTTTGACCCCTGGCCTATTACGCGCACAGACACCTACGAAGAGACTTAATAAAAATCAATTAGCTCTTTGGTGTGTGTGCACATATATAAGTGCTAACTTTGACTGGTATACATAGATATGATCGAAATTGACGGATCATTTTAATCGGAATGGATTTTTATATGATTCAGGGTAATCGTGCGTTAAAAAAATTATATCTAGCTAATGGCTTATAAACGATTAGGCGGAATATGTTTGTTCATATTTTAAGTGTACTCATATAAATTGATTTAGCTAACATGCCGAGACGAGCGTAACAGTTTCCCGGTATAGAGATCAAATTGAAAATTTGTACGGGCATTCTTACGCATCTTTATGATCCGTATCGAGGAATTCGATACCCGTTACTATCGAGAGAAATGCTTATCGAAAAAGTTAAATTAAATCGCTCCGAGACATCTTCGTTAATTCTAGGTTAATCGGCGACGCGTGAGTCTGATTCGATGAATTATTACACGTCGCGAACCTTCAAGGCTGTAACCAGTGCTATAAACGTATACGAGGTTACGGTATATGAATTAAAATTGTTATCAATTTTGTACGAGACCAGGTCGAATCTTTATCACGCTCTTTAGAAGTCTCGGAAAGATTTGGCTTATTGTCTTGATATAAAAATTCTAATGATAACAATGATTTGGTATCGTGTCAAATCATTCCTTTTACACCCATATATATATATATATATATATATACATACATACATATCAATTAAAATTAATTAATAATTATATTTTTTTTAAATTTTCTTCAAAACACGTCACGTCTTCATTTTTTGTTCCCACGTACATACAGAGCCTATTTCACGTTTCCTGGCTTCGTTTAACAGATTGCCGCTGATCGAGGTCGGCAAAGGAAATCGAATGACGATAACGACGAGTCGTGCTTGGAAATTCCAGAGATCGAGACTCTCTAGTTGCCCTCGAAATGCTTGATAGAAATGGACCTATGCGGAGGAGCGATCCGTTCTCTTCCTAGGACGAAGATGAGGTTAGCTCCCATGAGTTTCACCAGATGCCACTCTGGTACTCTCTCTTTGCCGGTGAGGTCACCGGGTCACCCACGCCTCGATTCGATCAACTAGATCGTTAGAGGCAGAGTCTCCTCGCGAAGCTTCGAGACCCGTCGGCGGCCAGTAAGGTTCAGCTAAAATCAGATAACAAATCGAGTTATTACTTTGTCGGATTCCACGGCATTAAAATTAACTAATCGGGATTTTAAATTTAAACCCAGTTTCTAAATGCACGTAGATCATAGGCGCACCTCTGATCCCGTCTCGAAAATCTTTCCTCATTCTGTATCGAAAGCAGCCAGTCACTGCGAGTCGTAACCAAGTTATCCCCGTATGCTCTATGTCGAAGTAAACCGGTGAACGGAATGGAGGTTACCGAGTGAAAGATAGTGAAACCGAAAGTTCTATTCGTTCTACTTTCCATTGCGCTGTGCCGAATAATTGGGTCGTGCGAATCTATTTCTTCGTTAGCTTTTCTCATTTTTCTTCGCAAAATTCGAGTGAGTCATCGAATATCAATAAAAGAAATTTGTCTATAATTCACTGTTATTCAATATGGAACACTTTGTGAACCGATTTAACGATGATTACTTCGTGCTGGTTTACCGGTCTTAATTTTCCAGTGCTCGATCGCAATTACTCGGGCGAACGTGTGCTGCGGGCTAATTTGTGCACCGCGAACCTAAGTATAAACGTAATAGTAAACTCCACGGCTAATGACCCGGGATCATTGCTCTAACCAGGAAATGAAACGAACGTTGGAGAATTGCATGGTTTTCCTGCGATTACCAAAACCACGTCGGCTTTCAAGATTTACGTATAGAAATACGTAAGGGGGAAAAGTCAATTTATATATGACATAATAGATACGTCAATAAAATCGGCTCGATCGAGATAGAATGAGTGCGTGATATATCTGTTGAAAAAAAAATTTTTATTTTGATATTGCATGCGTTTAATATCTACCTTGAAATTCATCTAAAATTTTGATCGATCGATCGATTCTCGATATCGATTTTTATTCTTCGATTATTTATCGTTTCTCGTAACTAGCAGCTTTTCCTTGAATTTTATTGTTCCGAAGGCGACGCACTCAATTTTTATCGTCCGCTGATCGAAACTTGTACGAATTATTTTTATACCGCTTTGACGGTATAAATCGCAGTGTAAGCCACCACTTTCTCCATTGCAAAAGTAAAAGTTTAGCTACTCCCTCTCTTTCACTTCCCACGTCGGCTTCGAGAGACGGCGAGACGTTGCAACTCGGTCGCGCAATGCAACTCCGTCCGACTCGAGAGTTTTGTAACCTCTCGCGCATGAACTACTTACTGGGATCGCGACTTTCCTCGGCTCGAGCCGTTTCTTACTTCGTGAGAACATGACGCAGCGCCACGGGTATAAGTGCGGCCAACTATAAAAACAAAGCTAAAGAAGTGTTCTAAATCAGAAAGCAAATTTCATCGAGCGCTTAAAAGCTGAGTTATACGTTCGTAATTGAATAGAGAAATACTTATTAGGAATTTCGGACGAATTGAAAAATTTTATAGCTTCATTATTGTTGACGGAAAAAAACAAATTACCGTTTTAAATTTTACAGCGTATCACCAGACAATCTTCTTTTGTAATCCAGTTACTCTTACTGCGACTTTCTTTGTCTTTTCTATAGACCCATGTATATATAGGCTATTTATATGTTACGAGAGAAAGTACTGCCACTCTCGTGACACATTTCTCTCGCTTCTCGCGTTACGTAAATTTCTTGCAAGCCGCAAATTTTCCGGCTCCACACTCTGTCCCTGGCTCGGCAAGCGGATAAGGATTGCTGGGAACGTATTTAGATAACGTCATTTACGTAAGGGCTGTGTAGTCCGATGTAACCGAGAGATACCGGCAGAAAAGAAGGCGGAGGATATGGATGGTAAAATTTCGCAAGGGCTTCCGTCGATGGGCCACAGACCGCGAGAAAGTACATCCGCCCGGATATTCCGCAAAAAAAAACATTTCTTTGGGCCACTTCCCAGGATGATATTTCGTAAGCTAATAACGTCACGCGAAAACATTTCACTGACAATTGATAAAATTTTTAACAATTTACTGCTATTGATTATGATAAATATAATAATTTGAAAGGTCGATCGACCGTTATTTTATTAATAGATAATAAAACTTAGCAGCTAATGTTTCCGTAGTGTAGTGGTTATCACGTGTGCTTCACACGCACAAGGTCCCCGGTTCGATCCCGGGCGGAAACAGAGCTTTTTTCTCCAAACCAGTATACCGAACAAAAAGAATTGAAACAACAACTGTAACAAAACAAGAACAAGAACAATGATACATTAAACAACGTTTACTCATGAAATCGTCTGCTTCCAACAATAGCAAAAGAAAAGAAGTACAAAGAGACATCTTGCGTCAATAAAAGAATAGAGATTTCTTATACAATATCTGATAAGAGCATTATGCGCTATTATACGGTAAATCGCTACGACGAATCGATAGAAGTGAGAAAGACGAATGGTCCACCATGCTAATGCATATTGTACAAGCCGGAGAAGTTCCCATCGGGCCACCAGGTGTCGCAGCGGTCAAGCAATTTGCTTATCGATGGAATTCTAAATGCATTTGAAAATTCCAACAGGATCTTCACATATCGAAGAAGTCTTCCTAGCTCTTTGTGGTAAGAGGATGTGCCAATGTGTGGACTGGCACGAGGATGAGAAGAAGGCCAGGGTAGGGCAGACCAAGCTGTCTCAAGGTCGGTTAGACACAAGGGCAACTTCAGTCTAGTCTGAAACTGAACTCAGCCGCGCCCTTCGAGGTCGTGAAATCTCAGCACTACATCCCATACCGAGTCTTTATTATTCCATCTGCTTCAAATAATATGCCATTCCATTCAGTGTAACCTTCGCACTAGGTAATCCAGAATTCGATCTGAAGCCAATGGACCATATTGATATACATCTCATCCAGATTTCGTCAATTTCGAATGGCCTCAAAAGAGAAATCAGTTGAAAGACACAAAAATTCGGATAATACATTATCTCGATAAGAATAATTTCACATAGAAATTAAAGATATCTAAATTAATTCCTTATCTTCATTAAATTCATCTAATTAGTAGACACGCGCCTACGAGTCAAAGAGGTCAAAGTTTGACCTCGGGCTCCTCAATGTCATTGACGTTTCAATTTAATACGATCCGAGACTGCATTACAGTTCAAGTATAATAAAGGAACATACGTGAATATTACATATGAAGAGATACGAATTATTCTCGTGTACGATCATTATTTTTGCATATGGAGACATTGCATAAGACATTTCTCATTAATCAACAATTATGTGTAGATCAATACTGAAAAACTTAACGGGAGTTTAGTCCTTTCTTTTTTAATGAGAATAAAAAAAATTTTCACCAACTTGACAAAACTTGACCCCAAAGGTCGATAACGACAGAAGAAAAGAAACAAGAGATAAGAGAGAAAAAAGATAAAATAACGACAGATGTCAAGCTGGAATGTTTATCAAGGCAAAAATGCCGACAGCGACCCGCTACTCGATTATATTAATAGCAAATCCAAGTACAAGCATATCGTTTATTGGACACGAGTTCACGGTCTTCTTGATTATTACTTATGGAAAGCTACAGTGTCTACCCATTAATACCTTCCTACCGTGAATTCCGTATAAGCTATATTTTATACCGAATGCGTGTTCCTATATTGATTGCCTATGAAAAACCAGTGTACAGGTACTTGTTATATTTTAGAATATTTTTCACAAGGTTACTTTACCACGCATCCACATAAAAATACTCCTACAGAGAGCGTGTTTCTCTTGATTGCGAATCTAATGAAAATATACTCATACACGTATATATTTATTATTTCTACTGAATTTACACATAAGCATATTTCAACCGCTATATATTACAGACTGATTAGCAAATGCACACTGAAACATACAGTCCTCAATTACAGATACATGCATCTATCAGCCATGGACACAGGGACTAAAGTCCCTATAAACGTATTTCAAGTAGCCATTTGTAAAGCGCCTTTACATCCAGTGACCTCAGGAATATCTGCCCTTGAGTTCAAGATCTCGAAGACTCCTTGATCCAGCAGCCCTGGAACACGCATTATTAGGCACGACCAATTTTGTCTGTGCGAATACTAATCTGTCGGCTGCATTGTCTTCAGGGACGCGCACCCAGTGACACGCGAAACAGCCAGGTGAGAATAAAAATAAAAAAAATTTTAAACATAAAAAAAAGAAAATACAAAATTTCCTCGACACAGCATACAATTCCAGGATTTTGTAAATAATTTTTGTCTACCGATCACATCATTTTAAATAGCCCCAGAATATACTCGAACGGCACAGCCAAGTTCTGCGCCCCTGAGTCTTCAAGGGGATGAGAGCGTGATCCTGGCCTCGGTCAGGATTGTCAGACTCCAAAGCAAGGGAGAAGCCAGCATGGCTGTATACGTATATACGTAGAGACGGGGTCCGAGAAGACGCTGTGAAAATACCAATGTAGAGGAAGGGTGGGAGGAGGAGGCGGAGAGGAGGAGAGGGGAGGACGAAGAGAGTAAATAAATGAAGCCAAGAGAGGAAGACGCAGAGGAAGATCAAGAAGAGGGGTACCCAAGAGAAACGAAGTAACACGTAGATAAGGCACGCTAGTAGCCAGCGCCACGCTTCTGACTGCGGGGTGAACGTACCAGCGGTAGACGCAAAAATCCCTCCAAGGTCGGTGCATCCCTGCTCGTCGTTCCGTACCTACGTCGTCCACACGGATTCCCTGGGAGCCCACTACCACCAGTTGAGAAGAGGCAAGTAAAACGTTCACCCACGCGACCAATCGTCTGCTCTGGACTGCTCGTAGATGCACGGGAGAAGAAAAGGAAGAAGATGAGGACGAAGAGGAGGAGGAGGAGGAGGAGGAAGAGACTCGTTGGTAAAGGAGGAGGAGAGGGGAGCGGGAGGACGAAGAAAGAAGGTTTTAAGAGGGTGACGAGACGGTAAGAGATGGCGTGCTTAAGAGGGAGAGGAGATATGTATACAGTGATACCGAGATACGAGCACAATGCCACTTGGCTTTGATATTATTTCTGGAATAAGATTAGAGAGACGCTATTGCTCCTGTTACTGATGCTGGACGTTGCTTATGTGCTATACGCGTCGTTCCGATCTCCTTGCCACCTGCTATTCTTGCTCGGGATGCCAAATGCCATTACTGCCACCGTTCGACCATCTTTAAGACTTCCTCGCGCCGATATCTATTATGTTTGCTTAGCCATTTCTTTATACCCTACGTCATTTACGACCAATCGCAGGGAGGCACGAACGCGCACGACAAAAGAATGGCAAGGGAGGATGGATCGAGCCGGCGGACGCTCAGGGGTTAACGGCCGGACGCGCGTCCAGACTGCAGACGGCTAATAAAAATATCTTATGTTGGCCCTTGCAACCCTTTCTGATAAACTTGAACAGCAGATTTTATTGGCGGTAAGTGATACTGGGATTTTGATGGGTTTTTCAATTTCGCGGTTAACCCTTTTCTTTTTTTGCTTCGTTCTCGTTACTTCGGGGAATTTCGTAAGACTGTCCCTTGGGACGTTGGCGGAGGGCTGGATGATCCGTGGCTTTTTAATGACGGAACTAATCGGCGGATGATAAGAGCTTTGAAAAGTGCGTTATCTTGGCTTTGTTATTCGTGCGTGGGGCAACGCACTCGCACGCATCGCGGAGGCGAAGAGATAAAGGAGTTTGCTATGGATATATGGTGCGTATGCATGTATGCCTGGGTATATTTATGGCGTGCGATGCATTGTGGGATTTTTAATTAGCGAAATTTAAATTATACTGCCGATTAAATAGATCGAGAATTAATAGTCTGTGACGGTATCAGGGAAATCAATAGTATCGATTGGTATATCACTGATTAGTGCTGTTGGTGTAATATCGATTTATAGGAGAAAAAAAAATTGTTTCCGCCCGGGATCGAACCGGGGACCTTGTGCGTGTGAAGCACACGTGATAACCACTACACTACGGAAACGTTATTGTTTGTAGAGTCTGTGCGCTGAAATCACATTAAAATAGAATAGTCAAAAATTTATTAAAATTCTTATCAACTGTCATTTATCATACTTCCACTATCCTCTCGTTAGGTGGTTATCAAAACGTTCGTTATATTTTCAAAAACAATTTCAATTGTACACGCGTATTCACGCGTGATGGTTGATCGTTATTCATATAGTACATTTATACATACGATTAAACGTCCACTGTCACAAAGAAATCTCATAGGCAATATCGTGCGCATAGGTTATCGCGACCTCGCGTAATTATCGTAACATTTAAACGTCGCGAATCGCAAACTGTATCGGACCCTTTGTTTCGCGTATATGTGTGTCGAGGTGACCATTTCATATTTTATAAATATTTCTACCGTACGGCCTTCGCCGCGTTTACGCACCGGCGTTACATAGGCGACTTGGTCACGCACGACAACTCAGCTAATTACGAACACGTACTTGTTCCGCGAATATCATCGGATCGGCGAAGGTTAATGACAAGTCAAAAGACATGTACGATATTAATAGAAAAAGAAAATTAAGTAAACCAATCGAGAGCAGACTGTACGAAAAAATTATTTTTATGAGAAAAATCTTTCATTACCCATAATAATTATTATCTCTCGTGTTCCGAAATTTTTGCAAATTCGTCGCAATTTTTCTTTTTTCCGTGCAAGTAACGTACATTATTTTAACTCCTGATTCCCGCTCCATCCCCGCTTTATTCGTATCACGAGGAGAGTCATGTACGGTCATCTAACGACGAAAGACCCGACTGACTATAAAGTAACGATTCCTCGTGAGTCATCGAGAATAATCCGAACGCTGTCCGTCACGAGCGTCGTGACGCACAAGGCCAAGGTCACCGGCAGTTATCATCGAATAAATTAATATACCCCTTGAACGTCCACGTCGTCCTGTAACGAGGAAAACAATGACTCGTATTCAGCCTGCCATTGGCCACTCGTACACTTTTCATTAGTGAAACGACAATGCCAGAGATTAGGGATTGAAACGGTGAGAGCATACGTTCGCGGTATCGCGTACAATTTTTTAGTGTATAATAAAACATGGCAATTTGGTGCGAAGCTTTTTTCTGGCTTTCGATGCATTTCCAGGGACTGGAATGACGTAAAAAAAATCCCAGATAAAATATTAACACGTGCAGCCGAACCACTGGAATTTCCAATCAGTACCGAGTTTATCCGTTCTGGATTGGCAAATTGTTGACGCGCTTCAGAGCCGTCAGAGGTTGTCTGGGACTTATCGAATAACTTATAGGGATTCCTGGAACCTGGTGAATCATCCAGGCGAGTGTCCCGTCTGGAGGAAGGACGGAACCCTGGAGAAAAAATATATCTAGTATATTTTTTCTGCTATTTCGGGGACCTTGAAAATTTCATTTACCATCATTATATATATATATATAAGACGGGGATATACACGTAGATTTATATTCCGTACGAAACGCGCGATGACTTCTTGGACGACGACGAGAGGACAGAAGAAACGAATGTGCTTAAAATTCGCAGGATACGCTTCCGGTAATCTTGGCATCCGGGAAAAAAAAAATATATCTCACCAGTGTCGCATGAGTCTATTTATAATTAATAACAAGCTCGGTTAAATCCATTAATACACTAATTAGTAACTGGTGTAAGTATTCGGAAAACCCATTAACACGTAGTATCCATAACACATATTTTGGAATTTTATTTTTCGACAAAGTAAAACGATTCCCGGCTGATAATAATGTTTCGGCGAATTTTCTTTTTTTAGAATTTTACGTGGTAAACCGACTCGCCGCGTCTTGCATGGACGAAGGATAACTGGGACGAATACCCGGGAAATTCAAAATCGATAAACACACGTAACGTCGTATCAGTAAAGTTGATTCCCTGTTACATTAAACAAGCATCGTTGGCGATGCACAACACTTTATCGGTGAATCGTTTTACCTGTAAATTAAAAAAAAAAATATTTTTCAAACACTCCTACAAACCACCGCGTACAGGCAAGTGCATGAAAAATATTTGTCTTCTTTCTCAGGCGCAAGGTAACGCAGTACCGCGCGGCACCGGGAGAGACAATGCAAAAGCGTGTAAATAAAAAAAAAAAGGAAAAAAACACGTATAAAAGTGATACGTATTTATAAGAATGTCTCGCGTCGGCAAAGCGAGTGCGTATATGGATAACTTTAATTCACACATACGTAGCCAACGTGAACGCACACGACGCACGTAAGTGGCAACGGGGGTATTTAGTGTCTCATTGTTCTGCGCGGCCTTGCATTTTACACACATGGCTTTTGTATACAAAGTACCACGTATAGGAATGCAGTATATTGTTAGTGGCAGTGGCTCCCGGTATCCCGCTTGTTTCCAAGTATCAATTGCAATAGCAGAACGAAACGGGCGTTAACGATGTCGAGCGTTAAAAGTCAAACACAGGTATGACCTTTGACCCTAAGCTAATTCGAGATTTAATTGGCAATTACGTCCGGCAGGGAATTAGAATACGAAATCCTATCCGGTTAAAGGCTCGGACGGACGCAGATTTGGCCAGTGCGGCGTAACTGTTGATATCCCGGAGGTTGGCCTGACATGATACATGCGAGTGCGTGGGGGTAGAATGAGTTAAATTAACTGGAACAGAATGGATTTGGGTATGAGCAAGGGTGAATATTTGCCCGTGGTTGGTATGGGGGCATCTTTTTTTTTTAGGGTTGGTAGGAAAAACGTAGAAAGAGGGCTCCAAGGTTCGGAGCGTTGGATTTATCGTAGGGCCAGGTGGGGAGGAGGGGAGTAGCATCCCTTGAGATTGAACGACCTTGAACTCTCCCTTAGCGAGGTGACCCTGGCACGTGCGCATAATAACACAACTGCCCTTGCGAGAAGTCCCACCAACCCCTACGAAGGATTCAAGTTCACCTACTTCAGCCAAGTTCTCCGGGGCGCCGGGGGCGAGGGGAGGGGACTAAGGGTGGGGAGAGAGAGAAGCAGCGTCGGGGAGGGTGAGCGGGGGATGGGGTGGATTGGCAGTTCTGCCACTAGAGGGTAGCGGCGGTGCTGAAGAAGGGTGGTAGATCTCTCCCGGCGGACAGAACGTTAGAGAAAGGTTAGACGGCGAGGGTGGCTTTTACGCGAATAATAAGGGATGAAGAGCAGCGTAGGTGGTGAGACGGTTACGAGGTTATTCGAAGGGTCGTTACGCGGGTTTTATTACCAGCAAGGCCATCGGTTGAAGGTCCGACGCCCTCGCGTCTTCCCAACCCTTAACATGCGGACGATCATCATCATCATCCCTTGTTTAACGGATTACGCTGATCCGGTTTCTCCGATATCCGTCATCCCTTATCCGGCAAAACTTTGTTATTGTTCACGTCGAAGAATTAAAAATTGCCAATAACCACCCCCTACGACTGCAAAGGCGAAAGGTCGAAATCGAGTGATCGGGTATACCTAAGAAAAGTATTTTTCTCCCGAAAGCGTCTTCATGAAATCTAAAAAAAAAAAGCTTTAACCACCCCTAATTAAATAGCATCGTTGATGAAACAGTCGAGAGGCTCAAAGCTTCTTAGCAGCGGAGTCCCGTCGGTCCCACGGCCGTGTGCACAGATCGATGCCACCAATGTCAATGTCAATCCTAGGGCAGATGAGGTCAGTGGGTGGTGAAGGTAGGTGTAGCCACCCCCAGCACGTGGCATTACGTCACTACGACGTCAGAGAACCACCCAGCGGCGAGGACTCTCCTTGCTCCTAGCTACCCCTAGCCAACCAGCAGCCGACGACCACCCACCCGATAACAGCAATATCCAGCAACCCCCTTTTCACAAGCCTCGAGGATAACCAGCGGCTCCTTTCACCTCGAAACAGTCTAGGCTCACCTTGTGCCACGCAGTCGTTTTGCGTCACCCAACCTGTTGATCTAGCCGAGAATAAACTCCTTCCACTATGGAAAGCACGACATTCGTACGTGTACACATTGAATGTACATTCGTGTGTTATTACGTCACGTCGTATCAACTGTCCTTCATCCCCCTGAAAGACTATTTATTTTACACTCGACTGTATCACCTCGCCAGCACCGGATCCAAGCTTAACCCCTATACCTCATCCATCGAAAACCCAAAGTACCAAACCGTACTCACTAATAATCCCTGGAGCCCATCCTAAAGCCAAAATCAAAAACCAAAATCACCCGGCTCGACGGACTACCCAAATTCCATAAAAAAAAATCCTACAAAAAATGACGCTCCTAATATTATCCACGCACTCGAGTAACTCACTTTGAAAACCCTCGATACTCCACAGACAACAAAGCTCCGTCATTGAGACAAAGGCCCGGCCACCATCCTGAACACCAACTACGCATAGGTACCAGCATCTCCAAAGACATCCAGGGAATGAGAAGATTCGCAGCGGGTCCAGTTACCCGTCATCCGGTCCTTCCTCATTTCGGGTGGTCGGCTACGAAAAATGAAAGAACCTTCTATACCCAACTGCACCATACCTCCATTGCATCATCTACCAACCTAACCTCTACTAGATGCCAAAAGTAGGGGATTCCCCCTTCAATGTTGAACCGGCCCCCTCCTCCCTCAATAAAGAATTTTGCCTGTAAGCGAGAGTCTAGGACTCGAACGTGATATCCCTATTCAAGGTCCGATGCCAATGCCCTCATCTAAGGTCGGACAGGGTACCAACCTTAAAAATATGAAAAATCAAGGGTCGCAAGGCAGATACCCAGGCATCTCTCGTTTCCCTCAGTCAATCGATACCACCCATGGCATATGACATATGGGTGTATACGCACCTTCTATGGGATCATACATATAGGTATATATTTTTATCAATTTCACATACTTATAATAATAATAACTGACTCCTCACCTGTCCTCATTCAGACATATATTCGAAGGTTAACGGTAGCCAGGTGTTAGCAGGCCTATAACGTAACGTAAGATCAGACGGTTTGTAACTCGTCACGCTATAGCCAGTGGGTAGGAACACCCCTCTCGCGCGCACACATGTCCCAAGGATATATCGTGTAACCGAAGGAAATGTATGTAGGTCACGAACCGAGAGTATTATCCTGACATGGGGAAACTTTTGGATATGTTGACCCTGGGGTCATATACTTACGAAAACAAGGATTGTATGTAAATGGGGGATGTATGAGAATTTTATTGATGACTCGGGGGAATATTTTTTATACGTACATTTCTTTGGGGGCTATTGATTATTTATTGGGAAACAAAGTTCACGATTGCGTGAGTCTCGTCGCGGACGACCCTGAGACAAAGAAGAAAAGTATTTGGTGGTCGCAGCTGTCAAAAGCGACTGTAACCTAAAGCCGGGCTGGTGCACCTGCCAATTTTGCAACGGGACTGAAATTCGCACTTTGCACGCGTATTTGTAATTTATATACGCTGTACTCTCTGTAGGGCTATGCTGGATTCGAGGTGGAAACAAAATTTTTTTTAAGTCTGCACGTATTTGTAGCTTTTAGATACGATCAACGTCATTAGCGAGGGCGACTCTTACTTGGAGCAGGTGCGACCCCCTTTCGCCAAGGTATTGTAACTTTCTACGGTGACTTCGTGGCGGGAACGTTTAAATGTGCCTTTTTTTTCCTCGTATGATTTTTCGCTCCACTAAAATTTTCTCGGAGGCGTAACTAGGGCGACGCGTGAAAAAATTTCGGAATACGTAGATACGTGGTGGGGTAAACAAAATTATTCAAAAATCCCAGTAAATCTTTGGATATTGTAAAAAAATGGAGCTGATCTATAATAATAATAATTATAAAAAATATTAGACCTGTCCGATGATTTTGTGAACCTTGTCGTCCCTGTCAAAATTTTTTCTTAGTCGGCAAGGGATGCTCACTGTATTTCGTGTTTACCCCGACGTCGTGTAAGATTAATAAAAAATACGAAAACACGAACATGTCGAAGGATGGTTTCGAAAAAGATCTCGTTTGAGGTAAACGAAAAGAGGATTGTGTCGCGAGGTTTGAAAGAGAAAAGGACACGGTAATCGCGCCCAGTGCGGATTGAGGTACAAAAGTTGGGGGGATCGAAGGAGAAAGAGATAGCGCGAAGCATTGGGATGGAATTTAGTCGTTGGTAAAATAATTGCCTGATGGCTGAACGAAATGCGTAAATCGTAAGAACCGCCTCTATATTTAGGGCTGATCGTTAAGCCCGCCATTAATGGGGCAAGACGTGAAATTCAGCCTGGGCTATCCGTCCCCTATTGCCTTTTTCCCTGATAACCCACCCCCGCCGCAACGCCACTCACCATCGCTGAGTGCCTCGCTCAATGGATTTGTTAGGCCTAAGTAAAATCAATTTTGAGTAGTGAAATTTCGAGTGACGACTAAGGGCCGAGATTCACGTTCAATGACCAACCTAACCTGCCGGTGATAAAGTCGTTGTGACAATATCAAAATTATTTTGAAATATAAAAATACTTAACACCGTAACTGTCTCACTGGATCTTCCGTAAGCTTAAAAAGATTCACACACGTTACCTATACGCGTTATTAATATACATATATTTTTTCAATCCCATCTCAATAATTGCCCATAAAATGTTACGTGTCTCGTTTAGAAATATCATGCGATCGTAAATGCTTACGGCGCATGCGCGATCCTTGCAAAAAGGCCATGACATTTGGGTAATTATCGCAGGCTGGTTCCTTTCCCAAATTAAAATTATTATATCACCCGAACGACCGTCACACCGGACCAACAAGATTTTTTTTTACAAATTCTCCCTATTTACTATCACGTGCAATATTTTTTGAATCTTAAAAAAAAACGGTATGACCTTTGCATCGGACTTCATTCGCATACATATATTTTTTTGTCTCATCACAGCGATTCATAACCTCGTCGAAATAATTAATGACGTGGCTTAATGTCCCTGTCACCCTCGCTGGAGCTTCTTTTCGCCACGCTGACTGGAAAAACGTGTGTCAAGGTTTCCCCAGGCTACGTAGTTGGGTCTGTGCCCGTTGGTATCGCTGTACGAACGACACGTGGGTATAGCGCCACGCAGAGGGGTAGCTCAGTGACCTAGCACGACATCCGACCTTGCCAGGGGATAATAATCCTACAGTCGATATCCCACGGGAGCCTATGGCTGATCGTAAAAGGGACGATGGTCAAAAGTTAATGCGTGAAAGGTAAAGAGCGAGGTAAAGAAGAAAGAGAAGTACATTGTAAAAAAGAATTTTATAACAAAAAAATTATATACCCATAAGAAAAAAACCCGAGCAACCCTTCCACTTGACTCCCTTTCATCCAGATTCTCGTCCATACCTTCGTACCCCTCGAGGTCGAAAAATCCTTCAACCCCAAAAGAATTCATCATTTCCACTTCATTGACGCTTCGCGTGAATTTTCTGAAAAGAAAATTTATCGTCTTAGCTGAAAAGGACGACATTTTTTTTTCCCTCAAAAGTCACCATACACTGCTTATGCATACTTTGATATTCATATATACACGGACATGCCATTCGGCTGCTATAACCGGAAATTGAAAGTTAACCTCTCTTGACTCCGATATCGTAACGTCGTCCTGGAATTGCAATACGCTGACTAAGATTTCTCTAATCTCAAGTGATCTCATCATAAGCGACCATGAAAGTCATGGAAATCATCTCACGCCTAAGACACCTCCACCCACCCATCCGTATACGGATGGAGGACCGGGATCACAAGCGATCCGTACGTCAAGCGTGATTTGAATATTTTTTTTGAGAATGAAAAAAAAAAGTGATACCTCAACTCGCGAACAAGATTAACCGGGAGTCCCTTCTTTTTCAAATTTGACGCCAGATTATTTCCCAGCCGAGGTCTCTCGCTTCGGTTAACGATATTCACCAAGGCCGCTCTCATCGGCGCCCCCTACCAATTTCTCAGGACTTCGTCGTCCCCTTATTCGAAACCTCTAATAAATCTCGGGGTTCTATGACGTCCTGGAAATTCTGCAGGATTTCTTCCAAGATTGACGACGGTCCAGACTTGAAAAACGATTCGTATTCTGCGGTTAGTTATATATTTGAAAAAAAAAAAAAAGAACATTAATTTTCCGCGCACCCCTTGCCGCCATTCACGTCGCACCGCGGTGTGACAGGATCAAATTTTAATAATGATATTAGAACGTGATGACAAAATAAATAAATATATAACGTACAGTGATAACAAAAATGTTATATTGCATCGTCTGAATAATTAATGTTTCTCCTTGTTCTCAGTAAGATGAAGGTTAATTAAAGTAATCGCTCGTGCGTATATCAAGCCCAGTGAATCAATCCGCGTGAGCGACTGAAGCAGACTAATTAAGGTTACGGCCAAGTTACGCTTATGGTTAGTGGATTAAATTGATTGACTATCGATTTCGCAAGCTTCCGCGGTAACAGCAAAATGCTGGATTTACCGGGATAAATATATTATACACAACGGAAATGCCAATGGAATGGAACTGTCTCTATGGGATTTTCCCTTGGACGTTCCACAAGTGGTAAAGAAGCGCACGGGGTCAGTGCGTGGGTTGTTGCACCGGCTCGGAAGCCATTTTGGATCGATGCAGCTTGCACCGGGGTGCACAACCCAGCTAGCAGCCACCCCCTAGACTTCCACCCACTCCAGGACCATAGCAACAGGCAGCTCTCTCTCTCTACCCCTGAAAGTGTATACCATTCAGTAGTAAATCTCCGGAGCGTTGAAAATTAATAACAAAAAAGAAGATCGTATAATACGAAAAGCAAAAATTACACGTCAGTACGTTTTATCCGAGGTCAAACCTCGAAAAACAAATTTGACCTTTCGAGAAGACGCCATCCAAACAGGTTTGCCAAAGGATAACACACCACGCGCCACCCTGGTACTATACGGGGAGGGTCAAAAGCAAGCTAGGTGAGGTCCAGGCTCACGGGATAGGGAGCAGGGTGGTGGGGATCGTGGGAGGTTGAAGGTTAAAGGTAAAAGGTTACTGCGCGTCCTAACAACCACCCCTATCGCCCACGGCTCCCTGCTCGGCTGTATTATCAAGCGAATTCGAGCTGAAATCCAAATCGCAGAATAATTCTCGGATCGTCTTATTACCGAATCAAGGTACTCCGAGCGGTACAGTCCCGTCGCGTGAGAATGACAAAAAAAAAAATGTTTAAAATGAATTTGAAGCTTTAGAAAAAAAAACCTACTTGGGTGGATCCCTAAAGAGTCTCTTAACGAACAAAGTAAGCTACGTTGAAATCGGACAAGGGACGTAGATTTTTCTTTCGAAAAATAGTACAAAGCACGACCTCTGAGCAGCTACGCCTTTGTTGCTTAATTTTTAATAAGTTTTTAACTATCATTTCTTCAATATTGCAGGCACTTTGCTTCTTCACAAATATACCTTTTTAAATGTCAATTTCATGCTTTGCGTTTGCTTAAAACTTTTTTTTTTCACTCTCACCTCGCGCGACCGTACCGCTCGGACTACTTTGAAAGATCTGGTTAAAAGTAAATATTAAATTTTCATTATAAAAAATTTTATCTTAGGATTCACATTTGTTTACAATGATTTTTCACAAAGACGAATAATAATTCTCAAACATTTTTTTTTTACGTCATTTAATTCCCTTCTCACAGCGCCACGATACGATTCTCATTAACGCGCGTATATATTGATTTAACTGAAACGTGATACCAGCTGTTTCGGAGGTATCACTTTTATTCCTCTTACATTCTCTCGTATTGCCAACGATGCCAATATAACAAGAATACGAGAATTTAGCCGAAAGCCGCTAAAGGTAAGAATATTTTTTTTTTTCCCTCGTCTTTTCGCATCGTCAGGACAACCCCCAATCGAGCGAAGATAACTCCGGTGCCTAGTGGTGGATTTGTTTTTCCCACAAGGTTGCTCGGGGAGATTCGTGCGCGGGATACGACGCAGCCTTCAACTGTCACCCACAGGTCTAGCTACGTTACGTACGAAGTGTATACCTATATACCCCACTATCAATGCATTTAGACAATAGCACGTAGAATTCCAGGAGAGAGGACCAAAAGGACACTAACCGATTAAGCACAGCAATTTATGTCGTTTACGTGGGCAATCGTTTACGCACAAAAGACCTTTCGTGTTGTGGATGGAATAAAAAAAAAAAAAAAATGAACAAAAACATGCAACGCATATCAATCGAACATAAATTTACACGTTAATGAAATAAAATACCGGAGGTATAAAATTAAAAAAATCAATTGTCATTAATCAGAGATAATGGGTGAGCATCGTTATCGCATTACGATCTTGTTGTTATCAATAATAATCCTTGCGGCAAATAACGGCACGAACCACGTGTTACGTGTTTGATTGATTTTGATATAATTTTTTAAAAATAATAACACCCTCTGTCTCTCTCGCACTAACGGAGACAGAAGGCTGACGTAGTGTTGGTACTGAAAACTTCAATGACAGTGTCACTAGGGAGGTACATGATAAACGGATGGATGACCTCGACGGCACGCGTCGCGACGCTTCGTGGGGACAGGACGAATATAAGTATAGTAGTGTAGTGTGGGAGTTACGAGGGTGGTTAAAGTCAGGGTGAGGGTTCAACGGAGAGAGGAGAAGGAACGGGTCACGGTCACCCCTAGTCAAGGGCGAGTTTCCAGAGCCAAGAGAGACTTACCCCCTCCCACTCCCACTCCCACTCCCCTCAATCTCTCTCTCTCTCTCTCTCTCTCTCTCTCGTTAAAAAAAGAAAAAGCTATACGATGAGAACAGATAGAACGTGGTAAATTTGGAGACGACAGAGATGGGTTGGAGGGGTGACTAAAAGTGAGAGAGAGAGAGAGAGAGAGAGAGGGAGAAAGAGAGTGGAAAGGAAGAAGAGTCGAGAGATAAAGCTAACCTGAAATAAGATAAAGGGTCTGGAGGCTGGTTCGAGGAGTTGCGCGCGCTCGTGTGAGAAAGAGAGAAAAAAAAGCGTATAAGTAAAAGAATTTCAGGGCGCAAAAAATTAGCCAGCCGAAAATCCCAAGTTGGGGTGACTGGCACGTGTCTTCGTAGTACCCACGAGAAGCTAAAAAAACAAAGAGAAAGATCCTGATGGTGCTAATTGTAAAACGATAGCTTGACAGATTTTCGAGAAAATTAACGTAACAGCCTGAGAGCGACAGCCCTTAGGATCCTTTAACGTAAGAAAAAACGGGGGGGAGGGGATACAGGCACGGGATAAGATAGAAATTCGTAATCAGCAACGATATCGCCATTGTCATCTCGTCAGCATCCCTTGAAGATAATTAATTGGTCCACCCTTTAATTCGGTTACCAGGTAAATATATATATAACATAATTCTACGTTACTGCATCGATCCTTTAACAGGAAGGGTCGAACCGGTTACCTGAAAGATTTCATCTGATAAAGTTATTTCGATAAGGGACGAATCGGACTGACAGACTCGAGATGACGAAACAACTTTTCCTCTACGTCATATGTAACTACCCTGCCTACACCGTCTCACCCCTCCTCGCCGTAGGTCAAGGCTGCCAGAATTCTGACGATTCTCGAGTAAGCTATTCATGAGATCGACTTTACTTACTTCCTGGGCTTACTCACTTAGTCTGTGCCTACTTAGCCGAATTGCGAGCGAGTACGGTAATCGAATGAAGCCGGGGCTTTGACAAGTAAATTATTTGATAAAGAGGAACAACAAAGGGAATTCAATTTGCCGAAAAGGTTCTTCCACGAGAAATCTTCGAAAAATTTTGCCCCACCTAAAAAACTTCCTAGGACCCTCACCTTGTGTCGCTGCCGTTCGCGTCTTTCCTGGTACTTTATTTTTTTTATACTCTATTTATGCTCCGTTCACACGAACATCGACTCGTGCGAATTTTCACGGAGTGATCGAAATAACTTTTTTCTCTCTCTCTCTCTCTCTCTCTCTCTCATTATATTTATATTCTTCATCGACTTACCACGTATTTGCTTTAAGTCCTTCGCGTGGTGTACGTAGTTTGCCACTCCTAAATAAACACACAGGTTTAAGAATTTTTTCCCTCTTTTTCCTTAAATCCCTCCTCCGCCAGAGTAAAGCCTCTCCGAGTTAAAAAGTGCCAAAGAATTTCCTACGAGTATCGTAACCAATTATTCATCCCCGTGGATCAGCCTCCTGTAACGATGGGATACAAGAGGAACTCCCTTAGAAGGTCTTGAGTAACTGAAGGCTCCTTTCGATTCCATTGGATAATATAACAAGACTTAAGAAGAGGGACGACAGAAATTGTGCAATCAGCTTAATGATAACAGAGACAATTTTTGTCGGAAAGAGACAACAGTCCCTGATAAAAGGCAAAAGGAGTTGCCAGAAAATTTGAATTGTCTAGCTTCATTGATCAGAAGGAAAGAAAAAAAAAGACAAGTATCTATACACGTTAAGGATTATAAAACAGGGTGAATAACTGATTAAAAAGCTCATTAAAGAAATTTTTATCGTTTCAGCCACAAGGCATATAAAATCGTTGATCCAATCGCAAGTAACCGCCCGGTAATAAACCTAAAGGAGATTTACACCCGACGTCTAATTTAATCCAAGCTGATACGTCTAATACGTTAAGTCGCTCCTTATTCCCCGCAAACATCAAGGAGCGTATTCACGTAGAGTCTGGTAAGTCGTAGCTTCCACGAGGCGAATTACGTGAGAAACCCAAACGATCAGAAAATCCCGAGCGGCAAAGTACCCGAGGAAGATGAAAAAAACAGGTAAAATTTCGTTTACCCAGGATTTTATTGGCTGCTCTCGTTATTCCCGTCCTTGTCTCAGTCGCTGGAGCGCCCATAAGCACGTCTCTCTCGCACTCGCGGCCGGTACGGTAGAATTAAAAAATTCGAAGGCCGACAATAACAAAGGAATCCTCTTCGTTCGATCAAGCGCACTGGAATCACTTTTAACCTTACGTGTTCGCATTGAACGAGCTGGCCCTTTTACGAAAAGGAATTTCACCGTAAACATCAAGAGTGACGATCGAAGCCGAGGTCGAATTTCTAAGGGACTTTGGTAAACAATCCCCTTCCTCCTGGTTCCGGAAAAACAAAAAAAAATATTCAAGAAGAAACCTTTCGTCCGATTCTCATCGATAACACGGTACATTCAAGCCGAACTCGGTGGTAACGAAAGTCGGTGAAAATATTCGCCGAGTCGCTGGCTGAAGATACATTCGGGCGAATCGGATTAGTCGCTGGGTATTTTCCACCCCGCTCACTTTACCCGAGGGCCGCTTCGAGGAAAATCGTTCGGGATGCTGCGTAGCTTATATACATATATATATATATTTGACGCGGGAATGGCGTCTCTTTACCATCCATTGTGTTCATCCCTTGTGACGATAAAGAGAGAAGAAGGTAACTGGAACTAAATTCAATAACAGCTACCCACCAGTGCCCTTGTACTTTTCGTCTATAAGTTTTGGGAGGCTGAATTTTTTTCCCCTCAACTACCCCCTTCGTTAATTCACGGTCTCTTCGAGCGGACTTAGGCTCCCATGTGAAATTAACTTTATCAGCATACACGATGCGAGTCAGAAATCCAAGGACGAATATGTGAATGCTCTTGGTTCCCGTTTTGATAAAGAGCAAAAGGGGAACGGAGGGGAGGGAATTAACATTAACCCTCCCTCGTATCGTTCACGATGATCGTGGAGGGTTAACGCGACCTTGACACGCGCCGCTCCTCTTCCTGACCCTTCGCAGGAACTCCCACGAGTCCTCCGAGATCCTGGAGAAATTATTAATGGTATCGACCGGGATGGGTCACCATACTGACTTTCCTCTGTAAAAAATAAAACTTGTAATTTATATAGGATATTTTGCTCCCCCCCCACCACTCGTCCATTAATGATACCAGAAACCAAGAATACATTTTTACATTGAAATACGTATACATCGCTTTCGCACGATACGTGCGACTCGTCGTAAACTCCAATCACGATTCAGAAGCACGTTTTACTATCCAACAGCATAGATACCGATTATCGAGTTGCTCTCGGGAATCAGCGGCCTCGCGAAGACACGCTGTCGAGCAAGTTCAAGGACGGGAAAAACGTGACTGTTATCTATGAAAAATCGGAAAAGAAAAAGAAAAAGTTTATAATACATTACCAGAAGAAAAAAAAAAAAAGAAGTCCGTGATCGTGTCTGACTTGCATATTTAGATAAGAAAAATACATCCACGTGTCGATAAAACAGTACAGCACATGTTACTCGCGCCTACGTATATCGTTAATCGTCGTCTGCTGGATCTACAAATAAATTGAGTAACGTTCGCGTGATAATTTCATCGATGAATCCAATATGGTATCAAAAGGAGTAAAATTTACTTACCGAAAATACAATACGACAAAGTTTTATCATTCCACTCATACGTTACGTATTGAAAGCACATATGTCATTATTTATAGTTGTTAGCAGTGGCTGTGGAATTCTCAGTAGACATGACGTACACGCGTATACATACGTGACCATTCAAAAATAGATTCTCGAGGTTGCGTGTAACTTTTCAAAAATTTTCCTTAGCGACCTTGACACACGATAAACCCTCGTAACTTTGATCGGGTCCGCGAATCATAACAGACACGCATGACTCAGATAAGAATGATTTCGATAGCGCGATAACGTTACGGTGTAAAATTTCAATTAAGATAATACATCGGCTCGCCGATCCTATCTGTCACTGTTCCTGTGTATCGCGCGTTAATGGACTTGACCGTTTTATCATTCGTCAAAGTGCCCGTACATTAGACGCGCGTTCCAAATACGGCTTAAGAAACCGGATATCGAGAATAAATAAAAACGGATACGGGGTGGGCAATAAATTTACGAGTAAACTCACGATTACTCGATGAAACGTGTGTACGAGGCTTAAAGTCGTAAAGCGTCTCGGTTCTGTGTGACTATACGTGCGTCTAAAGAATCTACGTCAAAAGACCGACGAAGGACGTTTCAATATGCATGCGTCGCGACGGGCGTGAGAGAAAAAAAAAGGCGATCCTTCGATTTGATGAAATTGTGCACCCGCCTTAAGCCCCCCCGCTTCGGGCCGAGATTGAAAGGGGCGGAGACGTAGGGCGCTACTCAGGGCTTGTACCAAAGGAGCGTTTCGAATCGAGTCGTCTTGACGGGGGGGGATGATAAATTAATAAATGCAAAATGGCGGACGATAACGTTGATAACAAATATCGCGAAACTCGAAGCGCGATCGAATATCCGAGGATAATTCGCCAAGTACAGTTAAACGAAATCGTCCTTTGGAAAGCGGCGTAAGGGGGTTCTAAGTATATCCCTGGTAAAGGCTGTCTCGCGCGCAAGCGATATACGCGTACAGGCCACGGTCTTAGACGAAAGGCTGTCAATTTGGCTTGACTCAATGAACAGTCAAGGACGCGAACCTCGTTTGAATATGAATTGCGTCAATTAGACTCACCTTTATTCGCGACGCGTCTGTTTGTTAGCTGATTGGCCAGGATTATAGGCAAGCCGCCGCACTTTGTGGCTGAAGCTTAAATCTCCGACAAGGTCGTCCTTTCTCCCCTGTGCAGAGTATCAAGTACTGATATAAATGCTCGAAGTCCTTGCCAGTAAGGAAATTGTCTACGTAAACGACCGTACCGTTTCCACGTACCCCGTGGCCGTGCCCGTTGAAGGGAATATTGGGGTAGAGGAGAGAAGAAAAGGAAAGGAAAAAAAAAAAAAGAAAATCCCTCACCGTTTAAATTCACGAGAACAAAGTTAAGCTACAAGGAAGAGAATTTTGCAAGGCCGCCGAAGGACACGAGCCATCGGCAGTGAAAGGATAGCGGTACACCGAACGCGTCACAACGTGATCTTTCTCATCCTCCCCGAAGGACCTCGGTGTGCTAAGCAAGGCCAAGAGAAAGATCAGTTTCCGACTTCTTGCCGGTCTAGTTGAACTCGAGCCCAGGGTCAACCATAACCTTCTCCAAGGCAAAGCCTCCGAGTCTTATTCTGTCATTGCAACGATACCATTAAGAATTTTTCAAGGAGATGACTATCTTTATCTCACCCGAACCAATCGCATTCGAAATGACATTCTCTGGCTGAACGAACGTTAAATTGATTTATAATAATGCACGAGGGTCCTAATATAAATCCTGTAGGCGTCGCTGCGGTACGCGTGTAACTATGTGTTTATAATATACATACATGTATATATATATATATATATTTTCACACTGTATCCGCGTAGCGGACCCAGGGAATATTTATGCGAATGCACAATCGCGATTACGTAAGGACGAGTAGAACTGGAATAGCGGGAACTGGTCTCTGGCCAATAATTGCTACGTCTTAATCGAGCTACCGCGTGACCTTCCTCCGGGGGAGGGGGGGGGGCGTCGTAACAAGAATTCCTTATCTCTTGTTGCGTGCCCAATTAACAGTTACGGTATACAAATTTTTGTTATCGAAATAAATATTTTTCTCTTCGATAACAAATAAACCATCACCAACGACAACACGCCCATAACGTATACCATCTAGTTCGATAAGTGTGCAGTTTCAAACGAGACTGCCATACGAAATATATCTGCCAACTTTACAAAGCGATCGCCCATAGCGTGATTCTCTTAAGGAATCTCCAAGATGGATTCGACTAATTATTTTTCGATATAATTACTTATCCTATTACGCAACCTTATCGCACCTGGCATACCCAGTTGAAATATTAAACCTACCAGTTCAGTTTGCACCTATAGAATTTTTTAAGCTAGCCTCAACGTGGAACTCAATTTCTCATCGGCCCGTGTCAACAGCTACCGATCTTGCATTAAAAGTGCTTACCGGTACTCATAGGCAAGTACGAGCTAACGCAGATTTAAAAAAATGAAAGACGAATCAACTGTAATATTATTTTCCTATTCGATAGTCAAGCGCCATTACCACGAAAGGTCGTAGCCGAACAAGCAAAGAGAAACTGGGCCAAGTTGATGCTCTTCCTGAAATACAATTTAATCCCAAGGTCTCGGAAGTTGGTAATGGCCTCTCTTCCTACGAGACATTCCCAACCAGTGGGGTCACGGCTGTACGTGCGATTTACATTATAAACTCTGACTCCGAGTGCCGTACCGGTACACACAGGATGGGTGTGGGACATAGGATGGAGCAACGACGCAGTTGACCATGACTCCATATTTATGTTTCCCCATGGAATAAAGACAATTACACATCGCGAGAGAAGAGACGACCGTTCCCTTTGTTCTCATAAATCCGCTGCGTAAATGATTCCACCTACTTCTAACCTAACGCATAACCGGATATACGCAGTTTCACAACTCAACTACCAAAACGTACTTTCTCCAAAGAATCTCATCGGTACGGACAAACATCCGTAGGACGTGCAACGACGTACCAGGAATTTGGCTATAAAAATACTAAATCTTACTCCACTCATTTCTATGATCCTGGCATTCCCTCTTTTCGTTATCTCGCTACACTTTCTCTTGGCTGCATTGGCCGAACGAGCTATCGTTAAAAATCCAGCTAAACGCCTAATGCGTTCCTCTGGAACGTAATCAACTAGGAAACGCTTGCGCGCCGTAAACCTTGGACATCGTCCTTGACTCGTGTAGGAAGTATACATGTAACGTATGGACACGCTCGATACGATGTGCTCGCACGAAATCGCCCAGTGTACTTTCACGTGTGTATCGGTAAATATATATAAACAATTTATATGGACTCTATTAGTATACGTGTATCCTCATACGCGTGCACGTACGAAAGATTGTATTATCTGCACGGCGTTCGGACAGCACGCAGCTTGCATCGAGAACAGATCGGAAATAGATTTAATGGATCGATCGTCATACCTCGGTAAACGTTACGGCATTTCAGGCCACGACGGTCACGTACGGTATAAGAGACTCCGTCTTTCCAAAAATAAACTAATCGAACGCTTCGAACATTGCCCGATATACCAATGCACTTGCAGATAAGTTAAACAGGTTCGATGAGTATTAAAAATGGGCGTTTACAAACGATAAAAAAATATTTCATACAAAAACTCCATAAGACCATTTCCCCATTGTATTCCAATTACCATGACCCTTAACGTATACGAAAAAGTGCCCTTTCATCCCGTTCATAACCAAGGCAAACGCCCTGGTACGGACACCTTGTGAACTGGTGTTCCAAGTATAATAGTCGATCTTGAAGCGTTCAATAGGATGGCGTCCAAGTGGAGAGAGTGGCCTCTTCTAGGAGCGGTGCCGTGGGTGTCGTCCCATTTACCCACTTAGAGAGCGCAGTGTGTTGATCGTTGCCTGAAAAGAAAACAATGCTCGTCAACTGACATAGCAAATGGTTCACGCCTCGTTTGGTTTCCCTTGCTGTAAAGCGATCGAGGGACAGATGATGATGATGATAATGTACGGGACAGCGAGCATAATAATAATAACGAGGAGGCAAACTAAGGTTCAAGTATAGAGACACTGATTCATCTTACCAAGACTGGTACGAAGTAAATGATGACGAGAAGTGTTACGTTCGGTGCGTGCATCGGCAACGGGAGCTTAACGATGATGATTCAGCTTCCAAGAGATGTAACCAGTGGCACCGGCGACTGTCCGTTAACGTCATCGAGGTTTTCCAATACCAGCAGCATCTTCGGGCACGATGAATCAGGACCCGGTGCCGATCCAGAGAAGTTCCGAGTCGCATCTAATTGCAAGCAAGTACACGTCAATTGGAATTAGCCTGGGTAACCTAGACTGTACTTTCTGGCACGTCTTCGAAGGCTCTCCGGCTCTATCTAGAGACCTTGTTGTAAACCGGAATACCAGAATACACGTTAGGACCACTCGAGACGACGCATCGTTCGGCAGAATTTTAGGGTCGCGACCCAATTCGATGCCCTAGACTCGATCCATGGCTGAAGGCAGGAAGGCTACGCAAGACGCGTCCCTGACACGATAAAGACTTAGATTGGACCTTGTACCGTTTGATTTATCCCTTAACATGGATGCGGCTGTGACGGCGCTATGAAAAGACTGGTTTTCTTTTTTGTAAAAATATCTTTTTAAGATCTCAACATTTTTTCCCTCTCTTTCGTCGCCGAATTTCGTGTTACGCGGACGTAGATCGAGCGCGTTACGTAAAGCGACGTACCTTGGTCCTTGGTATCTTCTGCGTTAGCTGCGCGTAACCCGTAATATTCTTGTCCAATTAATCAATCGCAACCGGCAGGCTTCAAGCCGTGCCATTAAAGTTTCTGGCAGAGGCCAACCGGGCCGCCGCCTCGTTTCCTACATTTTTATTATGGCAAACGAGCCGAAGACTCTGGGACCCGAGGAGAACGTGGCCCTCGCGTGCCTCCTCGCGCCGTACTTCATCGTGCCGGACCCGACCGAGAGTCGCTTTACGACTTTATGCATTTATGATTATTGACGAGACTTTCGGTACGAAGCAATTGGTAATACGAGTTGAGTTACTTGCCGGAATTTATTGTACCGAGACGCACGACCGTTACGCTGCGCGTGCCTAAGATTGCGCGACCTTCCTGCGTTATTGCTCATTGCTGCAACCATTTGAGCTTCGGGTTTCTTTTTCATTTTCACGGCGAAGAATAGCCACGGAAACATTTCGAAAATTCTACTACCTTGAGTTACTCAATACACGCTCGACAGTGTTACGGCAATCTTCTCTTGAGGGATCTTAAGAGACACATATACACATATACAGTGTTAAGAATTTTTTTAAATTCATTTCCATATTTCGATACCAAGATGATTTCGAGATACATTTTTTTTTTTCGAGACATTCAAATAGAAAGTCCTTCCGAGAAAGGATCGCAAGACGATCGTGCCTCTCTCGAAGATAAGGGTCACGACTCGGGTCGTAGGTTACAGAAAGTTCATGGAGTTCGACAGAGAGAGAAAGTACCTTGTACGTAGAGCGTTTGACCCAGAATCCTAATTTTTTTTTTTTCCTATCCGCCCTCGTCGCTCCTTCCTCCTTTCGATCCTCCTTTCCTCGAGGCTCGACGCCGTCAGGCGTGCACGTCCGACTATCCGCCAGGGAAAGTTATTCGGCGGGGAAAGTGAAAGCCGTACGACTCGAGATCATCGATCTTGGTTACCGAAAAATGATATCAGGAATGCCAGGACGTATCTTAATGGTACCGGTTACGGCCAGGAGATACCGGTTTTTCCCCGCGTTCATCGATTTGTACCAGCAGATCTCGCGCCTGCTTCTGGTACGCGTACCCACCCACGCAAAAACAAAAAGTTCCGAATCGCTACCGTGTCCCTTGCTAAGAGTAAAAGTTTATGGCAAGCGATTGCCATTGCGCCGGTGATCTTAATCCGGCTCCCATAACTTTACAGCGCTGTCGCGCAAGATCGGTATCCCCATAGATGGCAGCGTAAGGATCACGTGCTGCGGATCACTTTCGTAAATGAGTGACAAAGTGCAAGTTCAAACTGGGACATGGCCGACGGCCCAATGACCCGCTGACCTACATTCCCTTCGTGGAGTCTTCCGATGAAAGTGAAAAGAATCGGCCTTTACGGCGCTGGCAATTTTACGGCTGCACGTTGAACGGGCCCGATAGCCATCGATGCTTTTGACGCACGTTGTACCACGTCTCGGGTGTCTAAGTAATTTTTCACCATGATAACTCCAGGCTATTTTCAGTGGCGTGAAGTATGCCAAAATTATTTCCCACCCCACCCCCCCCCCCTCCCCCAATAAAATCGTCATCTTCCTGGGATCTCTCAAGATCCCAACAAAGTTAAGCCGTTTAATACTTCTTGTAATTTAATGTTGCAGATTATTAGCGGCATCTGTCCCTCTATAAATCCCTGGGCGATTCGAATTAATTTTGGCGGATGCACAATTTCGCAAGGATATAAATAAAGCTATAAATAATTTTCAAACTGTATCCGCTTCTCTCGTGCCACGTGATATAATATGAAGTTTAACGAAACCCGATGTTTACGTTTGCATAATAAAGGTCTATCGATTAAACGATGTCAAGGAAAAAAGATATAAAAACGTAACGGGACATTCGAAGATATCAAGCGCGCTCGGACCCATCGAAGGGAGCGCATGAGATAAGAGGAGTCAATGGCTCGCACGTGAAGCGAGTCGTTCTCCCGATGAGACTAGAAACAAAGGAAACGATCAAATTGCCGGAAAAACGACTAAGAAACTGTAGTCCTTCGAGTCGAAAGGACCAACCGTGAAATCGTGGGTATTCCACGATTCCGTGAACGGAAGCCACAATCTTCCCTCGAAATATAACAATGGAAGAGCGTGCGGTGAAAACAAAATTTTTCCTTCGGCAATGACGTCGTCCTTGGAGGTTCATGACTTTCGTAAATAACGTCCCAAAAGATGCCCCCGCCTGGCTCGACTTTCACTGTCTCACGTAGAAATTCACTAGGCGCTCGAGTTCATCTCTAACCGGATTTGCGTCGTATCCCGGTAAAGACATCCCCCATAAGACGGCAATGCGAGGACATCGAAAGTCCCTTTGGAGAAACTTGTGATCCTTATAAAAAGAAAAAAGTCCTTCAAAAGTTCCCCGAAAATCCCAAGAGTATATACCAACGAATTATCCATTGGCTCGAGGAGTATCGAGAGTATCCGTGAATAAATCTGAAATAAAAAAATGGATAAAGCATAGTAAAAAAGAAAAAAAAAATACACAGATAAATTAATCACCGCAATAAACTCCTACGTCTCGATCGCTGATCGCCACATCCTATTGCAGGACTAACTGTAAAAAGACAAAGCAAACCTCATCGATTCGACATAGCAGCGCACGCGAGTGCAAGCAGGCAAGAAACAATAAGGAAAGCATGGAGAGACGGAGGCGATGTGAATTGCGGAACTGGAGGAAGGTCGTTGTAACCTCGACTGACGATAAACAACGATACCGAACGAAGTCAATGCTAATCTCACCTCGTGACCCTTGACCCGACAGACCTCTCACAGACCTATCCGGCTTTACCTAGCCGCGCTCGTACCGACCGCCGTATATAAAAAAAAAAAAAAAAAAAATATCAATTTCTCTCCAGCCAACCGCAACGAGCCTCTTGGTGAAGAAGACGCGTGCTGAATGACGTCGCGACGCACGAAAGAAAACTATTAATAACACCTAAATGAGAGGCCGACCTTGGATGCAAGGAGAGCTCGACGTCGGCACCAGGAAGCAAAACAGCTTAATGGATTATTAGCGACACATCCATCAGCTATTTTAACGATCGGCTAAGGCCGCACCCTCGTATCGTATCGCGTTGGCTCTTTCGCTTTGCCCAAAGGTGACTGCTTGCGCGTTTCGCTCTGCTCGCCATATTGCTCCGCGAGCCGGGAACGATAGGCAGCGGCTACTGGCTTCTCTTCTATTGTTCGCCGTACGTACCTACGATACGCCTGCATGCGTATGCGCGACGAAGGACGCGAGTCGTCCTTCTGTACTTTTCAAGGTCCTGCGTAACGGCTTGCGCTCCCTCGTTGTCGCGCGATACGTCACTCGCGAATATAATCCATTGTGCAACTCCTTACGCCGACCTTACTACGACCTCAAAGTACCGCATGACTTTGTGTAAAGTCTGTGGCCGTGTCTGCTATACCTACGGAGGCATTACGCAACGTCTCTTGGCAGAGACGTCTCGACAACGGTATACGGTTTTCAGCAGGACACAGTAAATGTCTCGAGTGACGTCTTAATTGCGGGAAATGCTCCAAATTTGTAATTCAGGTTAAACGTCTGCTAGGCTTGATGGGTCAGTGATATCTGGCGTCTGTGACCCTGGACTCGGTGGACCTATCGAGAGATGAATCGCTAGAGATGGTACTGTGTGAAGTTTATAGTAGAATGAAAAAAAAAGAAAAGGACTCCGAAGGTTCAACGGCCCAGGAGAATATTGCGTATCTTAAATAACCGTAAGGTCATAAAGGTATAAGTACTGTTACGCAACATGGCGAGGCCTGTTAATGACCCAACAGTTCATCCGACGATAATCTCTTCATGACCGTATTGGAAAAACACGATGCTTCAACCTTCCGCCAAGAGAATGGTGGTCGCTTGTTAGTCCATCTTCCTTTCGGTCGTCATTCATCCACCAGTCACCGACTATTTGCAACGGCCTCCTTTTTGATTTACGAGCAGTGAAACCGTTACGACCCAAGTATAATTCGAGCGAGTTTCGATTTTATGGTCGTACCGAAATTTCGTAATTTCTCAGGACAACAAGAGGGCCTTCTACTTCTGGCTGCTGCTTGATTTACAATAGTACCACCATTTTATGTTATTCGGCGACGTTTTGCTTCATATTATTTCAAGCCGTATCGCACCCATCCTCGTTACAGGCTTACTTTGCGGAAGAAAATTCGCAGACTCTTTGTGCCGGTCTCGAGCCTGGACCTTGTTCCCTTCCTGTTTCGCTGAACGTGCGAGTATTTACATCGGTAATGACTCTGAATTTTCGCAAGGCGTTATATACTTGCAAGCATGATAGTGGCTGAGGAGCTGAAGTTACTGTGCGTGGAAAAAGTTTAAAATTCGACAAATATTCCCTTTACCCTTGGCAGATTGGCCATCAGAATTTACGAGGGTTGCTCGTAAAAATGAGGGAAAGTAATAAAGTGAAGTAACGAGGAAAAATAAGAATGGGCTCCACGTGGCCTTTCTTCCCTTTTTTTTTTTTCATTTGTTATGTACCTACATAAGCAGGTTCACGTTTTATCGGTGGAAAAGTCACTTGCTACAAGCATGTGGTGGTGTATGCGAGCAATTGAATGCGGAAAAATTCTTGACAAGGTCATTGATACCAAGGCCAATAGTATATAACGTCCACGTACGAATACAGTCACGATACTGCAGCACCTGACTTACATTTCAATTTTTGTTACCTATCGCGCTTGTGTTTGCAGGAATTTCATTATTTTACTTAAAATATTGTCGTTTGTGAAATTCCAATGCTAAATCTTTGTGTATCTATATTTTATCTTTTTCAGTCCCTGATAGATTTGCAAGATATAAAAAAATTGTAATTTTTCTATCAGAACGTAATTTGCTCATATAGTACGTATTGCAATAACTCGCATTGATTTACGGAGGTCATTATGAGAATAACATTTAAAAAAAAAAAAAAATAATTCTAGCATTTACTTACCTGCAGTGCTGAATAAATGGATGTATTCTATTAGTCGTTTTTTCCCAACAAAAAACATGGAAATTCACAAATATGTTGTTACACAAGAGAGCAATTGGACAAATCTAATTATCTGCGACTATAAATAATCAGTAAAAATAAATGGAATAAATGGCAGCCATCATACTGGCTCGTGACTCGTAGACATAATACAGTAAAAGGGAAAAAATGCGATGCTACAAAATGATGGTAGGAAACCGTCGACGTACAGCAAGGACTATGCATAGACATAGGAAAAATGGCCGACTGAAAGAAAAAGATAGCGACTGATAGAGGCCAAGCCCTCTCCTCTTTCTAATCAGCAGCTGTAGTACGAAAGCATAGAGAACTTAGCCAATAAGACGATTAGAAAAGGAGAACGATCAGCCGCCACCGGATTTCCTCTTTGTTCATTTAAACGAAGACTTTTTCAAAAGATACGAAGTAGGTGGTCCATAAGGTATGTCGTAGTAGGAATCCATGAAAATAGTGGATAGGATAAATTATCCTTATGATAAACCACAACGAACATAACACAACAGCTTGTATCGTTATACAAGAATTGTGCCAAAAGCAATGACCGTGCAACAGAAAACTTATGTCTTCCGATTCTCTAAGCAAAAAAACCATTACGTTTTAACGATATTCAAAATCAACCGAACTGTTTCCTGCTGTAACTTGTTACGCAATGAGGTAATAGAATAAAAGTGACTCACGTTTTTCTGAAGAGCACAGATCCAGAAGCAATAAACACTCTTACGTTACCTAGAAGAATAACACAATTAACAGTAATCCTCGTAAGAGACGCTATGGAACTGCCATTGTCAATAAGCCTGAGATAAATTTGCAAATATTTCACCTCAGCACTATTTTCCCGAGTTAACATATTCTCAGCACCTTCACTCATCCTCGGGGACTCACTATTACACAACATTTTTATCATTTATAGGAAAACGAACGCAAACCTTAGAAACTTTAACGACAACGTTCGCAACTGACAACCTCCGGCTTGTCACCCGACGCCATTGCCTTCTTGAGACAGCCGAGCGCGGGCTGTGCATTCTTAGGGCCCATTTCAATGTATCGCAGTAACGTACGAAAAGGAAGAAAAGAACTTGACTCAAAAACGCATTGTTACTAATATTTAAATAATGCTTTAACTTGTTCGTCCTACATATTTAAATATAAAACCGAAATGCAATTTGTATTGTATACGTAACTCGAAGAAGGAAACCTTTTTGTTCGATTATCAAGAGTCTAGAGAATTTCATAGTCCCGGACGTAAAATGGAAATTATCGAAGCACTCTGTTACCTCGCACGTCCACCTTAGGATCTATGGGGAATCGTATAATCCGAACAGCTTAAAACGGGTCGATAAATCAATAATTTATTTTATTAATCTTTTCACAATGACCTCACAACGCATGCATGCGACTAAATGCTTTTAATGAATATAAAGTTATCACCAAGAGCAGACAACTCAGAAGAGAGCGGTTGACTTAACCGCGTAGAGGATAATCATAGAGGACTTTATGGACTAGAAGAGGAAGGGTACGTTAAGAACTTTTTCCTTTAAAGAGAAAAAGTCCCATGTGTATCTAACTTGTGATTTTAAGTCGATAGACATGACGCAAGCAGATCGTGAAGAGATGAAGTTCAAGGTTGACTCGGCCGAGTGCGCGCTACGCCAGCGGGAGAGGTGGTGGAAATCGTGGCAGCGACCCACGCTAGAGCGAAAAATACATAGGAAGATGGAGGAAAAACAGAGTAAAAGATGTTAGTCAGGGGAAATGGATTTATTTCCTTCTTTCTCTCCCTGTTTTTTCTTCGATTCTTTTTTTTTTCCAGAACGTGAATGGGTTGGAGAAACTCGAGGGCGAAGTTAATGTCCTTAAGGGAACGAGAGCTTTTTTGGATTTTCCTTCCAAAGATTCGAACGGCAGGGGCAGCGTGACTTTACCCAAAAGTTACGGAAGTAACCAAGAGGCGTGTCAACCAAATTCAACACCGTAAAATCTATTTGTTTCTAAACAAAGTGAATATTCAATTACTATAACACTACAGACATGCTCTACATAACATTCAGCATTCACAAAATGTCCATAAGACATCCGGACGACCATACGGTGTATAAAGCACATCCGTAGGATGTTTTTACTGCATGGAAATAATGTCTCATCCGAAGAATTTCGCAATAACGCATGACTTATGATAGTGACATCATTATCGAATGATCTCGTATAATTACCTTTCATGCTTATAGAGCTCCGTATGTATCTCTTCCGTAAAGATTTGCTAATTACCCATAAACAGGTATGTTAATCTCATAAATGACAAGTCGCAATCTCGATCGTTAGATTATTTATCTTTGAACTTTTCTACCGACGTGCTTTTCTATCTGAAACGTATCATAATAGTTTATCGCAAATGTCAAGCATAGGCAGTTTGCATGGCTCTCCATAGTTTTCTCGTAAGAGCGTGCCATCAATCTCGAGATATTTCCTTTACAATTCACACGACAGGCGATACCGTTCTCGATTCACCACGAGCGACCGTTACTTTGGCCTTGGGATTTTCTAGATCAGTACAGCGTCACCTCAATAACCAGGGTATAACAGTTTCGATGCGCAAATAACCTATAAATATTATTGACATACTAGAAACTTATTTCACATACGATGCATATAATATCTACATACGTTAACAGATATATATTGTATATTTAACAAATTCTTTCCCTTTACAGTCAATTGTATAAGTACAAATCCGATTACTGTTGACATCAAGGAGATTGGGAATCACGTCAGGCACATCAGAGCCTCTGATTGTGAGTGTGGTAGATACGTGGACATACAGATAGGAGTGGAATCCCGTGATTCATGAAACTACGAATCACTGTGGACTCTTTTATATCTCTATTCTGGCTTTTAGGGAGAAGCAGATAGTATTTGGGTTGGTACGCCCGGACGCGGCCCGGACGGTATGGCCTTGAACTTGTCCTCGGCCCTGAGCACACCAACCAAACTAACCTCTACAGATACAAGGTATCCCGTACCAGCTCGACAACTCGTTAAAGTTGGTTGAGAATGTGGAGAACCCAGCGGCATCCGCGATACGTACCAACAGTCGCCAATAAGAAACGTATCCTCGACCCAACATCCGCTCTAGGTCACGACCTCAGCTTGCAGCTGGCTCTGCCAACCGATTTACTGACCTAGTGCAAGACACGCTATGAGAACCTTGTCGAGTGGCAACGTATAAGTTCTTAATAAATTTTCAAGTAATCTAAAAAGATTTTCTTTACGGTAAGTCCCAAGGATCCCTTATACGGAGGAAATAAAACTACAAGGATTTCCATCCGACGTCAAGATCCTAGATTTTACTTGAGGTCTCTATATATTCTGCTATATTATATAACAGTATAGTACATGGCTATAAACATAGCTAAAGCCAGTGCGAGGGCGTTGGAAATTCTGCGCAGTGGCGAATACGACCCAATTTTACGAAGGTGCACTTTGTTTCAGGCGAATCCTTAGATCGACCTCGACGTGACCCTTGGACCTTGGGATATATACATAAACGTAACCCCCCCGAGCAAGTTCTCTCTTGGCTGACGTCGATGTATAACGCGGAGTTGCCCGTGACCGCCAAAGACCTTGGCCATGGCTCGTAGTGTGCGAGCCGAGGGTACTGCCAGCGGTAGGGGATGGAACAGCTAGGACGTCGCAACGCAAGCGTCGAGGCGCGCGCATCCCGCTCGATGCGATGAAACTACATCGCAATCGAAGCTAGGTCAACCTTGACCTTATACTCGCTGCTAGCCACAGGTCCATACTCCAAGTGCGCTCGAAGGCTATTTGCATGGGAATTACGAGGTGTCGCTTGAGTTCTCTTGATATATCAAAGCACTGATAATTAATTGAAAATTCGCTTTGCTCAAACCTCACTTTCTAGAGAAAAGAAAATATTGCCAGCTCTATACGGCCATTAAATATGACACTTACCTATGCATATCTATGGACAATGCTGGTTGTACGATACGCCATGGATATTGCATCAGCCGGCAGCTTCGACACATAGAATTTCGTACACACAGGAAATATATTCGTATATGGGATACTAGTTAGGATCGTATCAATTCATATTTATGCTTTTCGTAAATATAAATGTCAATGCCACAAAGCCGTCTTTCACTGAAAGCTATGAATATGACTGTGAGCACCGAAAAGCATATACTAAAAATAGATCTTTTTTCTTCGCAGAGCAATCAACTACAATAGGCATACATGAAATAAGATGTGTGTACATCAGTTTGGACAAATTCTGTACGTTGTAAATTGGATTATAACGCCGAAAGTACTGCGTCAACCTTGGCCTTGACATCGACCGTAGCATCCCGACGCTACGCAGTTGCATCAGAGGGAATTTCATCATAGACCGTTCGATACGCGAGACGTTATATGTGTTTGGTGAAAATTTTTGTAGAGCTACGTGGAAGGCGGATGATACAAATTTAGATACATATATGCATCGGTAGTAAGTGAAGAGCGGACACGTATCACGAAAGCGGGAAAACACTTGTATCTCATTTCCCGAGCTTCCAAAATTAGTTGAGCGTTCTGGGGACTGTTGATACGTCATATGAGGAATATGACTACGTCCCGCGTATACACGTAATAATGATTCACTATATATTCCATAATCTCCAGACATTCTCGCAATCTCATTTTTAATAATAGCCCGACGATCTAAATTAAAGCATTTAATCAAGAGAAAATGTGAACCGAGTGACTGGCTGGATGCATCAGAAAATATAAGTGGAAACTATATGTCATTCGACCCACAGAGAGGATGAAGGAAAACAAGATAAACAGATAGAATTCTCAGTACAGGAATATTCGGTTCAGATAATCCATTCGAAGAATTGGGTTTCATAAAATCTTAAATTACGTGGTACGAAGAATATTAAAGATATACGAAAATTCGTACAACCACGTTATTTAGAATTAATATTTATATCTGTTTAAAGTGGTTCCGGGCAATTTGAGGATTGGAAGTTTTCCACGTACAATAAACCCTTCGGGATATTCGAATCAGTGGAGATACTGCTCCAGGTGGATGGATGGGACGTACCCCAGGGTGGATTCAAATCAATGGCGCCTGCCGTTCGCTTCCCTGTTTGCTTCAAAGAACGAACGGTTACTCGTTTCGTGAACTACGCCGGGATAGCGACGCAGCAAGAGGCGCGCGATGAACCAGGAAGTCGTATTCGACGTTGAGAACAACGACCAAGGACTTTCCTCTTCCTCCACGCCTGTATTCCTCCTACCTGTTCATTCTTTTTAGTTTATTCGTTTGTGCGTGCCATCGCGAACCATGCATACCTTCAAAAATTACATAAACGTTCGTCGAAGTGCCTCAAGGTTCGCACGTGCACGATATGGGGGTAGAGGACAGAAGAGTTCCATCAGAAATTCCATGATTTAAATTTTTTAACAGAATGACTAAAATGATTCAGAGACCTAGAGCTACGGTGAGAATCACAATAATATATTTGCAAAGAACTGTCAATGTTCTTATTCGAATTTTCGTTCAGGGCCATCCTCGTCCCGGACATGATGACTTCCTGCAAGTTTTAACGGTCCCATCTATTTTCTAGCATGATCCATACTCGACCTCGACTTCGAGAACCTGTTGCTCTGCTGGTTACCAATGTATCAATACGAAAGACATCCACACAAAGTTCCTCGAAGATGTCACATAGACTAGGACTACGTTAGGAACATTTTACGACCCGTCACACGATAAATGACAAACGATACACTGGAATTAACTATTGTCAGCCGATACAAACCTGCCTGTCCGCTATCGATAACAGAGATTCACGGTATATAGTATATACGAATTAAAAAATTCAGGATGACAGAGTCGACCGCTCGAAGGAATCAGGGTCGCTGAGCCATGACGCATACAATGATGATCAATAAAATGCTCAGGTGGTGACTTTCGGAAAAGTCCAAGGTCACCATTCTCTGACCCTCGCTCCCGTATACCAAGACACTAGATTTATTTGCGCGTTTGACCAGCTGCCGCGCATCACGAATTACGTGCCAGGGATTGATCGCGTGCACGGAGTCGGCGAACAATCAAAAGGTCGGATCGATCCTGAGAAGGAACCGTTAGCGCAGTCAAGATGCGTGGGACGAGTCTTCTCTGGGTGCTCTTGCTTTCTTCGAAAGAGCAGATCGTGCCATGTGTGCACACACATCTGAGAACGTAGCGCCAACCAATACTCGTGTGTGACGAGACATTACGTAGGAGGAGGCGAAGGAGGACGAAGAGATGGAGGAGGATTGCTGCCTGAAATAAAAACAAGGTCAAGTTTAACCAAGGCCGCGTGCCGAGAGGTGTATCGGCCCCCGCGAGGTAATAGCCATTTATTAATACTTCTAGCGTCTACAGGCAGTACTGCCTTCCCGAATAAAAGTTAGATTCCTCCGAGCTGATCTAGAAAGAGATCTTTCGTACGTATCCACAGGACGTATCGTACCGATTGCCACGACTCGCGGATTCACGTGGACGAGACGGCCGTTAAGATCACAACGACAGCGACGCCGACGCTTTAATGCTCGTATGTATACGCTTCGTATACTCCTTCGGTAATGTGTATGTTTACCTACGTATATGCCTTGTACATTGCGCGCTATGTTTTCGCGGCAGGAAAAGCCTGCGCAACGACAAACAAAAGTGACGCGATATTCGCGATGTATCTCCGACTTTGGCCTTCAACCATCGGTACTTGTATAAGTCGAGTCAAAGTGCAAGGTGACCGCGTCACGTCGTAAAATAACATATTATTTTTACGCCCGGTTTTCTGCGCTAACGTCGGAGGTTCGCTAGCTCGTTCCGGAGGAGATATTCGATCTCGGTCATTCAGAGAAGAAAGGGTGCTAATTGCAATTTTACTTTTTGACACTAGACGCCAACCTTCGGGGCGCCTCTACCGGGAGACACGTGACGATATAAAAATGTCGTTACGATTTCAGAGCGGAGTTTCCACGAACGCGATTGTTATTCTCGTAAACATGCCTAATATGTAATTGCTACTCATCGTCTAAGATCGCGACAGGAAAATAATAAGACACTCGCGACTTCGTGGACTATACGTACATACGTATGTTTGTCACGCTCTATATCTATATCAAGGTTGGCACTAAAACCCGGATAAGAAATTGGCCGGGAATTCAGCCGGTGCCAAATCGTAAAGCAGGGACGACCTCTGTGATCCAATGCATACGAGTTCAAGGTGAAGATAGAGAAGTGAAAAGTGGGGAGGTGGATAATAATATTGGGGATTAGGTTAATTAGGAAAATTCAGATTTTACGTTGAGAGAAAATGTCATTGGTTTTTTATTTTTTTATCTTTATTCAATCCATGATTGACAATTGCTGCTTGCTTATCCAAACTATTATGTACATACGTTTGGGCCCTTCCACGTCAGCCATTTTTAATTGGATATGAAATGCGTACCGTTCATTATCTTGATCGTTTTTTTACTTTGGTAGCCCTGGGTTTTCCACGAGGTGGTTTACCACCACGACCCTTTTTACCTCGACCCTTTGTCTTTTCCTTTGCTTTGACAGCTCTTAAATCTTTCTTTAATCTTGGATCGACAACCTTGTAACGACCTTTGACACCGGCAGGTCGCATGGCTCTTTTCTGGGCTGAATGCTTCTTCGCTACCACGTATGTCACTTCCTTCTTCGGTTCTTTCTGTGCCTTCTTGTACAGACTGCCAAAAGTTATGTAAGGTATAGAAAATGTTAGTATTGTTTTTTTAGATTTATTTTTCTTTGTTTTTATCCATTGGATACTTACGCTTTAACCTGCTTTGCTTTTTCCCTGTCACTGATATCCGTATTGTCCATTAAAGCTTCGACCTTCTTCTTAGCTTTTTCCAGCTTCTTCATCGCCCGCCTCTTCTTCCTAGCTTTAGCCTCCATTACTTTTTTTATCGGCCTAACGTTTAGTTCTTCCACTCGCTTTTTGTACTCGTCTACGAGTTCTTTAGGTACCGGAGCTTCCTTCCTCATATGCTTTTCTTCTTCCTGAACGAACCAGTCTGGAAGCTTCTCGTCATTGAAGGCATATCTGTTCCACGCTCCGTCTATTAGATCTCTTCGAGTTTTTTTACTTTGAACCATTAACGAGCCCAATGCAAGATCCTCCTCTGTCAACTTTCTTTTATTCTTCGTTTTTAGAGCTGAAAAATAAGGGGTTATGTTGAAGTCGTGTATTAAGAGATAATTAAATGAAATACTTACGCTTGTCTTTAGAAACAACTTCGAAGCCATCCTTTCCACCAATCTTTTTTGACTTCTTATTCGGAGCCATCATTTCTTCCATGTCGTATTCAGAATCAGAACTGGTAACATCATCCTCGTCGTCTTTATCTATTTTCTTTTGTATTTTATTAATCTTTGCTGTTTTCTTCTCGCCTACTATGGAGCCGCCTTTGTTTTTGTATTCTTCTACCATTTTATCCAATTCAAAGTCCTCGTCCTCCTCCTTCTCTAAATTCTTGAAAACATCCTTCTCGAACCATAATTCAGCTTTATGAATTTTCTTAGCTTTCTTATCCCGAGGGTCCAAATCTGTGATTAAAGGATTCTCATCGGCTTCTTCAATCTTTTTTCTTTTCGTCTTCGCTACTGGTTTTTCTGTCTCATCTTCTGATTCGCTGAGACCTAAATATGATTAGATCAATTAATTGTAAGGTAAATAAATATTTGTTATTATCTATACTTTACCTAATCCAGATGTGTCAGTATCCGATTCTTCTGAATCTGAATTTTCTGCTTCACTGTCTTGCGACTTGTAATAAAGGCCTGTACTGTCCAAATGTCCTGAGTCTTTCTGATATCTAACTTTCTTCGGTTTAGCCGGCTCATCATCCGAATCTACATCACTCTCGGCTACCACATCAGGCAGCTGATCGGTTACTGTTTCCAAATGTTGAATCGTTTCTATTTTCTTCAAGTCAAACATATCATCGCCCTCTAATCTTGGTCCTTCGTCACCCTTAAGAACCATTTTCAAATTAAGCCGCTCATTCAATTTTTGTCTTTCCTTATTCGCCTTCTTCTTCTTTCTTCTGAGTTCTCGTGCTTCTTCTGCTGAAAGTTCTGCAATTTGCTTGTCGATTTCTTCGTCTTCCAAATCTTCTTGCGCTTCCAATGTCATCGGTGTCACTTCCTCTATATTTGCCTCTTCAGCTACTGATTCGTCTTTCGTCTCTTGACTTTTCCGTAGTTCCTCCTTTAGTATCTTCCACCACGTAAGAAGTAGCCGTAATTCCTTCCTGCCAAGAACTTTAATATCTTTACAGCATTCTTTAAGTTCGCTAGTAGTTTTCGGATGATTTGCTATTCTCTCGTCGTCTATCACAATTTCTGATGCATTTTGCAGAGCCTCTATACCACTACTATGAGCGATAAAGTCTGTAGCCAATAATTTGTGATGCAAGGTGTGATCATTTTCTGGATATCCCTCTGCCTTGCTTTTCTTCTGCTTTTCAGGATGAAAGACATTCAATTTGTTCTTAGATTCTACTTCCAGTTCCGAAAATACATATTTTGGATCTAGAAATTTTGGATCGAGTTTGTCAGGTGCTATGTAGTATTGACATACAACGAAAATTTCAGCAGATTCATTTCTGGATGCTTGCGGTTTAGTGGCATGGACCTTATGGACAAAGGAGTATCTTAAGCATTAAATAATCATAACCGATTAAAGTAGTGAAACAACTTGCATACCTTCTTAAATAATTGTTTAAGTACCCAAACTAATGGATTGTAATCCCTAGATCTAAACACTTTTGTCACAAACCATCCACCGGGTCTTAAAAATTGTGTGGCTACTTTGACCGCTGCCAAAGTTAGAACTGTTTGTTGATAAGCATCGTGCAACCAATTTTTTCCTACGTTAGGAGCACCATCGTTTAAAACTACATCGGCTTTCCACGTTTTCAGTTCTCTGGTAATTGCCACACGGCACTTGTCCGTAGTAATGTCTTCTGTGAGACTGATGCAACCAGGTATCGGTTTTATTGGAAATAAATCAACACCTATTACGATGGAGGATACAGGCATGTTTTGTCTGGCAACCTGCATCCAACCACCAGGTGCTGCACAAAGATCAATACATACTCGAGATTTCTGAAGAAATTCAAATTTACGATTAAGCTGTATTAACTTAAAGGCTGCACGAGACCTAAAACCTGTAAGGAGAATTTAGAATTTACAGCACTACATCTTACAATTCGTCTATTATGTATGATGTACATAAACTTTATACATACCAGTCTCTTTAGCCAATTGATAATACTTATCCCTCCGCTGCTTTCCAATTTTCGATTTCTTCCCCATTTTATAATGCGTGAAATAACGTTTTTAAGAAAAAAAACAAGTCTGCTGCCCGTCACGGGCGATGCAGCACGTGGACACAGATATTCAATAGGTTATGTTATTATGCTCGTTTGATTATGCTCTAAGATTTATTTTCATGAATAATGGCGGCAACGACAGTTGGTAAAGTCGAACGTTTCATTGGTTCTTCTGGAAGACCAACTGACCTGGAGCCAATTACAGTCCTTTAAACAATTTCACATACCTATCGCTGTTCTGAAATATTGCCTTAAAGTACTAGGAATATTTTTTTTATTCTCGACTTCTCGGGAACCCATCATCGAAAATTTTGTAGTACCCTCCGTGTTGGTAATTCTGTTTAGCCGGAGATAGGCGTTGGAAAGCGTAGGTTATTTTTTATTAATTTGGTTTTTAATAGACGTCTCGTGTACTTTAAACGTTTACAACAGATTCGGCGTATATTTGTATAAACGATTGTTTAATGTATAATAAAACAATAAGCGTTGTATGTTACCGAAAAAAGTTCGCAGTGTTTGTGGCATATACAAAACAGTTTCAGTAAGCTACCTTGAGCGATTGGGTTTTAGTTTCTAATGCATCAACGTGTATTTCTATTTGGATTAATAGATTCTAGATTAGTTTCTTTCAGTAAACAATATAGTGTGCTTTTGGTATAAGGATTGTGTATATTGTCAACAATGATACGCTATCGCTCCATTTATGCGATACTGTTAGCATCTTGTTTATGGCATTATACATGTCGTTACATAGCGCGTTCGGCATTTTATTTAGATGTAACATTAATATTTATCGTAAATTGCGTATTAATATGTATATTATTTATTTTTCCGGAAGATAAACATTTCATAAAAATGGCGCAAAGGTTCCCTGTACCAAATGCAGGGAACAATGGTCCTCCACCACAGCGTTATCCTCCACCATCGGTACCACCAAATTTAAGGCAATACTCAGGGCCAAATTTTCCAGTAAGACGCAATGCTGCACCACCTTTTACTTTTACTGTATTAAATGCTTTTGGTTGGTTTGAACTAAAATCTCTTTAGATGCAGCAAAGATCTGGATTTACTCCGCCACCACAAATGGGTACTGGTGGTCCTGGTCCTGGTGGAATGATGAGGCCTAGCCAACCATATTCTACCATGAGACAAGGTCCCATGCCGACTCCTCCTGGTGGTAAAAGAAGTGCTGATCAACGCATACCAATGTCCCAGCAAAAACCGTGAGTGCATCGGTATTTTTATTTAATTTATTTCTTAACAATTTGGCATTTTATTTCTCATCGACCAGTCGGTGAAAAATTACTTCGTAAAACTGATTTATAAATGAACAATGTTTAATTCTCTAATTCATGTTTCTTTCAATTATTTCAAGTTTCAAAGAAAAGTTATGAAACATTTGGAAACTGAATTCTTCATCCGTACACTTACACACTTATAGTACATTAATTTTGTTCGTCAAGGAACTTTAACCGATGACCAGTGCCATGGCGCCAAATCAACACACACACCGAAATTTCCAAATTACTTTTGATTTTTGAATCTATGATTTTCACAAATACTCATCTAGGTATTTTTGGAACAGTGATTTTTCACATTCCACATCCAAGAAGAAGAAGAAACTGGCGGACAAAATTCTGCCCCAAAAGGTCCGCGATCTCGTGCCAGAATCGCAGGCTTACATGGATTTACTTGCGTTTGAAAGAAAACTAGATGCAACGATAATGCGCAAGCGTCTTGATATTCAGGAAGCACTGAAACGTCCGATGAAACAGAAACGGAAATTACGTATATTCATATCCAATACGTTCTATCCGGCCAAGGAAGCCGGCGAGGGTGAAGAGGGTTCCGTCGCGTCCTGGGAACTAAGGGTCGAAGGACGGCTTCTAGATGACACTAAAAATGACCCCAATAAGGTAAGATCATTTACATACCATTCCCTTTCATCGTTATCCATCTGAAAACAATCTTGACAGAAGCTCTGTTTTTAGGTAAAAAGAAAATTTTCATCGTTCTTCAAGAGTTTAGTTATAGAATTGGATAAAGACTTGTATGGGCCTGACAACCACCTAGTCGAATGGCATCGTACATTAACAACACAAGAAACCGATGGTTTTCAAGTTAAAAGACCAGGAGATAAAAATGTCCGATGCACTATACTATTGCTTTTGGATTATCAGCCTCTGCAGGTAACCTAATACACAGTGTTCGCACATCATGATATTCACTGAAAATCATATTCATCCTCCACCTTACCTATCCTTGTACATTTTTTTTTCTTTAGTTCAAGCTAGATCCACGATTGGCACGTTTACTGGGCGTTCATACGCAAACGCGACCCGTCATAATATCCGCACTATGGCAGTACATAAAAACGCACAAACTTCAGGACAGTCACGAGCGTGAATTTATAAATTGCGACAAATACCTGGAGCAAATATTTGCCTGTCCCAGAATGAAGTTTGCAGAGATACCACAGCGTTTAAATCCTCTGCTTCATCCTCCTGATCCAATTGTCATCAATCACGTTATCAGTGTAGAAGGTTCGTATAATACTTATTCCACTGTTGAGCTAATTTCCTGATATTAAACGTCAATTTTTTTTTTCTCTCGTTCATAACAGGCACAGAAACAAAACAAACAGCGTGTTACGACATAGACGTCGAGGTGGACGACACGTTAAAAACTCAAATGAACAATTTTCTATTGTCAACCGCAAGTCAGCAGGAGATACAGAGTCTGGATAATAAGATTCACGAGACCGTCGAGACAATCAATCAATTGAAGACAAATCGTGAATTCTTCCTGAGCTTTGCGAAGGATCCGCAGCAGTTTATCAATAAATGGATTATTTCCCAGACAAGAGATCTGAAGACCATGACGGACGTGGTTGGAAATCCCGAGGAGGAACGACGCGCCGATTTTTATTATCAGCCTTGGGCGCAGGAGGCGGTTTGTCGCTATTTCTACACAAAGGTTCAACAAAAACGGGCAGAACTCGAACAGGCGCTTGGTATTCGAAATTCATAAGGGATAAATGATTCATTAAATTTTAATGTATACTTTTTGTAACCTTGTTACATGGCTAGGTAACGATAACGTCGTATACTGAATAATTCATATACGCAACTCCGGCCTGTGTCAATAAATTGTGCATTCATTGAAAGCGATGCTCGCACCCGAGTAATAATGATTAACAAACTGACTGTCAATGAAAGATTTTTCCTATCAACTTGGCTTGCGAGTATTTATTGAAATTAGGTTAATTTATGTACCCGGAAGTTGGATCGTGCACCGAATCAGTGTCAGCGCGTCTAAAAGGATAAATCAGGTTCGGATCTTTGATTCATAAAAATATTTGCCAGAAGGAAAGTCCTGCGTGTGATGCAGGTAATAAATATATTCCAAATAACAAGCCTAATCGATGTTCATCGTATCTTACGTTCGTGCTGTCTCCTAGGAGTTAAAAAGAAAATTAACTCGTCAAATCCAAATACAGGTAGTAAAAATAATGCACGTACACTTTAAGATCTCACATTATATTTCTCGGTTAATCGGAATCGGTAATAATTTATATATAATATTCATATCGTAATAATTCATTATATAAAGTCGTCCCGACTCTATCCTCTACGTAATACAGTTCTCTCTGGAGTATATACATAAAAAAAATGGTAACAATCGGAGCACCCACATTCTCTTTAGACAATCGCACGAACATTAACCTTAAATTTTATTCGACAGAATAAACGTTTTATTTAATTATTTCGGCTCATCGTCTCGCGTCTCCGATGAACCGTCACACTCGTATGATCTGGCTGCGACGTATTTCCCGCTATTATTCAAATTTCTTTATCCATTATTTGTTCACGAATAGCGCTGGATAGAGAAAAGAAAATTCTCTTCTCTTCATTCTTTCATATTCTTTTTCCGTAGCTGTCCAACCGTGTTTCTCGGACGCACGCCAGAGATTCATTTTCATTATACATAAAGCATCCAAATGACCTCATTATGATCATTGCTCGAGTTTCCCTTTATAAATTGATAACGCTGATCGCCCGAAGGTCTTTCTAAAAATGTCCCGACACGTCGATAATCCCATTACGTTACGTGGAACAAGGGCGGATCTTAATAAATTTTTTATTAGAAGTGTAACACAACGTAATGGAGCGTGGACATCGCGTGTTCCAAGGTCTTTTTTCTTTTTAATTATATTAATAATAATCCATTTATACTCGCAATGAAGTTCTCGCCCTGTCACATTTCTAGACGAGGATGAACATGGATAAGTACATCCATTACGTTCGTAAAGATTGTCAAAAATGTCTTAAAGCTTGGCAGAAGTAATTGGTTCTACGGACTTGTCCCGTTCGTGCTTCAAGCGAGAGGATTTGAGTAATCCGATAAGAACGTTTTAAAACTTAGCAAACCGTGTAGAATTGGACACTTAAGGTGTTCAGACGTAATATTTGAGAAATTCATTTGGCAATGTAATACGCGGCCATTCTAGTATCGAGAGGCGTATCTGCTACGGATTATTTTTTTTTCCTTACTTTACCTAGTTGTCTATTTTCCTCGTAAAATTCTTCTACGCACGACTCGGTGATCCGTGCTTCTCGTATGCATTGGAAAAGTATGAAAAAATATCGAAGTTTCTTATCACGTTTACGACTTGAGATTTTAACGGCTCGACTAACGCACGCCACCTAAGATCTCTTATGAACGGTGACAATTTACGTACATTGCCAAAAGTGTATCTCTCCAGGATTCTTAATGTATTCGGTATAAGAGTAATAAAGATAGGTTTCAAATGACAAGCATATTTCTTTTTTTTTTTTTTCTTGCGATAATGAGAACTGCGAGATTGGACTTACAATTGCTAATTATGTTAATCGATCGGTTCGATCAATTTCATCGTGTGGAGTAACAGTCGGGAAGATTCGTACGTAAGACGAATTTTCTCATTCGCTATGTTTTCTAACGAGTTCTTCCTTTGATCTTACGTAATGGTACAAAAACGTTTAGGACGATGAAAAATGAAAAGAAAAATAATCACGAAAAAACAAGCTACAGAGGCGGCAACGTGCACGATAAAAAAAAAACCCCTATGACTTTTTCTTGGATAGGAATCGTTAAAAGACTCTACGAGAATTATTGAAATCATCAGCTGTACATTACGATTATTCAAGTAAACGTGAATGCAATTTTATCTAGGATCGGCCGAAGAGAATGCGTTATCATAACTTTAATTCATTGACTAGATCCATCACTGACTGACATGACGAGACGATGCAACAATACGAATGCTTCTGGCAAGACGAACGTCTTGAAAGAAATGACAGTTTCCATGACGACCGAAGGAGACAAGTAATGATTCTTTTTCTTTTTTTTTTTCCTTAGTATTATTAACGTCGTGTACATTCTCTTCGACAGTCTGTAATGGCGTGCCTATAAAATCGCTTAGCTACACAGGCCTATATGGGAAATCGTAATTATGTTAATAACATTAATTAATATTTAGTAATGAATATGTTTTGTCTTTATGCGCGGTCTGATTTTCACGGATCGAATTCCCTCATCTCTGTTTAAACGGCATACGTGTGTACGTCATTCGAATATCCTTTTGCAATCTCGATAATTGGCATGCAGAATAAAAGAAGCTCTAAATTCTTATATATCTGCACTTACAGTTTGTCACTGAGGTCCACGACAAGGGTTTACATGTTCGAAAAAGATATTCAAACGTTACTTTACATCCAGTACAATTAATCGAATCTCCGAAACCGCTTTGCTGACTAGAATTAAAACAACGTTTCGTTCAAAAAGGCATATATGCTCCCAGGACGAGAAACAGCCACCTATTACTTGGCAGTGAAGTCGGGCCAGTAATTTATGTAGTAACGATGCGTCAAGCCCTCGAACAGTCTGTCAAGCCACATTGGCAACCCGTCCAAAAGTTTATCCTGATACAGTACATCACTTTCCACCTGGTTAAAATGAGAGAATAAAAATATTTAGGATATTTATTCGATATAGCTCATCCTTCGCTACTACATATTTATAGTTTTACTTGCCTCATCCTGAGACGTGTCCGAGTCGCTGGAACTATTGAAGCCAATAAATGCTCCAGCTTCGGCATCGTCTGATCTTCGACTTAACCGTTTAGTCATCCTCTCCATTCGCTGGATACAAGTAAACAGGTTAATGTATTTTTTAAATGTACCTACAGACGTATTTATCATACCTTAAATCCTTTTCCTTTGCTACACTCAGGATGCTTCGCGTGATACATGCAGAAATATTTTCGATGACCGTTCAGAGATAAGACTGTTCCCACGCAATTTTTTGCATTTATATTTAATTCTCTCTGGTCGGGTAAGCTGAGCGACAGTAGCTTTTTATACCAATCCAGTCCTCGCTCCAAAGACATATGCCCGAACATGAGAGTCTTATTTTTCCTGTGTCATTAAATTTGAGGTTATCTTAAGTGTCATGTGTTATTCTTCAGGCTACATTATTTCATTTTATTAACGACTAAACCCACCTATAAGGCCACACGGCTCTGTGAAATGCTGGCAGTAGCTTCAACCTACTTTGAACGTCAACTAGCAATATAATTGTGCGACAACCTGGCTTCAGCAGTCGTACCAAGCCATTATACTTTTCCGCTCTTAATTCATGAAGCCGCAATTGAGGCTGTGACGCTACGCTCTTAGTGCTGTCTTTACACTGAGCCCGTTTTGCTTGTACACTAGCCTCTTCCAATTTTCTACATTCATCAATCGTTATAGATAATTTAAAAAATCTTTAATGAGAATGATTAAGGGTTATACAAAATTTTGTTTTACTTACACTAAGTAAGACATTCCGTAACCAGCAGCTCCAATCAATATCAAGGTTGCTATTATTGATATTAATGGTAACAATTGCTCCTTCGTAAGGCTATCAGAGATGTAATCGACAGCCAGCAATGCTCTGCCTATCAATCTATCCACTGTTCCCTGCATTGATCAATTAGGTGTAACAATAAAAGTATATAGAAGCTGTGAATTCATTAATCAAAATTCTTGAAACGTTACCTGAGCATGTTCGTCGGCCAATTCTCCAACTTCGGCAGCGTACGGCAACGCTTCAGATGCTCGCAACAATCGCTGTATTGTCTGTTCCAAATTCTTACGAGTTTCGTTCCATTGATTTTCGTCCTGCGCCGTTTCGATCCATCCGGTTGGTAGCCATTCGTATTTCAAATGATTCGCATCGCGTCTCCATATTATCACAATGTGCAATAACGGTTCGATAGGCGAACCCTCGCCACTCGATAACGCAGATACGAATTCGGGTTGCGTTTCTTTGAAAACGTAAGTGTATCTTACGCGTTCAGTGCTAAAATATTACGTAAAATAAATTTTCTAGCGAATATATTTTACCTTGTAACGTACAAAAATTTACAATTTACCTGTAGGGCGATTCCACTGCAGCCTGTCGGAATTTATGTCGCGCTAAATCGTGTATCGGACTGTTTTGCGAAATCAAAATGGCACAAAGTCGCTTCTGCGGTTTCTGCCATTCAGGCGGGCATACGGAATCCAGCATCGCCTGATTCGAAAGTCTTGGCAACATTAGGAATTTATTATTCGCTATGACATTGTGCATCGTCTCACTCGGTATATCTTTCATGCTGACTGAGGCCATTGGCTTTTCAGAATTCTCGTTGAACAAAAGAAGAGTATCCAGATCACCTGAGATCTTATATTTCAATGTGACTGCGATCGTTTCGGGTTTGTAAACCTATTGTATGAATTATTGTTTTTAGCACAGAATTATCGTATGCATTACGTAATTATGTCTTGCAGTTACCTGTACGAAGCCAAAGGCAACGCGATCTCTATGATGAAAAGCCATAAGTAGATATCGCAGACGCGCGGAATCTCTTGTTTCAAATATTAATGCGCGTATTCTGTTGTCAAGCCAACCAGACAAAAAGCTATCGAGATTGTCCTTGTTAACGTTCTGTATCAGCTTGTATGGGAATTTGCTTCTCAAGAATTCTGCTCGCGATAAAGGGGAAAAATGCGATAATTAGGACATACGTGGTCGATTAAAATGATCGAACACTGCTAACAGTCGCTCACTGGTTTCTTCAAACTTACCCACAACTTTCTGTACACTGAATAAGGATTCTTTGTAAATACTCGTGCGACCGTCCATTGTTACGGCTAAACATGGTAACGAGTGCACTCCTAATCTTCTTGCTAATGCTGGTTCTCTCTCGGCGTGTGCAGTTATTAAACCGACACCAAGGGGCTCCAATTCATCCATAAGGCGACGCCATGTTGGTTCAACTTGTAAACACGCAAAACACCAATCCGAATAAAATAGAATTAAATGCGGCGTACGATAACTCTTTGGAACAATTGTGTTTTCAAAGGCTCTGAAAGAAAATTCATTTTTTAATGTTGAAAAAATTGTTATCGAATACAGGAAGTTGATGATTTTCTTTAGATTTAGATTACCAACCGATATGTGATGCTCATTTTGTGGAATAATGTAATGTCTCGGTTCTGATAATGAAATTTAAAGTTTCCCGTAAATAATTCCTCAAATGGGTCTGGCATGTTAAAGTGACTATTGTCTCTTCTTTGGCGTGGCATACCTTCTTCTGTTATACCATGATTATCAAATTTTCTTCTTCTTTCAGGATCAGTTAGAAGCTGTGCGAATATAATTAATTAATATATAATTAATATAATCATTCTTTTTCAGGAATAACTTTTTAATTTAAATAACCTACTTCATAAGCTCTGGTGATTTCTACAAACTTATTTTCAGCTGCTGGATGATCTGTCTTATCAGGATGCCTATAATCAAATATGATTTATTTCTTAGAAAAAGTGAAATAAAATCAATAAGACAGACAATTATTGGTTATAGTTAATGTTACTGATTACGTAGAATGCAAAAATGAACACATTACCATTCCTTAACAAGATGTTTATATGCCTTTCGGATATCCTGCAGTGTTGCATGTTTGGACACACCCAAAATCTCATACGGATTTCCTAAAGGCTCTCCAGCTTCGGTAAGTGGTAATAATTGAATGACAATAAACAGCGTGGCCAAATACCAGGATAGCCTTGCCAATGGAGCTATGTTTTCCATTTTTCTCTTAAAGTTTGCTGACTGCTTAATTACTTTTGACACAATTGTTAGATAATTTAACAATACTGTCAGTAGCGAAGTAATCCAAACATATTCACTGCATTTGAGATTTGGACGAAGATAGGCATTCGACTTAATTAACTCAGTGATGCTTCTGGCTAAAGAGTCTCCAGATATTAAACATTTCTTTCTCGTAGCAATGTTATCCTGCATAAACTTCCCAGCAGCAGACGATATATAATTGTCCTTCTTCTTAATCACAATCGGTTCACATGGCTCGCACAAGTTATACTCCTTTTTCTCTGCTGGTAAGGAAGCAAAGTATGGCAATGATGTATCCAAAGTATTCCAGAGAGTCATTTTGGTGATAAATCTAGCAAAATTGATGTATGTTTAATACAGTCCATATAAATAGTGATCAGTCCTTTGTAGGATACTGATGCATCTTTACGTGAAAATAACACTCCATGTTATAATCGAAATTTTCGTACCTAACGTATTCAACAGCCGTAATTAAAGCTCTTTGAAAGATTGAAGTAACGCTATTTATCAGTCATTCTATCACTTAGGTTATTGTGGCTTGCCACTCGACGAAAGCGGTACGAAAATAGAATAGGACAGACGGCCCCGGAGTAAACGGGGAATTTCGGTGTCTCCGGGGCTCAACGAAATTGCGGCAACTTCTCTCTGATGATTCAGAGACACTTGACAGAAATCATCTGTCACATTGGGCACTGTTTCGTTTAAATTATCAACGAGAAATCAATCTGATCGTAGAAACACTCTCTCGCTGTGCATCTCCACGTATGTACACAGGGTAGCACCGAGGGCGCTGAGTTTTTTTTCAGGGTGTATTTGTTAAAAGCGAAGCTTCTCAAGGCGTTTATATATTCCCAAGAAGAAAACGATATTCTCTATTGAGACGCGCGCCATACTACTAAAGAAACACTTGGATTTCAATAGAAAATAAAGCGTTCATCACGCGTCTTATGTCTAGCTATCTCGGACCGAGAAAACGCGTTATTACAAATTATCCAAAGCCGATCTACAACCATCAACTACATATATGGGGGTATATAATAGGGACTTTTTAGGCATAAAACTGAGGTTCGATAAAGTGAAAATTCTGATTTGTGGGATACTTTTTTTCGCATAGTAATTTTCATAAATCTACTAGAAACTTCAATTGGCAATACTAGAGGAATGGCGGCGTGGTACGCGCGCCGTAATAAACTTCAGATTTCTCTCTAGGAACCCCATTTATATCCAGTTTCAAATCCGTCTGAATGGAAACGACTTGATTACTCTTATTGCCCACGAGGAAGATCTTAACGTCCCGATTATTAAGAAGAAAAAGCTGGCACACTAGAAAGTCCCGTTTTCATTTGGTTTTACTTTTGACTGATCAATCATTTGGGCGGCCACACTACTCCGACTCATATGACGTAACGCTTCTTTCGTACACTTGCAGGAAAATGGCTGGGACTTGGGCTGAGAATGAAATCGGACGAAAGTGGGACCGTTGCTTTACCGACGCAGTCCTGAAATTGGGTAAATATTGTCCTGGTTATTCTTTGTAACAGTCTTTCGTTTTCGAAATGAAGCACTTTCTTAATATTCACTGATGTTTTGACGTCTTTCAGGAGGCGGCCTTTTCCTCGGCTCCGTGTTTTCGCTACTCTTCTTCAAGAGTAAGTTTCTTACTGAATTTATAATAATTTCTTGACATCCCCACTCAGAGAATTAGTCTCTGTCTTTTCCCTCTTGTCGAGTCAAGTATTTGTTGATATTCCTTGTTAATGTTTCACGTACTGAACTGACTTCTAGATGCTCCATAACCCTTTTATCTATTGAAGAAAGAAACGATATCAAGATTTTTCAATAATTTTATCAGTTAGTGTGCTACAAACTTTGTACCACTGTTGGTCTTTAACCTGAGATATGTAGTAAAAGTGCTGAAATGTACAAACAAAAACATATAATATATGAAAATCATACAATTATGTATTCTTCACACTGTGGAATTGGCAATGGCCAAAAATAGATTATTAGGATCATTCAACGTTATTTTAGAGCATCCCTACATACAAAAAATCTCTCTACTTTATTTTGAACATTCATCAAACATCAGTGATACAATAATTCTTCTTTTATGCAGGGAAAAGGTGGCCAATCATAACTGGTGCTGGTTTTGGCCTGGGTATGGCATATTCCAACTGTGAGAAGGACATCAATGCATCATTAAATCAGTGCAAACCTCAGGGGCGTAAATGTGATGAGAAAAAGTAAATAAAATACGGGAAAGCAACGGTTAAATCGCAATGCATGGATATCATCGCCCAATTATTGATGGAATTCAATAATGACAATGCTACAACTAGTTGAATTTGTAACGTTCCGGCGTAAAAACAGCGCTAACGAAATAAAAATCATACAGTGTACATATATATTATTATTAATTATTCAGCTGTAAATTATGTTAAAGAAATAAAGAATTTCTTATCATATTCCACAATTACTTTATCAGTTCACATTATCATGATATGTACAGACAAGCAAATTGCCTTCTCTATTGTAGGATGTATTTAAACGGAAAACGGATCTACATTTTTAAAATTTGCCTTAAAAATTGAGAGATCACAAAGTATACATCAAGTTTGAATTTTTTTTAATTTTACGCAATCTATAATTTTTCTTTTATCTACATCCTGAAGTACGCAGCGATACACAGTATTGCCAATAACCTGACAGAAAGGTTCTAGCAGAAAATCAAAGCTATTAAGGCCATACCCATGTAAGGAATTGTTGCATAAAATATTATCATGTTATTCGTTTAATAAAAGATTGTCTAAGAAAATTGATAATTATTAGAATGGCATGATTATTTTAATCCATCATGATATATATTTACTGCAAAATTATATTTCATTTCTTTTCAAGTAAATGAAAGCAGCTTTACGAACAGATTTGTATTATCTGATTAGGCCACAAAGTTCAGGTGAATATGTGGGGGAGGGAAGACCAGAAGAGAACCATTCTATACTGAGTCAGTACGGTTAGCACTGGTTAGTACATGATTTAGTAGCGCTTGAATCGTTGCAAGTAAAACGTGTGTCCACTTGAGTCGCTTCGTGAATAAGCAAAACCATCTGTATATTTCATATAGAAACTTCATTGTAACATAAAAGGACATATCCTCAGCACAAAATGGTTTTAGAAGATTACAAGGAAATTGTAGGAACATGTGCTTCGATATCAACGATAGGCCAAATGTTCGCCGGAACGTAAGTAACGCGGGTATCATAAGTATTTGAGTTATGAGTGATTAAGTTGTGAATTATGAATTAAATCAAGCGAACCTCTATCATTGTATCCTGTGAGGCACGTTGATGATTTCCAATTGACGGAAGTCCGGATGGATGAACTACGTATCACAATTGAAATGATTATTGCGCAAAGATCATTTCTACAATGTAATATTTAAAAGTGCTGTCTGATTTATTATCTCTGATTTTTCTACTGTAATAAGATAAAGCGATGTAAGAATTCTTAGGTGTTTTGGCTGATTCATAGGATAGAGGATCAGCTTTCGTATGGACATCCGGTCGTTCGAAATTTTCTGTAATTTTCATTATCCTCTGTAAATTATTGTCAGTTTTCTGTAAATTGACAAGTACTTATAAATTTACGGAGTACGGAATCGTAGGGAGAGTCTTTAATAATAATTATACATCTGCGTGTCTTTACTTGGGAATTATGTAAACTCGATAAATATTACCGATGTTTGCGTAATAGTTAATTTTTGTTTAATTTTTCATAGATTGATATGCAGAGACATTTACAAAAAAGGATCTGCAAAAGGATTTGATCCCATGCCGTTTCTAGGAGGTACAGGAATGTAAGGATGTGTTGTATTATTATTTATTAATTCAGTACAAATAGTAATATATAGCATATTAAAAATTGTAAACTTTTAACCTTTTTTAAATTATAATTGCTTATAATCATTAATAATAGAAAATTTGATAGATTGTGACTGAACACATTTTTTATCATAATCTTTTAATGATAAGGCTTCAATCTACTTAAATAATATCGAAATCTATTGATTATACATCAAATAAAACTTTATTTTCAGGTCTATTCTGATGCTTCAATATGCACTAATTCTTCAAGATTCTGCTATGATTGTTGTCAATGTTTTTGGCTTGTTAATAAATTTAGGGTATATCGTATTCTACATGCTGTATGCACCTGACAAAGTATGTATATTAGTTACATAACGGCTAGGTGATAAGCAAGTAATTATTATCCTAGGGAAATGGATATTTAGAATAATTTAACATACTTATTCTATTTACATGATATATGTTATAGGGTGATGTACTTGCATTGATAGCCAAAGCTGTGGCCTTTGTAGCAATATTCATTGGATATGCACAATGGGAACATAAGGACAACATAGAATTCCGATTCGGAATTATCATTACAGTTCTTTTATTCCTTTTGATTGCATCACCACTCTTTCACCTTGTAAGTATTCCAACATAATATACAAAAGGACTAAATTCTTGAGTAATTAGTTTTTTGTTGATTCATTTTTTACTTGTATATTCAATAGGGAGAAATTATGCGAACTAAGAGTACAGCTAGTCTTCCATTCCCATTGATCTTCATGGGAACACTAGTCACGTTTCAATGGTTGCTTTATGGTTTAATAATTGACAATGGTTTCATTATCGTAAGTAAATTAACTCAAGATTAATTTAATTCCTCTCTGTAACAGCGATTAATTTAGTTCACTTTTTTTTTGGTCAATTTTAGTTCCAAAATGCAGTAGGATTCACATTATCGGCGGCACAACTGTCACTGTTCGTAATTTACCCCTCAAAAGCAACAGACTCTATAAAAGAGGAGGATAAGAAAAAATAAAATGTATAATAAAAGTTCTTGAAACTTCATTATATATATAATTACTTGTGAATATATTCATTAACAAACGCACGTTAGGTCTTTGTCACTTTTAAGATACTCGCGTCCATGAATACATATAGTTAAGAAATTATTTAAAATAAATATAAATAATTCGTGCACACGTTGTCAGGGAATCTATGGTAATGCAATAAAGAATTATATTTTATTGAACAATCACATTTTATACAAATTCTTAGTGGTTACAACGGAACGATAAACTGTTACTTTGCAGATACGACAGTAGGGTAAGTATAATTGATTCAAATTGAAATTGATGACTAATAGGTTGCCTTGACATGCATCAGTGAATGGTCAGATTGAGCAATTAATTCGCTCGAAGGGTTACTGTGGTCTCCGTATAAAATTCATACTTTTTTTTGATCAGTTGCTTACACAAAGTCTATTATAATAACTGTTTTTCCATCGAGGTTACAAATCTTTATTATCTGCTTCACAGAATTCTATATCGAGTCACAAACTGGATTCCAATCAAATCCATAATTAATATTTCTAATCAACAGTGTAAAAATGAATGTAACCTGACCTCGACGCATTGAATACCTTATCAGACCTCGTATTATGAGATTAACTTCGATAGTTTGTTACCCATTATCATTTTTGAAGCTAGTTAGGACTGGACTTTTATCAACGCACCAAATCGTGGCCCCAGACCGTATTCCTTTCTACAGCATTGATACGCTTATCTTTCTTTCCGAATCTCTGATTACTATCGTTGTCTTATCACTAATCCACGTCGTGAATTCCCTGTTTTTCTGTATAACATTTTCATTTTGTTTTATGTATTAAAATGGCTTTTATCATCATATGGACGCTAAGCGTAAGAGTGTGACTCTGAGTTCATCAAAATTCATCTAGGTAAAACATTTGAACTTATGCACAATGGCTTCATTAATCTTCATAAATATGTTCGAAAATTTAAATCGTAAATCATCATTTTCAAAATGTCCACCTACTCATGAAACTAACTGTTCAAGAGCAGTTTATGAAAACTAAGACACTATTGGATGTACGAAAAAGTACCAACTGGATCAACAGCCAATGTCGTAAGCAATTTTACCAGCTGTTATTACTTGTCCCTCATGAAAAGCTGACTCTACTTTGACAGCCATTTGATCCGGAGGTTGTCAAATGCTAGATGTTGACTGATGTTGACGAATAAGTGGATTGATGATTGGAATGATTGGAATTCGTTACGCAGTATATAATGTTAGTAAAGGTAAATACCAATGGAGAAATGTGGGCACACCTAAATGAGATTTTTTTATGTATTGTGTGATCTACGTTTCTTTCTCGTTTCACGTATTGCTAAACGCCTTTTTAAGTTTCTAGTGCACTTTGGACGTTTGTCCGTAAGATTTTGTTAATAATTTTGTTTATTTTTATTATTTTTCCACTGTTTATTATAACCATTGAAATATTTGCATGGTATTGGTTAATGTTTCAATCTTGCTTTATACTTTTCTGCAAGGATTATTGACAAACTGTAGACAAGATTATTATTAGTTGTTGAGTAATCATTTTTAAAATTGAGTATTCATTTTCGTTTGGATTGAAAGAATCACCTTTAAAGCTTAGAATGCATTGTATAATTTTTGTTCTGTTAATGCAGGTGATTCCTGCATATTACCAAATGGTAAGGGACGAATAAATGCGATCTGCAGTTAGTGTAATTTTGTCGAGTCCTGTGCCCGACAATAAAATGTCTCACCCAGATTATGAACAGACTGCACATGATCATGCGGCATTGCTGTTACTTTTGAAGCCAATAGGAACGCAAATAAAGCAAAAGACTGTCGCTAGATTATGTGAACGCATTATTAAAAGTGGCAGTAGATTCAATGTATATGATTCTACGGTAGGAACACGAGAGATTCTTGCCAGGTTTGTCAGGGAGCATCCTGTTGAAAATAATGATTGGGGAGAGTTTCAAACCCATCGTCGACTGCTTGGTTTGATAACGTTTGGCAAATATGATAGTCAAACCGAACTTAATGAACTGTGCAGACTTCATGAGACATTGAAAGTCAAGTACGGAGCAACGTTATACGATTCTAGAGCAATTCTATTGGGCCCTGTGGAATCGACAAATATAAATGAACCACCAAAATCCTTCAGTACTCCGTCAAACTTTAAAACACGCGCAGTATTTTATGCTGATGAGAGTTGTCCGGATTTAGAAGCACAAATAGCAGAATGCTTAAATTCGCTCTTCTGGATTTTGGAATCCAAAAGATTGGAGCGTTCCCGAGAGAAAATTGATCGTGTCTCACTTCTCCTGGCACCTTTCGAAAAGAAAGACTTTATAGGCCTAGATTTGGAATCACGAAACAATAAAAAACGATGCTGTGGCCGCATTACAAAGCATCTAGGTGATTTATGTTTGCAAGCTGGCTTACCTGGCGATGCCCTGAGCCATTATAATTCTGCTGCAAGTATCCTACAAGCAGTTAACGACTGGCTATGGCTCGGTGCAGCATACGAAGGACTTTGCACAGCCTCTGCGTTGGTCTTATATCCTAACATGTGTCGAAGTCTTCCATTGCAAAGGAATTCATCTCTACAAGAAGGGAGTCCTGGAAAACAAAGGCATGTTATCACTTTTGACAACCTTTAATGAAATTTAAAAAATTTTCTCAAACTCTACATTCATTTTAGACGTGGATCTCAAGCCGTTACATTACCTACACCACCAACGATAGACGTATTGAAAGCCAGCATGCCACACATATTACCACCGGAAGAAATATCGAAAAAGTATCGCGAAGCTATTATTCATTATAGTAAATATCAAAACGCAGGTATAATTGAGACAGAAGCGAGTTTCAAAGCTACAAGAATTTCTATCGAACAGAATTGTACTCTGCAAGCAACATCCTTTCTCAATAACGTGCTCTTTATTAATTTAACATTAAGCGAACAAGAGAAGGTAATAATCAATTCATTGGCCAAAAACTGTAATCCTCAATTATGTTAATCAAAATTGATTTATTTCAGATCGATCGATTTACAACGTTGTCAGAATTATTTACGTCGTTTGGTTTCGCCAGAAAAGCTTCGTTTTGCTTGCGTTTAGCAGCAACAAGACACGTCTCACAGAATAATCCAAATCCGGACTGGCAGCAATGTTACAACCTCATGCTGCAAGTTACATCCGGATTTAAACTATCTCTGGATCCCGTAGAGATGCCTAGTGGTAAATTTTCGCACAAATCATTTACAATTGCAACAGAATGGTACATTACTTCATATTACAATAATTGTATATAGATGGTCAAAGGGGCTGGCCTGCCATACAAATTCAGGTGATAAATGAACTTGTGGCCGCAGCTAATCGCATGGGAAATCCAGCTCTAGCAACAAGGCACATGACATTCTTACTTCAAACTATGTTCAATCATTTGACTCCTAACGAACGCAAAGACATAACTTTGCAGCTTCAAGCTGTATCGCAGCAGTGCGAAGGCGCACCGGTTCCTCTTGTAAGTTTAAGTAAAAAATTACAGAATATAATCCTACGCAGTTTGAAAAACTCAATGAATTCATGCGGCAGGTATTGGATTCGGGAACGGTAATACCACCAGCAAACTTAACAAATATACCAAAGACAAAATCGTTTACATTGAAAAATCTGCAGCCGCATTTGCAACCGCAAAAAGTTGAGAGGGTAAAGGAGGACCACGGTCCCTTTTTATTTACACCAATAAATTTTGGTTCTTTAGAAAGGAAAAACACGTCCAAAAGTAAAATGGGTGAGTAACTTTGATACTGTCTACTTAATGTTTGGGAATAATGTCCATGCATTTCATTCGATAGATTATCTTTGGGTAGAAGGAGATATTTGTGAAGTTTCTATGCAACTTATTAATCCTTTGCCATTCGAACTTCACGTATCGAATATGCGTCTGCTTACTAATGGTATAGTATTCGAATCTATCCCGGAGACCATAACACTACCTGCGGAGTCAGGTCCGATAGCTGTGACATTGGCGGGAACGCCAAAGGAAGTTGGGGATTTAGAAATCTTAGGTTTTAGCACACATACTCTGGGGGTTAAATCGAATTGTCGATTAAGATATATGGAGAATATGCCGCATCCGCAATATTCAGTCGAGGTAGTTCCTGCCTTGCCGAGAATCGACGTAGCTACGAGTTTACCTCAAACAGCAAGTTTCAGCTCTGGCGACAATATAGTCACCAGTGCCAGTGTAACGTTGTATGGCGGTGAAAGGTAAAATTTCTCAGAAAAAAAGTATATGACCTTAAAATAAAGAATAAAATAAATTTCAGTGCCGAGTGTACCATCACTATAACTAACGTTGGCCAAGTTCCAGTGGAAATGATTGAAGTGTCCGTACAGTCAACGTTAGATGCTCCTACAGAGAGTAAAATATTTAAATGGAGCGATGAGAATTTGAAGACTCAGTTGCCTTTGCAGCCTGGTGCAAGTGCCAGTCTTACTTTGTATTTGTACGCAGTTGTTGACTTTCTAGCTCCCACTTCAAGAAATGGTAAGACTGCGTAAAGTTTTTATATCATTGCTTAACAAATTTTTTATTTCCTGTTACAGAAATTAGCAGCAGTGCCTACTTGAGTCAGCCTAGTAGTATAATGTCTCATTCCGGTCCAAGTTCCTTGCCATCAAGATTAAGTTCGCCATCTCATCATACAAAAAGACAATCTGAATTGACATCATCCTTCCGCTCTGGACTCAGTTCGCATTCTGGTCATTCGTCTCTGGCGAGTACCAGGTTATCGAAACTTGCTGTACCACTGCATGCCTCGAACGTCATCGAGGGCCAATTGAAAATTAAGTACTCTGGGGATGCTGGATTGGCTGCAGGTTATTGCAGGATATCTTCAGTCTTTGTAACAATTGAGATGTTGCCAAGTGTTCAGATAACGAGCTGGGATGTGCTTCCAGCTGAAACGTAGGTGTACTAATTTTTTTCATTGCAATAAAATACAGTTGTTTCTTTATATTGAGTATAACAGTTATTCTTTTCAGACCCGCGCAATTTTATTTGGTACTAGACGTGACCAACATGACAAATCATGAGATGGAATTGCACTACACGCAAAGTAAATGTATCTATATGGAAGGTAGAGAACCTTGTCGCATTCCAGTACCAGTCGACAGATGTCCGTTGAATAAACTTTCAGTGGTAAATACAAATATATATTTCAGATAATGAAATTTTATTTCATACCGATGTCATTCTGCTCATTTTCATTTGTAGCTCAACGAAGGTGGTGATAGCGCAGAACTTGAGAGAATTTGTGCAGAACATATTGCTTCGCTGGTTGATCTGAGGTGGCAATTATTGGGTATAGAGTCATCCGGTAAAGCTACTTTGAGTGGTTTAACACTCACCCAAGATATGTTAGACCTTGTCAGGATGAGTCCACTTCAATGGGGTATTTTGAGTGAACGCAGAATTATAAAATACAATATTTCTTGGTATTAATCTTCTTGTACCGTTACAGAAATAACTATAAATGATATAGCCGTAAAGGCACAGGATGAATTAACTTGTGGATTGGGAGAATGTGTAAGCGTAGGGGTTGGTGTATGCAATGCTTTGGAACATTCGCTTAGTGATTTGATTTTATCCATAAACTTCTACCAAGATCATCAAAACGGCGTGAATAACTATAGACTGGATACAAGATTGTCGATTGCTGGTGCTAATAAGGTGATGCTTCCTACGGTAAGTCACATTACCCAGACTGTTAGGCTTTTTTATAGTGGTAATGATTAAAGGATCGATTGATATTACAGTTACAGGAATATGGACGTGCCTATCACGAGTGTCGTGTTGTTTTTTTTACTGCTGGCCAATATAAAATCGATATACAATGCAGCAGTAGAGAATCTACGCCAACCGCACTCGCAATTTGTTCAGAACTCATAAATGCTGGTCACACTTGGCGTTACATTCCGCCATTGGAAATTACTGTTGGGGAATGCTAAGCTTGTTATAATTAATAATACTGATAAGCTTGAGGAGTCTCAGTTGCTGCATGGGAATTTGTAATATACTTAGCTGGCGGAAACGATTAATTTCTCTTTTGTACATTACAGATGTATTGCACCATAGGTCCACCTAATTAGAATCCTGTCAATTGCATAAGACCACTGTTACATTAAATACATTTATATTAAAATTGGTTTAATTTGATACGATGCTTGATAAATAATTACGAACGATTCCTCAGTGAAAAAGAATATTTATTATCTCGTGATTATCATTTTTTGTCCAATCGAATTACCACGAATGTGGCTCGATATTTTAGGCTCATGGTTTAATTTATAGACCTAATAATCTATAGAGATAAAATTTACATTCAATATAAATCCGAAAGTCTGCCGTTAGAGCTTCTTGTGTCTACTATAATCAATCTATCATAATTTATTAGCACTTTTCATCTTTCTACCTAATGGGATCATCTCCATTTGTTGCAAATTCCTTCTGAACCTTTTGTAAAATTCTAATACAGTAGTGTTAGCCCAGACTTGATTCACGTTAAAATCTAAAACACGCAAAGATTGCAAACTTTGTGCACGTGATAGAGCTACGTAGGCTTGACCTGAATTGAAAACTCTTCCTAGACTCATTTCAACGCAGTCCAATGTCAGACCCTGGCTTTTATGGATGGAAAATGCCCAAGCTAGTTTTAGAGGAATTTGCTTTCGATAAATCGTTGATCCCCCGGATGATTTTATTGACCACTTTTCCATTTTCGCCAAGTAATGCTCACCAGCACGAAAATGAACTAATGGCACGTCATCCACGAATTTAACTATAACGCCTCGTGCTCCGTTAACCAGTCCATTTGCAACATTAATATTCTTTAGAAGCATAACTTGGGCACCAACTTTTAATTCGAGTCTTCCTGGAACTGGCAATTGTTTATCCAGTGTTTGGCTTACCATTGAATCCGAATCCTGTGCCATGAATATTTGAGACTCGCCTGGTAAAGATGCCAGCTGCGAATTGTTTATTGCATCCGCTTCATTGATATGTGAACACAGTCTTGTAGCAAGTATACCATCACTTTCAATCTTTTGTATTGCAGTAGCTTTTAAAGTATTTGCAATATCTTCGGTAACTCTACCAATCCGTATGCTGTTTAATATTTTTACAAAGGCCGGATCTTTCTGTCGATGTACTTGTTGTAATTCAAAACTAAAATGCACACACTTCTTCCATGCTTCACTCTCAAAGCAAAACTTTGCCTTTTGTTCTTGCTTTGAAACAGGTGGCAACTGTAGAAAGTCACCGCACAAGATCAATTGAATTCCACCAAACGGTCTGTCATTTCTTCTTACATGTCTAGCAACTGCTTCAATCTTGTCGAAGTAATCTCCATCAACCATGGAGATTTCGTCAATAACCAAATGCTTAATTTTTCTCCACATCGAAGCTGCAGCTGATTGTGACGCCATTGAGAAGCATCTATCCAAGGTAGCATGTCCAAGTCCTATCCCCGCAAATTGATGTAACGTAATTCCTCCTATGTGGCAGGCTGCAACTCCAGTACTAGCTGTAGCTATAGTTGTATCTGGTGGTAGTGCAGCTACGATCCTCTTCAATAGAAATGATTTGCCTGTACCAGCACTGCCAGTAAAGAATATATTCTTTTGATTGAGAGCCATTTCCAAAACCTTATTTTGTTCTGCAGTCAGTTCTCCTACAGTTGGATTTGCATATAATTTTTTGGCCTTGGGAATCCTTGGTGTATTTTCATTGATAAGTTTCCTTTTCCTGGAGTTACTTGGAGAAGGTGTAGTAGCAGTAACACGAGATACAGAACTTGCCTTTTCCTTGGCTTTATCGATCTCAGTTATCGTAGCAGGACTTATCTCTTGCACACCACCAAGAGATTTATTTGAAAGAAGTTTCTCTCTCAAAGGATTTTTTGATGACTGCTCTGTTTGTCCAGTCATCTTGACAAATATCGTTTTCATGAAATTTATCAGATTCGCAGGAGGTGCATTGAATAATAGCACAGTACACTTGACTTCGTTAAATATAATTGAAGACTTGCCCTCAGACATATATCTGTTTAAAACACGAATTCCTTTCAGCTGGAGTCTTGTAACGTCCTTTCCTCTCTCAGCTCGAATTTCCACAAACATGTCTCGAAAATTATTTCGAGTTAATCGCAATACTGCCGTCTTATAAGAACGTTTTCTAATGAGTACTCCCACAGTATTGAGCCATTCTATGGTTGCGGAGCATGTTAAGGAACCGTCTGTCTCCATTTCTTCTACACCTATTTAATTTTTATCTCTCAATTAGTATTCCAATATACTTAATTCTATAGAATATAAAAAGTACCTCTTTAAAGAACGCTAGACTCCAGCAGATTAAACTACCTCGGTGTACACCATTTTTCGGTCTTTTGCCAGTGAGGTTCAAAAACTTTTTGATTGAGAAATGCAGGTGCCTGATTGGTTGACTACCACCTCTGAATAATTTTTATCAATGAGGAGTCTGATTTACTGAGTTTCTCATCAAATACAACTTCCGTACCTTAGTTTTCCATAAACATTCAAATTAAAAAGAAATAGATATCGGAAATCTATAACACAATAATAATCATATATAATATAAAATACGTATAACAATCATATATTATGATTCAGAGATGAGTGGGGAAATGAAAAACGCTACGGCTTTAGGCGATTCCAAAAGCATGGCGCTAGATCGTAGCGGCGAGTCCTGGAGTAGGATTTTGTGATCATCGCCTCCGTCGACAAAGCATATCTCGTCGTAGCCGAGCTGAACAAGTTGTCTAAATTCTGAAAGCAGCTGTTTAAAAAGAAAACCCTACATGATTCAAATCCATTTCGTTGGTGATATTGACTGCTCGTCACATGTTCATACGAGCCAACTTCGTTCTAGTTGGTTCTAGTTTGTGAGTTCATTCATGTTTTTCGTATTTTAATTGTAGTGATTCATTAGACTTTATAATAATTAATCATATACGCGCTGGTACGCAAGATGCCACACGATTTTTAATCGCCGGTAAGGATTGTCCTTTAATACGGTATCATGTAACTTCGAGATCTTTTTAATACAGTTCTTGCCTGCACTTTTGGATAGACCTCTTGAGCGTTAATACATATTTTGTAACTGTTCAACTGCGCAAATACCACGTTACGTCAGATTTAACATGTAGATTAATTGGACTTATATGAACCTGTGTAAGTATGCCATTGTGCAATAATGTTCCAGCAGTAACTACTACTTGGCATGTGCCAGTCAACAATCTTTTGCTGACATTACTTCAAAGGACACAGACCAATGCCCAAAAACAAGCAGGTTTTTCTGGACTTACTTTATGAATTTCCATGTATTTTTATCTTTCCTTTGCTACTCGTTGTCTAGTGATTTTATGATTTCCAATTGTCATGTAAATTTGTGGAATTTTGCTTCCACTCGGTATGTAACATCGCTGCTAAGTACTTGCTATTAAAATATGTATATACATATTAGAATAAGATGGATATATATACGATAGAACAAAATTGATAGAACCAATCTATTAAAACGATTGTTCTATTACACAAATTTATTATATACATTAAGCTATCAGTATTGTGCAGTTGGTCTATTCGATGTTACAAGAATTATTGTTCTTGAATATTTTTTTAACACCTATAAAGTACCACTGTGGAACAATAGTTCTCTGTGAAACTTTCAGCTAGTTCTTGTTGTCACGCCCTGTTCTATGTATAATGCACTTTTTTTTGCATAAATATGATACTGTAATTCCATTCCACAAGATTCTTATCGTCGCTTTGTTTTTTTGATTTCAGTTGGTCCCGCATGCCGTGCACTGTTACCAACGTTCTGCCTGACCTATCCAGCACCACATTTTCATTAATTTGCCAAGTACATTTCGCCCTGTGATAAAGTATACGAGTTATGGCTGCATACATCAATCGTACAATATCAATGATTGGCGGTGACAGTCAGCTTCGTGCAAATGATGCTAGAACGGACAATTCTCCTCTGCAGATATTCGTCAAAGCAAAGAAGAAGATCAACGACATATTCGTGGAAATAGACGACTATGTCCAGGACACTGTTCTGTTTATGGATTGTGAGTTTCAGTATATTATTTTATATAGTTAAAAATCAATCAAAATTACATAAATTTGTATTTTTTTTTTTACAGCCTTGCGTGACGATCGCGATATCGTCAATGCCGAGGAAGCCAAAAAGATCGAAGCTTACGTCAATAAAGTGCATGCAATTCGTGATGTCCTTAAGCGAGATCACATGAAGGTTGCTTTCTTCGGAAGGACAAGCAATGGAAAAAGTACTGTAATTAATGCAATGTTACGTGATAAGATTTTACCAAGCGGAATTGGACACACAACCAATTGCTTCCTTCAAGTCGAAGGCTCGGATAATGGAGAGTCATATCTTATGACCGAAATGTCGAAGGACAAGCAACCCGTACAGTCTGTCGGTCAACTCGGACATGCATTGTGCAAGGAAAAATTGTGCGAGAGTAATCTGGTACGAATTTTCTGGCCAAAGGAGAAGTGTTTACTCTTGAGAGATGATGTAGTATTTGTTGATAGTCCTGGAGTGGACGTCACTGCGAATCTCGACGAATGTATAGATAAGCATTGTCTGGACGCAGACGTTTTTGTTTTGGTAGCCAATGCAGAGTCCACCTTAATGGTTACGGTGTGTAGCATTTACCATCAGTAACTGTTTCTGAAGTTGTCTAATGTTAGAGGAATACCATATATTGATAGAATTTTTGCTACTGTTACAGGAAAAAAATTTCTTCCATAAAGTATCAACGAAACTGTCTAAACCAAATATATTTATTCTGAACAATCGTTGGGATGCTTCTGCATCGGAGCCAGAATTCTTCGATCAGGTATTTCAGGCTTTTTTTATAATTTTGTATTATACTAAGCTAGTCGTGTTTTAGATAGACCTTTTAAGTTTTGATTGTAGTATACACAGGATGTACAATATCATGCAGATATTTTAGAGGGACTAAGTTATATGCATCCTGTACTTTTTGAAAGCTGACACTTGACGTCGAACCTCTGTTCATGACTGATAAGAAACCATATTATTTGAGCTGATGCAATATTCCATTAAATTACATAAAATTAATTTCGAAAAGTGAACATGGGTTTCACATGCTGTGTCGGCTTTTTCCCATTAAAAACTCAGTAATTTCGAATTTATTATTTAGCTGGTCAATGAACAGAGAGAGGTAAGCAGTCATTATTCTTACTTATTCTCACGAATTATGCCGAAAAAATATTCGTGCTTACTGTACGTGTATTAAACGGTAGCTTAGAGCACAAGCAGATAAGCACAACGACAGGCATATAGATTCACGAGAAAATTCCTTACCAAAGTGTCGTGAGTCTGAAAATGCTTTGAAACGCTTTGGATTTGACGTAAAGAATGTTACAATCGCAAACTGACTTTTACTTTATAGACGTTCGTTTCTGTGTAGGTCAGAGCTCAACATCAGGAACGTGCTGTAGATTTTTTGGCAAAGGAACTGAAGGTCTATTCGCCTAAGGATGCCGAGGAGAGGGTCTTCTTCATATCTGCAAAGGAAACTCTTAACGCCCGTTTACAGGAACAGCGTGGCCAACCAGCACACAGTGCGTTAAAGCCTTTTTTTTTTTTTTTTTTTTTAATCGTAATTCATAAGAAAATTCTCTGTATGGAAAAGCAAATTTGTATACTCTTTAACGCGTTATCCAGATGGTGCTTTGGCAGAAGGCTTCCAAAATCGATACTTCGAGTTCCAAGATTTCGAACGAAAATTTGAGGAGTGTATCTCAAAGTCTGCCGTCAAGACAAAATTCGAGCAACATTCTCAACGTGGAAAGCATATTGCCACGTAAGTCTCATTTTGAAAAGCAAAGAATAAATTGTTGAATAAGCTTGATCCTTATATTGTACAGGGAAATACGTCAAACCTTGGATGAAATTTTGGAAAGAGCACAGAAGATGCGTGCCGATCAACTCAATATAAAAAAAGAAGTTCATGACAAACTGAACTACACGGAACAGCAGCTCATGCTCTTGACACGCGAGATGAAGGATAAGATTCATCATATGGTTGAAGATGTTGAGCAACGGGTTTCTAAAGCTCTCAGTGAAGAAATAAGACGATTAGCTGTTCTCGTTGATGAGTTCAGTGTTCCTTTCCATCCAGAGCCATTGGTACTGAACGTTTACAAGAGAGAACTTCATTCTCATGTAGAGCATGGTTTAGGTGAGTAAACCATGTAATATTATAATTAAAGAAAGTCATTGATCCTTTTGAATGCTTAAAGGTTCAAATTTAAGAGCGCGACTCAGCACTGCTCTGGCCCTGAACATGGAAACTTCACAGCGTGAAATGACAGAGCGAATGTCCAGTTTATTACCGGACACGAAAAAAGCAATGTCAGTGAACATATTACCCCGGAAAGAACCCTTTGAGATTTTATACAGACTCAATTGCGACAATCTCTGTGCGGATTTTCACGAGGACCTGGAATTTCGATTCTCGTGGGGCATCACGGCGTTGATCAGCCGATTTGCCGGAAAGCAGGGTCAGAAGTTAGCCGTAGCTAACTATCCCCAGGATGTGAGTGCCCGTACGACTTGACGCTTGCAAATCACGCATTGAGTTATGCTGTAATTAAATTTCTTCCTTAGATTCCACCTTCTATCACGTCTCCCGTCGATAGTATCGATTCGATTAAATATGTCACGAGCGCTGCCGGTTTGCCATCAAGGTCAGACGATTGGTCCAATGTCGCAACAAGAATTGCCATAGCTTCCATTACCTCTCAGGGAACGATGGGTGGTCTTATAGTGGCAGGATTTGTATGTAGCTTTATTAAAAATCTAATTTAAATTAAACTTCTATAGTTACTAGAATGGGAATGAAACAGCAAGTCTTTCTTACTCGCGTAGATGCTGAAAACAATCGGCTGGAGGCTTATAGCAGTGACTGGTGCAATTTATGGCGCTCTCTTCCTTTATGAACGTCTTACCTGGACGAATAAAGCAAAAGAACGCGAATTTAAGAAACAGTATGTCGATCACGCCACGAAGAAGTTACGACTCATCGTTGATCTGACATCTGCCAATTGCAGTCATCAAGTACAGCAGTAAGTTTCGAGGCTTTTTCTGTTTCAATCAAATTTAGCTCGTTACAATGACGCTCTGTTATTTCACCCTGTTCAGAGAGTTATCGAGTACCTTTGCTCGTCTCTGTCACTTGGTCGATGAAGCTACCTCCGAAATGGACGACGAATTGAAGAAAATTGCCAGCACGCTGCGCACTCTGGAAGAAGCCGCGACCAGTGCTAAGGTCTTACGAAACAAAGCGAATTACTTGGCAAACGAACTCGACCTCTTCGACGCGGCATATTTGAAATCGCTCAATTGAGTTTCTGTCAAGAACTGATTAGTGTCTTGCAGAATTTTTCTTGAGTCTTGTCTCAATGCTATTGCACGGAGGTTCCTCAGATAACGATCGATTATGTAGTAAAGAGAGATTATGGATGTGTCTGCATCGTATGATAGTATCGATTATGATCATGTTTTACATACTCGTATATGCACAGATTTATTTTAATGAGAAACCCCCAAGGCATAAACGGAATGTTTAACTGCTTAAGCATCTAGTCCCGATTCGATGAATACGTGAAGTTCGACTCTTCTTGTTAGCACAACTAGAGTGTAATGTTTTAACTTGTTTAATTTCAATTTTTTTTTTGTTTCATTTTGCGTCCGAACGTTAAAGACGTACTCTCATTAAACACGAATTGAGAATTTAGATAAATTTTCTTGAGGAGTTAGCCTCTGCGATAAATTGCCCGCGGTAGGCATGATATTAACTGATTAGACGTAATGATTGCAATTTATATGAAACAAGCTTATGACGTAGTTGAAATATCGTTTACACGATTTAGATGAATTTCTTTTTTTTCTTTAATTTTTTTTTGAAGAAATGATTTATTGTGTCTTGTTCGGCTTGGGATGACAATACGCGGATATTTCGTATCAGTGCGTTGTTATAATTAAACTGTTGAATTCTTTGATGATGGTCATTAAATTTCTATATCTATTGCAGAGACATTTGTTTTAAGTGAGCAATGAAATGCTGCGATCAATAGACTTTGTTAAACGAGAAAATGTATATTAGAATTATATTAATAAAGATTTGATTGTTGTACATGTAAATACGCTTTTATCATTAAAAGTAGTAATCAGTATCAGTTGATAAGAATATAGAAAGGTATAAGGTACATGATATCAATTGATCAACCAGCTACCAACTGTTGTGTAAGCAGTATAAACATGGATACGGTTATGGAGTGATTATGTATTGCAATCAGCAGGAATATGGCTAATATAAATACATATTTACGGCAATTACATTTAAATAATCATGCTCGCCGATTTTGTACGGTAAATATTGCATATTAACGATTAAGGAATTTCAGTTAATACATATATTTTATTTTTCACGTAGAAAGTCAATCCTAACCTTACATCCAAATCACCCATTCAAAGCGATAGGGATCTGATAGGACCGCCTGATTCAATCTCTAACTTGAGGCCAGTTATCTTTGCAAAATCTGACAGAGAAACGGAACTGGAAAAAAAATACAGAGAAACTCGCGAGGCTACTCAAGAATGGAATCAACGATTTTGGACAAAACACAATACCAGTTTCTCACATGTAAATATCTTGTCATAGCTATTGGTATAGGGGAATCATGAAAAGTTGGCTTATACATGTCTATTATTTTCAGGAACGTAAGCAATTTAAGGAGTCACTGCAAAAGGAAGGAAACAATTCTGTGAGTGCTGACCAAATGTCTGTGTTTTATAAACAATTTCTTGATAAGAATTGGCAGACTCATTTAAATTATAATATTGCATGGTATAAAAAGAATCTTCACTTGCTGCTCTTAGAATTCAGGGTAAGATTATCTAAGCTAAAGTTTAAGTAAATTCTTTATGTACTGTACGTATAAAAATTTTAGTATTAACTTAGTAAATCATATTTCTTAAAACGTTACGATGATTTTATTGTACCGGACCTGTACATGGCAGTTGATTTACTTACATCTTTGTTGTTAATTCTAGTCATTGTCCTACGCGATACATGAAACAGTGATTTTTAATCCAATATCAGAAGAACCACTATGTTAAGCCATATAATTATTAAATCCACGCTTTCCGATCTGTCTGCTGTATAGAATCTCTTGTTTCAAGCATTGAATCTCTTCTTCCTTTTTATGGACCATAATTGTAAGAAATCTATGTTGCCTTTTCTCGCACTCAAGCTCTCTCTGATATTCCTTAGTTGTTTCGCACAATTTCTCAGCTGCATATTTTGCAGCCATTAAAGCTTTCCGTTTCTGCTGTCTTAGACAGTCCAAATCGGATTCCAATGCTTCGCACTGTTTACATTGTCCTCCAGTACCATTAGCCAATTCAGCTTCCGCTGTCTCTAATGCAATTCTCAATGAGCAATTTGTTTGCTTCTCAGAATATATCTGATCGGTGAGCTGTTCGAACTCTCGTGCAGCTTGTTGAGCGATTTTTTCACTTTCTTGTAGAAGCTATAAGAAGTATCATTTGCATCTTATTACTACTTCCAACAGCTAGTGTAGATTGTGTTAATGAGAAAATCACCTTCTTAAGTTTCTTAATGGTCTCCTCTTGATCCAGTATAATTTTATCTTTGATTTTTAATTCACAATAATAATTCTCCTTACAGCGCTCCAACTCTCGCTTAAAGTTATCACACGCTTTGGCTTCTTCGTGTAAACAAGATTTCAAAGTTTGTATTTCCTCCTCCACATCATTACACTTGCATTCGGTAGACTGTAATTTACACTGTAGATCACACAGTTCGGCATCCTAAAATATTATATCACTTAATATCGAGCAATCTGTGTTCAATTTTTCTTTGTACTTTTTCCTCGATACACGCATCTTTGTTCTGGAGCATTACTTGCTGCTTACTGCAAATGCCTGTTAATTCGGATACTTTCGTTTTTTGTATTTTTACAACATTCGTCAATTCCGCAATCATCTCTTGCAATTCATTCTTTTCAGTGGACATTATGTCCTCCTTCTGTTTTACAGCACATTTGATTCTGCCCACTTCGTCAGCGACTTCTGCGCATCTTTCAATAAAGAACCAAACATAATTATTGTCTGACGCATAAATATAAACTCTGTTAATACCTGCTAATGCACATTACTTTTTAACTTCATTTTCACACGCAGCTTTCAGTTGACACTTGAGTTCCTCGCATTCGCATTTCAGCTGTGTGTTTTTACACATAACATCATCCATCTCTTTCTAAAAACAACATTCTCTTCGTTACATTAATTTATTACTTCTCTATTCGTATCCCCAACTCACTCGAAGAACTGAAACTTGCTTCTGTAAGTCATCTTTACTGGCTTTCATAATGTCTGTTTGGTCTCTAGATTGTTTTGCTAGATCCATCGCTACGTTTCTGGATCTTGCTGCCAAACTAGCTTGTTCTTCAGCCTTCTCCATAGCTTCTCTCATGCATGCTGCTCGTTGCTCACCTTCTTTCTTCAGACATTCTATACTGCACGTCATAATTTTCAATTTTTCCTCAAGCTCTTGAGTACGCTTTCTCTCGTTCATTAGATCCTAAAAGAATTCTCAAATTACCGAGTGCTATAATGTTTCTATTACGTCCAAGCCTAAAAAACCTTTTGTAATCGTTCGAAATTCCTCTTAGCAAAAGAGGAGTCAATTCCCTTTTCATACCATTGAAATTGCGATTGGCTTAATGCATCCTGAGCATATTCGTCACTTTGTTTCTCTTCTTTTAATTTATCCTTGGAAATATCAACACTATCAAGATGTTCCTGACCTTTCAATTCTGAATTATTTTCCTTCTGACTCAGTTCAGCTACTTCAGTTTTGCTTCTTTGTTGCTTTCTCACAGGTTTCTTCGTTACGTCCTCATTACTTGTTATCTCATTTTTTATAAAAGACTTGTTACCTCTAGTCTGATCCACATGATCCTCATTTTTAAATATTTCTCGATTCTCACTTACGACCAACGTATTATTTTGTTGGTTTAGATTTTTATCATTCGAATCTTTAGTAATAGTTTCTTCATGATTTTCTTCGCCATTTCTCTCTGTGCTATTTTCCCTGACTATTTTATTTTCATTCCCACTTTTGGGAATAATATTTGCCTGAAGTTCCTGGTGCGAGACTTGAATTCCTTCCCCGTGCCAGTCGGCCGTAACGTCCGTTTGATTATCTCGAGTAATTCTCGTGTTTGCATTTGGTTCGTTTAATCTCCTCGAATTTTTATCCACCAAATTATAAGGACGCGGTTTATTATTTATCGAGTAATCCATTGTTCCCTTTAATTTGGAACTTTTACAAAAACATGGCTGACGTTGCGGCTGACAAATCTTGGCACCACAAAAGTCTTCTGTGTTCGCATTATTCGTGCAAACACAATTATCCCGCAGTCTCTTTACGGTTTCTCTGTGATGCAGACAAGTGCACGGTTTCCTTAATTTTATCTTAGCACAGTCACCCTATACAAAGGATACCTTAAGTCATCGTAAATAAATTAATTCTACGTGAAGATAATAATGGCTTGCCTGAAACTGTACTTTCTCCATTCGTTGTAGTCTTGTTATGTTCGTGATACACCTCTCGATTTCTTTAAGTCTCGAAACGATGGACGAGTTTGGCATTCCAAATTTTGTATTTTCTTCTTGTTACGCATTCCTCAAATCGAAGATCCAATATCGCACGAGTCGGCAAACCCTTCATGTTTTTTGACGGACGATCGGACGTGGATCTCTTCGTTCTGAATAAGCTTAATTGTATCGCGCGAGAGAAGTTGTCTGAAATAGATATCAATAAAAAAAAGAAGGAACAAAAGATTGACGCAAGCGGATCTGCCAGGCTCTTAGCAGAGTAAATGAGATTTTGCGAAATGAAGTATCATACTTTTGGTTTTTAATGTAGGAATGGATGATGGGGAATCCTGTGGCGTGTCCTCGAGGGACGGCAGCTGGTGCAACCTCAGTAAAGGCATTCAGGCCGAATTTTTAACGTGTTCCTCATCGTCTGACGTATCGAAATCAGACAGCGAAGATGATCGAATTATTAAGGAGTCAATTAATAATGAATTATCCAGCAATACTAATATCGAAGAACCTTGCTGCTCTATGAATAGGATACTGAAGGATTTTGAACGGGATAATTCTCACGACAGAGGAACATCTAAAGTTTCCAAGTTATCATTAATTCGGAATGAGATTTCAAGGATTTGTACCAGTTACTTGAACTGGGGTATCCTCTTAAGTTTTGGCATTGGACTGTGGGCTTCTTTGTGTATCGCTGATACGATTCAGACGAGTTCTTTTACGAATAAGGAAAGTAAGACTCCTTTTTTGTCTAGTTTAACCTGTTTTTTTTTTTTTTTACAAGAATTTTGTACGTACTCGTAAGGTTTCATTGACTGTTCAAATTTGATAAAAGGATGGATTGCTGATGTAATCGGTACCAAGAAAATTACTGCTAATGCAGAAACAGTTAAGAGACAGCCTTCTCGTGTTTGGTGGTTATTTTATCTTTGGAATTACATCTGGAAATTTGTCGTGTCCAGTAGAATCTTTGAGATCTTACTGCTCGCGATGCTTGTCACTTTGGGGATTTACGTGGAACGGTATTTTCAAAAGAAGTTTGGATACTCTAAGAGTGGCTATGCGTGAGTAACGAAATATATAGTATTTTATATTTTACAATGTCTTTGTTTTTCTTATCACAGACACTATTGCTACGATTTTCTTCGGTTGAGTACCGAACCTATAAGGTCGGAGGATGACGATTCGATAATTCATATTATGGAAGAAGATATTCTAGAAAATGATAAAAAAGATACGGATTTAATTGGGAGACTTACAAGAAAGATAAATATGATCTACGAGTGCAGCTGGAATAGGGAAATTTTTTGGAATTTGTGGCAAATCATACGTGTCACGTATCGCGATTGGTCAATCGAAAGATCCATAATTTCGATAAACGATCAATGTTTATCATGGAATTCTAATTTTGATAATCTGAAATCAATGAACGTTATAGAAAGTGATAACAGTAGCGAGGACGAATGCCATTCGCCGAACTCTTGTGACTCTGAAATTGAATTTATCTCTGAACGGAGCAGTAACTCAATATGGCGACAATTTAATAACGATAACTTTCACGTGTCCCAAAATGACTTTCACGTGTCCGAAAAATTATTTTTCAATTCAGAATATTTAAGTTCACGCAGTACCGAAGATACCGTGAATACCTTCGACTTGGAGATTGAAAGATATTTGAAAAATCAATCGGTATTCTCCACGGGCAGTTTGCGAAATTTTGGAAGAAACGATGGCGGCTCTAAAGACTTTAATGCCAAAAATATCGATTCCAACGATCGCACTGTAAATGGTGGTATAGTTACTTCGTCGCCGGCATTTAGAAACTTTTTATTCAATTTAGAACACGATCAAATGTCTTACCCGTACACGTAATTACGTACAGTGTCAGTTTTTGAATTTGTCTATTCTTGTTTAATAAAAAAAAAAATTAGTCATGAGCTCTTAACATATTTATTAATTCGAATTTGAGTACGTATTACAATAACTATATAAAAATGTATAAAGACTAATGTTTAATGCTATTCAAAATTGTTCCTTGTTAAATTGCCGGTGGGTATTTATAATTGTGTCAACATTTTAATGTAAATCATATTGTCTCCGGAATAATAAGGTAAGTAATTACTTGGCATTAATATTCCGTATCAATGTATAAAATATATGTTACCGCACAACGCTATGAAACGGGATTGTACGTTATAGTCCGCGTCCTCTTGACATTTCCAGTCTTACAGCTATTGACGTTACTGGCGAATCTCAATGAATTCATGGTTTCGTTATAACAGTCGTCCAAGGGTGACACATTGAGCAACATTAAAGTTTTCGAGTTTCCACCGAGCGATGGCATTAAAAGATGCGTCAGCTTGGAGTTTCTGTAGGGGACGTGCTCCTGTTTCTTTAGAAGTGCCAAAATTACATTTCCCAAATTCGCCAGCGACTTGTTTATGTTTTTGGTCTCCGCCGTCCTGACGGCCTCCTCGGACTTCAATCTCTCGGACCCGGCAAGATCGACCAGATTTAAGTTACCGATGCATACTTCGTTCTTCAATGTATGCGTACCGATCAATCTTATACGCGCCACCGAATGCGATCTTGACGAACGCTCATTGGCTTGAGTTGCGGCCACAGCTCGATTTTCTTGAGCGATTCTTAAGTATTCCTGCAACTCCTCGGGACTGTGTATCTCTTGGACGCTTAAGTTACTCACGTACACATCGGTACCCTTTGCATCTGCCATTCGTATCTCGTGGACCTTCGTCTGGGAATCCAAAAGATCCACAATGTGCTCGTTGTATATCTCCAAGAAGCTTGCTTCGATTCGATACTCCCATCCAATCAACTCGAATTGCTTCATCTCTTTGAAGATGTGCCTCACCTGAATTATTAGAAAATAATTGTGATTAACGGTTATATCTTGGGCATGATTTAATTTTTTTAATAAATTTAAATAATAACCGTTCGCGGTATCATGCCTTCGGCTTCTAGGCCAAATCCACCTTCCATTGTGTATGTTTTACCGGAGCCAGTTTGACCATATGCAAAAACGCAGACGTTGTATCCTTCTAATGCGGACTGTACTAGCAATGCTAACTCTTCAAAAATGTCAGCTTGAGTTGCTGACGGTGGGAACACTTTGTCGAACGAGAATTCTATGCGTGATCCTCGCACCTTTCCACCGCAATTAGATACCTCTGAGTTGTCCATACGACCAATTTCAATTGTGCATTCGTCCGGAAAGTTAATCGTGCACAATCTGTAAAAATAGGAATTATGCGAAAATATTTGGAATCGTGAGATTCGTCGAAAGATTATTTACCCTTTGGCCGATTCCTTAGGTATCCTGGGACGCACGCGACAGAAAACTCGAATGTTTCCTTTGAGCTCTTGTATGGCATTATGTAAGATTCTTAGTTCTTTGTCCATGCCATGTATTAAGGATTGCAAATCCTGTTTTGTAGTTGTGAGTCTGGTAACCATGTTCTGTTGCAACTCTAAATTTGATTTTAACTCTGTTGTTTGGCTTTCATGTTCCGACAGTTTAGTTTCGTATATGCTACACTTCGTTCGAAATGATTTCAAATTCGCCACAGTTTCTTGTAATGACTTTTCAGTAACTTCTAACTTCTCATCCAAATTTTTATTTTTAGTTCTTAGTTCTGTTAGTTCAACCGTTAGGGTTTTTAATTCTTGCGTCAAATTATTACTTAATATTTCATATTTTTCAGCCTTTACTCTGCTGGCATTTTCTTGTTCTTTCAATGTTTCAACCAATTCTGCAAGTTCTTTATTTCTTGCAACAAGTTCATCATTCTTTTCTTTCATAGTAGCTAATTTTTCAGATGTTAACGCAAGACGACCTTTTGTGTCCCACCTGCTGGGTTTTGCAGGTACGTGCTTTGCGACAATTGTAGTAGACTTTCTCGATGTACTCTTAGGTGGTCTTGTATTAACAGTCCTAACAATAGGGTTGGTAGTACCTTTAACATATGGTTTCTTGGCACCAATCTCGCTGGAGGCAACGCCTGGTCTCTTAACAGCCGTCTTAACATTTGTACTTGTTCCATTTACGCGGTTAAATGTAGATATTGTTTTCGCTCGAATAAGCCCTGTCTTGTTGGGAGGCTCATTCTCGTTTTTGGGTTTTGCATTAATATTATGTGTACTTTTAGCTTTTGTAAGATTTTGTGACGATCCTGGCATACTACTTGCACTCGATGAAACAGACATTCCAGTTGTGATAGTACTCTTTGTGCTTATTTGAGGTCTTCGTAAGCGGGACTCCATTTTTTAACTGAATATATTTTTTAAAAATACGAAACTTTAGTTAATCGAAATATTGTTCATTGTCATGAAACAAACCGGCAAACAATTCTGTCAGTGATGTTTGCATTACTATTGCTATAAGAATATGTATCAATTATGATAAATAACATAAACGTACCTCAGAAGAACCAAGTCGAACTCACAAACAAAACGAAGAGATGGAAAACGGTAACAAACTGACGCCCGAATTTCTATCCCGCTGGAGTCTCAGTTTAATCTCGCTTGGCAGTTATTTGAGATGGGTATTAAGAGTTTGAACTTAAATGAATTTCCCTTCTAGCGAAACGAAAGCAAGTAAAGTTTTTCTTACCTGAAAATATTATTTAAAAATATAAAACTTTAGTTGATCAAAATATTATTCATTGTCATGAAACAAACCGGTAAACAATTCTGTAAGTGATGTTCGCATTACCATTTCTATAAGAATATGTCTGAATTATGATAAATAACATAAACTTACCTCAGAACAACCAAGTCGAACTCACAAACAAAACGAAGAGATGGAAAACGGTAACAAACTGACGCCCGAATTTCTGTTCCGCTGGAGTCTCAGTTTAATCTCGCTTGGCAGTTATTTAATGGGTGTTACAAGTTTGAACTTGAATAAACTTCTCTTCCAGCGAATCGGAAGCAAGTAAAGTTTTATCGGCCAATAGAAAACTTGTGGAGTGTAGCGCTGTTGATAAAGTCACGGAAAAAATCTAATAAAGAAGGTTCACAGCCTCATACAATTCAGATTTTATTCCTGGCTAAATATGCTGAATATCAAGATAAAATATTGCGCATAATTACCTATATATTATATATATATATCACAAAGCAACCACAACGACCCTAGCTTGCTATATGGCACGTTCTTGTATAAAACTGAACACTTTCTTATCCTCACCATGTTCTGGCGGCTTGTAACCACCAATGTGAACGGTTTTGAACGCAGGCGCTAGTGTCAAAGGAGCCTGCTGGCTCTTCGACACTAATGCCTCTTGCGGCAGTGGCCACCTTATCGTCATGCGTTTTTCACCTAAGTGACCAGACCTGACATACAGAAGACCGCGGCTATATGGAATCTTTGGCATTTTCAATCGGTAACTCGACTACGGGTATCCAGGCACCCAGGCGCACGTGAAAATACCTAAACTCGACAAGATGCCTAGTCTACTTATCTTCCGTCAAAGTCCTACCGATCAAGTTGCGGTTTCGTAAGAATAAATTTATTCAATTGAAGATGGCAGTACCTCCTGAACATAGTGAACAACGTTTGATAACAGATTTTACCTCTACTTTCTTACGTTTCTTTAATTTACGCTACTTAAAGAAAATTTGTATATAGTCTTTCAAGAGATTCAAATAATTGTCAGTGATGCGTCTACGTCTTGCTGATAGAGAGGGGATACGAGATCATTAATACCACTTTATATTAAATTCTCAATACTAAAATTCAACTGTAATAAGAAAGCTAAACCAAGTTTCCTTCCACTACCGCAACGAATATTAATTATACAGCGAGCTTTTACGTACGCGGCCAGCTCCCTCGTTATGCTAATGCAAACTCAGATAACGTAACTAATTTGTTCTCCGTACATTCAAGGCAATCTAAAGAGCACTTTTCTTGGCGTATATAAAAATCCTTCATCTCCATTCTGATAGTACAAAGGATCTTATGGAGACGTATAGAAAGTTTCTGTTAGAGACAGATGCACGCGAAACATTTTATTTATAGATTCGATTAACAAGCGTTCCGTGAGCCTCACAAAAAGAAAATGGAGTGACGTCTCCTCGCTTTGTGTTCGCGAAAACAATCGACTGCGTCGTCGGTTAATATTATTTAAATTTTTATCAGGTCTCACGATCCCATTCTTTATTGCTCCCTTGCTTTCATACTTTTTATTTTCTACTTACGTGCAGACAGTCTCCCTCCCTTTTTCCTCTTCTCGTAACTACGAAGACCTGCGCAATCGGAAAATTCTGTTTGCTAGTACCGCGGCTTTCCCTTGCACCAGTCACGTGGAGACCTCGCACGAGAGTTGACGTCTGATCGAATTGTATTCATTTTAATCGTGTAATTGTATATTCTAATAAGTGAAGTGAAATCAAAATAACTAACTAACTCGTACGTGTAAAAAGCATCGGTGGAACGTATCTCATTGCGGTGAGTGAAAAGAAAATATTGTTTTCGAATTCGTCCGATATATTATTTCCATAGTGAAAAACCATTATTCGTTCAGCGTTTTTAATAAAACAATCTTTCCGTATGCTGTATTATAATTTGGAGCTTGCGAATGCGAAAATTGCACACTGAGCCATCGAGAGTTCGTCAACCGAAATTTAATTGTGTTATTGTATTAGCCCTGCACTTTATTTACCTCCAGGAAGGCGTCCAGGTACAGTTGCTTTGCCTTTTTAATTTTACTGTAAATTTTATACCGAACTATCAATTCCAATAGATAGTCTAGCGATACTTTAATATTATACAAAGTACAAGACCGTTGGCCGTATTTCAAAACGGAATAGAATCCCCTTTCTGTGATTATCATTATTTATTCACAACAAGCTAGAGGATAATTACGAGTGGAGGACTATTCGTGAGTGAATATACAACCTAGTTATACAAGGTATCTCTAAATTCATGATAAAAAACCACACCAAAATTTTACCATCCAACGTCTTTAACAGCTCAACGTTTTAATCGTCAACTATTAATTTTGCTTAACCTATAATATAATTATTGGTGATACACAAGTCAATTATAACCTTTACGGAGGACAATCGTTAAACTTTATACGCCATTGGCTTTTGTCGCATTTAGTATATTATACAGATTATGGCTTATTTGATGAGCTGCATTAAACTAGAGTGCACTATAAACCATTATTAAATTTCATTGCTCTAATGCATCCTGTGACTAGATTGATAAATTGTTGACTCGCCACAGTGCACTTTGTCGACTACTTGAAGTATTGTCATTATGGCCGATATTTATAAAAAGTTTGTCTTATTACGAAAGCTGATACGTTTATTGGATTTATTTACCCGTCAGATAATGGCATTGTGAAGACCGAGCCAGATTACTTAGAAAGTCGGTATGGGTAACCATTGTCAAGGTCTTATCATAAATATTTCACGGAGCATCAATTGTTAAGGTATAATGGGTGGATATTGGACTAGAGCTGAATAAAGATAGAAAACTATACAAAATAGTAGAGAATATCGCGTAATTGTCCGCCGTCGCTGACAATGAGTGCGTCGATATTGTGGATTCCCGTCCATCACTCTTTTTTATAGTCTCGATTAACGAAGTTTCTCGAGAATTCATAAACGTGACAATCAGTCAATCTCTCTTAGACGCTGAGACGTCCCGACGCTCTACCCTTAATTTACCAGATTAAAAGCGTTCATGAGTTCCGTCGTTGCACCTTTTCTTCCTTTTTACTTTGCAGAAGTCATTAGTCTTAATCGCAGGGTACCCTTATACGTATAGGAGGAGACATAAATTTACTTTTTTTTTCGGAAATTTTATTTTTACGTTTTAAGTCAGCCAGCAACTGGTAATTGTTTGTTCACGTTTTCCATCGGTTGGCTGACTTGCAATGCGACTCGTGACATTTCCACGTCCAATAAACTTTGCAGACAGAATTTTCTATAACGTCAATAATTGACCAACTTCGAGCTGGCAACAAAACGAAAGTAAGTTGGAAAAAAAAATTGATATCATTGTCACGGGTTTGTTTTAATGCTTTATTACCAAACTGAATGTTTTTCATAACCTCAAATACAGACAAAAAATGATAGAGACGCGAAAATACACGAGATGTGAATAAAAGGCTCTTTTGAGGTTAAAAGCATATACACATGTTATTTCGTTTGGATTAACCCTTGGATGAAAAACAGTTCATCGCAAGTAGATTGTGATACATGCTACGTTAAATAATCTATATCAAATTTCAGTTTCCATAAATCATCAGTCTCTCGAGTAAAAGTTTCTGGGCTCCATAAATCTACATCCTTATATACATATATATACATGCAACCTGTCGGTTGCCGAGTTACGGCCTAAAAATAAAGCTCGAAGAAGATCAAGATGTCTGGTAGATAGATCAGCGTTAATATTATTTACATCGAATTGTTGGTTAGCTGGGTAAAAAAAATATTTAATTACGATCGTTGGTGATTTTTTTCTTAGTATCCGAAGTCAATGCTTTTTCCTACAGCGTCCGCCAAAAGTTCTTTCGTCTTTTATCTCCATCCTTACTGACTACGGATCTGCGCAATGAAATTAGATGATTCGCAAAGCTCAATCGACCTCAGGACATTATACTCTTATATATAACTGGAAAAGTTTACTCAGTTTTTAATCAGATTGTTCCCAGCCTATCTCTTGGCCATTTAATCTGTAAAGCGCAGCATCCTCGAACAATCCCGTAAGACTGGTGAATATTTACGCAGCATCCCTGCATGGTGATTAAATTTTATTTTTGTTTCTTTATAAAAACTTATATTCCGTATAGAATTATTTTTTAAAATTTTATGCCTATCTTCACAGACCCTATCTCTTATCATTGATATTCGCGAATACGCAACATTTGTTTCGCTTGGTCCATGCAGACTGACACTGTCATCTACAGAAGGCACCCTAATGGCAAATACATTGGTCCATTTGGGGTACTAGCTGGATACCAGATGCGAAATCTGCTACACGCGTGTATCGTATGTGACATGCGTATCACGTGTATGTATCATGAGCTTGTGCAGTTTCCCATTATTAGCCTGTTACGCATACCGAAGATGAGAGCATCTTTCCCTTGTTGGTCCAGACCGTCTAAAAGCACTTGGCTGAGATGATGAACGATCTTCTGTGCTCCGGACGAGGAGCAAAGTGCATCTCCATCATCTCCTGGGAATGTCAGCCCAGGTAAACCCTGTATATTACGCGCGAGGAGGAGTAGGTTGCCGAGGTAGACGAGATGGAATATATTGTCTGAATCCCATTGTTGAAATTGCGCAACGTGTAAAAATGTGGATGCTGGCAATTTTATTTGAGAATATCTTGAACGTTCATTTAGCGACTGTAACTACTGCTCGAATAGCTTCATCCTCTATTCTCTGATTAATGCAAATTCTTCTGGTCAATGCAGACTTCACTTACGCGTAATTAGATTTTTCTTTTTTTCTTTTTCCCCCCAAAAATGGGAAAATCTTGACTTACAATTTGTTTAACATGCAAATGGGTAAATAGGGCTCGAATATGTATAGGGTGTATATTTTTTATATTGTCTTATCGATACAACTGTCGTGAATGATTTCACGTGATGCATATTAGAGAACTATAGGCATAGGACTGATAACTGTGGAAATTGATAGTTAAAGTTCACTGGGTTAGGACGAGTTACTGGATGCATCTTGTATTATGTTTTGCGATCGATATAGTATCGATTCTTGTAATAAAAAAAAAATAATGTTAAACAGAACTATTCGTTCGATACTGATTACATAGTGTTTTTATGTACAGTTTTTTTTTTTTTATTAAATTACACATGTTTTTTTTTTCGATGACAATAGTCTGTCCTATACACTGTGTCAATTATTGACTTGGATGTTGCTACTTATTGGAAATCTAATTTATGATTGATTTTTCCCCTCAAACAAAATCTTATTATTTAAATTTCGTACGAATTAATGAGTCTCGCTTGAATTTTGCTTTCAGCAGATTTTTCACGAACTCTAAGAAATTGTGTACTTGAAGCTCAACCAGAAAGAAGTCTTAATGGGTCATAAGGTCAAAATACTCGACGATTTGTCACGTGCAGACATCGTTGGAGAGACTCCCGCATACCTTTCAACAGGGATTCATCACTTTTGTTCAGGAGCTCGTAGTTTTTTTGAAAATATTTTTTATTATCCTCTTTTTTAAGTAAAATCTTGTCTCCATAACGAAAAAGGACTGTTCCCATCACGCGTCTTAAATCAGCTGCAAAAAAAGTGCATGCGATACCTTATCTGGCAAATCTGTCACTCGCACGTGATGCAGCATCTGTACATGATAAATTGATAAATATTGACAGTGTCGAAAGCATACAAATAATCACAGTGACTAGGCGAGGATTTCGAAAATATTTGCAAATCGTGTTACCTCGCGCAATGCTTTCGGAAGGGAATTTAAATTCTCAATGGAATTTTTTACGTGATTTTGAAAAAAGAAAATTTTCGTTTAACGACTTTTCGAAAAACGAATTTTTTTTTTTTGTTTGTTATACCTACGCCTGGCTCCTGTGTACTTTTTCTATCCCTGGGGATTTTGTTTCACGTCGTTCCAGGGATCGTGCGGATGTAGGGAGTATGGGAAAACGAGACTCGGCACTGTTTCGCATACCGTGTACATCCGCGAATACAAATTGGCAAGAGCTGCCAGCAGTACTGAGCTAATTCCGAACATCGAAGTCGATGATCAATGGATAATCTGCTTCGCGGTGGGTTTCACGTCCAGCATATGTATTTTCATGTTTCGATTTGAAAAATAACGAATTTACCGGCTCGCTGATTAAAATTTGCTGAGTTTCATGTGATAACCTGTCGTTTATCGGCTGTCGTATTGTTCCTGACTGAGTTTAAAGGATTATCGGCTAATACACGTTCAAATGAAAATTCATGAATGCGTATTGACCTCTCGGCGGGGAGGGGAGGGTAGGGAGGGAGGGAGGGGGGGGGTGGAGGATTATGCATTGAATCAAAATCACGAGCAGAGAAATCGCGATCGAATAATCCAATGTACTGTTGCGATGCGCTGTCTTTATTTTATTAATTAAATAATGACGCGAATCAACGCTACTCCGTGCGTGAATTTTCGGATGAATTTTAACAATTTTTTGACCAATCAGCGTCGCGAAGTCAATAAAAATATTTTTGACATTGAATTTTTTTAAAAATGAAAATGAAAAATAACGTTGAAAAAAATATCGATCAATTATCGTTTATTACACGAGATCATCGTACTTTGCTCCATACAAGGTTAATTTAATCTCGTTGAAAGTCTTTTACCGTATAAAGATTGTTTAGAAAAGAAGTAGTCTGATAAAAAAAAAATGTTATCGTAAAATGCACGTAAGGTTAATGTACTACGACCTGGTACGTCGTATCGTTCATCATTTCCCGAAAATGAATATGCAGCAGGGAGTTGCACTCGCGAGTATCGCACAATCCCTTATACAGAAAGCACAAGGGGATAGGGTGGGATCCGTATACCCATGGCGCATATTTAACTTGTTTGCATATCACTTTCACAAAAAGCCCAGTAACTCGTTCGGCGCTACAGGATGGGAGGAAGAGACGTATGAAGAATGTATAGAGGTTCTTCTCCGCGGCTTATCCGATTCAGTGCACTTTACCCGGTGCATTCCTTACTATATATCTATATACAGTGTAACCCGAAGCAACGCATGCACCGATGCACCAGGCAACATCGGATCCCGTGAAAGCCTTCGATATCCGGTTTAATCGCTCGTACAGAAAATACGAAGCCGGATGGAAAATTTTTGTAAAATTTTCAATACACCCAACGTACATCTATATACGTATTACTGACTGTACAGCGTTGCCAGTTGTATGAATTTTTTGTGCTCTTAGGTTTTCCTTTTGTATTTACCGGGCAACCAGGATGCTCGGATTTTCTTTTCTTCTGGATTCACCTCTTTTACGATGGTTTTACATTGCGAGTGGGATATAACGCTGCGCTGCATGAATCCACTCTGGAAACACGGAGAACTTCGTGGCAACTGGACTTTTGTATCTGAGATTGCAGCGGGAGGGTGGATTTATTTGTATGTTGTTTCCCGCGGCAAAACTTCGTGCCAAATTAAAAGAGTCCGACAGGATCCAATAGGGGTCGGTCGAGCGATCACGCGCTGGAGGTACAAATTGTTCTATTTACTGGTCTTGTAAGAGTGAGCCAGCGGCGAACCCATAAACTCATCTCGTATCGATCTCAGCCTCTTCCGTCCGGTTTGCTCTAATCATTGGTACGGCTCTGTTATTTGTAGTAAACGCTCTATCTAGCTTTGAATCGCGATTGCTTTCATTGCCGTCCATTCCCTTCTGGCTATTATTTGGCTCTCGAGATTGTTCGATGCCGGACGATGAACTTATCATCGAAATAATATTGACTGTTATCGTAGAATTTTTATATTTAATTTTTTATATTTTTTGTTGCGTAACAATGCGTGTTATCCAATTTTTTCGTGACGTAACGCATTTAATCGATCGGATTAAGGATGCTGGGCGGAACGAAAATCGTTCATCTCGTGGCTCTTATCTCCATCACGCGTGTAACTGACGAGTTATTTTTGACGCGTTTAAGTCTCTTCGATTTATCCTTTTTTTTTCTCCTTATTCTTCCTCTTGTATCTTTTTTCGTCAGAGGGAGGGGCCTAAAAGGATCAGGAGAGACCTCAGGAGCCCCTCTTATCCTGTCTCTTTATCGACAGCGTCCCAAACCCTTTCGAAATCCTCACTCCCTTTGGTCCTGCAGCCCTTTTCTCGATAACTTCCTTGCCCTCTGCTCTTCGTCCCGGGGACGACGTCTTGTCAAGACGTTGTCTCTCGGTTGAGTTGGACAGGTTAGCCGAGTCTGTTAAACTCGAGATTATATACGATAAGACCCAGAGACCTATGACACTTTTCGAGGAACCACGATACTTAAATTTTATTCAGTCACGAGGTTCATCGTAGAGCGTAATCTGTTTCGATCTCTTATCTGAATTTTTGTAAATTTTTTTTAATTTTTTTCCAGCACGTTGCACTAATGACAGTACTATGGGTTTCACTGTGCGCAGAGGTACAGAGTGCACGCGGCGAAGTAGCCCGTTTAGAAAATATAAAGAGGATTGGCGGGTAGGCGCAGTCCTTGAAAAATCATATCTGCCAGTCTTCCGGTGGTCGTTCTCAGGCACAAGGTGACATATTCCCTCTTTCTACGTAAAATTTTGCTTTATCTCGTGAACGCCACGTTTTAGGAGCAGATGGTTCCGACGTTTCCGATAATGTAAAACAAGTGGTATCCTTGGGGGGTTGCGACAGCGAGAGCCTGAAAGTTTCCCCGCACTGCGGCGGAGATAGGCCGTTACTTTTCAATTACCCCGAAGAACAAGACTCCTCGGTCCTTTGGCTCCGCTGAAAGTTCAATGACGTTCCTCCTGCGTCTGTCCACTCGTCTGTTAAAACTTTCCCAGCTGGAAGCAGTCAGCCGATGGTCTGATTAAAGAATAACATTTGTTCTGGTGACGTAAGTTTTTCGTATTAGCACCGACTCTCGCTCCCTATATCTCCAATGTTAATTTCCAGCTGACCTCGCTTATTGTATTTCAGTATCGAACAGAAAGGAGGAAGCTCGCACGATGTCCTTTTAGGAATTGTAAATCACCATTTCCAAGGAATTACACAAATTTTCATCATGCATGCCAAAGGGCTTGGAGAGCTTCCCTACGCAATCCCTGTGGACACTGTAAACCTGGTCTCTGTCGACAAGGCGAATATTCAATCGGCAATCATCGCCACACGACGGTTCATGCAAAGCTGGACTTATCAATCTAATTTAATCATCTCTGCAGGGACTTTCCAGCGTCGTGTACTATTTGCGTTTGCTACTGTCTCCTCGAGTACCAAGGAGTTCTGACGAGTGTAGTGCATGACGAACCCCCAGGGAATTATTTTCACGTCCCAGATCCTTCCTCGAGGACCTTTGTCATGGAATATCCTTATAGCCGTAGATATAATTCATCGGATATATCCTTAGGGTGTCTTTCCGAGCAATGGGATACCTTTACGTAACGACCACTTAAATCCTATCGATAACAGATTCTCACGTGTCATTCAACGCTACCTTGTATAAGATACCCACGGTCGATAGCTATACGCAAACAGAGAACGTACCTTGAAAAGGGAGAAAGAAATATTACACGAGGATATTTATAAACGTGGATTTATTCTTATGATCGTCACAGTGCTCGAATACTTTCTTTCTTTCCTTCTTCTGTTTATCTCCCATTTGCCAGTTAACGCGTCTGTCATTGCCGAGGCGACGCAGGATGTACCAGAACCCTTTTTCAACCCTCTATTTGCTTACACGAAATCGTGAGTTGCGGAAAGCTCGTAGTCTTGTTACTCCACCACAAGGGGTAGTTTAACGATGTTTGACGCTCCTACCGCAGGCTCTCGTATGCTTTCCCTTGATGCTGCAAGCGCAGAGTATATATATATATATATATATTCACGACAGGAGCTTATTAAACCACGCGCAACTCCTCTGTGCCTCAGAGTTTCGTGGTTACCTGAAATAATATTAGGAATCCTTCGATTAGTCGCGAACCCCAATGGTTAGACTAATTATTATATTCGAGCTTGTGAAATCTTTGTTTTTTTTTTTTCTATCTGCATAATAAATTTTTAACGAACAGCCATTGTACGAGTAACAGAGCGGAATGAGAAATCATTAATTTTGTATAGAAAAGTTTCGTCGTGCCGTTCATTAGCGTTTAACGTGAGATGCCCGAATATTGTACTGATTGTTAACGCGATTATTCTTTACATGATTTATTTAGTTTCCGTCGCTATTCGTAACTGCGTTTCACACTCTTTCAATGAGTCTTACTAATGGAACAAATTCTTTTACACGTTTGTACCTGTCTCTGACGTCATACGCTTTATTACGTCACAAACTCAAAGAGCATCCTGCAGCTCACGACCCATCGGAATATTACCAGCAGCGGACGTTAAAATGGCTTTACGGACATTTTACGCTCGCGGATTTATGGCTCCGGGGGAAACGGCTACGATTTCGCAATGCGCTTCGCAGTGATATAACGTGTTATACCTTATATGCTGGCTCGTGCGACCGAGTCGTAATATCGTTAGTACAGTCGCGTCTATATAATACGTATTTGATATCGTCCTGCGGACGTAAACCTTCAGGGCGCGCATTATCTTTCCGCTTGATAAATTAAGGGAGGATTCGGGTTGAGCGGCGAATTTACGATTCCTCCAATACGTTACCTGCCGCGGACGGTCCTTGGGCTGGCACGTATAACGTCCGGTAATAATTCTTGATTCCCATTGGTTGCACGATGCTCGGAGATATTGTTTATTACGTAAATAAAATAAGGCACTTGTCGTGTCACGTGTTCCGTGGGGCTGGACATAAAAACGTGCCACTCGCGAGAGACCGGCGTCTCTTCATCGGTATCAAAATCCAGTTTACGGCTACTTGAATATCATTTATATAAAAGAGGGTTTTTCTAAGTAATTAATCCTCTCGAATTTTACGGCACACTTTGATTACCAGGCCGTGAACGATAAAAGGAAACTTGGGATTCGCTCTGCGAAGTTCATTTTATTATGTCAGACGTATATACGTATATCCACACGTAACTGTACTTTAGCGTAGGGAAAATCCCTTGTGCGAAATTTCGCAAGCGTAATACGACTCCTGCCATATTTCCTTTCCGAATCGACCCCTCCACGAGTATATCTTCTTGCGAAGAGATTTTATAGGGGCTACTGTGTAACGAGTGGGTTTGTCCTTGTTGATTTTAATATAATTTATACACTTTATACCGCATCAGGTTGGCAAATGCAATACGACGGGTTACGTGGAAACCGAAGCTTTTTAGATTTGGTGTTAAGTTAAAAAAAAAAAGTAGAAATTCGAATTTTCAATTTTTCTACAGCGTTCTCGTAAAAGGGGATTTTTTTTACGATACGCAACTTCAATGGGATTGTCAATTTAAGAAGTTTGGCGACGTTGAGGCTGCCCGCGTTTTACGATAATAAAAAAGTTGATAAGAAAGATAAGCCCTCGAAAAATGTCACCTTTAATACATAAAATTCAGGCTCAAGTATTTTTTTTTGGCAGTCGGTAACGATCGTACCTCCGACCCTCTTCTGCTTCTGATGCCTTTCAGCGCCCGCCTCTGTAAGAAACTGAAATGCGTGAAGAAAGAAAGACTTATCCTTTTACTGCATCCTCCAAAAGCCCCCAGCCTCAGTCCCCTGCTCTGGAAAGACTCCGTGGGGGTTGGACCAGATAATATAAAATACACTCTCGATCCCGGGTCGGGTATATTGCCCTGTGCATGATATCCCCTAAGAAGAAAGAAGAGAGGGGTTTTGGAAGTGTGGTTGGGAAAAAATGATAATGCCATCAGCTGGCAAATATTTGTTATCCATTGATAAGTCGTAATAATTTATTTATGTATTCTACGTCGAGAGGGGAGTTTCCAAGTATATATATATGCACGTGTCTCACTTGATAATACTGTATTGTACGAAGTGACATAAATTCATCCCCATGGGGAGCTCTTCGGTAATTTTGACCACCCCCTCTGTTACCCCCTCATCCTTTCATCGACAAGTATTCCGCGACGTTTTAATGGCGTCAAATTAACTCGATGAAGTTTAACCTTTATTTAGGTAAATTGCAGAGTTCACTATACGTACGAAAAACATGTATGTTATGTTATACTGTACGAGTAATGAGAGTTGATATTTCGTTCTTACTTCATGAAAGTTGACGTTGTCAAATTATTTTTCAATGGAAGCCCGTGCTTTGCCTTTAGAAAATATTGGATAAGTACGAAGGGGAGAAGAAAGTCCGTGGATATAATATGGGCGCTTTGAATTTTATCAATTTTCTATATACCTGTCGCGAGTGCGAGCGAGACAGACTTATGGGCTTTTACGTACGCGAGAAAAGGACAGACGTAGTCTTTCACTCGAAATATCATCGGTGATACGTAAAATTTTATTTTCGCGAAATTGTTGACTGTGCGAATACGCGCTGCGAGTGTGTACGTATCGATACGATCCAACTGTGTGTTTTTACACGGATATTTTTAGCTCTCATACAGCAGGGTGCAATTTATCTTGATGTCGAATGTACGAGGAAAAAGTGCACTTGCGGGATACGCCTGACTTGCAATTGAGACGATTAGAAATCAATAATTGCGTGTAAGCTCGTAACTTGTCATTGAGTTTTAATACTTTTTTTTTTATACTCTCGTCGGACTGTACCTTGTGTTGTATGTAATTGCCAGTTCGAGAGTCGTAATTCTAATTTTTTTACTTTTCATTATGTACGTACTGGCCGAGGCAAAAGTTTTCAGATTACTGGATGACGGATTAGGATTTTCTTTTGTATGTTAAAGATACATTTTTTTACGTTAAAAAAGAAGTCGATTATTCGTATTTGTCCCCGAGACGAATAATTTGCTGGTTTGGATTTTAATACGTCAAGTTTTTCACAACAATTGGTCCGGTGGTACCGAACTTCTATAAAACTCTGTGCGAAGAAGCGACTTATTTGAGCAAAGCTCTCCTAGAACTTTTCTCGACGATTGGTCGTGATAATCCGATTTGAAAATTTCATAAGATTATGTTCACTGATAAGTTGTAACGTTGATATTGATTTTCTCAAACTCGTCCCTGCGGCTCCTCCGTATCGCGTTGTTAACGCAAACAGCCGAGGGCACTTACAACTTCACTAACGAATTTTGATACCAGCACGTGTGTACGAGCCTTAATCCGGATTATTTTTGTGTGTGTTTTAGGTAAAGGCAAACGAAAATTTCTCAGTCTGGAGAACGGGAGGGGGCACAAGGGATGCCAACATGTCACAGTTTCACCGATCAAGCGTCAGGTGACAAACGGTCGGTTAATATGATTTTATTGAAATATGTATATATATAATTTTGTAAACGGTATAGTTCTTATCAAAGTATCCCTTAGTAAAATTTATAATAACAAAATAATTATATAAATTCTGTATCGTTTAGCCGAAGTGACCAAGATTGAACTGGAATTAAAGGAAGCACCAGACAATATGGAGGATCAACTTCCGGACGTTCTCATAGGCTCGGTGCCCGCCAAATTGGATCCAACGCCGGAAATCAATTCGACCAATTCCGATGGTTGGTTTGGTTCCGAATTTATTTTCTCCTTTTTCTTTTTTTTTTTTCCTATCGTCAATTACACGCCAGCCAATAACGCGCGCGTTGAGAATTTATCGCTGTAAAAAAAACCTTGATTAAAATCCTCGACTTTTCGCTGTGTTTCTCTTTCTTCTTTAAAAATGTCGGAAAATCGTATCGAATACCTAACCTCAAAATTGGGTGTGTCTGTCGTGACATAAAATACGTCCGCGCGTTCTAAAAAGAAAATGGATAAATATTTGCATTCCCATTAAGAGCGTATATGGTATCCAATGTAAAATTACTACGATACAGTAGTTATGGACGAGTGTTGATTAAAATGGAGAAAACAAAAAAAAATTCATACGCTTTTAGTAGTAAATTTTATCTTTACTCGATACTGTACTTCTATTATTTCCTTCGATAATTACTTTAACGTATGATCGTACGATTTTAGGTTCCGGAGGTGTTGTCGTCCGTGCCGAAGAAGCTCTTATAGTCGTCCTGGTGCTGGTACTCTGGATAGCAGCGATTGCCTTGTTTTTCAATCGATGGGGTAAAATTCGCATGCTGGAACCGTATCAGCCGAAATTCCAACAACAGCACAGACAGAGTTGCGCAATTTCTGATCCAATTCAACTGCCAGTGAGTTTCCCACGCACTCATTACCATATACCCTGCTGTTCTCTGTGATTTGCTGCTTCCACGAATTTGTGTACGATAGGTACATGATAAATATTAAATCTTAACCGGATGCGTCGGATGCTGGTCGACGAAGTTGATTTATAGATGAAATTATCGCTCGACACAATTTTCCCATTGATTGCATCGTTTCGCTTCTCACCGACTATCCAAAGAGCTTCGACGCTTCCAATTGAATCTGTCTGTATACAAAAAATTGATCAGAACAAACAACGTTCTATCCTACATTTGGTTTATACCGTGACTTTATTGATTAACGAAATTTTTCAAAACTTATAAATATTCATCGAGCAATCATAGCTGCGCCTCTTTCTCTTCGCTCTAACGCGATTTTCTTTCAACGTTGCCGCATCTATATACGGTAGTCCCGTAGTTCCTGCCGGGAAGAATCTTATAACCCAGCTTACCAGAGGTTCCCTTGAAATCCGCAGAATTTGGCGTTGCGCAGTTGGCTACACTTTGTACCACCCACGAGTATCGTACATAATTCTCCATACGAATGCTTGTTTAGTTTTACAAGGGATTCCCAATAACGTCCGGATTAGTACATGGCAGCTAGTTACGTTTCTGGCAAAGCCCTTCATTTTCCCTGTGTACGAGACCACACGCTTTGCGTGTTACGTGCAATACTATAGGGGGTTGATAGGTCGAAGGCAGGGGTTGGTTAACACTGGCCACTGTAATTACTGGCAGTGTTTGCGTATTTTGGTCCAGCTCGAAATTCTCATAAAGGCTGACCACCTAAGGTATCTTTCCACTTGATTAATTGAAATGTTAGCTAAGAAAAATTGCTCAAATTAATCCACAATAATTTTTAGTAATTTCAGCCAATATACTTGGACTCTCTGTATCCCAGTGTCCCTTAGGACTGAAGAATTTTATCCTGCGTCCTTCTCTGTGAAATAGCTGGAAAGGAAACAAAGCCTTATCATTTTACTGAAATGGATGGAAGCAATGGTGTCGTCCATGGATAACAAGATTCTTGTCTATACCGTAGCCGGGAGGCGTCTTCGGTCACGACGTCAAAGTGCTCTCTGGGGGCGTGCTTCGGGTGTTGCTGCGGTTTAATTCGTTCACCCTGTATACCAGTTACTTTTGACTGTCTGGTCGTGCATCTATATACTGTATATACCAGGCTCGTATCTACTCACCGAGAAGCCATCTGTATAGAGGTGCCCTCGAGGCTGAACTATCTATGCTTCTGTACGCGTACGTCGCTCTCTCCCACAGCAATGCCTTCCTTCCTCTTTCATCGTTTGCATGTAAATTCGCCCTCATAACTTTTCAACCCCTGTAAGTTTGGTCAGTCACGTCCCAATGTCTACCAGAGAAAATATTTAGCGTCTGTTGCATCGAGTACCGTCTATATCGTGGTTTGGCAAATTACTCTGCATTATCGTTGTCCTTTTTTTTCTTGCTATACCAACCCAAGGGGACAACTTATATGCATACTGAATACATAGACATTTTCCTTTGCGGTTCTCGTTTCTGGTTGGCATAATGTAAAATGACGTGGGACGAAAATTGCTCAAGTTTTTTGTGGATAGAATCTTAAGGGATATCGTCGGTGTCCCCGATAACGCAGAGATAGGGTCTTTGTGAACTGACACAAAGCGGCCGTTCAAGACAATGAAAATCCATCGAGGTCTCCCTTCCATCGTTTCTAACAATGAGTAATGAAAGCGATGGGTCGTCGTTTGTGGTCTGATAAAATTTAAGAAATTTTCTGAATGGCTGTATTAAATTATTACACTTATATAGAATCAAATAAGTATGGAATGGATAGAGAAAGAAATATTGGTTTACTGTTGCAGCATCGAACCTGCTCTAAATTCAACATCCACTGTCTGGATCATCCTGTGCACCAGAATAGCCTAACGTCGGCCTTGTCGCGTCCACGGCAGAACAGCGTCTTCGTGGGGTCCAGCATGTCCTTGCTGCCGTGTGAGAATGCGCCGCGACGCGCCAAAAGTGCGTTCGACCTTCAGTCTCTGGTCATGGCTGAATACGCCGTGCAAGCTCCAGCAGAGGAGGAGCCTCCGAAGCCATTGAAGTCCCTGGAGATTCCAAAGCCGAGTTTTCAACGTCAGCGTGGCATGAGCATCTGCCATTTTGATCGGATGGACGTCCTTGCCAGGCCCTTGCAGCGTGAACGGGGCATGAGTATCTGCCACTTCGACAGAACCGACGTGCTTGCTAGACCGCTTCAGCGCGAAAGAGGCATGAGCATATGCCACTTCGACAGGACCGACGTCCTGGCCCGACCCGTGCAACGTGAACGGGGCATGAGCATCTGCAACTTCGATAGATCTAGAACGCAGCGTGACAGTACCACCAGACTCGGGGCAGCGGCGAACTTTGACAAATCCTTTCAGAAGGAGAGCAGACTCAATGTCAGCAGCTTTGAGAAACCCGATGCTCAGTCCAGGAGCTTGCAGAGGAACGAACGGGGCATCGGTATATGTCACTTCGACAGGGCGACTACGTCGAGCAAGTCGCCGGAAGTTACTAACAATTACAAAGCCACGTGCGTTTAAGATCCGATCGACGTAGATCAGGATCTACGGGGTCTTTCCTATGTAACGTCCGTATACCGTGGATTCAGTAGATTGGAACAATCGTGGATACTGAAAAAGAAATTTTTGAAAAAAATGCCTTTCGCTCGTGACGACTTTTCGAAATTCGCTTGTAATATTTCACGAATTTAAGGGTACTCTGTGTGCCATGGATATCTGGGAAACTGTAGAGACTCCCGTAATGGAGGAGAGTGTTGTAGTCTTTGCTTTTGTTTCTTTTGCCATCGTTATTGGATCGCAGAGTCAATTTTTATATTGCGATCTGATATACATTTTTACTGTCGAGTAGCGGGAGAGAGTACGAATGTCGCTTTCATTGACTTTCTTTTTTTTATACAAGTGTTCCGGGTATCGGATTCCAGTTGGCAGAGGAATTTCGAAATTTTGACACACTCAAAGCTCCATCCAGCCTTGGAGACTGGTTGAAATATATTTAAATTATTTTTATGATCGAAACGAAAGCTTTAAGGTAACCGACCAACAAGTACTCTGGTTTTAACTATATAATATCACTGTACATCGTTTTCTCATCTTTTATCCTCACTCTTACACTTACTCTCGTATAATCTCTTAACTATGCTATCTGGCGCATCGACTTGCCTAATAGATTTATAAAACTTGCAAAGGTCAACCTATCAGCCATTCAGCACAAGGGACAGATTTTCATTAGTGTAGCCATCGACGCCAGCATTTAAAACCTCTACGATTCACTCTCTGGTACAGTCATATGCTTCCGTCTAAAATTTACTAACGTGCCACAGGCCTACGAAAGACGAAAAGAAACGAGGAATCACGTAAGACTGCGAAAAAACGTGAAATAATTGTCAAAGAAATTTGCCAAAAGCAAAGAAGACGAAAGGAGAGGACATCGAAGCCAAGAAAAAGTAGCAGAGTCGATCGAAATCAAAAATTCAAGCTTCGAGCGAGAAGGACGCATGTACGAACAACGAAAAATCGAACCTCATACGTCTAACTACCGAGTGGATCGATCGTCGTCCGATGTAAATGACGCAACTCGTGTGGATTACGCTTATTACGTAATGTTTCCCAATTAATTGATTATCATTCGATTATGTAACTCGACGATTATCAACCGGTTACACGATTAATTTATCGACCTTGCGTCTCAGTTCTGTACAAATGCGTAGATAAATAGACCAACGGAGCCTAGATATTTACCTTAAAGTATATAGACCTTGGCAAAAAAAGTCTTAAGGCGGATATATAACCGAGCGTCGAATAACCATCAACTTTCCTTGGCTATCACATTATCGAGTCGTAGCGTCGCGACGCTCCACTCATACATTCTATGACTTCATCGTGAACCATATAAGTCAATATCTCGAGACCAAGTATTAGACTGTCTAAATTTAGAGTTTATCAGATTATCTAATACGCTCGTGCTTTAGAATACAGTGAATTTAGATCTGTTAATGTTAACGAAGGGGACCTCCTATTATTTAATCTATATTATATATACAGATATATATATATATATATTACAATGTAGAGAGACGATACGGTACTATATACTTACTATACTATTTTACTTCAGACCAATATATCAGATATATACAATGTAAGGTAGTATATATAAATATATATATATATATTTACATAAATATCTAGACTGTTGATCACGCGTACTCGCGAAAATCGAATTATCGACGAATTTTATTTTCAAAATGTATTAACAATATTCGTCAGGAAAGATTTCTTTTTTTTTTTCAATGTTAACGTTAATCTTGTACATATCCAAATGACGGATAATTTTATTATTTAAATGGCGTCTTGTACCTTAGACTGTTCTTCTTCGTATTCCTTTCTTTTTTCTCTCTCGTTCAATTCGACGTTTATCATACACGCGTTACGGATCCTTGCAACGACTTTTCCTGATCCTAATGTCTCGCATTGGTTACGATGCTGCTCCGAGGAAAATTTTTAGTTTAGTTACAATGAGGACTCGCCGTTACGATTCTTATAAGGATCTTATCCGCTTGGCACAATGCCAAATATCCTTACAGTGTCTGTGCCGCGTGGGTCGGATGAACGTGTTGTTAACGGATAATCAAAAGGATTTATTTGACGAACGAAGTAAAAAGATATTTATGACGGATACAACAAAAGGTAAAAGCGTACTTGAACATTTCGTGAAAATTGTCAGTTCGACGTTATCTATTCTAATATATATAGACAAATTTATTCATTGATATACAAACCAGAACGAAAGGATTCTGAGCCGATGAAAGTGGTCTACCGTGTTTGTTCTGTATAATAAAAAACATGACTGTATCTAATGAATACTGATTTCCGAATTCTTTCAGATCCCTGTGTTAAGTCACAATACGAAATCGCGCATGTCAACGTTAATAACCTGCCAATGGGGTGAGCCTCTTTTTATCTTGGTGAATGAAGTTGCCTAAAGACTCTCAAGTGTCTCGCAATCAGACACGTAGAACTGTCTGGCTGAATGGAAAGAAAAGGTAAAAAGGGTACAATAGGGGACGAACTGGTTCTACGATCTCGTTAGCGAGGTGTAAAACCAACCGTTTCGCGAATCACGATTTTAGGTTAAGTTGTAAAGTCGAAGTAATTATCTTTTTTTTGGTACAGTTAAAACCATTGCTAATTCTCTGACAGTGAATGGAAATATACACGAAGAGGGAATCGAGGAAATTACGTTATTCAGAAGGACCAATATCGATCCTTTACGTTTACACTGGATTATTTAACCTAACGTGCTGAAATGCTGTGGGGATTCGTTCGTTTTTCTCTCGAATTTATTCTCGATATAAAATACAGACGTCGATAAATTTGATACGGTTCTTTTGTTGCTGTCGTTTTCTCAATGTCTCTTCTCTGCTTTCTTTCGTCCGAGAAACACGATGCCTGGTTTTTGTTTTGTGTAATGTATTACTCATTTTGACGGATCTTCGTTTCTTACGAGGCTTCTACGTGTTCGCGAACTTTTGGGCGGGAAATTCGAATCGCACGTACTTTTTTCTTGGTCCATTGAAACGTCCGAACGTCTCTCTTGGATTTATAAATTCGTAATTGTCGGCCTGACAGTAAAGGAAAACGTCCGTGCGCCATGATGTCTCTCTTGTTGTTTTATTGGACTCTCGTTACGTTGGCCGACGGAATTATTCGGTACGTAACAGGCAATGCATTCATGAATACTGCGCAAATGGCGTGGAAATGTATAACGTTATGGATTTTCTGGTGATTTGATAAAATCATTAAAATTCGAAATTGTTTATCGCGTAACAAGTGCAGTGATGGGGGATGCATTTATTTGACGTTAAAAAATTTATTGTTTGCAGTATTTATACAATGTTAGCTCATCCGGAGTGTACTGTTGATCTGCAGAATTTATAAAAGTGTATTACCATTTGCTCGTTGTATTACTATTTGTTCGTTCTATTTTATAAATAAAATGGCTACAAAAACTTTTAAATGTACAATACGAACGGAGCAATCGTAACGATATTTATCGAAAAAGCGATTCCTCGAATTCTCGTCTCGTATATTTTTGCCAGTAAGTAGGAGGGAATTCATCGTTTGGACCATCGTAGGAAATTGCAATGTCGTTTGGGAAAAAAACATTTGGTCCTGATACGAATCTCGTTGCCAGAGGTGCCATCGTTAGTTATATAGAGTTTCGTATGGCGGGGCGTGATATTCCTAGGGTCGGCGCAAGATTGTTTTTTTTTTGCCTAACCTTTTCTCATAATGGAAAACCGAGCGAGAAAGAAAAAGAAAAAGAGAGAGAGAGACTGAGTGACTGTAGCCGTATGAGATTGTTAAAAAAGAAACAAAGAAAAGTACTATAATTTTCCACGGTGTCATTGTTACGTGTCATTTGAATACGACACCGGAGAGTCTTCCGTTTTTCGAAGCAGACACCTCTGTATTCCCGGGAGCCCAGTGGTCTTTATTCCCAGAACGCGCAACGAAAAATCGTCTAGGACGAAGGAGAAAAATGTAGAAAGTCCTGAGGGTGTCTTTCCAGGTTAAAGAAGAAAATTGTGGAATGGTGGTGGGATTTAAAGAAAATAGAACTCAGCATTCATCAAACATCCACGTAACTCAACGCTGCGTTCGCCCTGAAGTAAAATCCATGAAAAAAGTTTATTTAAATTTATTAAATTTAACGTCACGTCACACTTGCCCCCGCGTGTTCTTTAATAACTCGCAGTGCGACTACAAATATATTATTGATTTATTTTATAGATTTTCGTTGCCTTTGATCGAAACCTGCGAACTGACATCCATCCCCCATTGAACTTTGTAGTTTCTGCTACCCTTATACAAGGGGGAACCTTTTATCGCTTGGCAGTTTAACGAGGGGCGAGTTTCAACCCTGAAGCATCCCTCAGGACGTAGTCCTTGTAGTTTTCAGAGCGAGACAGTCTATCGCGTTTTCATGGTAGCGAACGAGGCTGACTTAGCCGAAGCTGGAAGTAAAAGCAAGGGATGATAAGAAGCAAGAGACGAGCGAAGAAACGGTGGCAAAGCAGGAACACGAAAGAGAGGAACAAGCAAACAAGAGATAAAAGATAAATAAGAAAAGTCAGAATTGAACATTACCTATCTTCCCTAGGGATATATTCCCTTCTACGACAAAGGGGGGTGGCTTCCTAAATAAGCGAACAGCGAAAGGTTTTGCCGTTTGTGTACTAAAAATAGGCTAAGTACAGCCCACTCTTGGTATCCGCGTGGTTCCGGTTTCCATGTTTATACATTGCCTTACCGCGTGCAAATGTCTTTGTTCGCGTTTCATCCCCCTCCCCCCAACTTCCACTTCGCCAAACGAAATATCTTACTACCCTTATCTCCTCGTCCTTCCCGTTATCCTTCTGGGAGCACTGCCGGCAATCATTCGAAACGGGGTCGCAGTATTCCATTTTCTGTTTCTTTTGTATTTTTTTATCCGCCTCTTCTCCATTTTCATCTCGACAGTAGTAAAGTAGACGATTCCTCGGATGAGCGGCTACGACTTAACTGTGACACGGTACGTTACACTAAAAACAAGTTTTCATCCAACGATTCAACCGTTATCTCTATTCTTTCTTTGTCTACAGGTCTTATCAAAAATTTCATTATTTTCAAAAATCTAATCAAACCCCGCATTATACATACCTTGTCCCTAGATCGAATAAATGGATTTCTCTCTCTCTCATCCACGCAGATACAGGTTTGCCAGCTGCCAAGAATAGCAGTACAGGAGTATGAGAAATTTTTATTGATGGTTATAAATATCCTAGCTGACAGTTCCATTCCAGTAGCATTGTATCAACTGAAATGATTGTTATCGATGACTGGAGAACCCTATAGAATCACGTTGCGAGGATCCCCAGAGAATTGAAGATGCCGTATATGCATTATACGTATTATGTATCCTCTGGTCCTTTGTCATTGTCAAGTTCAAAGTTCTGATAAGACACTGCAATATTCTTCTTTAGTCGTTGACTTCAACGAGCATCGTTTACCAGGACTTATCGGAATATCCGTACCCAGGTCACCACCAATCGCAGGAAGAATGTATTTTATGAGAACGGTTAACAGCGCCGTTTCTATCGGACAATTTCGCAGCGTCAGTCGTGCAGTGTTATCTCGAGGTTGAGGGCTGCCAGTCGAAGCGTGATGATGTAAGGGATAAAAAAAAGGGTAGCGAAGATTGCTCGGGGTAGAACGAGAAAGTAATACTGGTCATCATGACGGATTTCGCGGTAAATCCTTTAATTACATCCAGGAAGTATCCGCTTTAACGTATAATTTTTTAGATAAAGAACCAAAAAAAAAGAGGACTCTTTAATTGGATTAAAAGGTTATTCGTATTCTGAGGGAATATCGTCGCCATTTATATTTATATGAATATTTTTATGATGGCGCCGAAAATCGTTTGACATTCTTACGCGTACTCAATATTAAATTCATTTGGGACATTAGAAATGGATTGGAATGGATCTACCAGATATCTTGAAATGATATTTCATTAGCGAGGGTTACCAACCCTTAAATTCCATCTTAGAGATAAAAGCAATTACATTGCCCTTTTGATGTTCTCAACAATTATCTTCAAAATGACCCAATAAATTATCTTTCTTTTCAATTATATATGCCAAACTTCTGCGTCGCGACGTCTAAATACCCCACAAGATAATTATTTAAAAAAGTATGATAATTTCAGGGTCTCCTTTTTCTTTCAATCTTCCATTATCTATTTTCCTTCGTGTCCCAAAATTTCACAGGATATCGTAACCCGGCAGCTGATAACGAACCTCGGTAATGTTTAACGTCGTCCCATCTCACACCCCTGTAACAGTATAACAACAGTAAAGAATTGAGTTCACTGCGCACTCTGTATAATCAGGATTCAATCGACAGAAGTCTGTAATACCGTAACGACTGGTTATCAATCCTTACCTGTTATGATTGTTTGTCACAGACGCGTATGTTATTTAATTAAATCCATCCATCTTCCTCTCCCTCGTTAATCACAGTACTGAATAATTTTCTATTAAAGGCAACCGTCAACGTGCTCGCTACCGTGAAATATACCTCCGTGTAGGATATCTAATATCCAGCACGGATTTACAAATCCTCCTTAATTTTAGCTGGCTCCTGCTCTCACGTCAGCGAGATTGAATGCTGCTGTGTTACGTTATCGTCGACCGGCTTACGAAGATGACAATGGTTATCGCGCTGCGCGCTTTACTGAATTTTACGAGTAGTCAGCGTTCAACGTTCCCTGTAGATCCTTTCCTGTCTTTGAAGTAACGACTGCTCCTTTTCCTCAAGTCATTAAATTAGCTCGTAACTATTAATATTACGTCACGGCATAGACAACGATAGTCTATAGCTGTAAATCGTACAGCTGTCAAATAGGTTATGAACTCTCAAACTCTCGTGCTATAATATAGAGTGAAAGAGTTATCTCGAATTTACTACCAACAACGCTGAACTTGTAAGAAACTCAACACGTCAATTTATAGTCAAACTGGCTTTAATTTTTTTCTACGTGGCTAATTGCATCGATCCATAGCTCCAGGTTCCCACTGACTTAGAGACTCGTCCCTTTTGGTAGTAGGATAAGCCTTCTTAGGATTATCCTTGGACGAAAACGTCAACTAAATATGGATAAACTCATCGAAGTAAATTCTAAAATTTTTTCACGAATCTCATCAGGGTCGCCATAGCCTGAACATTTTTCGCGAGTCAGTTGCGTTCTTTGAAACTTGTCAACATGGATAATAAATAATTCAAATAAATCGATAATTAGTTATCTGTTATTCGCATGTACACTCTTTATTTATCCAGTGCACGTGATTACAGAAAATATTTATTCTAACCTTTCAGCAAATGTCTTAAACACTCTCTTGACTAGACTTTTCTAGAGATAGATTCCGCACGCGTCTCTTCGCGTGTCGTTCTTGTTAGGCTGCCAGTTAACGTTCGTACTGCACGCGTAAGGGTTACGTGTACTTGAAACTGTCCTCCCTTCTATTTGTAGATCGTATCTGGTACGTATCAGGTAATACTTGACAAGGTAGATGTACGCGTGGTAGTGTCAGTGCCATTTCATGGAAAAATAAAGACCATTTCCCGCAAGCACGTGTCGACGCGAGTGCTTCTAGTCAGGCGACACCTGAGCGAAAGTAGCTATCGCAGCGCCATCTTCGCAGGAAGCTTCTGCAACAGTCGATTCAACTGAATTTCATGTCGGCACAACGTACGCGTACACAAACATATACCTTTTGCAAATTGCTATGAAATAATTTGAAAAATTGAGGCCAAACAATTTACGCCGTTTCGGAACACCTGTTTCTGATTATATTAGAATTGAAATTACAGTAAAGCAGCGTGAGCTGCTACTACTTTGCACGGCTTTAGGGACTCAAAAAATTCTGACAGTCGCAAATTGGAATAATCTGCGAGCTTTTTTCCGAATTAATAATGTATCCATTAAATTGCAATTTTAGCGGTGTAACCTATTAATTCGTTCCGACGTAAGATTATATCGTGAAGATAACGCATGCGTAATATTTTCCACGGTAAAACAGAAATACGTAAGTCATAAACCCGTATACCAAGCAATAAGAATAAATGCAAAGTCTGTAAGGATTATGAAATTAATCTAGCAGATAAGACTAACGGCGTAACTGTAAACTGGAAATATTTACCTCTATATCCTAAGACCGTAAAAGAGCCTAGATATTTTCTGCGGATATAAAGCTCCGAGCGAACGTGAGGCATGATAGATACAGAAATGAAGCTAAAATTCATTTAGACCTTCGCGAGGGTCTAACCATTGGAGGGCGGCTGGCGAAGAAATAAACCACAAAGTTTTTTCATCCCTTCTTAAAAATAAAGTAAAAAAAACTTCAGCTGAGGTCTCTGGAAAGAAGCCGAAAAGTATCTCAGCATCAAATACAATATTTTGAAGTGTTATAAAAAAAAGGACAGACAACTTCAACCCAATATATAGCATTGGCATAAAGTTCTCGACTCGGGGTCCGATGATAACACATAACCCAAGATCAAATTTTGCATTCGTTAACTTACCAGCCGATAGAAAATCTTCGCGTGTGCAAAATTTGTATATGATTTACCGTGTAATTTTCAGATATAAAAGAAGTGCACATTTTCAGTATACAGATATACTCGACCTATAGAAATAAATAACTTAAAAATTTAATATCTCCATTCTCGTACTGTAGAATTTAATTACTTTTGGCTAAAATTTCGAGGATATCCTATGTTATCACTGGTTTATTTTTCACCCATAAATTTGTGAATTTTTTACTGCCTCTTTAACACGTGCTTCCCCATTACCATTATGATTACAACAATCGAACCACCTTAAAGAAATAAACTATTTACATAGCCTTGACATGAGATTTACTTAATACTCACGAGAGCGGAGGAAGAGTATGAATTATAGGTGGAGCAAAAGTACTATAACTATATACATAATAGAGTCCTCCATGCAAATGCGTCTACGCAGTTACATATAGACACAAATCGTCCGTATCTCTGCGTTATACGAATCAGTCTAATCGGTCAAGTTGAATCCAGCAGCCTTGTCAATAGTTAATCGCGATAGCAGGTCAAGGTTATCTGTTCTGGATAATCATCAATCCGCTTCACTTATAAGTCGATATATCACTGAAGTAAACGATTAATGAAGACACTAAAGGGTCGAGGCAAAATCACACGCATTTGTGCACGTATCCACATAACGTAGGTTATACGCGCGTAGAACAACGGGACGGACGTCTGCTCTATTCGTTCCCGCGCAGACTGGTCGATTGATCCGTTTGACATGTTCCAAAACAACTCTTATATCTCCGTCAATTTTACGAGTCATAATATTCTTAAAAGTACGTACCTTAAGAATATGTAAAAAAGGCATTGATTTTTTTACGACCCTTCACCCTGGTGCTCCGCCACAATATTATTTTAATTTGTCAATTACAATCTGCCTAAATTATTTGATCAGTTGACTACGTGCGTACGCAGACAGATCCTATGTCTAACCCAGCATTCTACCGGCGTCACCAATTTTTACCGCGCGACGCTTCCTGCTGGATTCTTTATCTGCACGTATACGCTAATTATATGCTTAGACGTTAATATTTCCGAATAATATTTATCGCAAAGTTGACTCGAGCGTGGTACCATCAGTCTATTATAACCAAGACAATAGGAACTATACCGTGTAGTCGGGATTCCACGTAAATTGGAGTCTACATAAAAGAGTGTAATTCAAGTGGATTAAACTTTGAAATCTTTGGTGAGTCAGCGAATAAACCACGTAAACTTTAGAGCGACCAATAAACGTACCGACTGTTTGTTAATCCTTTGATGCCTACCCTAATGCCTTATATCCCACAATGCCTTTTGTTCTTAGTAGGCCTAGTTATTGTGGATCCTAATTGTAACTGAGATAACTATGGGACTTTAGGTTTTTTATTTATACGATTTACACTGTATACGTAGCATTATATGCTAATTGATATTACCTGCGATGCTTCCATTGTTAAATAATATATTTATGATTTAATATCTTTCATCTGTGCTGCTGTTAATCTCATTCGTTAATATAGTCAATTTTCGATGCCAGAATTGTTAGGTTAGAGTTTTCGGCGCGCGCTGCGTTTCCCTTGTTAAATAATATAATCATGATTTACTTTGACAGATCTCCGCTATTGTTAGCCTAACCTAATCAAACACGTTTCAGTTGCTTATAAGAGCGCGTCGCAATGAATCTTTCACTCAGTTCGTTCGTTGTACTCGGCCTACGGACAACTCGGTAGATCATTACGATTTTAGAAAGTGAATCGAGGCGAGACTGTCGAAGACGATACGAATGAAAATCGGAGATAACTTGTCGATATATTGATTTTATAGTATTATAGAATAGATGGAAACAGATAACGATAGCAAAGATACAAATAGGTACTTAATTTGAAACCGGTTATACAGCTAGTTCTTGTCGCTTGTTTTTATACGTTAAGAATTTGCCACCTTGCTCAGTGTCTCGTAATCTTTGGTATCTACCTGATTCTTCCTTATGTCTTTGTCCTTTGAAAAAATTGTTGTGTAACGTTAATTCAATGTACAGTCTGGTGTAACTTTGAAATACAAGAATTCGAATGGTAAGGCACGGAAGTTTTGCTGATTTTTCGACTTCTCGTGAATCCTGACCTTTGAATCCAAGTGAAAGCGCGGAAGTGTGGAATTGTTGCATAAATCGAAAAAAAAACTGCCTTTAAAGCCACAGTAGATATGATAAAGAATCGTAATTACCATGGACAGTTAATCCACGAGATCAAATTAATTTGATAAGCAATTAATGAAATAATCGAGAGATTAAGGACGTTTTTCTTTTTTGAAAGGGTTTCGTACCAGACATGGCGCCAGATACTAGGTGAGTCTGTTAAAATTTTTTAAATATATTTTTTAGGTTAGGATCTTAACTTTCTTAATTCCCTTATATCGATTATCGAAATTTCGAAGAAATTCGAAATCTTCGTAGGAACATTCCGTTTGCCTCTCGGTCGTTATATATGTAGATTATGTACGAATATTTTATTATGTCACTGTCAGTAATTCTCAAAACTTTACAGCGGGGTGTGGGCATTTACGATAAAACAGAGGTTAGATTTTGATAAATTCATCAAGTATAGATATGTCAATTGACTGTATGGCAAATAAAAAATGATAAAATGAAATATATATCACTGTCATTTATCATCTTTTTCATTGGTCGTATCAGCAACTGTGTCGACATAAAAATTTATGAAATCATCATTGAAAATGAAATAGTCAAGCATATTGTTCGTAATTATTAATTATCTTTAAACGGTCATTGACAATTTGAAAATAATATTCAATTTTTCATATTAGACAAGAAAATCATCCTATGCTGACGCACGTATCATCCCCGACGATAATAAAGACAGCGAAAACCAAGGATGCTGCAGAGATAAACAAAAACAACAACAACAATTACGAAACAAAGACCGTTCCGAGACAATATTTCTCGAATAGGAACGGAGTGCTGGCCCAGGTGAGAGAAATAATTAATTAACACATAAAGTTAATCACGTCAAACTTTTTAACTGATCCCTCCTTTTTAAATCTGTCCGTTAATATTTTTTTTCCAATAAATTTATATCTTTGATATACGTGACCTGCTTGCCTAATCTCATCCTCTCCGTAGAGCCTAATGTATTTTTGCTTGAGGCCACCTTGAGTCCCTCAAAGCCAGGCAGACACCCTATCACTATTTCTTGCAGGCGGACAATTTTCCACAAGGCGGACGGATAAGCCCCTCATTCATTTCCCCTGGATCCGCCTGATAAAGTGTAGCATCAATTACCACTTCTTATGCAATCCTACACGCAGCCACAGAAAAGCCAATGAACAAAGTGATTGTCGCTCCGGCAATAATATGGAAGTTGGAAAGCAAAGTGATCACTAGAGACAATATGGAAACAGTCAGAAATTGGGAAATTACAAAAATATTAGTTTCTGAGGACTTCGATAATTTTCGATTGTATATATCTATATAATCTCCTAAAAGCATTGATACGATTATTATCATTACGATCTACACACAGAAGACAATTGCATTTATAGATAACAAAGTTACCATGTTATTATCGAAGATATTTTTATCGATAAAAGCATCAATCGCTATCACGTAATTATTTTTCTATTTAATTATCTGTCTTTGACTAAGATATGTCTCACTGTCAGTTGAGATTTCGTACAAAGATCCATTTACACCCACATGGGGGGATGGCTCTCAATCTAGCTCAACCTCAGGTCACTATACCATCCTGATCGTTAGACTTTATTGTCCCGTTCAATCTAAGCTCTCCCTTACATTTCTTTCTTATCCATCCTATCTTATCGTTCAGACTACGTTTTACTTTACAAGGATCGCAGCCCCTAAGGACTACCAAGCTATCTGCCTAGGGTCTATAAGGATCCCACAGAATTGTTCCTGCGTCATTACACATCTTGTTTTACCACCCTTATTTTTATTGTAATTCACAGTGCCTCGTCACCGGATCCATATTGATCCTCACTGCCGGTGCTGGAATGCCCATCGGCTACAGTGCGGTATTGCTACCCCAATTGGCTGAAAACAACGGAACCGTGCACGCCGACAAAGAATTGGGCTCCTGGATCGGTAAGACGAAACTTTTCTCTTTCTAATCGATTTCTTCTCACTCGGATTCTCCTCCGCGTGGATCAATTTATTAGCTTGTAAAAGTGTCTGCTCGGCAGCGTACAGATATAGCGGGAGGATACGAGAGACAGATGGTGATATCAGCAAAACGAAATGGAGAGGTTGCCAGGGGAAGGCAGGATCAATTTAGAAAGTTCAAGGCCCATTCAAGGGCCCCCTGTAAGTGTTTGAACTTTGGAGCATGTATAGAGGTATAAGCGTCTCGCCTGGTCAACGTCAAACGATGTGACTACTACAGGCAAATTGCAAATTGTAGTGTGTAACTGACCTAGATATTTTTTTATTGGATAATTTCGTCTGGCACTTCGGAACTGTAGCAAGTACAGCGCGATTCATTCAAAGCGTTTCGAAGATATTCTTCCAGATGGCGCTGATCGACGGGAACTCCTTAACGGTCAATAGGCGTGCTCGATGGTTTTTGAATTTTTTCTTCATTCGTTCCCTTTTATCTTTGAGAACTCTGTTTTTGCAGCTCGTCGACATAGAAATTGTCGGATATGCTTTGTCTCGAACGTATTAAAGTCCTTGAAGATATCTATTGCCTGGTGAAGCACGATTCTCTTTCAAGAGTGTCTAACGTATTTCATGCGTCACGATTACGTGACTTGTTCGAATTATTGGTTGTGAAATTTCCTCAGAAGAAAGAAACAGTGATACGTACAAGTATAACAGCAGAGGAAGGAGGGTTGACGTGTGCGAGATGAATGTTAATTCTGTTATCTTGATATGCTGTGCGCTTCGTATTGCTTGAGAGCATTAAAATCGATTTTGACAATTTATGACGCTCGCTCTGATAAAAGCTTTCGCGTCCGAGTGTTCGGCAAGCTTTCCAATTTGCATTCGGAATTTATGACGTCGACCCGCGCCATTTTTATGCCCGCGTACATGCTAGACGTTCTTGGACTAACGAGATGATTTCGGTCGTAAAATGTCTGATAATAACTATTCAGCTGGCTAGCTATTGTTAAAACGGCTTTGTTGTTAGATATGAAATTCAAATTTGCCGCCTGTCGTATCCTTAGAAATTACACGGATCCACGTCGGACGTAATAATCCTAACCTATGTCCTTTTTCGTTTCGTATCTGTACGTATGCCTTCCTGTTATTCTTCGTACACGCTGGATGTATTAAATACACTGATAGATATATTTCACTCGCTCTAAACTCTCCCTTGAGAAATAGACTTGACAAAAGCATAATGAATTACGCATGACAATTGTCTAAGGACGAACTGCCGGCCAAATCAATTTGGCATTGACCCAAATTCCACATAGTCAGTCCATTTGTTTTTATCTCCAACGCGTTGGCTTCGTGCGTCTCTGCGTCGCGAAGAAAGAACCTTTCGGAATCCAAGAAGTAAACGTGTTCGCTCCTGCGAAAGGAAAAATTCCATTTTCAATGAATTTGCATAATACTTTCACTTTTTTTTTCCCCTCGTCCATTACTTTTTCATATTTGCAAAATTTCGTTTTATACAAATATAACCAAACCTAACCTAACTTTATTTCCGTCCGAAATAGCTCCGCGCAAGACATTCAGAATCTTCCGAAAGTCGTGCACTGGGAGAATGCAAACAAGCGCCGCGTATCGCGAGCGTGAAATTTTACGTAGGTCAGACGACGGAAGCGCCATCTGGTATGTGGATCTAAAGGGAAAAAAAAGAAACAAAATGGTTGAAAGAAGCGGAGCAAAAAATCGTCAACAAACGTAACGCGTACTCTTATTATGTCTGTATCTTTGGATTTGAATATACATAATATACATAACATGCGCACGGAGAGAAGTATCTGGTAAAAGGGATTATAAATCTGGCAGAAACTATCATAATTTTCTGGCACATGTGAACTGCGATTAAATTCTGGCAAATAGTCTTATATAAGATAAAACCAATTCTAGTAAATGATATCGTACACAATGGCTGAATCAAAATTCTCCTTTATTCTTCAAGACACCTCAGTGATACGGCGTGTAGGCATTAAGCGAATTAACGTATGGAATAAATTTATTATGTATCTGGGTCACTACACGTGGACAGTTTAAAATAACATAACGGATAATGTTTAAGCATATAAATGGGATCTGTCTCTTCATCCTGATTCTTTGAGATTAGACCCTGACCCACTGAGCGTCCATTTTCGCCAAGACAATTTGATCATTTGCCGTGTGTCCCATACTCAATGGACTTTTATTTATTGCCTTGCGCCGCGGTTCTTCTTCTTGCTTTTATTTTTCCATGGTCGTCTAGTCCGATTGGATTTAGCCTGCGTCTTTCTTTTTTTTTAAACATGTGTGGATCGCTAATCAAAATTGCCAATATAACTGAGACGAGGTCGAACGTCAAATAAATAAAAAGCACATGTGGTGTTTGTTTCACTAATTTATTTATAGGTCACGCATATATATAGCCATGGAAGGTAAAATGATCTTGGCCATTGAAGGATTACAGAAAGTAATGACGCAATCACAGATTGGCAATGTTCATTTTAAATTTAAAAAAAAATAAAATAGCGGTCTACCTGGTAACTTGTATTTTGAATTTTATTCCGTTATTCTCCGACGCTTTTTTTATCTTTTCTTCTCGCAATATTAAATTATTATACTTATCCACTTTAATATATTCCTTTTCTTTTGCATCGGCGAAACGGAGATCCGGGTAGTTTCCCATTTCAATATCGAGCCATTGTCTACATTCCTTTTGGGACCAATGAACATTTCGTGATCCCACTTGAGCCCACCAATTAAATTCATCCCTTTTCGAAAAGAGTACGCCGTCCTAATGGAATCCGAATTTTCTCGTCCTACCCATACCCAAGATCCTTGGTAAGGAATTGCATTCTTGAGGTACGGACAGAGGGGGGGGGGGGGGGAGAGAGAGAGAGAGAGATAAAATGAGAGTGAGAAAAAAAATCCTCTCCAATCCTGACTATTAAAATCCTCAGCTTCCTAAGGATTTGAACTTCAAAGAACTTAAAATTTGCTAATCCATTACTATAAGATACCAATTTCAATTGGCAATGTCGATTCTCACACGGTCAGCGTATCGACATCGTATAATACTCCACGTAATAAGATATCCAATTTCGAAGTTTCATGTGTACCAATCTAATTGCTTTTCTCTCAATGCGCTTCCTTCATTAACAGAGAAACGATCTTACTGGATTCGTCCAAATGAAACTTCTCGTATTACTTGTCAATTGTCGTTCGAGTCATTTTATCCAATAGATAAGAGAATCAATTGCCTAAAAAATCCACGATATCATCATGACGATTGCCTGAAACAATTTCCGATTTCAGTAACGTCTCTGTGGCAACAATAATTTTTTACTTATACATTGTGTACATGAAAATGGCATTATTTTTTAATTAATATTCTTTGTCTCTTCTAGCCTCGGTACACAGTTTGGTCTCGCCGTTGGGATCTTTATTGTCAGGACCTCTTCTGGATGTTATCGGTAGACGAGGATGCCTTCAGCTGTCATCGATTCCGCTCTGCATTGGATTCGCCGTATTAGGAATGGCTAATAGCATTCCTTGCATATTGGCCGGAAGGCTCATCGCTGGCTTTGCTGTGGGTCTGGTCGCAGTACCAGCACAGGTACATTGAAATTTCTGCATATAATATCATTTATTTGACAATCGATGCTCTTACCGTCAATGGTCACTTCGCCATCCAGGTTCTAATTGGCGAGATGGCAGATCCAGGACTTCGTGGTCTTTTGGTTGGGATTCCCTTTGCTGCGTACAATATGGGAATTCTCTTCGTTTACACACTGGGTGCCACTCTCGACTGGAACACCGTTGCCTTTTGCGGAACCGGGTTGCCCTTCTTGGCACTGCTCACTTTGAGCCTGGTACCAGAGAGTCCTGTGTGGCTCGTGAAACGCAGAAGAATCGATGCTGCCAAAAAAGCTCTTCTTTGGCTCAGAGGTGGAGACGTGGTGCAGGTATTTCATTGTGCTTTTCTTTTTATTAAATCATCATGTATCCACTTGGGCTCGTGCAATGATCTTTCCCTTTTGGCAGGTCAATACCGAAATAGCTCTTTTGGAAGCCAAAGCCAAGGCTGACGTGGCCAGGATGTCTTCCACTGCTTCCTTGAGCCAACAGGCCACTTCGGCTATATCGAAGATCCTGAATCCAGGAGTCCTGAAGCCATTGGCTATTATAAATATATTTAACTTTCTACAGATTTTCAGCGGTACCTACATTATCGTTTTCTACGGTGTTGAAATCATTAGTCAAATTGGTAAGGTTCATTAAACTCTGTGAATTTTGCTTAATCGAACTACGTTTTAATGAAACTTTCATTCCTTATTGTCTGTTATCAAGGAGGCAACAGCGTGGATAAGTACTTGGCAGCTGTAGTGACGGCCGCCATTAGATTTCTCTTTTGTCTGATGTGCTGCGTCTTGCTACTGAAATTCGGTAGAAGGGCTCTTGGAATAATTTCCGCCGTCGGGACAGCAGTCACTTGTCTTATTTTGGCTGGGTATATGCTTGCGAAAAGGGGAAACTCTACCGTAGACGTATGTACAAATTCTATGGCTTTGCGCCATTTGAATTGTTTTATTTATTGTCATCTGAATTATAGTAATCTTATTATGCTTGTGTCTTATTTCATCACAGGCATACGTCATTGGGTCTTGTCTTCTCATGTACGTCGCTGCCAATACGATTGGACTTATGAGTCTTCCTGGTGTCATGCTGGGCGAGTTGCTTCCTCTGAGGGCCAGAGGAATTGGGGGTGGAACCACGTTCTTTATATTCAATCTGCTAATCTTTAGCGTTACCAAACTTTTTCCTTTGGTAGGTATAGAACACTGCTGAAGGCCATTTTCGCAATAGGATTCTCAAACTGGTATTTTTTTTTTTTTTTTTTTAATTAAATAATGCGTTCTTTATTTGCAACAGATTAACGATCGTATTGGCATGACTGGAATATTTACTATTTTTGGAGCCTCGGCGCTACTCGAGGCAGTTTTTGTTTACGTGGCTCTGCCGGAAACGAAAGGACGCAGTCTTCAGCAAATTGAAAATTACTTCCAGGTAGTGTATTTTTATTTAAATGTTTCATAAGAGTCAAGAATCTTAAATTTTTATCAGACACTTCGCAAGGGTCGTCTTGTATACGCTTGCTCGATTTAAACGTACTTTTGTGCAATTACAGCAAGGAAATGTCCTCTGGGTAACGAGAACAAGGGAGCCAAAGAGTAACGACGGATTAACAGTGGTCAGCGTATAGTTTTAAGTATACGTGGAAACGTGATGCTTTGTATATACTGGTACAGTTAGTTTTTTATTATTAATTTATACTGTACGTATTATTTAAATTTGTATAATGTTAAATTATTGTCTTCATAAATGTGAATCGGAGCGTCGATAACACCGAGTAAGAAATTCAAATGTCACTTGCGAACATACCATGACTGGGAAGACTTAAATTAGTCTAAATTAGCCTAGATGCTATATCGGTAAACTCAAAGAAAGATTACAAAATGAAAATAGTACGCGATAATGCCTACTAAAGCTTTATAATACGGACGTTCATTTGTAACTACGTACATTACCGAAATAGAGATGAATAGGGGGATTGCCAATGCAGAGATGAGTAGGGAGATGCACAACGCTACATACGGTATACAAAAGACTTTTCAACCAATCTTGCGGCTTTCTTGGGATACCAAGGATGCAATTGAGGCTAACTTGACACTGCGCAGATGCACGTACTGCTTTTTTTTCCAACGAAACCGTGTACCATCAAATTTTGTAATTAGGTAATCTGCGATCAACAAAAAATTTGGCATCGATTAACTTCTTGCCGACTTCCGAGGATGTTTTTAATTGTGAAATATGCATTAGATGTATGGAGTAGAGTTCAAAGCCACTCGTTGTCCAGCAATGGTTTTGTTTTATTTTCAACGAAAATCGCTGAATAAAAAATTTTTTAATTAAATAACTCATGACCAACAAAAACCAACAATTTTTGAGCGAAAGAAAAAGTGACAAACTCACCTCGAACGCACCACGCAGTGTAAAGATTCTCGGGTACCTGTAACAAAAGACAGGACTTGTAATTCTACCTAATAATATATGCTTACCGTCTAATATTCATAACATTATATAAATTGTATTTGTAATACTCCAAGTGTCCCTACACGGACATGATATGTAGCGCCATCTCTGAGACAACCGGTGAACCAGTGACACGAAAATAGAGTAGAAACGTTTGATGGCAAACAGGGAAGAATGATGATAAAAGGAAAAAGAGGAAGATGCGTGACACGTACGACCGAGGATCAGATTACTTTAGAGGCGCGAGAAAAGAGAACACTGGGAAGAGTGGCAATGATATAAGGGAGCGAAGTGGGCCCCCCTTCCTCGCCCATTTCCGTGAGATCCTACCTTTTTTACAGGGGACCGTTTTTTTTTTGGTTTGAGGAAAAACCTCGAGTCCTGTGGCTGTTGCGTACAGCACGGGGGTTGGGGCTCAGGAATGGAGAGAAGTCGAGTCAAGTAACAAGGGAAATGCAAAAGGTAAACTAATTGTTAATTCACAGAAAGGGCGACCGTAGCCCAGCGATTAAGCTAGCGGATTGACGGCCCGAAAGGTCGGGGTTCGCCGGCCAGTTATCAGCGGCATTCACCAATGGGTTTTCGTATGATAACTTAAGTGAGTATTTACTCCGGTATTTATACGAATTTCGCCCAACACTGTTCGAATTCGGTGTATAAATTCAGCAGGTCCCTCCATGAGTTAAAACAAGAGTTGCCCACATGAGATACAGCAGCGCGACGATGCAACTGTAACAAACCTTCTTGCGCAGGATGGAATTGCAAGCTCACCCACTGCGTTTCCCCAGGATCTAGAAGGAATTCAGTTCTCGGTTAACTTGCCAACTGGAAATTGTCCTAACATAATAGCCTTAGGGACCAGTTTCAATTTCACGTACGACCGGAGATCTCCGAAATTTTGCAATTTTATCTTCGCATCAAGAGTTCCTTCCGAACCAAATCTACCCATGGAAAGCTACATCAGTTCACTGACATCTTTGAAGGCTTCCAAAACTTCGACTCTTCCAAACCCATATGGAAGGGAAGGAAGGAAGTTCACATAAAATAAAACTCATCTCATGAATTAACTAAATATATTTACAATTATATCTAATATAAATTTATGTAAAATAGAATAAACAATCACGATTAATAAAAAAAAAAAACTACCGGTTTATTTCTTAACTTAATGTGGTATAAAAAAAAAACATACTGTGATAAAAAGGAATGCTGCTTTTTATTTTGCTATCAGTGCCTGTTCGTTATTGTTATACTGACTTCACGTTTATCATTTTCTATATAAACTGAAAGAATAGCTTCAATCACTTGGCCAACTGCCTTTTTGCATCTTATTTTCAAGGGGATGCTTTTCCCCATAGGAATCATTCCTTCGTTGGGAGTCACACTTAAGTATTCTGCATTTGAGATAGTAGTCTCAAATGGCAATGATACGTTAGCAAAACTCGAGACAGTAACTGTAGCTTCTGCTGTACGAGGAGGCGCGAGTGTCACCATTGAAGGACTCACTGTAAATTCTTTTCCATAAGACCGTCCATGCTCTCCACAAAGGCTTTTGTTCATTGTACTAAAATAACGTTAAGTCATGAGTAAACATTCTTTCGCACGAAAGATCGCAACCCTAAAAAATCTTACTCCGAAGGCATATAGCTGTCACCGGCCGCGGCAAACGAATAATTGCTCTCGCTACAAAGAGAATAATACATCTGGGAATCGTCAGGATTATCCTCGAGAATCGACAACGTTTCATCTGCACTTAATTCCATTGTGAGCATAACATTTTGTTGAAAAACGCCGCAGCACAAATCTCTCAAATTTTGCTGAAAATTATGAAATGCAAATTTATTAATTAGATTCAATCAGAAGTGAATATACGTGTCTAGTACTTACAGCAGAATCTCGAAGAATTGTCAAGTCTTCCAATAACATCTCGCCAGGGAACTCCTTGCAAATTGGATAAACGACGTCTTTGAATGACTCGTTTTCCTCCCTATTTAAATCACCTCTTTCGTGCAGTTTCTTGTACAGCCTGAAATATTTAATCGTCATTGCTTTCTGTCTTTCTCTTTTTCTAATTAGGATCTTATCAACTTACCTGCGAATTCGCCAACGAGTCGGCTCGTCTCCGTGAGTTAAAATAAGAGTTCCCACGTGAGATACAGCAGCACGATGCAACTGTGAGAAATCTTCTTTCTTAGGATGGAACTGCAAGCTAACCCAATGCGTTTCGCCAGGATCCAGTAGGAATTCGGTTCGGTTAACTTGCCAACTCGAAACTGTCCCAGGATAAACAGCCTTAGGGACCAGTTTCAACTTCACGTAAGACCGGAGATCCCCGAAATTTTGCAATTTTATCTTCGCACTCAGAGTTCCTTCCGAACCAAATCTACCCATTGAAAGCCACATCTGTCCGCTGACGTCTTTGAACGCTTCCAAAACTTCGATTTTTCCAAAGCCACCGTAACCATACAGGTGTATCTAGGAGTTGATGTTACAAAGACACACTGTTGCCCGTTGTACAGCGCTGGAATGACAAGTATACTTACGAATTTTGATGGGCATGAATTTCCGCTATTTTTTCTGGCCTCGTAGTGCCTAAATGTGATTTTCCCTGCGCAGGCTCCCGGATTAGTGGGTCCAAATATTATCGAGAGTGTTCTACTTTCCATCCGCTGCAGAGCCAAGATCATGCTCGAACCCGTTGACTGTCGTTCTTTCAAAAACTACACCGTATCGGCCATCTTGTAATTGAATAACTTTCCCAAATTTATAAGATGCCAGCACAATAACAATGACGTACCTTAAAGTTCTTCTCATTGTCTACGATTATTGCCTGAAGCTTGATTTTATTCTCGCTCATATTGCGAATGGTCAGTTCTTTGATATCAGACTTTCCTGCTTTAACGCTGCCCCAAACTAATGCTGCGTGAGTGGCTCTTATCGGTATCACACTTCCAGAAATTGGAATACTCGATACGGAACTGCTGGGTGAATTTCTGCCAGAATTCCTTGACCTACGTTATAGTTAAATTATTTTCATACTTTATTTATAACCTCGGCTCAGCAATGCTCCGTATTAAGTACCTGTTCAGTGCTACACTATGCGGAGAATGGGGCGACGATGGAGAACCCATCGCATCGAGATGCTGTGGTGTTTCCGGTCGTAGTAAGTTATCATTGGCTTGCTCGGATTTTGAAATCTCTTCCCCCACCACTGGATAAAAATATACGTCACTTCCGGCTAAGACTTTTACTACAGCATACCTGAAAATAAGGCTGAAGATACACATTGAATTACAGACGTAACATTGGACTTACCTATCGGGTGTATCAGTGCTAGGTTTGTGAGTAATCATAAAAACGGCTCTCTCGCCAATTTGAATAAACAAATTGTCTGGAGTAACGCGAAAATCGGAATTTAGATTTCTCATGTTATCACTCTCGACCACGGTAGCCTTGAGCAATACCGGCACAGTTCCCGCATTAATAAGATTCAAAGGTTTGCTCTCCTTCCTGGGTATTATAATTGGCAATGGCGTGTCAATCGCTTCAATTTTACACGTGCCTATGTAGCCTATTAATGGCAATTTTTGAAGTACTTGACCATTCCCATTGCCCGTATGAACTTCGACGACCAAATGGGCGACTATATGGTGCAACCCTTTCTCAGATGTACTAGCTGAATAAAAAAAAAAGTAGAAAGCGCTGTTATGCTAGTTAACGGATTTAAATATAAGTAAAAAAAAAAAAAATGTAAGTCTTACAGTCAAGGGAAGTCAAAGCTGTCCCTCTAAATAAAATATTCGTAGTATACTGCTGTCGCGATGCTAGTGTCAAACATTTGATATCCCCGCTCTCATTTTCGGGAGTTATCGTTTCATTAAGGGAGTTATCGATGCTGAATAATTTTGGTCCGTCCTAGACATCGATAAAATTATTTTTATTTAATTTTTATTGAAAGGAAAGGTACTCAAATCTACAAGCAATATTTACCTGAGAAATGTAAAGCTTCACCGGTAGATAAACATTATTTTTATTTTCCACTGTAACCGGCAGAGACTTCTGCGAATTTTCTGCGACCAATTGAAAGTTGAGCTCCTTATTTCCAGAGTGCGTTAACACAGTTAAGTGTGGTTCTTCTGGTACAAAACACATTGTATGCCTCATGGACCAATTGGAGTGCGTCACCATATCCGATATTCGTAGATGCATTGGCACAGTAAGCGATTTATCCATTCGGGGTACTTTCACTTTCACCTAAACGTTATTCAAGTTATTCAACCAATTAGGAATATCTTCTTTCTTGTAGTTGATATAATGGAAAAAATAAGCAGTATACCTTAACGGTTCTACGTGCATTCGGTTCAATTAATATTTTTTCCGACGGCAAGCGTAATTCTATTTTATCTTTTAACCCGTCAGTTTCACTCAAACTAAAAGTACACATTATCCATCTGTCCCCTTTATTCGATAATTCGAGCTCCGTTTCTCCCGGTACTCCAACGATGCAGCTGCACAATTCTGCATTCTTGACAGTGACAGCATCTTCTACAGATATCAGTACAAGTGCAAGATTATGTACAGAGCTGAAGATACAGCTTTCATGATAAAAAGTAAAACTTTACTATTGGATTTGGACTGGACTTTCAAACTCTGTTGCTGTGAAATCGTGGATGATTGGAGTTTGACATCAGAAACAGATGATTCCTCCACTTTGATCCTTCCTTTGGCATCGACCATTTTCCCAGTTCGATTGTCCATAGATTCTTTTCTCTCTAAAGTTGACACTGCCTTTTTCTCTCTCGATAAATTCTTAAGATAAGACCCTTGCAACATAGATTCCAACTGTAAGGAAGTTGATCTAACGGGCACGCTATCTTCCTTAACTGGTTCCGGATTGCTTTTGACGAATATATTTTGGCCAGCAACACTTTGTTCCATAAGTTTTTTGTTCTCTGTATGCAATTATTAAATTTCACAAAATTACTGCCATTAAAATATCCCATGTTGTGACTTAAGTGAACACATTACTCGCGCACCTGATACAGCTTCCGGAAGTTGAGATGTAACATGAGACTTATTATCAAGATGAGACGAAAATGAGATTTTCGAAGGTGGAATTTCATGTGGAATAATATCATCACCTATCACTCTGCTATCCAGTGAAAATCTTTCAGGCTCATTAGATGACGATGAGTTCTTTTCTAACTTTTCATTTTGAATAGTCGGTGTAGTTGGCATTGATTGTCTAGTCGAAGGGAGCAAAGTGTACGTAGCGCTTTGAACAATTTCTGCTTTATTGAGTTTGTTCTCCGAACACTTGTTCTTTCTCTTTTTAGCCATCAGCAATTCATCCACTAGTCGTCTGGGCGTCGCATCGTCTATGTCCTTCAGTGCTTGGGCAATTGTGCTCAAACTCATTAGACTGTGTTTCTTTGGAGCTTCGCTACTATTTAACGTAGGCTTTGGACTATCGTCAGACTTATACACGGAAGATGCTGAAATAAATCTTTGAATAAAACAAACAAATCTTAAACAAAGACAAGTAATTTTAATTAATATAATTTTATACTCTCTGTCTGTAGCGTCACGTCGACGAGAGGCATTCTGTTACCCAGTCTCTTTGGACTAGTAATGGCTGCTCCAAAATTTGGTCTTTCTATAGATTCTACCTCTGAAAGTTCACCCATTTTCTCACATTTCCTTTTAAAGAATTCACCTATGGATACCTTGCGCCCTGCACAAGATCTGTATAATATACAAAATACAGTGTGTTTCATATTTTACACATGCTCTGTATTATGTGTATGTCATCTATGTAATTAACTTACTCCAAAGAAAGTTCTAGGTCTCCAATGATTCCTGAGAAGCAAGAGAGTTCCAGACGCTCCTCTTCATTATTAATAGTCCTTGGTAATGCATAGGAGCAATTTTGCTGGAAAGATACTTCATCAGCTAACATACGACTGCCTGCCTGAGAGCCTGATAGAAAATCTTCGTTTTCAAATTTAGCCATTAATTCAGCAGCTCCAGAGTTAAAACTGAATCCTGCTGAACTTGCTATGGAATTCGACGGAACAGATTTTTCTTGTGAATTGCTCATTCCGGAGGAACGGGCTGTTATTTCGGCTGGCTCAAACACAATCTGAAAAAGATATTCATCGGAGATGTAACAGTGTAAAAGAACCTCAGTCTCTGTGTTACAGTATTCCTTACTTTCATACTACTGGTACTAGATTTAGCAGCAGGAAGCGTAGAAACTGATGCACTGGATCGTGAAGAACCAAACAAAGTTTGTTGGGCAGAGTCAATAAGAGTAGAAGGTGTATTGTCAGTGGCTTGATTTTGAATATTTGAGACATTTCCACTGTTTGCTTGTGTACTAGAATTTGATGTTTGCCGTTCACTACACCTTTCCAATAATTTTCTTGCAAGCTGTCTTTCAGTATCAATGTTGTTCTTTATTTTAGAGCTTTCTGTAGTTCCGCTATCACTCAGCACTACAACAGAAATAAAGTGTTATTGATTGAGAAGGAAGGGTAAAAAACAAGAAAAGAACCTTACAAGATGAAATATTATCAAGAATCCCTAAAGAGGAATCATTAATATTCTTCCTATCAATAGTCTCATTCAGCAGAATCCGTTTGCAATTATCATCTGGGGAATCATTCAGATATTGACCTCCTAAACTAAAAATAATAAAACATTAAAGAATAAGACTAATCTAAATATTAATAAAAGTAAGAATTACAAGGGTTTTCTTGCAACAGTGGATGATGCTGTTGGTCGAGGTGTGCTGAGTATAGTAACGTCGATCATATCCAATTGTTTTGAATTTGTATCCATCGCAGCTTCTTTCACTGTTTTCTTATGATTGTCTTCCATTTTTGAAATTTAATACTCTGAGGACACACAAAAGATCATAGAGACATTCCAAGACTGACTGCTAGTACTGCGAGCATCATTGTCCCCCTGTGTATCTGCGTACAACTGCATGTGACGCAACCATGCACTTAGTGAATTTTGGGATATATCCTAGGGTGGTTTGATATCCCAAGGAATGATTCCAACAACACGTTTGGAACAGGAATGTCATTAAAAGTTATATTTAAATAAAGCAACAAGAATTTATAGCGTACCATCAACAAGTGGCGTTTCCTTTTATATTGTTTATCTCTACCCACTTTCAATGTTCAAAATGTTGTATCTTTGACACTATTATGGTTCAATATTCTTCATTCTTTACCCTACAATCTTCAATTTGACATCATAAATATATATCAAATTTGTAAAACCGTTGCATACAAACGGATAACGTTTCAAATGGATCACGAACCAAAAATTGGGTAAAGTCAAATAAGCCGATGACAAGTGAACATTCTACGAGTCGTCAGTATAGATATTACTCCACGTACGTAGTTTCAAATAAAGCAAAATATTTGTTAAACTTAAAAATAAATTATAAACATTCTTGTTAAACGATTCAGTTTTTCAAATACGAACAACAAATAGCTGTCCCATGTGATGGCGCTATAATCGGAAAGCGTGCGAATCAGCTGCCAGAATTATACATACTTCACTTATTTTCAATATAAATAAAGAATGCGTAAATCATCAAACCTCCATTATCATGAAGCGTTGAATTTTTAATGTAAAAAATCCACGTATTTTTTTAAATCTCATTGCTTTAATGATAAGCATATCTGATTGTAAGACGTTGCAATATAAATAGCTTTCTTTTTCACACTAGTGCATTTACTCTGATCTAGTGTGCTTTTTCTCTTTTTTTGTAGATGATTTTGGTGGTTTCCAATTATCAAACTTGTGTCGACTCGTGTTAACACAAAGGCTTACTATTCGCTGGCTCCAGCGGAATATTTTCGAAACGAACATTGATTTAGCTTTATTTTTACTTAAGTTACACAAGTATGTAAGTGGAAACCACTGTACATAATTATAATCAAAGTCTGTCATAACTTTTCTTGCAGTATGTTTTTATACATTTTTTTGAAAGCTGTTCAAAAATGTAAGTGACTACGAAACAAAGGACAAAAAGAAAGTAACTTCTCAAATTATGCTTTCAGTTGACTTTTCAATTCTGGCAATATTCAACGTACAATTTTAATATAGCATGGGATACGGTCACATTCAAAATTAGATACACTTAATGACAAATGAAATTTAATCTTTAGCATAATCTAAAGGAATCCCACGCTTGTGATTGGCTGCATTAGAACTCCATGTTTCGTCCGGCTATTGGAAAGCAGGCTGAAGTCGCGTTTCGACAGCGTCGCTCGGTACCGCACTAACCACGGCAGGTTGATCCCTTTTCATCCATCTGCTTCGTGGTACGTACAGCTTGTTGTGATCGCCATAAGAAAATCGGAACAATCCTCAATTTTTGAAGCAGTTAGAAAATAACTCATCGCAATAATTTGTAGTTATAAATCTAGTTTAAATTCTCAATACTGTATTTTTGAATAAGCAGAAGTTTTGGCTTGGAATATGTGAAAGTTTATGCGGATTGTCGTCGCGACTGCAACATGTCCAATTCAAGCTTTACGCTATTTCTTAGTTTTATCTGTAACTTTATTTGTACTATTTATCGAACAAATATGTGAAACTGAATTTTTTATGTAGCAAAATCAGTTTTTTTTTTTAATGCACACGCAATGTTTTGATTACATAACCTACGTGTTGTCTCTTGGTTTGACCGCATTATTAATTATAGTAAAATAAAATGTGCTACTTTGCGAATTAATATTTCGACGCTTTTGTTTACAGTTTATTGTATTTCAATTAACTTTCAGATGGCGGATACTAAAGCAAAGGCTCCAGCCGCGGCTGCTGCCAAGGCTCCTGCTAAGGCCCCTGCCAAGGAAGGAGCCAAGAAGGGAGCTAAACATTCAATTGTCAGGAACCATGATTTGGGTAATGGCGTTTACCGATTCAGCCGGACTCGCATGTTCCATAAGAAGGCTATCTATAAATTCCTTGGGAAAAAGACAGAGAAAACTGTAAGTCATAATTTTTTAAATTAACATTAATTTCATTATTTATGATGTCGATGAAAGTGTTTAACTGGAACAAATGACAGCTGCGAAGTTTTAAAAACACATTTGAGCTTTATAGTATTTTAAATATTACATGGAGTCCTTTCGTATCCAAGGTTGTTCTTGTATGATTAAGATCGATCATTTAATGAAAGGAAGAGTAACGCGATGAACATTACCAACCAAATTATTGTTAATAAGTAATTTGGGTGAAAAGTCGCAACATTTGCTTTATTATCATATACTCGATACTCCGTTCTGACATTTTATTAAATTTCTTAAAACTCGTGTTTATATGATTCACAACTTTGACGGATGATGCTAACCTAAATTTTCTGTCCATGTTACAGGTCAAGCCAAGGAAGCCACTGACGATCGAGAAGAAGATTGGTGGTGAGAAAAATGGAGGAGTTCGTACAGTTCTCTTGAAGAAGAGACCAGCGTCTTATCCCACTGCTGATCCAATAAAGAAGCATCGTTCCAAGAAGTGCTTCAGTGAGCATAAAAGATATCTAAGGAAATCTTTTACTCCAGGAACTGTCTGCATTCTCTTGGCTGGTGTCCATAAAGGGAAACGTGTTGTTTTCCTGAAACAGCTTAAGAGCGGTCTGCTTCTTGTAACTGGTAAGTTTTCATTATTTCTTTACGCCTCCTTTCGATCAGATCCATAATTTCTTCTCAGTATTTCAAACATTTCGATAAAATCCTCTTCCTTTGTAGGACCTTTCCTGATAAATGCCTGCCCTCTGCGGAGAGTAAGTCAAAACTATGTTATCGCAACCTCCACCAAAATCGACCTTACTGGTGTGAAATTGCCGGAAGACATCAACGACGAATACTTCCGGAGGAAGCACGATAAGCGCCCGAAAAAAGAGGAGGGTGACATTTTTGGTAAAAAGAAAGAGCGCTACCAACCCAGCGACAAGCGTAAGAGCGACCAGAAAGTGGTGGACAAGCTTGTAATTGAAGCGATCAAGAAACACAAAGATAAGAAGTTGATGTTCACGTATCTGTCAGCTATGTTTGGTCTACGTAGCAGTCAGTACCCTCATCGTATGAACTTCTAATTTGTAATAAAGACACTATAAACCGAATTTACAAAATTTTTATTTTTCTACCCAAACACCTTATGATCCGAGTTGTCCGTTTTCAGTTAACGCAAAAACTTGTTTACAATGCGCAACTTAAAAGATCTACTTGGTGCATCTTCAAATTATGGTTTCCTATGGTACATCCCGTTTTATACACAATTCAAACGAAAATTTCAGATAGTGGGAAATAGTTGCGGCAACACTGTTTGATCCATAACTAGCTTCCTTGGAAACAACAAGGCATACTCGGTAATTGACTATCAGGCTGTCATAGCTGTCAGTATTCCTTCATTCATAACGTTAGTACCGTTTCTCGTGGTTTTCGTGAAAATAAAAGAAAAAAAATTGCAAAAAATCGTTAAGAAAGTAACAGTTGATTCGTCAAAGTAATGCACTTCCTTGGGCAAGCTTTACCACCTCGATTAAATTATTCATGGCAATGAATTCGTAAAATGTAACGCTCTTCTTATTTCCGAGGTTGTAATTATGTAATTTATTATATAAAAACAAAAAAATCGTAATACGCATTCAGTTTCATTAAAATCAATGGAATTAGAAAAAGGATATGATGATTATTCGAAAACAAATAATTTAACGACGTTGTCTACTTCGTGGACAGTTCCAACCGCAAAAGAAGGTATCTAAAAGTTCTCATTAAAGAATTAGTTATGAAAGCTCAAGATATTAAAAATATTAAATGTTCAGGCTCCTTGACCCTACGAGACTTAAGCCAAGAGGCTCCGACTTCAGTTTCGGGACCGAATTCAAAACGCGGAACGCCTGATTCTGCATCTCCCACAACAACGAATCCAAAATGTGACAGGCAGTCGGCAACTTCGTCTGGAATGTATTTGAGGAAGTTACCGGAAAGACTGCAGCAGATGCAGAATGAAAAGTGTCCGGAACTGACGGTGCAAATGTTTTTCGAATTTATGCGAACTGCTTATCAGGTGAACGACAGCTTCGAGGAATTGGCGACAACTCTCACAGCCAACAGCGAGATCGATTGGAACAAATTGGCCAAAAGCGATTTGAACTCGCAAATAGAGGCCGGCGACGCGACGCCTTTGAGCCCAATAAACCAAACGGCATCGGGAAACGAAAGTGCGGACGGAAGAATTGAAACGGAAGTGTGTCCTGAGGTTACCAAGCCGCCAGTACACGAAACTAAATTACAGGATCCTTCGTCGCTCGCCTCTCACACCAGAGTACGACGTGCAACTGCAAGAAAAGAGCTTATTCAAAAACCAGGAAGCACCGCAGTCACTTTCGCTCAATCGTTATCGGCAGTCGCACAAGGAGACAGATCGGATACTCCGCATGACAGGCAAAACGTGCTAGCAAGAAAAGATGATAAGGATAAAGAGAAAGAGAATCGCGAGCGTCCTCAAGAAGCTACAGGCACAGAGCTCACGACCAAGAAAGGAAAGACAGCAATGGCCGTGTCCGTGTCCGACAGTAAGGAGCATTTGTTGGCGAAAATAATGAAGAAGAAGTTGAGTGACATCTTGCACGAGGGTCTTTTAGATTCCGTATTGCCATATATGCTACCAAAGACTGTCGTTTCTCAGCCAATCATTAAAAAATCCATGGTAAACGTGGAAGTGAAGAAAACTCTTTCTTCCGGTGTAATCCTCGAGAGCAAGACGGCCTCCGTACCTTTTGGCAAAGATAAAGAGAAAAATAAGCATTTAAAAAGATCTTTTGAGTAAGTATATACAGTCCTTGTGCTCAGGAGGTGAACTTGTCGGATAGTACTAGGTACCATGATGCACATGAATTTCCTGTTTTATTTATTTTTTCAATAGAAACGAAGTGGAAATTCATGTTTGCGACGAGGCCAAAAGCATAAAGAAAGACTTCCGGTGTCCTCAGAAATTGCTCGTCCAGAAGATGTGTTATTTCGCCGACGTCACCGCCGGTCAAAAGCTGGAGGAGATGGACATTTCCGTTCACTGTGACATCGTGATCTTTGATTGGCTTATGCGCTGGGTCAAGAAAGATATTATTAAAAAATCAGAGTGGCCGATTTTGGAAGCCAGTAACGTCATTCCAATAATGGTGTCTGCCTCGTTTTTACAAATGGAACCGCTCCTGGAGAACTGTCTTACATTCTGTCACGACAATATGACTGAAGTATTGAAAACCTCTGCAATCTTAACTTGTCTAAACGATAATCTTCTTACTAGGTGCGCCTGAGTTTACCTCAAACATCAGATTCTTTTACTACCTTGACGGTATGAGCAAAGCCACTTATCACTTTGCAGATTAGCTTCTTTATTCAGTAACGTCGAAGTAGAAGCGATAAAGGATAAGAAGGATAAGATCCAAAGTCGATTATTTTGCAAATTGATCATGTCACTAGTGGATTCGAGTCCGGATAACAAAAGAGGCCATTACAGCTCCCTGTCGACGCTTATAAAATGCGGCAAATGTGGTAAAAACGTTATTAAATCAGCTTCAGATTCTGTACCTTGTGTCCCAAGTGCAATGAGTATCGACAGCAAAGGGGAACTTCACAGCATGCACACAAGGTATTATCAGAATCTATTACAGCTACGATCCACGTTGGATTTTCCACAAAATACATTTCTTTTATAGAATATTATAAATCCGCAGGGACTCGACGTGGACGTTAAACGACTATATTGTCACTCTGCGAGGAGAACTGCGTTCTTGGCGGAAAGTCTACTGGCGACTATGGGCAGACTGTCATTTTCTGTTGTGTCGTCAGTGCGGGACTTATTTTCCAATTCATCAGTTCGATTGGTGCTGCTACCATCCGGAAGTTCCACAATTCTTTGTCAATGAGCAACAGAGATCAACGCCGTTTCCGTTAGGAAGATATCCCTGCTGCAGTCAACGAGCGTATAGATTCGAGACATTGCCCAACAAAGAAGGATGTAGATTCCGGGTAAAGAATTATAACTATAAATTTTATTAAAGACTCGTCTGAGTAATAATTTTGAATTGATCACCTAGGAACACGTACCGGCAGTCTCATCCGATAAGGAAGTCAGCATTATGAACATCTTCACTGGACACAGAGATGTTATTTCATTGGAGCCTCCTCAATTGTTTTTCCCAGAGAAAATAACACGATTGGTAGCGAGAGATCCTTCTCTTCAGCCGGGTAAATTGGCTTGCAAGGAGCCCATGTGGTGGGATGGGATAGAACTGGTACCGTCCAGACCTAAGCTGGGACTATTGGGTAAGTAAATTAAATTAAATTAAATTTATACAACGTTGCCCTTCCGGTCGGTGGATGAACTCTCTCTTGACTTTAGGAAGAATTTGGGGAGGATCCGGAGTGAAGCAGCCTTGTCAACTTTCAGATTCCTTGAAACCATCGCGAAAGCCACGCCCGTTAAACTCTCAGGTGACAGATGCTTCTTCGCCAAATTCTTCTCTAGCCGGTAGCGAAGAAGACGACGGAGTAACAGCATGCGGCGACAGTAGCGCCGATGAGGAATCTTATAACAGCGAAGAGTCTCGTGCCTGGTCGCCTTTCAAACAAAATACAAAGTTCAAACGAAAAGCCAGACATTATGCCGGGAATAAAAGAAGCGATGGCGTGAGATCCTGGAGTGCCAATTTAACAGTCCGGTACAACCAGGACAATCAGAGGGACTTCGAAGAGAGGGCTTCGGCGCAGATGGTATCGTTGCTCACGAAGAGGACCTCCATCGAATGTGGACTGCTGCCAAAGATAAATTCGCACGGCAAGCATCACGTCAACTCGTGGAATAATGCACAGCCACTGGGTATCGTATAAATGGACATATATTGTATGACAATTATAAAATATATAACGCTATCGATCGAGTATCATTTGTACTGCGTCCCTTCGGACATTAGTGTACTAATGCCACGACTCTTCTACAGGTGGGACGTACGTCAAGTTGGAAGCTGAGTTTCGAGAGCAGTTGGTTCAGTCGTACAAATTTAGAAATTCATCTCAAACCAAAGGATCAGGCCGTGTCAAATCATCAAAAATGCTCTAACGTACTTAACGAGTCCTATTGCCTGAATGCTATTCGACCACGTACCTCGATATTTATTAATGGCTAAGCACGTGCTCGCTGAATGACTTCTTTAACAGAAACGCACAGATCCGAACTGTCATTGTGAAAATTGTCTTTATTGTATAACTGTTACATATCTCTAATTGAAAATACGAATACTGTACTCGACGAAAAACTGTGTCTATTGGATTTTAGGATAGTAAGCGACTACGAGAACCAGTATGGTTGACAGACGGTAAAGAGCAATCTTTGGAAATATAATGATTTATTAAGCGATTCGTTGAATATACAGCTAGCAAGCGACAAAGATCAAAGTGGACGTCGACCGATCCTAAGTGCGTTCATGAGATCTTATCAGCGAAATCTTTTCCTCTCTTGCGTACTAATTAGATGATTGGTCGTTAATTGATAATGTACGATTTGGTATATTCGTGCTAAGATTTTCTAAAATCGATTATCTTTATAAGTTTTGCTACGCAGTCAATGACGAGTGCGTCACTTGCAAGTTTCAAATAGCAAGGTAAAAGATGATTTAAACATTGCGTTATACCTGCATGAAAATCTATTATGTATGCAATAAATAAAAAAAAAAACAAAGACAGAGAATTTGATTTTTCAATAAAAGATAGCCTAGTTTTCCTATTCAAATGCATTGGTACAAACACATTGTAATGGTATTGAAGTTGAATTTACAATACGTCAATTTCTTAGGTACAAATTATCATTAGGATATTCGTTATTTCAATAATTCACTATATCAATAATGAGTCTTACATATTAGTGAGTCCCAGCACACGTTATTTTGGTATGGCTAAGTACCATCTTTTTGTGGACAAATATATTTCAAAAAACGGAACATACAATGCACTATCTGTTAAGTTGATGCGGGACTTCATGACTGGAACGGCAAATTTCTTTAGTTTTAATATACCGCGTGTTGGAGATGCAATAAAATGATTTTCATCGATATTATGGAGGAATAAGTAGATATTAATTCGGTTACGAAATAATTTACATTCTTTCCATCGAAAGCTGGTGGCCGTATAAAACGATAAGAAACAATGAGATTGTGCAGTAATCGTAAGATGATACTCGCCAGTACCTGGAGTCTTCAGCGGATTTCATGAAAGCTTTCAGTTACGTGTCGAGGATTTGAGTGTCAAATTTAACAGAACTCGATTATTTAGTCTTACAGAAAATAATCCGCTTGTGGCTTTTTACTGGGGATACCTCTACTTTCTTGTGGCGCCGCTTCGAATATCGTAAAGTCCCTTTGGAGATGTTCATTTAGTTCTAATATGGCTGCTACGTTACCGCACCTGGAGGGAATGGAATAAAAATATTTCATTTTAATTAAGTTTAAAGTTTAAATTTGCAATTAAAGCAGTTAGCTAAAATCATTTACAAGGCTTTACCTGTAACAGTAATTAGGGGCCGACCAAACCGTCAGTACAGTTTCATTGAAATGCCACTTGTAACCTTCCATAACCAACTGATGTGCTCTACATATCATATCGATGTCATTTGCAGAATTAAATTGTGCTACAACATCACTACCAAATAAGTATCCAGCACCCCTGGGTGACACGCCCCATCCTTGGGTGTCCTCTGGGTCAGACCACAATAAATCGCACATTGGGCCGTCGTGAGGTACCTATTGAATTATTACAATTAGTCAGTTATTCTATGTTAATTATAAGTATCTTCGTAATCGAGGGAAACCTTTCGTAATCAAACTCACCTCTTGTTTTCTGTCGAGAGTCCGAATTTGGTCCAACGTTTGGATGCTGGGCGAGAGTCCTCCATGAACGCAAAAGATTTTTCCATCGACAATGGCCGATAGTGATAAGTAATCAAAGATCTCAGTGCAATAGCGCCAAACAGTGATACTACCATATTTGCGTAGACATTCATCATAGAAACCGTACACTTGTGTGATTTGTCGTGATTCATGATTCCCTCGTATTAGAGTGATTCTGTCAGGGTAACGAACCTGTAAATAGCGATAGGTTTACTTACTTGTTATTTCTTGACTCATATTGACATATTTATAGGGTGTAATTACCTTAAGCGCAAGAAGAAGGAGGAATGTCTCAACGCTATAAAATCCTCTATCAACGAAATCTCCCATGAATAAATAATTCGTCTCTGGGACATCACCACCGACTTTAAATAACTCTTTCAGATCATAAAACTGACCATGAATGTCTCCGCATACCTAGATCAATGTGAGATATTACAATTTTACATTATCATCCTAAAATAACATTAATGTAACAAAGCATATTATTGTAAAGTAACTCACCGTAACGGGAGAATCAACCCGCTGGACATTACTCTCTTCGATAAGAATCTCACGAGCCTTTGCACAAAGGGCTTTTACTTCTGCTTCCTTAATAATTTCACATTTCTTTAATTGTTCGATCTGCCGATCCAAATCACTGGAATCGGACATGACAGCAGCTATATCTTTTAGCTTGGACTGAAATCATAATAATACATATCAGTCAGCTTCATCTTGCAGTGTAATAACATCAGTTTTAAGCTTTCAAATAATCTAAGATAAAGGGATTTAGAACAAGTTTGTGAAGATAGATCAGATATAATGACACGATATTAAGAAATTTGATTATTGAAAAATTAATGATACAAATTTATATATACCTATTACTTCTTCTGAACAGTTTCAATATTTTGAAATTTATACTAGAAGAGCAAAATGTGCTCGTTACATTTCAGAATAATGATTATATACAAAGGTGAGATCGAGCAAGGTTATCAAATTTTTATGCTGCCTTGCAATAACCATGTCATATTATTATGTAAATATAAATACTTGATTAATGAAAACAAAAGACTGATCAAATAGTGTAAAAGAAAATCTTTATTAAATAGTAATTTGGATAGTTGCTAGCCTCTGAGCAGTAACTCGTCAGATAGAAAAATGTATAATATTATAGAAAAAGTTCTACACAAACAAGCAATTGAAGTCTACGTCAATATCCTTAACATGCAAAGATTTTTATCTACCATACCAGTTAAAAAGAATACGTTTTGAGGGACCAAAAACACTTCGTTCCACTAAAATTACGTGTTTAGAACGCACGTCGCTACAAGCTTCTGCCGGTCGCCATTACCATCCGACATTTTTGGAGCATCGCGCGCGTCTTTTGCCGCGGTTAAATTCAAATTGATCTTTTCAATATCCGGTTTCTCCAATATTTTTTCATAATTATAAAGCTAATAGTAATAAAGGTAATAGTAATGTAGTGACTGCTGATGGCAACTAAAAGATTTGCTCAATTTCGCCAAGTAGTAAATATTCCTTCTATCAACTTTCATTCTGTGAGGTCATTCAAGTCGTGAAATAAATAGGGAAGCCACTTTTATGAGAATTACTGGCGATTGCTCGGCACAGTAGACATGAAAAGTATATCGGAATAAAGGGCTTAGTATTGCTAATATGCCATATATTATATGCCACTTATTGAATACATGGGGGCTGGCTTTCTTTACTTAGGTATAGTATAATATCTCCTGAGTGATAGAATCCTCATACATATATCAATAAATTAAAATAGTATAGAAGGCTTGAGAGTTATGTCAAACTATTATAATACGTGAATGCCTCCTGCATTGTTATGCGAGATCAGTAAACCTTGTATTCAACAATAATCTGTTAGTAAGCATATTGAATTCACAGGAATCCATACTACGATTAACAATTCAAATACAGTGATAATTTTCCAAATTACGTTTAGACTTCTGAAAGTTAAGGTTTTATGTCATAACCATTTAAATTAATGTCAAAACTCCAATTACAAATACTTGGCATTTTTCATTACAAAGTGAAAAGTATATTATCAAGGTTTGACGTTGGGAAAACTGTTGACTAGTGTTGTCATGATTTTGCAAGCGCAAGGCATTTTGGGTAGCATCCGAAGCTCCCTAGTTCGGCGCCTCGTGAAGGCTTCAAGGCTTGGAGTTGCATTCGTCTGGCTGTGCGGCTGTCATCATCGTTCGTCGACGGGTGTTTCCAGGTTAACAGTGTCGTCGCCGTCCCATTTCCGACCGGAAAGAAACATCTATAATCAGTGTATTGTGAAGGTACCATTTCTGTGGTGTGCTGCGTCGTTGCTTTCCGGTTCCCTTGGAATTACACGAAATTTTAATCGGAGATGGGAAACTTCCACACTTGCGGCCCGAATGAAGCGCTCGTCGTATCAGGTAGGAAAGCATATTTAATTTTTCCTTTACTTTATTCACTTTATAATAATACTGTGCATGGAATGATTTATGCAATTAAACAATCATTTTCAGTAAACTATCTTAAAATAATTAAGTTGTAATGACGTCATTTGTCAAGGTTACACGCCAGTTTATACCGGCTTTTTTTACGTAACGGAAGCAATCCAAAGCGTATGGCCGGTTGCTGTTTTAACACATATTTTCCCTTGTTTAAATTTAGGCTAATGTCAATAAAAACAACAATACATAAACCAACCATTTTTCTATGTCAAGAGCATATACTTTTTATTAGATTCAATAGCATATTTTTCTTTTCAACATTGAGTGACAATTTATAATATATTACATTTTAAGGCTTCAGTAGTATTTATGACCAAAAATCAACAACCATTTGTCATGTAGTATATAAATAGTTTATTGAATTGATAGTCGTATGTTTTGTGTATTACTGCTTGGTCTATTTTGATATGAATTACATTAGATTTCCCCAAACGATACTTAATGGATTTAGTATATTGTTTCTCCTATATTAATTTTTTTTTGTGCATTTTTAATACTTCATATATGATCGTAATTGTCTTTTTAGGAGAAGTCTATATCGCTACATAGTGAATAATATGTCAGATACCCAGTTGTCAAGCTGTCGTAGTTTTGAAAGTTGAAATTTATTTTCATTTATTATTTTTTATACATATAGAATATATTTTTTATCAGGTGTAATATGAATAGACTATTAACCGTAATGAACTAGTCTCAAAATATTTTTCTCATAAATTTTAATTGGCTTAAGTACGATTTTGGCATGTTTTAGAACATTTGAAATTAGATGTTTATGATCTGATACAGAGAAATACTAGTTGAATTTAATATTGCTGTAAGGAAAAATCTTTATATTTTATAATTCATTATATTAGCAATTGTTTTGAAGATGGTTTTTTTTCTAGTTTTTACTTCAATTTTGTTGTTAAATTATATAACACGTGATATATGTTTGGTTATCACATGCTTCAGGCATGAAACTTATATTAACTTATCAGAATTTGCATGATACATTTGGCGAAGCAACAGTAAAGTTTAATTTATGAATTGTTGCATAAGAGGTGTATTCCTTCACATAACTTCCATCAAATACTTGCGTTTGTCTTCAACATATTTTAAAAACTGTAAAATCTTATGTATGAAAAGGCTTATACATAATTTCACATGCAGTTATTTTAAAAACTAAATGTTCATATCTTTAATTTGATAATTCCTTTTTTTAATAAATTTTTCCAGCATATATTTATATTTTTCGATTTTTTTCATTTGTATGACTTGCGTAATATTTGATCTTCACGAACATATACCTTGTAGCTTTGAGAAAAAAGTGATAAATAGTAAGTGATAAATGCAAGTTTAGTATAGTAAAAAGCATGTTCTAATTGATACGATCAGTAACGACTTTGGTAGTAATAGCTTGGATCAGTTACGTATAAATATTGTTCAAATATTACGTAAGTTCACACATTCATCCTTCATTCCATTATACATTATAATTTCCTACAGCCATTATTTCAAAATAATTATTAAACCTTCCACTTACTTAATATCTATCATTGTACATAAAAAAGAAGTTGGTAAGTTATACTTTTAGTACTCGATATAATTTTACAATATCATTGAATATGTATCATACTTAGTAGATGATTACAAGGAAGATTTAAAGATATTTGCATATATCATCATTGGAGGAGCAACTACATTAACAGATTTTCATATTATTACCTCTTATAATTTTTTGATATTTACTATTTACTGTGCGGGAAAATTCTGTATTCCATCTTATCGTCTTGCACTATTCGAGGGCAGTTAAGGCGGTAGGATCGTTTTTCTATAATATAAATTTTGTTCGCGAATAAACAGTATAACGCCATTCTCAAAGATACGTATATGCCGCACAGTAAATCGATTGAGCCATAAAATTAATGATTGTTTAATGTCCGTACTCAAGTATATCTCTTTGTATCTGCATGTTACGTTATTGACACTGCGTCAATCTCAGAAACGGGACGGTGAATATCTTTGAAACTTTGCACGCACGCACGATTGCGCACTAGCCAAAAGATATTATATTCTAGAAGGGTCAGTTTGATTTTTTTTTTTTTTTTTGATAGCCTCCTTCATGAATCGTATTCGTAAGACCTTACACGTATAAGAATGACAAGGAACTCGTGTGAGTTCGCAACACAACCTCAGCCAGTCTGTTACAGCGACGGAATTACAATCCGTTAGGAACATGGGCGTTATTCATTGCCAGACACGACGCCCAACTAGCGTCGCCAGTTATTTATTCGGGTTAGCTTCGCGCATCATTCACAGGTCGTAAAGTTAATGAGGGTTACGTACGAATGATCGTTATATAACATTTTATTTTTCAATGAGCACTAAGAATTTACGTCCTGGTTATCAGTTTCCTTTTCATATCACTTCGTACGAAGAATTATGCCTACTGACAATGAGCTGAATGCACTTTTTATAGAGAGTTCATTAAAATGATTTCATACGGTATGCAGTATTAATTTAAAAAAAAAAAATTGTATCTCTACCATAATATATACCTTTAGTATAAAGTCCCTCTAAAGTTATTTTACGGTGATAATGGTTGAGCGAAATTTGATCGAAGGATGATAATTTGTCTCAAGGACATCCTTGGTCAAAAACAATGTTTTAACGAATTCTATATTTGAAGTGCGCGAATCCCCAAAGTTCGCCCTAGCGTAGTAGATATTATTCGTTTAGTATAGCGTCTCATTCTAATCTCCGAAGGTCACTGATTAAGCGATGCACGTGATCTGGTTTAAACAAAAAAAAAAAATGAGACTCATCACGAAGTGGGGCGCGTTGAGAGCTGGATTGAGAAGATATTCTGGGCATGTGGGTGTATTCAAGCATGATTATCGAACCAATTGGTGAGTTTGAAAAGAAAAGAGGGAAAAAAGAAAAGGAAGAAATAGGACACGAAAGTTTATTAATCCAATTGTATACTTTTTGTTTTTATCCATTTCCCTTGATAATGTTTTTCCTCTTACGTTCACCTGAATTTGAAATAAATGTTTGCGGCGATGAGTCACTTCCGGACAATATAGGGTGTGTATAGGTTGTATGTGTGCTTCACTAGGCCACCCTCGAGTCTCTCTCGCTCTTTGAGTGTCGCGCGACGGGGGTAGGGAGTGCTGTGGTATCCATTGTTCCGATTCCCTTGGGGGATCCCGTAGCCAGATAGACCACGTAAAATGAATACCGAGGGTATCTTCGCGTGTCCACTCGCGACGAAGGCAGGGCGGCGGCTAAATACGTGTACAGTATGTAATACAGAGGGATCAATCGATATTTCATCCCCTTTATGAGAATTGTCCATTGCTTCGGGAGCAAGAGTTCTTTCATTTAATGATTTAAAGAATTCAGGGATTCGCGATTATTAATTCTTAGAGTAAGAGAGAAACCGCGTTTAGGCTGATTCGGGGACTCCCCTTGTACGGGGCACACAACAGTCGGGGAAACGACCCTCCGGGGTTGACACCCTTCGTCTGCTTGGTTTCGTGACGTCATTTAGTGCTACGGAACTTGCTGTGCTCTCGATCCCTTTCGAAGGATTGGAAGATCCGAGATTCTTTTTTTTTTTCTATGCATTTATTACGCACTTGGAAAACACAACTGGTGAAAGATCTGTACAAAATAAATGTAAAATGGTTTGTATGATTAAATAATTGCGTAAATTAAATTAAGGAAATTAACGGCGAGGCTTGTGCGTGCAACTTTATGACATGCACGATGATTACATTTTGGTATTGATAACGATAACTCATAGTGCGCATATTTACATTGCTATACGAATGAGGAAAGGTAAACAGCCAAAAAGATCGTATAGAAAATATTGAAACGATTAATTAGATTAGTCCTTTTACAGACTATGTGATTTATCTCGCTCCTGATTTGATTGCATCGGATATTCGATTTTGTGATATCTTTTTCGCTGCGCCATCCCACGTTTCCTTAACGAGATCAGCTGCTTTCTCGCCAATCATGTAGATGGCAGCATTGATGTGTCCAGTCGGCATGGCAGGGATGATCGAGGCATCGGCAACCCGTAGCCTCTCTATTCCGTAAACTCTTAGGCTGGGGTCGACGACAGCGTCGGGATCTGTTTCCGGTCCCATTTTGGCAGTTCCGATCTCGTGGTTCATCATGGACGGCAGGTGCCTTATCGCGCAACGCCAGTAATCGTCGGAGCCAAATTCCAGGTGTTGGCATCCGGGAATCTTGATGTCGTGAATTCTGGTGCCGTAGGCCCGGAAGGGTTCGGCAAGGGATACGTTGATCGCGTGCTTGACGCCCTCGAGAAGAATCTCAAGGTCCGCAGGATGCGTAAAGAAGTTGGGCTCCATGATGGGCCAGTGAAACGGGTCCTTTGACTTCAGAGTGAGACGACCGACGCTTCTGGGATTCTGGACGATCGGCCAAATCGACCATGCGTCTTGATTCTCAATGGGCTTGTAGACCGCGTCGTAGAGTTCATCGGTAATTCCAAGAGCTCGCCTGAGCGTGACGCCATTGTCGGAATGCAGGGATCCGGACGCGAAGAGCAGCTCCACGTCCGGTCTAGGATCCGGGGCGTATTTCGTTCTCACGAAGGCCAGCGCCTCGGCGCCACCGGGTATCGACGCCGGGCCGCTCCTCTCGAAGATGTACTCGAGGAGGACGCTCGGGCTGGCTATCCTGCTCTGCAGCAAGCTCACGCTCTGGTTGACCATGAAGGTCAGACCCAGGAACCCAACGTGCTCGTACATGTTGTAGCCAACTTTGGAGTCCTTGATCACCTCTATTCCCAGCTGGCTCAAGTGATCCTTTGGACCGATTCCTGAGAGCATCAGCAGCTTGGCCGTGTCTATCGTTCCGGCCGAGAGGATCACCTCCTTCGAACATCGCACCTTGTACCACTTCCGGTCCTTCACGTACTTGACGCCGTAAGCTCGCTTGGCCTTGTCTATCAGCACTTCCGTAACCCGCGCTCCCGTCACGATGTCCAAGTTTGCTCTCTTCTCGCTCAGATACGCCTTCGCCGCGCTGCATCTGCTACCTCTGTCCATGTTTGCTTGGATATACGAGAAGCCTATCTGCTCCTGCCCGTTGTAATCCAATATCCTGTAGCCCAGACTTTTTCCGGCTTTTAAAAACGCTTTCGACAACTCCGAGTGATACGGCACGTATTCCACGCACAGCTTTCCATCACGACCGTGATATTTGGTGTCGTTTATGCCTGAAATTAAAGAATCATTTTCGAATCTCAATGCAATACGAATCTCGAATTATAAATTACTCGAGCGAGTGTACAATCACCTGGGACCTTGAATCTTTCGCTCTTTTTGAAATACGGCAAAACTTCCTCGTAGGACCAGCCGGTATTTCCGAGCTCGGCCCAGTGGTCGTAGTCCAGCTTGTTGCCCCGGGTGTGGATCATGTAGTTGAGGGTGCTGGTGCCACCTAGGGACTTTCCTCTGGGCCATGGACACTGTCGATTGTTCATCCCTAGACATGCGTTCTTCTGAGGCTCCACTTTGTATCCCCAGTTGTAATCGGTCAGCTGGAAGTAGCTTACCAGGACCGGGATCTGGTTCAGGACTCCCTCGGGACTTCCTGCTTCCAATAGAAGGACCTTCCATTCTTTATTTTCCGAAAGACGATTCGCCAGCACGGATCCTCCCGAGCCCGCTCCGACCACGATGAAGTCGTACCTTGCAGCGTTCGGATCGAATAGCGTTATCAGCTCGTCATTTGCGTCCCTGTAGCTTCTTAGCAGATTCAAAAATGTCTGCGCTCTCAATGGCTGGATGATCGTCACGGCTAGCGTTACCAGTATTAGCAAAAGTCTTACAGTCCTTGCCATTTTTTTACTGTAAATGCAAAAATCTTCAAGTTAGCTCAGATTACTTAAGACTTGTTACAAAAAAATATCTTTTTCACACTCATTTTACGTGAATTCTCTATATCAGGTCTCGCGTCGATCACTTAAACCCGTTACGGACATGTTACGCTAGGTCAGTGCTACCGTTATCTTGGTCCTCCGATATCAAATGAATTTTCTTTTTCTTTCTTGCGTCCCACTGCACCGGGCTACTGCATCGACCTTACGGCTTATACGTATATGCACATTGCGCAGTGTGTCGATTGATATAAAAATTTCTCCTTACACATCTACGCGTATTCACTTTCACTGCACTTCATTCATAAGGTTAACCCAGTCCTTGTCATCCATATTGATGATTAATAGTCGGTTAAGCCCGAGAATCACGATACTTGAGATTACGAAACACCGTTACACTTATGACCGTTTATTGATAAGGATAAGGATAATCATATGAAAAGTACACGAGACAATGGAAGTTTGGGTATCTGCCAATATTGGCTTTACCTACGACAGCATTCTGCAGTATAATATTGAAATTAATATTTGACTGCTGTTTTTATTTTTTTTATTTTTATATATCAATTTTCAAATTATAATCATCGCACTCCGTAGAATGACATGGGATAAGTATCATTATATTTGTGATTCAGGGAGTCCTTTCGTATTTCCAGCTAATCAAGTTTATCAAGGGCAATTAATAAATAGCGTCTCGTAGACTTACTGATCTTGTTTCGTAGTATTCTGCGCGCCTTCCAAGGATGTCCAGTTTTCGCAATTTCACAGTCGAAGCTGCTGAAACCCGCGAACGTAATGCGCTCTGCGCGCCTGACCGGCGCTGACTGTTACTCGCTGCTCTCGAGAAGTTAACTCGAGAAATGACGCTTTCACGAGATACTCACGTAATGGGTTCTGTGTTATTCTCATACCTGAAAGAGACGGGCTGGACATTTCTTCTTCGTACGTGTCAATTGCCTGGTCTGACTGATCAGTTGTGTTATTAAAATTTTTACAAGTCCGCTCCCTCTCCCCTCTCCCCCCAATGCCTTTACGATACGCTTGGGTATTCGCCATATGATTTTCTTATATTATCTCGCCACTGTGCCGAACGACTGACGTCTTTAGTTTTTATTGTCATTCAAATTCGTACATTTTTTTTTACATTACATTGAACCGCAGATTATGGTTGGGAGGATCGCATGCTTCTCTTGGGCAGGATTCGCTTTCTCAGATAAAAAATGTTGCACGTGCGTGACGCCGAGTGGGTGGGAGGGCCGATCCCCGAACGAGAGAGCTCGTAATTTTCTGGTTCGCCGTTAGCAATGGGATTTTCTTTTCCTCTCGGTTTGACATTTTTCTGCAGTAAAATGACGGAAGATATTTTCTTCTTCCGGGAGGTTAAGAGAAAAACGGGAAGTACGACTTCACGTGCGATTCCACGTCTCTCGGGCTTTTCGGTTTTCACTTGCTCATGCTACTCGTGCTTTCTTTTCTTACTTCCTTATTGAGCCATTATACCGCTGAATTTATTTTAACCAACGCAACTTCCAATGGATAGAAGTGCCGAACGATCCTCCACTGTTGAAATAGTCTCGCGGACTTTCACAGCTGGTACAGCGTGGACGTTTATGGGTGTATGGTCCAGGCAATCTTCGTGAGATTAAAATATTACGAGGTACGCCTTTCGAGTTTTCACGTAATCGTACACGTTGTTTCACTAATCGTATCATTGGGTGTCATTAATTCGAAAAAAAAAAAAAAACTATTCAATGAAAGACAACTTTAGTTCGGTAGAAATTCCATTAAAATCTATCTATCCATCGTGATTATATACATAAATATTAATTATAATTTTATTGTCATTCAAACTAAATCCAACTGTCAAGTGCGATTGTTTACTTGGAAATATATATATTTTTAAATTTATTTATTACGATTTTAAATTTTCTGAAAAACAAGCGTTTTTCATTTACACGTCGTATATTCTTATGTATTAACATACTAGGCGTATAGGAAAACCAGTAAAGAGTTATATCCGATGGATATTTCAAATATGTTTTTTTTTTGTTATATGTAAATTATATATATAGTCTCGGGTGAGAGGGGCAAGCACGTGTGTTTCTGAAGACGATGATGACGCTCTAATTAATTCTTATCAAGCAGTATATATGATAATGAACACAGTGACCCCCCGATTCTTCGCGGTTTATGGAAAGTTTTCTACGGTCACTGTCGCCACGCATGTAAACATAACCGTTGCGTAAGGGACGAATCGGCGATCCGCGAGAGTCGTTACGTTTTCGCCTGGTCACGACTTTCACCAGGAAATTTTCGAAACTCCTAGCCGCCAAAGAATTTAGTTGCAGAAGCTGTCACGCGATCTGTAGCTTCGATCCAATAATGTATATCATAGTAATGACAGATCTGTATCCTGCATCGTGATGAGACCCTTTTACTATGGCAATGTCAGCCGTGAGTTCTATTTGGAATTAAAGAGAGAAAAAAAAAAATTAGCCGCAGAACAAGAACCAATGCGAGCGAAAGGTTCACGGATTGGACTAATGCATAGACACAGATTTCATAGTGAACGAGAATTACGTTACCTTGATCCGCTTGCGCATAAAGTTAATGCAGTTGCTTAACTTATTCCAGTTTCATTATTTAATTATACAAATGTTTTTTTTTTTTTTTTTTTTTTAAAATGAATTTACATTTTTCTAGCGCTCGTACAATTTATTCGTTCGCTGAAATAAAAAATGAAAATTTACATCAAACCGCATTTCGTGGAAGCGTATGGTTGCTGTACGTGTAATTTAATAATTACTGTAGGACTTTACTAATGGTATGTAAGGACAATTTTAAAATACAAGTCTTCCTGGTGGAAATTAAACGACACGCCGATAATTAGCGTCACGATAGGCTATCGTGTCGAGGATGATAATTGATCAATTGTTCTTGCGTCATTAAGTGGAATTGGAGGCAATAACGATACGGTTGTTTATTGTAAACCTGTTATAATTATCCCTTACGGGTCTTCCGCTTCGTTGGTCAATTGTGACATTTTTCCAAGGGAATCAATACGTCTGTGATACTTTGTTTTGGCTCGTGGCAAAATTTCGGACTTTTGACATTTGGAAAGACGTTACTTACGTATACGGGTAATTTGGCTTGCGCCTACTGGTGGGCAACCTGCGATGCTAAGGAGCACGTGGTCCTGACGGGTTGCCTACTGCGAGGCGCAGGCTGTTGCACGTGGATTGGCGAATGCTGGTACAATTGGAATTCTAATGCACGCATATTTATTGAGTTCTTTTCGACGCTCGTAATAAGCGTACGTATAACGAGTAACGGGTGACTTTTAAAGTGAGAAAAGTTATAGATTATGAAAGTCACAGTGCGATGATGTGCGTGGCTGGAAATAAGACAATAAAACGACTTCTTTTTAATCAGTCACGATGCACTGAGACTCGGTACGTCCTGCATCCAACAATTTTACTGCAGGCATCCGATGACAATGTCAGAGGTATTATTTCAATTCTCGGATTCCTCGTCGACGTTTATTCCTTATCACGGGTATCGGCGTGACAGATTTCGGATTTACCTACTGCGACGGATCTTTATTTTTTTTCATATTGCAGCTTTCAGTTAGCGCGTGAGCGTTCTCAGCGAGTGGCATCTAACAGGCATGTCTTCGACTGGCCTCAGTCTGCCCACCGAGATGGAAATTCAGAGTTCTCGAGTGCCTACCGTTTCCGTAGACGCCTCGCTGTGATTGGTCAACTTTGACCTGCTTTCATTGAGAAACTAAGAAATTCCGAAGAAAAGGAAGATCATTTTCGTGATCTACGAAGCCACCCGCACGCCCCCAAATCCCGTAGGTCAGGTACGGAACGTCCTGTATATGCAACAGCGAGAACAAGTACAAGAATGATAACAACAGTTTGCGTGAATCATGATAATATAATTATTGATATAATCGTTGCACATTATTTTAATGAAATCAGAACAATTAACTATCCTCGTGATTTAATTAATTCTTATAATTAATTCCTAAGTTAGTTTACGTATCGGCATTCGCGGATTTACGATGCACTGCAATTTTTTATCGAGCTTTAATTGATAGGTTTTCCAATCGTTAAAACGTAACGATGGAATTATTTATTGTATTTTATAATTTCTTCCCATTATCATGATCACCGCGTTAGTCGGGAAGTTTGCATATGCATATTCGTTGGTTGGTTTCTTTTTTTCATTTTTTTTTTGCATATCCATGTTTTTTCTACTTTTCTTGTACGAAAATACACGATACGAGAAAAAGTAGGATAGTATAGTTCGTTATTAGATTTAATTGTTTTCAACAAATACTTACGGCTAGCACGATAACGCGACAAACGCAGAATGTCTCTCGTAGCTACAGTCGTTGTTACCGAGCAATGGCAACGGTACCAGATTTAGATTCGACTTTGTAATATTACACGTTACTTATACATACAGGCACAATAATGCAGCTCGATTCCCCTTGCGATTTCACTTTAAAGGATTTGTATGCAAACGAAAACACATTGTCACTGAATGCGTAGAACATTCGGTGACACGTGTGCTGAATCACTGACATCCCGACGTCCATTGGCGACCTCATCTGGTTATCATCATGGAAGTGGATCCGTGGGATAACCCCAGTCCATCTTGACCATGTCTGCCAACTTTTCGGCTATCATGTAAGTCGGTACATTTAAATGACCCGATGGAATCTCGGGCATTATAGACGCATCCGCCACTCGAAGTCCTTCGATACCTATCACCTGAAAGATATCGAGACAAGAGATAACGTGGGGTGGAAAGTTGATTAGGCGATAAAAAATAATTATTATTGACATCAATTAAAGATACCTGTAGTCTCGGGTTAACAACAGCCGTGGGATCTTTCTCAGCTCCCATTTTGCAGGTGCCAGAATAATGGTAGATGTTCGCGGTCAAAGTGCGAAGCGCACATTCCCAATAGAGATCCGAGCCATACTCGTGCTCCCGGCAGAGCGGATGTATGACGTCAACCAATCGGGAGCCGAGTCTGCGCATCGCGCGGGTCTTGCTCAAAGCTATGGCGGCCCTGATGCCCGCCGTGAGGACCCTCACGTCGTCAGGGTCATCCATGTAGTTCGGTATGATCCTGGGCTTGCTGAAGACGCTCTTGTCCCTTAGAAGTATCCGACCGCGACTTTTGGGCCTGAGGATCATCGGCGCGGCCGTCCACGAGTAATGTCCTTCGTACTTGGCAAAATTTGCTCTCCATAATTCATCAGTTATGCCAATCCCATAACGCAACGATGGATCGGACATAAAGGAGGCACTGAGGAACAGGAGTTCCAGGTCAGGATAATCTTCCGTACCCGGCCTGCTACTGACGTCCAGGAAGGCCAGAGCTTCGCAGCCTCCCGGTACAGACAAGGGACCGGTTCTCGTATTGAGATAATCGCGCAGATACGGTTTCAATGGATTGATTATGTCCTTGGTCAAAATCGATATCGGCTTATCGATCAGGAAGGCCAATCCGCCGTAGGCTATGTGATCCTGAAAATTTTCACCTACCGGAGCGTCCTGGACCGGCTCTATGTCCATCTCCCGAAGATGAGCCTTGGGACCGATCCCCGACAACATCAACAACTGGGGCGATCCTATCGCGCCTGCGCACAAGATCACTTCCTTCTTCGCTCTCGCGACTATTTCTCTCTGGTGCTTCAAGAACTTCACGCCGTAGGCTCTCTTGCTCGGTTTGTCTATTAGGATCTCACTGACCAGGCTCTTCTTGGTGACGAAGAGGTTCTTCCTGTTCCTCGCCGGATGTAGGTAAGCTCTGTTGCTGCTCATGCGCATACCGTTCTTCGTGGTCGTTTGAACGTAGGAGAATCCAGTCTGATTCCTGCCGTTGTAGTCGAGGACCTTGAATCCCTCCTCGATGCCAGCTTCCACGAAACTCTCGGCAGCAGGCGTGTGATAAGGGACGTAATCGATGTTGACAGGTCCACGCGTGCCGTGCATATCCGTATCCTGTCTAAATCCTGGAATCGCCAGAGTTTCCAGTTTCTTGAAGTACGGCAAGACGTCGGCATAGGACCAGTTGTGGTTCCCGAGGTCAGCCCAGCGGTCGTAATCCTTGGGGTTGCCCCTTGTCGCTATCATGTAATTGAGGACGCTACTTCCGCCCATGACCTTTCCTCTTGGCAGGTTGCAGCTGCGATCCTTCATCCCCAGGCAATACTTGTCCGACGGTTCGGTCTTGTATTTCCAGTTGACGTCGCTGCTGAACTGAAGGTAGTTCACCGGAAGAGGAACGTCCATCACCAGGTTCTCGTCCCCTCCAGCCTCGATCAGCAGGACGCTAATGCCTGGAATCTCGGTGAGTCTGGAGGCCACCGTTGCACCAGCAGTTCCGGCTCCGATCACGACGAAGTCGTATTCCGTGAACGACGCTGGGGTCGTGTCTCTCGTTTCCTCGTTCCTGAATCTCTCGCTCTCTTGGAGGAAGTTGCTGAATCCACGGGACAGGCGCGTCAGGCTTTCCAGGAATGGCACCCTCTCCGTGTATTTTCCATAGAGGCTACCGTGGAACTCCGTACTCCCACCACTTCCGGAACTGAGGAACGCGAACGCAACCACCCGGAGGATCCTCAGAGGGAATCCCCGACCTGGCAACCTGGACCCACGCATTTTCCACCTCTGTCCAGCGACCTATGCGTCGCGCCTGTTCCTTGTCTATTCGCTGCGGCCGAACGATCAAGTCGAGTCGCTCGCTGGGATCACGTTGTTATACCTTCTGCCGGTGACTCTATTGCATGTATATATAGCCATCCTCGTACACGTGATTACTCGCGATCTTACGTCATTCAGAAATTGTGTATTTACATCGTACGGATATCCAGGCTGCGTATGAAAATGTACCTCTTGCGACACTGTAGGAAAAGTTCGCAGTTTGTGCACCAAAATCAAGCACGAAATGGCCGATTCTTGATAACTTCAGACATTCCCGCACGTGTCCGTGCGGGAATGTTATGATTCCCGCACAATCGAACTTATCAAGAATCGGTCATTTCGTGTTGCAAAAAATAGTACATGATACGCGTGCGGGTTTATAATTCCTCTGCGACGTTTGCCGTCCGAGCGAAGCGAGCGTGGCAAACGTCACACTCCTCAGGAATCACCGACTTTCCGCACTTGTGTATCGTAACGTACTATTTTCGTTAAGGAGGCTGCGTTCGCGGATCTTTCGAGCGACCTAAATTTTAATCTTCATCTCATTTTATTCCATTTATCGTTTATTTTCTCTTGAACTTCATCGCCACGTTGTTATATAAAAACTTGTTTTCTTCTAAAATTTATTCTTCTACCCTCCCCCAACCCCCAACCCTAGATTAATCGTTTGCTTAACCTTCAATATGAACGCGCGGGAACAATATTCGTAGAATTTAATTCGAATTGAAAATAATTATAGACACAAAAGAATTGGTAAAAAGACCGTTTAATCGTCTCGAATGATTTATCAATGTCAGTAATGCCGTTATAAATACGCAATTCGTTGGAATCAGTGTATAATCAATCAAACTGAGAAAAAGAAGATGGTCGTGCGAATTAAAAATTTGGCAGTCGCTTAATTGCCAAAAGTAATGATGAATCTGAAGATTTTATTTAATTTTTTGTTTTGCAAAATTAAATTCAGCAAAAAAACTTTTCAACAGTCCCACCACGATATTATGATTGTTATTATGGACAACTGTAACATCGTAACAACGTGGTATCCATGAGTTTCATGCTTCGTACAATCAATCGTGTTTTAAAGTCCGTCAACGATGTTCGTAGCTCGCCGATTCAATTCGATAATTCAATTTTTCGAATTTATCCCTTCCCGCGAATCCTCGCGTTGCATAAGAATTTCATGATAATCTATTGGTGACTATGCACTCAGATTTCAGCATCGACCGATTCATTCTATTCGCGTTTACCGATTACTCAATGTTTCGATACACGATTTTTTTTTTACGGACGTCCTCGTTTTCGGTTTACGAGTCAACGCAACTTCGACATATACGACATAGTTCACCCTATCGGTCGAATTGATAATTTTTATAATTTTTTTACAAACCTTATAAGACAGACGTAAATTAGAAAATTTTTTCTAATTAATTTTTATGGCTCAGTTCAAAAGTATGATTTTTCGATCGATACACCGATTTTTTTTTTCCGATTACCTGCTGCTCGTGAATCACTAATTTGACGTGTCACGTGCGTGATATAATTTCTTGGATTTTTTGACGTCACCTTATCGCGTTTCGCATTCACAAAATTTTCACCTGTCACGAACAATCCTTTAGACTCGCATCACTCTTTAGAATTGTTGGCTCCATTGATTCTTTTTCGATCGATACTCGCGACTATTGGCAACAAGTATTTCCACGGGCAAAGAATTTCCCGAATTCGAGAGAATCGAGAGAGAACGAGGAACGGGACTTTGCCACTGGTTGATATCGGTCTGCTGTGCGTAGGGTAAACGAAATGCGGATCCTCGGGTTATGTAACAGTGCGGAGTCTTTACAGCTGATCGAGCGTTCTTTCAATTGACGTATTACGTATGACAATAACACTTGCTTACGAATTCGGAGGAGTTTACAAATTCGAAGTGTAAATTCGTCATATTTACAAATTGCTTCACCATAGGATTTCCGGATTCTTCCTGCGCTTAAGGTGATTCTTGCGGTACTTTGGAGTCAAGTGGGCGACTATTTCTACGAGTAAGAAATATGTCTCGTTGTTAGGTTAGGTTGGGTCATACTTAGATGGAACTAGTCTTTCTGCCGTTTTCACCTTTATTGTCCTTAATTTTTCTGTTTCTCGCATAATTTTATTCTTCAAATTGCCACTCCGACCAGTCACGTCTCTCTTCTCTCTATCGACAGTGGCTCTTTCCATCTGCGTCTTCGAAATCGAATCATTCGCCTGTTAGGAAATCACAGGTAATCTTGTAAGCTTTACACGCAATGGACTTGCCATAGGAATACAAATGAATTGCAGATTAATAATATTCAAAGTCCAGTGACAATGGATTTCCTGAACGTACCAGCCATGCAGCCTATAATTTAAATACGTCTCTATTCTCCCTACTTGCCATTGTTCCAGTGAAATTACAATTAGCCACTTTTTAATTCAATACAACTAACACCTCTTGATGCACCAGGTGCAAGAGTTAACTTGATCCGACTTGTAGGAAAAGTCCGTTGCGTCATCTTGGTGGGGAATAGAAATAGATAATTTTGAGATTTTTTTTTTTTCAAAAATATTGCCAAACAGCCAACGTCGATCGCTGATCGACATAGAATAATTTTTTTGGGTTTTTTTATTCGATTCTAGCCACTGACTTTGTAATTTTATAATCAATGTTTTTACAGGTATTTAACCTTCCGGGTAAATGCGCATTCGCACGAAAATTGCGTGAACGAGTAATAAAGTGAATTGGCTGAATCAGGGCGACGAGTGACGATTGAGATAGCTACGGATTAATTGGATGACATTTAATCGTGGCATTCTTAGAATCCAATACGACGCAACTTAATCGTCAGACATGGAAGCAGCTGCAGCTGCACCTTTGCGCGACTCTCCTTGCTTTATTTTGTCAATTGTATTTTGCGCCTGGACAATTACAAAGACGGTTTAGTGATTTAGAATTGTTAATTCGAGATAGAAACGAGATAGGAATGTCTGAGGCCCATTTATTGTATTTCTGATAGTCAAGAACTTTGGAAATTTAACACTGCGGGCACATTTTGGCTTAAGTAGCTGCGAATTCCATCGCGAATGCCACGATGAATAGATCGTGATTAGTTGTTGGTTATTTGGAGAAAATCGGAAAAACTCCATGTCAGGCATGTCTCGTGTCTTCACCCATTAAGAGCTAAACAGTCGCAGTTGGTACCAGCTTTAAATTTGACCTAGGAAGCAGCTTGACTTCCCTCTCGATCTCGTTGATTATCTATGACGGAAGTGGATCCGTGGGATAACCCCAGTCCTGCTTGATCATGTCTGCCAATTTTTCGGCTATCATGTAAACTGGTACACTCAGGTGGCCCGATGGAATTTCAGGAATTATAGACGCGTCCACCACTCGAAGTCCTTCGATACCGATTACCTGAAAGATCAAGAGTGTTCAGTGATGTCTTAGGGTCCATCCCTGTAAAATGAAACTGCTTAAAGCAATGGCTGTAGTCAAAGTTACCTTTAGTCTAGGATCGACAACGGCCGTCGTGTCGTTCCGCGGTCCCATTTTGCAGGTGCCAGAGTAATGATAGAGGTTCAAGGTCAAAGTGCGCAACGCACATTCCCAATAGGAATCTGAGTTGAACGGATGCTGCTTGCAGGGCGGAAGCACAACGTCGATCAGTCGCGAGCCAAGCTTGCGCATTGGCTCCGTTTCGCTCAGAGCAATGGTGGCTCTGATCCCAGCTATGAGGACCCTGACGTCATCAGGGTCATCCAGGTAGTTCGTTATGATCTTGGGCTTGCTGGAGATGCGCTTGTCCCTGAGACGTATGAGACCTCGACTCTTGGGTCTGAGGATTATCGGCGTGACCATCCAGGAATGGTGTCCTTCGTACTTGGCAAACGTTTCTTTCCACAATTCATCGGTGATACCGAATGTCTTTCGGACTATTGGATCACCGAGAAGAGAACTGCTGAACTGCAGTAGCTCCATGTCAGGATAATCCTTTGTTTCCGGTGTGCCACTGACGTCGATGAAGGCCACAGCCTCGGTTGCTCCTGGTATAGTCAATGGACCAGTTCTCGAAGTCACGTACTCACAGACGTATCCTTTGGTTGGATCGAGAATATCTTTTGTTAAAATCGATACCGGTTCGTCGATCAGAAATATCAGAGCGGCGTAGGACACGTGATCCTGAAAATTGTCACCAACCGGAGCGTCCTGGATCGGCTCTATTCCCATTTCCTTAAGATGATCCCGAGGACCGACTCCCGACAGCATCAGCAGCTGCGGTGACCCTATTGCGCCTGCGCACAAGATCACTTCCTTCCTCGCCAGAACCTTGATCTCTTTCAGTATCTTCCGGAACTTTACGCCGTAGGCTCTCTTGGTGATTTTGTCTATTAAAATTTCACTGACCAAGCTGTGCTTCGATACCACCAGGTTCTTCCGGTTCCTAGCTGGACGCACGTAGGCCCTGTTACTGCTCATGCGCTCGCCGTTCTTCATGGTCGCCTGGTCGTAGGAGAATCCAGTCTGGTTCCTCCCGTTGTAGTCTAGAATATCGTATCCCATCCTGACGCCAGCTTCCACGAAACCTTCGGAAATAGGCGTCCGATAAGGAGGATGAATGATGCTGACTGGTCCATTCGTGTTGTGAAATTTCGTATCCCCGTTAAGTTCTGGAATGTCTAAGCCTTCCATTTTCTTGAAGTAAGGCAAGACGTCTTCGTAGGACCAGCCGTCATTGCCCAGCTCAGCCCACCGGTCGTAGTCCTTCCGGTTGGCCCTAGTCGCCACCATGTAATTGAGAATGCTGCTGCCCCCCATCACTTTTCCCCTGGGTAATTTGCATTTTCGATCCTTCATCCCCAGGCAATACGTGTCCGAAGGTTCGCTCTCGTACTTCCAATTGATGGAGCTCAGCATCTGCAGGTAGTGGGGCATAAAAGGAACGTCCATCACGGCGTTCTCTTCTCCTCCAGCCTCGAGCAGGAGGACGCTAACTTCCGGTATCTCCGAGAGTCTAGCGGCTACGGCGGCACCACCGACTCCGGCGCCGATCACGATGAAGTCGTATTCCGCGGAAGAGTCCGGCGTCGTGTCCAGGACTTCCTCTTTGGCAGAGTCATCCGGGATCAGTTTGCTTACATTGTAGGGCAGGTCGATCAGGTCCTTCAGTTCGTCCTTGATCCCATCAGCGAGAGAGCCCAGTGACCCGAGCGCGACCAGGTAGAGGATCCTGGAACTGAATCCTAGGCTACGCATCCTGTCCAGTCGATGTGGAACCCTCGTGGACACCCTGGTCGCCAGCCGGTCATCCGGTAATTGTCAACATCCACAGGAACAGCTGATCCTGGCTTCCAAGAACCTTCAGTGCTGAACGATACGGTGTACTCGTGATAATTCAGGAGAACGCAAACGCGACTTTCCCTTGGCTGGACCACCACCCTGCGAATGACGCTACCGATTTCCAAATTGGCGCAGCTTCTCAGGAGACGCACCTTAATGGCACCTGGTCTAATCAGATTCGCGTTTAGATCTGCCACCTCGGAGCGCTCGCGCTCTTCACTCGTCTTGACCACCTCGATATCTTTCATAGCTCTACTGACCGCTCCAGTCTTATCTTCAGCAAGTGGTAATCGCGTCCACTTCTGCTCCCCCTACCCCCTCTGTCCCCTCTACTTCGCAAGTCCTACCAGGCACTGTGCCAACGAGCTTCGTAGCTGGGATCTTTCGGAGCTTGTACTTTTGGCCAGTCTTGTTGAAACTTTTCAGATCCGTTTGACGATACCAAAACAAAGATAAGCGTTCGCGGCCACCGCTTGCGGCTGATGTAAAATTTTGATTGACAATATTGGACGAGACGTGGATGGACGTTACATGTTCAGATCCACGTCCAAGAGGCAAGAGGACTCTCCGATTCCTCAACTTTGCTTCTTTCGTAGTCCTGGCCATGTCCTATGGGAACATGTGAGGCAGGATTGGTATCGATCATTGTGATCACATAGCTCTTATGAGATTCGAATATTCGTTAATATACGTTCAATTGTACACTAGTTCGAAACCATTGTCTTCCTAATTATAATGTAATAGCGTTAATTTACGACGCTATTTTTGAGGTTCATTTTTGCCTTTCGCTGTACGTCTCTTTCTTTTTAAATGTATAAAAGTATCATTATCCTCGGTATATTCTTTGCGCGGGATTTCTTAGCGCGCAGAACGCAGAATGCTTTATTTTTTAAGCTGCACAATTAATTTTATCATGTTTGAGTTATCTGCAATATTCTCGACGCGTATTTACTTTTTGTATTGCGAAGCGGCACACTCTTGCTACAAACAATGCAGATTGCGACGAAGAAGGAACAGAGGTGACGTACGTTTTTGTTTTGTAACGTGAATTTTATTATTTTTACAAAAATTCTCTATTCAACACTTATACTTAGTCTATACTACTTAGTATTTAACCTAAATATTTGAGTAGTTAAGGAAAAAAAAAAAAAGCGAAACAATCGCAGATTCTCGACTACAATGGCTCATCAGCCATTAATCTCCGCTTGGCAACCTTTTTTTTCCCTAATTTGACTGCATCCAACAAAAAGACTGAACTGAGACAGCGAACGCATTCGATTTGTCGATCGATCCTGAATATTGCAACAGCTGTCAAAGTTGAGCAGTTAAATGAGTTTGCTTGTGTCTGTTGAACACAGCCAATGGATCACCGCCTGGCACAATAATTATTGCAATTTCGCATAATATCAGAATTACGGGACAAAGTAATTTTTCATCCTGGACAATTGATCGAGGTGAGTTTTGTTTGTCACGTTCAAAAATTACTTTCTTACGTAAAACAGAGATTTGAGAGTAACAACATCGTTAATCACTATGCCTACGTTATGGCACGCAATGACACTTGGGTGTGCAGAACTCTTAAAATATATTTGCATTCGTATGAAAATTTACACCGTGAACGTCCCAAGATATTATCGAAACTTCATTCTCGTTGGAAGAGCAAACGTCTTTCGTATGAAATCAGTGACGAAAATTCTTCGTGAAGTTAGGATAAATAATCTCTATGAGAAATTCGATCGGCGCCTGAAGTACTGGAACCGTTATCCGCGCATGCGCAGATTGGCTTCTCCAAGCTACAGGTTAATCGACAATTGACAATAATTGAGAATGATAGGAAGCATCATCTAGCATTGGTCGATAGCCAGTCGTTCTTAATTAGGTCAGCACCTTTCTCAGCAATCATGATAACAGGAGCGTTCGTATTTCCGCTAGAAATGGTGGGCATGATGGACGTGTCGATTACTCTCAAGCCGCGGACCCCGTAGACCCTGAGCTTGTGATCGACGACTGCACTTGGATCGGTAGGCGGTCCCATTTTGGCAGTTCCGACGGGATGATAAATCGTCATAGAAATATGACGAATGTGACACTCCCAATAGGCGTCGGAGGCGAATTTGAAACGTCTGCATCCAGGAATCTTGGCTCGATGAATTCGCGTGCCAAACTGCTTGAACGCCTTGGCCTCGCTGACCTTCATGGCGATTTTGGCACCCTCGACGAGCGTCGCGACGTCGAAGGGATCGGCAAAGTAATTCGCATCGATTATGGGACTTTGAAACGGATCGGCGCTCCTCAGTCTGACGGTGCCTCTGGACCTGGGTCTTAGCAGCAGGGGTATGATGGTCCAGGCGTCCTTATTGGCGATGGGCTTGTAAACGGCGTCGTAAACTTCGTCCGTGATGCCCAGAACTTTGCGCACCTGAAGACCGCCGTCGGAATTAATCGAGGCCGGGGCCATGTGGAATTGGACGTCGGGATAGGTCCCAGAGGCGTTGGCGAATTTAGTATTTACAAAGGCGTAACCTTCGACGCCTCCCAGGGTGGTCATCGGGCCCCTTCCGTTGGCTACGTAGTGCATGGTAACCGGCGCCGCGTGGAATCTGTTCTGAACGATGGCGACGGGCTTGTCAATGAGGAAAGTTATTCCACCGATGCCAACGTGATCCTGGAGATTGTCGCCAACGCGAAGATCCTTCAGCACGTGGATGCCAAGTTCACGAAGATGTTCCTTGGGACCGATGCCTGACAGCATCAAAATCTGGGGACTGTTGATGGCGCCAGCCGAGAGGATCACCTCCTTGCGCGCCCTGACAATCTGCTTCCGTCCGTCCCGATAAAATTCAACGGCGACGGCCTTCATCGTCCTCGGCTCGACGATGATCCTGGTGACGTGGCAGTTCATCGCCGTATGGAGATTCCTCCTGAGTCGCACCGGTCGCAGGAAGGCCTTCGCCGTCGAGCATCGACTCCCCCTGCGTATGGTACCCTGAGCTATCATGAATCCCGTTTGGTACTCCCCGTTTATGTCCCTGTTCTCGTAACCGAGCTCAGTGCCAGCTTCCACGAAAGCGACGACCAGCGGAGTCTTCCAGGGCGCCTCCTGGACCGTCAGGTATCCACCGGTACCGTGATAGGGACTGTTCTTGAGGTAGGGGTTCCTGTTGTCCTCGGACTTCTTGAAGTAGCGAAGGGCCTGCTCGTAGCCCCAGCCTGGATTCCCGAGGGCCTCCCAGTGATCGTAGTCCTGCCTGTTGCCTCTGACGTAGAGCATGTAGTTCAGGACGCTCGAGCCTCCCAGGACCTTCCCTCGGGGCCAGTTGCACCTTCCGCCGTTCATGGCCAGGCAAGCCCTGCCGGTCGGTTCGGTCTTGTACTTCCAGTCCAGCTTGGTCAGCTGCAAGTAAGCAGCCAGCGACGGGACGTCTGTGATCTCGTTCTCGTCTGGACCAGCTTCCAGGAGCAGTACATGCCAGTTTCCTATCTCGGAGAGTCTATTGGCTACTACGGCACCGGCCGATCCACCGCCGATCACCACAAAGTCGTAAATCGGATCGACGGGATATCGATCGATCGGTCGACTTTCCGGATCCAATTGATCGTATCTGTAATACGATAAACCAGCGATAAGAAGGGGTATCAGCCAAAGGCTGCTACCCACGAGGCCGATGGCTCCCTTCAATGCTGACGTCACTACTATCGCGCTGAACACCATTTCTTACTGTTATCGCTCACTACTCACGAGAACATTAAATTTCTTAACTTCTTAATTAATTAATAATTTTTTCAATTTTTCGCCCGCTAGTCTTCTCAAACTATCTTTAAACTATTCGGGCTGTCGCGTTGGCTTCTTGCTGTTCTGTTGGAAGACTCTCAGAAGGTGACGTCACGAGCAGATATCTGGTGGTCTCGTCCGCTTTTTTTCGAGTCGTCTTGCACAGGGCGGAAAGGATATCATAGCGATAATCGCCAGACAGTATTCGCACTTGAGTAGCTGGCCGTTTCCTGAAAAATGACAAATGTGAAAAATCGAGTATATAAGAACGTATATTCATATTAAATGACTGGAGTAAAGTCAATTAAATTTTTTTTTCAATGTAAATATTAATTAACTGAAACTAAAAATAATAAATTTAACGTGCACATTTTAATTAAATATTACGAATCAACATAACTCGTTACGATTGTACCACCAAAAATGTATCCACTACCAACTGTGACAATCAGTTCTGTGTTTCAACATAACTTGTTACAATTGTACCACCAAAAATGTATCCACTACCAACTGTGACAATCAATTCTGCGTTCCGTTTACGTTATGAAAAATGCTGTATAATATTTGCATGTAGACGAAAAAAATTGCACAGCTGTTATACCATTTCATATACATACATTGCAAAATTGCCGTCGCTGTAGCGAGGCTCAGCTCTCCTATTTCTACGAACTCGGAATAGTTTAACATCGTACAAGATTACACTTTTATTACAGTCAACATAGGTGGTAGAGACGACAGATGTAATCGGTTCGTGTAATTGTTCACGTATGTCCAAATGACGTGTCCTGCGAGCACGGTGTAGAGGGCGCCATCAGTTTTACTTCGAGGGGGCTTGTTTACATTTAGATATGCAGGAAGATGGCACCTCGAAATAGAACCGGTCTTGCGATGTGACGACACGCGTACACAAATTCGACCAATCAGAGCACAGAGAATCGCTCTATGCCTGGTCTATTTATACCTAAGGCTAACCGATAGATCGTTCTCTTGCTGGCTATTCGCGGTGGCGATTGGACGTCTCGTTGGTTCCTTCTCGTTATCACTGGTGAGTTCTGTGGCGCGACGTCCCTATCGCTTCTCGATAGGACAAGCACTTTCTTAGGTGCTCTTGAGAGCCTATCCCGCTGTGCTTTCTCAATATCGAATTCTAACGATCCATTATTTTTTCATTTCATTTATTTCATCTCGTTGGGTCTTTCGGTTGCAGTGCTCTATCGTGTAACTGCTGATACCACGGCTATTCGTTCAGTTGATTATTCGCTCTTTCGTCTTCGTTGCCAGGACTATCGTATGTTATCCCGATCATCAGGATTACTTGCGATCGTTCACGCGTCCACTATCGTCTTTCTGTTACTAAGTCTTCTTCTCGCGAAATGTTATTTCCCAGGGACCTAGCTATCGGGGGGGGGGGGGGGTGTCCGCCCTTATATTTTTCACGTCGTCCTAATACAAAGGACTTTTTAATAGTTTCTTTGAATTTCGTCTGTCCGTTTCTTTTCGGTTATCTAGTCGCCCCATGCGATCCCAAAATTACCCCGCGAGCCTCCAGCCTTGCTGTTTCACAGGGGAAACCCGACTGAGAGCCAGTGGCGCGCGTTGCCGGTCGAATTTTTGCGAGGGAGCTTTTTCGCGAATATCGCGAAATCGTCTGTAAATCGGTATCCCGGAAGATTGTCAAGTCGGTCCCTTACCGCTGTGCCAGAGAACCCACGTCCGTTCTGATTAGTTCACTTTATTTTTTTTTTCGGTCATTCCCTAGGTGGAGTCACTCCCCCCTCCCCCCCCCCCACACCACCCCCTCCCCCCAGCTCCGGGCGTGGTTACGCAATTTAATTAGCGCAAGTAGCATACGCGTCAATTTGCACAGTTGTTCATTAAGGTATATCTATATTTGTACTCATGAGCGAATGATAATATAATTAATTGGAATAACAATCTAAATTTATCTAAATTTCTTTTCTGTTACAGGTAAGAAGTCGCGAACAAGCGTCCCTTGTATTTGCAGTGGCCTTTTGAAAAAAAGACAAATTTCGATCCAGCTCCAATCCAGTCTTGAAAAGTTTCAAAAGTCAACGCGTGAGTTAGACTCGAGGCGAGGAGCACTATTTTTCACTATCCCTAAGCATCTACCCGGGACTTTGCATTTTTCCGACTCGTTTTGTATTCTAATCGCTTCAGCACCTCCTCGAGATACCGTGACGATACATAGCCCGTGTTAATCCTAAAAAGTTTTTAAAGTCGCTTCAGGGGTTTTTTGAGGTTCGAGGCAGCGTAGATACACACTTCTTTTATATATTTTTATAGATGATATATGCGTATAAGATACAGATGCGTGACGTAGGCCTCTGTCTTTAGCTCGGGTATGAAAGCCAATTACACTAAAGTTACTTATGTACACGTATATCGAGCACGGTAGACTGTCAGAGGAACAATGTCGCTGGCTGTCATTTTGTTGCGACAAGACGCTGCGTTAAGATCTTGAGCACCGTTTCCAACGAGATTCGAGCGAAGTCACAGCGACGAAAGTTATCACGAAGCGATTGTACCAAGTGGGAATCCTGATCCTTTCCAAGGCAACGTCGCTGTCCCTGTTACGGATACACCGACTGGTTCTTTGTATTTGTTTAGGTTAGGCGAGGTTAGGTAGCCGCGCGTACAGCACAAAGTTTAGATGCTTAGACGGAGGAGCGAGATGGTGATCTCATAACGGGGAAAGGAGAAAGTGTTTCGCCATCGTAAACCTTGTACTTCTTTTTCTTTTATTCCCTCTCCCTTCTGCACGGAAGTCACGTTCGACACTGCGAATCTCTCGGGCGCGAATCTTTCGTTGTCGGATGATAATTTTTTTTTTTGTTATCACTTGAATTCCTCAGTTCGAACAGTCTCGGTATCCGGTGCGGATGCTGCGAGACGCGTAGAATGTTTGTCCTAACGTTCTTCCGGTTTGATTATAAATTTTTCATGATTTCGAGCCAATCATTACTCTCGTATGCTCATTTACTTTTCTCGTTGGACAGTAGCGGAGTGCTGGAGCGAATTGGACTTTCTCGCAAGTGGCGTAAATCGCAGCTGTTTTCGTAGGTTAGACGTCGGGTTGACAAATGGGTATTTTAAATGTCTGAGCCACTTTTCGCGGCAAGGCTATTCGTTGACTTGACGGAAGTGGCTGCCGATGAGCCGATGATGACTCTTTTGGAATTGGGCCCACGTTGTTCGTCTCTACACGTATACATGGGAGATACTTGTACAGGGGAATCGTATCGTTGTTCCTTGAAAATTTCTATAATTCGAAATGGCAAACCGGAAGTGAACTCGACATTATTACTATTTTTTTCTACCTCTATTCGGTGCATGAATATTTTTTCAAAATTTCAATATATACTTTGCCTTCGTATCACGATATATTTTCGCCCATAAGGAAGTTGGCTCGCGCGGGACAATAACTTCGACGGGGGAAATGAAATTACATGGCGATGGGTAATTTCCCTAGTCTAACGCACAGAAATGTTTTTACTCGGGTTCGACGCGCAGCAACGGAAATACTGGAATTCACTGGACACGCGCTCCGAGAAATGCGGAAATGCCTGATCCTCTTTACCGAATCCTTTCCCTTGTTTATTAGATCGATTCGCAGCAGTCGCTCCTGAAACGCGATTGGAATTGATTTTTCAGTTGATTCAACCTTTATCGTTGTGACGGATTACATTATTTGTTCTACATTGAGAAAGACAAACTTTCCCAACGCCCACGTGTCTCGCCACATCTTTATACGCGCGAGGCTTTCTTTTTTTTTTTGACTATCGACCGACGTTTTTCAATATTTACGTATCTCGTGAAACTCCTCTACCCGGCGACCAATTTATACATTAATTCGACGAAGAATCGGGAATTTTTTTTTTTTAGAAATTTCGTAAACAATTTTTATCATTTTTCTCGCGGTTCACTTTCTCCCGCGACCACGTGCGCGCGCGTGTGTTTATCTCCATAGGGAAATGCCGTAAAAGTACATTACCTGACTCGAGCCGATCTGCTAATCTTGATTCTCCCAGTGCATTCTCGGGCCAACGGTACAGACCTACCTCCACCCCTCCACCCCTCCACCCCTCCCCGTATATCCTGTTCCTCTTGTTATCGTTCCTGACAAACCGGAACGAGGAACTTCTCTACGCTCCCATTGGCTCGCAATGACGACAGCTCGTCGCTCTTGTCTATTTGGAGGGAAGAAAAAAAATTCATTAGACAAACTTTAATTAAGATTCGACGCAATTAGTCGGCTAACGCCGACTAATAAATTATACATAATTCTGCCACGTAGTCTTTCGCGAGAGTTTCTCAGTTTTTTCAGTTCCTGCGATTCACGACTTTCCTCTCGTCCACGAGAGTCTCAATCTCGTGCATTTCAGTAGATATTTTATTATATTTACTTCGATCCACGCGTCATCCGTCCGATCGATCGATTCTCTCGATCGCGTGTAATTAAATGCTCGAATAGTCGCGTCTGCCGTTCAACTACCTTTGCCACGCGTGACGTTTGATTTTTCCCAATTAGCGTTAGTTCGCACGAACAATGTAACTGTCTCTCGAGGAGCCAAAGCGCGTATTACGTAACTCGGTGATAATGAAAATGAAAGTCTCTCCCAAGGTTCGGCCAATTTAATGGGACGTCATGCCGCACTTTACGTAACCTCGTTAAATTGGCCTCGCGCACGATTTGAACGAGCGAAAATAATTCGCGAACGCCAAAATGCCCAAAGGTATTGTCAATTATCATTTTAACTTTTTTTTTTGCCTTTGTTATACAGCGCGCGTATGCAGATGCACTGCAGACTCTAATTCGGTAGCTACTTGTCACGATACGAAAAAAGAAAGGACGATAAACTAGTTAACAAAATTTTGTTTACACAGTCCCATCGCAAACACGCGTTCGACACGTACCGTGTAAAAAGTTGACTGAACTGGAAGTTTTGAAAAAAAAAAAATCACTAAACCGCCCGTACACGTCTCGGAAACGATAACGAAACTTTAATTTCCCCCATTGCTTGACACTCCACTTACACTTCACTTTCTCTATGCGAAATTCAATCGCACCTTCGGCTTCGGCTAATCGTACTCGTAAGACAGCACAGAAATAGATCTTCGTTCAGCAGCCTTCGCGCGGATAGTAAGAAGCTTCGCTTCTCGCGATAATCCAGCTGATTCGTAATTACGAGTGAAATTTTAAACGTATAAAATATTTAGGGACGCGAACTCTCAGTTTTAAGCTGCGATGCGGTAACGTCGCTCGCTCGATGATACGATAGCGCACGGATAACAGCGCTGTCTGTGCTGTCTGCGCTGTCAGCCCAGTAGTGTCCAGACTCTTTGCCACGGTTTCTTCTCCTCGTTCTCGAGGACTCTCTGTTGTACCTTAGTAGTGAAAGTATACTCCTCCTGTGCATTAACCACCTACCTGGCTGCCTGGCTGCCTGCCTACCTGCCTACCTACACGCGTCGTCTACCTCTACCTACCCACCTATTCGATGTGGTAACAGGTATTCGCGCGAGCGTCGGAGCTTCCTTAGCTTCCCGACCGGACTTCGCTTCCTGGAGGATGCTCCTATGTGACATATGTGCACGACTCCTTCCTCGTTCGCGTGCTTATTTCGTTTTATTATAAAACTTATTCTCATGCTGCAATTTCAGACCCTTCCTGGACTGGCTCTTGTCTCGGTCCTTTTTTTTTTCTTTTTTTCTTTTTTTTTTCTTTTTTTAATCGCTTTTTATGCCTCGCGAATCCACCTAGACATTGTCTGCGTTTTACCGCTGGGTAATACTTAGTGCGGAGTCACGGACACCGATGTAGATCCGTTGGCAATTGGGATTCACCAAGGATGCAACAGAATGCATCAGGATGCAAGAGTTTCTATACTTTCACTCTTCCTGTTGAGTAATACAATTGGTTATTCTTACGCCTTCGTTGCTCAAGTGTTGTAGTGATTTTTCAAGGTCGCTTCTATTGGACAAATTAACAAGTGAACGTCGGACTAAGCCCTGAGCTAAATTTCTTTCGAAAATACTAATCCTCGGCTTATCAGTTGGCCGTGTAATTTTTGGAAAATTGTCCAGGTGGTACATGCCGGCTCGCGCTAGCTGGTCCGATTGGTCTAACGATTTGCCAATCGTTGCCAACATGTGTTTTCCAGCCGCGTCGTCACGGCTGGGACTTATTTTGGCTATCGCAGTGTAAAGTCCATCAGTGCGGAGACATTCCTTAAGGGCAGTGTTCACGTTGGTCGACTTTTTCCTTTAATCCACGAAAAACGAATGTGACGCCAAAGCGATTCTACGCGACGAGAAAGTTTTGTTTGCTCCGAGGATACATTTCTTTCTTTTTTTCACTCGCGGACCGGACGTCGCCTTACGTAACGTTATCGTTCTTCGTGCGTGCGCCTTAACGTCTTCTTGAATAATGAAACGAAGAAAGCGCTCTTCTCCACGATTTCTAACGAAAAATATATAAGCAAAATATATGATACGCGATACATTATTTTTCTTCAAATTAAAGAAAGTCTTATCCGATCGTTGTGCACGTTCTCTTTCGATTGCTTAAATTCAATGTGCGACTCCTCGGCTTGTGTATGCGTCTTAAGTAAGTTTTCCTCGTAACAGCCGACGCCTGCGGCATGAACAATCAGGCGGTAGAGTGGGCACACTGATTTCGTTGTAAAATGACTTTTTCGTGTTAAGAGGTAAAAGTGATGACCTCGTACATCACTTTGAGAAGTCGCACGTTTCCTAAATTTCATTATCGCACATGATAGTGATCAGTAATTTTTTTTTTTTTTTTTTGTTAATGACATTTAATATTTTTTTTAATCATGAAAATAAAATTTGTCTTATCGGTGAGACATTTTTTAATGACTATTATTAGGATTTTATGTACCCACTGATCTTTCGAACTCTATTGATTTCGTGTGTATAAGCCCCGCGACGCTGGGCGTCGGTTTCTTGGATATTTTTATACGCCAAGTGTTTTCTCTGTAGGAAGTGTGAACAGTAAAAGAAAAAAATGTGCTCGTCATTGACACCGACAAGAAGGTTCCTTCGCGCGTCCGCCACACGAAGTGTGCTCCGCAAGTCCGAAAATTCGTTTGCCCAATACTTTCTAATTGTACTGTCGCTTCATTAATACTGCACGAGGGCGCGACTTTAATTACGAAACTTTTGTAACGAGTCCGTGCTGTCTCTGATATCAGCCAATGGATTAGTATGCAAATGATTCAGTCCCAGCGTATAGAGATCGGGTGAAACTTTTTCGTAAGGCGACTGGAAGAAAGAGTCAATCTTTCGCGCAGCAAAAGCTTCTGGAATGTTCGGACCCTCGTGGTTACTTAAGCGTAATGGGATTTTAACCTTGGACAAGGAAGCACAAAGGAGCAGTTTCTAAGTCATATTTTCGCCGACTTTCACCGCTCGGTTTTCTTCTTGGTCGTTGTCCGAATCCGTTAAACGCAATCGAGCGTGCCTCCCCCCCTCCCTCCCTCCCATGCACCGATTAACAGCTGATCGCACCTGACATTCTCGGGTATCGATCTTCGCGCACGAATGCCATCGGCATCGACTTCGTGGAAGTTTCGTCATTTTTTTCTTCCCGATCACAATGAAAACGTTCTAATTCAGAACCGGATTTAACCTTAATAGACGCAATGAGATACGCGACAATAAATGCAGCTTCGCTGTTCCGCGATTCTCCAAATTCGAATAGGCGTCCGTAACCGTGACATTCGACGAGAGGCGCGATCGATCTTGAATTTTTTTTTTTAAGGCGACCTTTCAATGGCGTCCCAGTTCCTTTATTCACGACTACTTTCACTCGGTTCGCCTCCTTTTCTCGCTACCACCTTAACTACATTCCCGCGTCTAACGATACGAGCTGTTTCGACTTTGCCGAATAGCTGCGACTGCCTACGACGAGTCAGTACGTGTTTGGATGATCGCTGCCCAGGAGAAGGGAAGATTTCACTTTCATCGCATGAGCTTGCACTTGGGTCCAATTTTTCGTAAATTAAATGACGACCATCCGATTATTGCGACTCGATCGATTCGCACGTGACTTGCTATCAATTTGTCCCGCGACGAAGATCTAAATTAATTGACGTTCGATCGTCGGTCTTACGCAATTAAATTATGTGACGCCTCTGTGTTTTTATTGGCACTGTGCGTTACTTATGATCTTGATTGCCACTGGACTTTCTCTTAAATACTTTTATTCGACGTGAAGTGAAAAAAAAAAAAGTTACTCAAAGAAACTTCGACGTCGGCAGGACAAGAAATGCGAACTTTGTGTCGGTGCTAATCCCGTGATTCGGAGGCTGCTACGATCGGTCAAAGGTCAATGGCGCGAGGAAGAATTTCAAGGTCCTTTCCAGCTCTCGCTTTCGGCCGGACTGGTTACCGGGGATTTGGCCCTTTCGATTGTAACGGTATTCGTTGCGTCATTCACTCGGCCTGGCGAAGTCATTAATATTCAAAGTAATTACCAATGTAGCGTCGACCTTAGAGGTTATTAAACTTTAAAGGGAATGGTACTCTTTGGACGGAATTTCGAAAATTCTTTTTTTTTTTGAATTAATCGATTTACGATTTAGACCCAGATAGGTACCCGCGACTAATACTTAAAGCTAAGTCCACATTGGTCTGTTTCTTAAGAGTCTCAGCAACATGCCAATGAATTGGGTAACTCGTCAATAAATAACTCAGATCGAAGTATGTCAAATGTCGTGTTACACGTAAACAGTGTAAATTGCAAAAACAAATGTATATGCTTTATACACAGTCGTTACAGTTCGTTAAATCAGTAAATTGTACTAAATATTTTTTATTACGTCACTTTTCAAGTAGCACGACCGAGAAGATTCAATTTAAAAGAAAAAAAATGTTCCGAGAAAAGCAAATTTTTCGATGAATTTTGGCAGACTTTTGGCTTCGATCCAAAAAGAGATGTATTTGACGTGAAAAATACAATTGATTTATTTTATCGCGAATTAATACAATATCACAGTTTTATCATAATTCATCGTCGATGCTGTACAGGGTCGTTCACAACAAACGTGAAGTTAGTCTCTTCGTTTGATTTCTATGGCAGTAACGACTTTCAGATCGTTCGTCCATCACGAGTAACCCTGTCTTCGTGTATCTCGAGAATTACGATATGGCTGTTTGCTTATTGTTATACTGAATCAATAAATCAGACGGTTGTGATCGATAAGGCCAACTCTTGTCAGTTATCGATTTTCACCTTATCGTTCCATTTCAGCCGAATTGTCCTCCTTCGTCCAATGGTACGAATCTTCGAAAACTTTTTTTTTTTTCTATCCGCCTTATTTAGGCCACTTGTCAAATGCCCAGAGTACCATTGTGCGATGCCGATATGGCCGGCAATTTAAATATCAATAAAATGATAACAAGCACTATCGTTTCTCAGTTATAAAGAAAGGTGCCAACGTTACGTATACTTTAATGACAAATATAAGTAATGTGCGAAGGAAATCAAATTTTTTGCTATAGGATGTTGAGCAGCAATTTTTAGCTGTAACCAATATTGGACACTTTGAATGCAGTATCGATAGGTCTTGAACTATATAGGTATAATTCTACGAGAGCACATTTGTACCAGTAGAGAGTTGGAGTCGGTGGTAGGAACAAATAGAATTTATCGAGAATCGCAGTCCATTGATGCGTCACAGGCTGTCATTGTGAGTGCACCCTTACTGTCGACCAAAGACTAGAATCGACTGACAATGTCGTTATTTGTGTCTTTGTCGTTGAGTAGCGTCAACGCTGCTGTTTAATGACTTTCTCTTGGCATTGCTTAAATTTTATTGTTTATTATTAAAGCTACAGATCAATATATCTTTATGTACACAAATCCTTCGAACTTTCGTATAATATTAATTTAACACTATAATAAGAGTCCTTAAAGTTAATTGCAGTGAACGATTTGATTGATTTCTGAGCATTTCAATTGACGTGGCGTCGACGATCGACATAATTGTCAAGCATTCGTTGATTACGAAAGATGCAATTAAATAATTAAAATCTATTCTAGATTCAAGTGCGCGTTGATCAGCAGTCTCGAAGTAGCAAAGAGAGCTTTAAGTTTTCGCAAAAAGATGGCACGACTGTCGAATAAATATATATATATATATATATCAAGTAATGACTGTCCGTAAATGATGGATTTAGATAATTAAAAATTTGTTGCTTAAACGTACAAATTCCTCTACAGACTATCTGCCTCGGGTTCTCTTGAGATTCAAAACCCGCCAGTCCTCTTTGATCATGTCACTGGCCTTCTCAGCGATCATGATGATCGGCGCGTTTGGATTCCCACTGACGATGCTGGGCATGATGGACCCGTCCACGACCCTAAGTCCCTTGACACCGTAAACGCGCAGCCGGGGATCGACAACGGCAGTTGGATCAGTCGGTGGACCCATCTTGCATGTTCCAGTTGGATGATAAATAGTGAAGGTGAAATGGCGAATGGCGCACTCCCAGTAGCCGTAACTGGCAAAGGGATATTTTTGACAGCCCGGCATAGGGATGCTGTGGGGCCTGGAGCCGAATCTCTGAAAGGCCGAAGTGTTCGAGACGGCCATTGCTATTCTGATACCCTCGACCAGAACGTCCATGTCCTCCTTGTGCGTGAAGTAATTAGGGTTGATGTCCGGATACGTAAAGGGATCCCTGCTCCTCAGTCTTATCCATCCGGTGCTCTTTGGTCTCAGCAGCAGAGGTAGGATGGTCCAAGTTTCCGCGTCGACCAAAGGCTTGTACATGGTGTTGTAGACGCTGTCCCTCAGGGCGAGGATCTTCTTGATCTGATCGCCTCCGTCGGAATTGATCGAACTGGGTGCGAAGTGGAATTGGATGTCTGGGTAGTCGCCGGACTTGTCGGCGTACTTGGAGTTCACAAAGGCCAGACCCTCGACCCCCAGGGTAGTCATGGGACCCCTCTCGTTGAGGATGTACTCCATGGCTACAGGGAAGGTCTGGAAGCGACTCTTCTTCAGGGTAACGGGTTCGTTGATGATGAACGTCAGACCACCAAGACCCACGTGGTCCTGCAGATTGTCACCGACCCTCAGATTCGAGACGACCGGAATCGCGTGCTCGGCCAGGTGTTCCTTGGGACCAACTCCGGAGAGCATCAGAAGCTGAGGTGACCCGATCGCTCCCGAAGACAGTATCACTTCCCTGCGCACCCGGACCACCTGACGAAGACCGTCGCGCAAGAACTCCACCCCCGTCGCTCTCTTGTCCCGGTTGAAAAGCACCCTGAGGACTTGGGCGCGCATCGCGATGTGGAGGTTCCTGCGGTTTTTGACTGGTCTCAGGAAGGCCTTCGCCGTCGAGCATCGACTGCCTCTCCTCATCGTGCCCTGAGTTATCATGAACCCAGTTTGATTGGCCCCGTTGATGTCACGATTCTCGTAACCCAGTTCCGAACCCGCCTTGACAAACGTGACGGACAATGGCGTCCTCCAGGGCGACTCCTGCACCGTCAGGTAGCCACCCGTGCCGTGATAGGGGGTCCGTGCTAAGTATGGATTCCTATTGTCTTCCGATTTTATGAAATAAGGTAAAACCTCATCGTAGCTCCAGCCTGGGTTTCCCATTCTCGCCCAGTTGTCGTAGTCCAATCTAAAGTGTCAAACAATCGAGTACAACCTTTGAGCTTTGTTTCTAATCGGTCGACAAGAAGGAAACGAGTTCATTGTACTATTCGCCCGTAGATTCATAGACAATAAACGTAAGAGAGTGAACTGCGCGCTCAAGAAATCCCACGGATCCCACCGAACGGCTCTCATCGAGTAGCACGAGGTTCGCGCCAGTCTCCGTCGGCTCTACTATCCTCTTAATTATTTCGTAAGAGCCTCGTATGAGCTTTCTTTATTTCGTTACCCACCTGTTGCCGCGCACGTAGATCATCGCGTTGAGGACGCTGCTGCCACCGAGGACTTTTCCACGGGGCCAGTTGCACCTGTCGCCGGTCATCGCCAAGCAGTAGGCTGAGGTCGTCGGCGGTGACGTCTGATATTTCCAGTCAAATTCCGAGAGCTGCGTGTACCCGGCTAGGGCCGGCACGTCCGAGATTTCATTCTCGTCGCTCCCAGCTTCCAACAGGAGCACGGTCCAGTTTGATATTTCTGACAATCTCGATGCCATCACGGCGCCAGCGCTTCCCCCGCCCACCACTATGAAGTCGTACATCCCCAGCAGCTGCGATTGAGGTCGTTCGCGATCTTTTAAAATCTTTAGGGTCGTTCGCAAACTAAAAACTTTCACGACGGATCTTAGAGAATTTACCTTGCGTGCATCCGGCGGATGCGACTCAGGATCCACGTTGTTGTAGCGGAACAGGGTGAACCCGATGGTCAGCAATGGAATCAAGCTCAAACCAAGGAGCGATGACGTTCCTGCCAATCCAGCCAGCCCGATCGGCATTTTCGAGCGCCGCCAATCCGCATTCGTCGATTTCTCTTCACTCCTTAGATATTCTCATGATCGAGAACACCGGACGATTTGCAAGACCTGTGGGAAGAATTTTTCAAATTTTTTATTCGATACATTAAATCTTCGATCGATCGATTATATTTCGATTATAATTGAAATTCAATTGGCAATCTTACGAATAATCTTCAGATTTATTTACACACGATCGAATGTGCCGGTAGCTCGGTAGCCACTCGGATCGTAAGGATCGTTCATCTCCTGTCTTCGCTCTAGCCAGTTAGAAAGTGAAGAAGCTGGGCTGCACGTTAATTATTGTTTCTCGCGAATTACTCGCGGCTGACGATCAAGATTTATCAACGGCGACCGAGCAGCGACAGAAACCGCGAGACTCGCCTTTCCGATTATTCTTAACCGATCTTCAAATTGTATAAATTTCAAATGTACCGTTTCCAGTATTATTTAAATTTACAGCTTGGTGGGAATAATGTTGAGTATCCCGGTGAAATTTGGTTACCTCTGATCGGTAGAAGCTGAAGATCGCTTTCGCCTGGGATTCCGTTATCTCTTTGCCTCTTCGTCTGCTGGCTGATCATGCGTTACCGCACGGCACAGCATCCTGGGTCCACCCGGTACAGTGGTTCGCTCAACAGAATCTGCATTGCGTGTTAACAATTGCCAGTTAACTGGGTCAACAGTGAATTATTATTTACTTTTAACATTCACCAAGCTACGCCCCAGCACGCATGTCCCGAGACTCTTTAATGTATAACTTTGCTTCAGCTAGATTTTCGTAAATCTCTTTAGTCTTCTCAACGTCGCCCTATAATCAATCGGGGCCATGCACGCTCGGGTGGTCAAGTTTTAAAAGTCTATTTAACTTCCACAAATGTGTAAATAGAAACGCGCCGTAACGATGTGGGACGCGCAGGAGCGACAAGCAAGCAGGTCAAACGATGATTTCTAGTTGATCAATGATAATAATAATGTGCCAGAAATGATTGAAAAGCGACGAAAAAAGTTATAAAATTCAAAATAGTCACAGCGACCGAGTGAAAATCACAAAGGAGAATATAAATCTAATTCACGCACGCACCTCCTTTCTCTTCTCCGGTAGACTCTTCCCGTCTAGTCAGTAAAACGAAGAACGACGATCACTCTCGAATGTAAATAAGCAGCCGGCGAAAAAAGCAGGAATAGGAAGCGATCCAGACTGATTGCTCTCTGGATTTATCGGAATCGTCTCGTAGAGGCTCGGAGGAGCACCGGTCGAATCCGAATACGTTGTCCCGAGTCGTGGTGAACGCTGAGAGTGAAAACCAGTCTGCGCCCCCACCAGCACCTTTCATTCCTTGCCAACTTTGCGCTACCAAAACTCAACTCACGACTCCCGACTCCCAACCCCGGCACGCACTCGGATTCCCTTATGGGCGTGCGGGCAGCACTTTCAATCGGGCGATCGCTCGTGGAAAGACGGGAAAGCCAACCGGCTCTTCCCTCATGCGATACCAGCCATCTCGTTTCCCTTAGATCCTTCAGTCTTAATTCTGATTGGACGATCGTCGCAGTCCCACGAAAGCATACTCGGAAATGTACGGGGTGTCGGGTTTTATTAAATCAACCGATAGTCACAGGCTTAATGGTCACGCGGAATACTTCATTCTCGTACTTCATACGCGAATTAATAATCGAACGAAACTTTTGTTTAATGCAAAGTTATTGTAAAATATTTTTATAATATTCGAAAAATATTTATTGTCAAATACGTCCAGTCGCAATAAATCAAAATCAGATCGATCATCCTCGAGAACGATTGTTTTCCAAGCATCTCGTGTCCCTGGTTATCCTGAGCTACGAGCTCCGAGTGAATATTACTTGTCTTTCTCTTTACTTTCATTAAAGCGACTAAAGGCTGAATCTCCCTGCGAGCACTTTCTCCCTTCCACGTCTACGTGCCGTTAAGACTCTGGGATTTGCTCCGACTGCTTTTCCCTTGATTCAAGACGGCATTGACCTTGGCCCTGCGCGACCCGCGCCGACTGCAGGTGGCTCTTCCCCTCTTACGGCAGAACCAACAGTCATTTGGCACATTTCCTCCCCTCCCAAAAGATCCTTCGATCAATCCACTATCCTTCTATCTGGCACTTCTTAAATTCCTTATCAGTACTGATTACGCAGTTGTATAAGATCCACGTGCACTCGCATCGGGACCTGCGCGTGTACTTGCAATCCAATGCGCAGAAGGCCTTCGGACTTCAGTCCTAAAGATTTCACCGCGCAGACATTCCCGACTTGTGACAGTCGTGAACGCTCGCGCAATATTTCCGGCGGCAGATTGCGCAAATTTAATGTTCTTACGTGTCTCGGAGTGAAGTTCATTTCTCTTTATTGGCACACGAGGTGCATTCCAATGGGTTCCTTAAAAGAAAGGAAACGTCGTTCCGAGTCCAGGTGCTACGTGTCAATTGGATTTTGGCCTAGGCGACCCGTGACTCTCAGTTTCAGGTTAGCACGTAGAAAGTAAATTCTCCTTCATCCGTACAAACAGATCTGTCGCCGGTTAACGGTTTTTCATTTTTCTGACGTTTCACTTTATTTTTCTTCTTTTTTTTTTTTTTTTCTCTATTTCTTCAACTTCTACCAATTCAATCATACTGGAACTCGAGTTGCTTCTCGTCTGGATTCAACGCACGATACGATAGTTAACAACTGGACGAGTAATAAGCCAGCGCAAGTTCGTGCCTATCACGTTTTTTTATTTATCCTTTTTTGTTCACTTTTTTTTTCTATGACGTCAAACCCAACTTTTAAGTATTCTTATAGAATATAACATATTCATCGTACTCGATGTATCGTGGCACTAGACAAATTCCTATATACGCTCTCTTGTGTTTCTTTTTACTTATTTTTCCAAGTATCTGTTATCGCTTACAGTCGCGTCCGATTTATCACTGGAACGAGTGTTGCGTCATCGCGTCCTTTCGTGGGCCACAGAAAAGGCCAGCCGTCCTTATCGACGCGAAAGTTAGTAGATCCGAAGCTTTGCCAATTTCTCGCCAGAGTGCGCTGAATTCAAAGGCGCTCACCCACGTCTATCCCTTCTAACGCATTCCTGCCTCCGTGCAGAGTCTTGTTGTTTTTCTCTCAAACAGCGATAACGCTTTCTTTTGTGCCGCGTCAAGTGTGCCGTAACAACGGCTACGATTGCTGGAAGATCAAGATCAATTCTTTGTTGTTCGGCTCAATGCCACGACAATAATAATCACGAAAATCGACCACATTCTGTGACATTGTGTTACCCATACGTGAGCCCATGAAAAGAACAATTTGTAACCAAGAATCGTGCACATGGATGTATGGCGGTTCTGACAAACATAAAGAAAAAGAAAAAAAAATACAAAAACTTGATATAAAATGTCATTTATGACAAGAACCTCAGTCGCAATCGTATGCAATCGTATCGCGCGTATACTTATCCTTGACCACAGCATCGAGACTTTCCCCTCGAGTGCATTTCGTCCCGCTTCTGTGTGCTTAGTGTGCCGAACACTAATGAAATCAGATTGGTATTGGTGAATTGCGCAACTTGCCTCGGGTGAAATTTACTTTCATTCGTGGCAAGAGTGACCGATTTCATGTTGGGGTGGGGCGGGGGGTGGGGAGCAGGGATCGTCACGAAATCCACAGTCCGCCGTCTGTATTCTTTACGGTCCACGGATATTCGGGATCCTCCGATTATCTGGATCCATCGTTTCGCCTTGACGATTAGGAAAAAAAATAAAGTTTTACTATAAGAAATCGGTATTGCAAAACTTCTTAATAGCAAAGTACAACGCAACGCGTAACCCACTCTGAGCCGTGGGACTTTCTGATATATAGAATAGACGAAACTTTCAAATTGGTTGATGGGCCTGTACAGTCCCATCGGACAGTCTTGAGCAATTCGACCGTTATGTTAATATATTCTGCATCTTTAGTCCCTACTATAAAAATGAAGTGGCAAATCGTTACGTCATCAATATAGGAATTTTCAATTATTTCCAATGGTCCAATAATATCGGATGGCTTAAAAGCAAAAGGGCGTATAAATATAGAAGACGTAGGCTCTTCAGGGAGTGGCTCCGATCAATTGGAAATATCGATGCTTTCACGTAGGCTAATTTTTGCTTAGCGTCCATCATCTTTATTCACGTATTTCTTATTGGTTTTACACTCTGATTATAGCCCACATTTCGTTATCACATGGACACCTTCTTCCATTGGCCTTTCACCTCGTAGCCGTAATTTCCTTCTTTACTCAAAAATGCCCTATGAACAGTACATTCTCTGCAGAGTCTTTGAATATATATTTTTGGAGTACCTGTACTCATTATGTACACGTGACTACCGTACGGCGCGAAAAGAAAATTTGAGAAAACATCGTAGACCTGCGAATCTGAACACATGTTTTATTTCGCAACGTTTTTCCAATCTCGCACCACGTGTAAAAAATAATATTAAACTTCTCTTATCATGCTATTCTACATTTTATATCGTAATCGTTACTTTGAGTAAATTGGACTTTGGGACTGGCAGCATTGGTCTTCGTCTAGAGACTTAATCGAATCCATCGAGTGTTTTTCTATACCAGGCATTTCTCTTCGATTTTCAAGAAGACTGTTTGGCCACGTTGGGATGGCACGTATAAAATTGACACATCGACATGTCGATTTTATAAACCATATCGGTCAGTATTCATCGCGAATATTTGTACAGAAATTAAACGACTTCTAGCACCTTATCGTATTATACGTATAACATAGCTGGTTCGTGGAGTTGGTTCCGATCGTTGCTTGCAAGGAATCGCGGAGCAGGTCTAGATTCTTCGTGTATTTAAAAACACCCGTTATGTCGGTCGACTCCTTCGTTGCGCGTCTGGATACATATGTACACGTTTCCTCGAAGGAATTCGTAAATTGAGACACTTCACGCGGCTGGCAAAGTGAGGTTGTCCATTCTCGAGGAGGCTAGCCATTGAGCCTTGATAAGGTCCGAGCCCTTCTCCCCGATCATGATAACAGGAGCATTGATATTTCCATTAGTGATAGTGGGCATGATCGAGGCGTCGATCACTCGCAGTCCCTGGACGCCGTAGACCCTCAATTCGGGATCGACCACAGCCATGGGGTCACTGGGGGGTCCCATCTTGGCCGTGCAGCTCATGTGGTAAATGGTCATGGTGTATTGCCTTATCGCGCAGTTCCAATACTCGTCCGTGAACTGAGGAATGTGCTTGCAATTGGGCAAGGGCTTACTGTGGAACCTGGCACCGAACCTCCTCATGGTGGTGGTCTCCCCGAAAGCGATGGCAGCCTTGACCCCCTCGCGCAGGACGTCGACGTCGTCGGGATGGGTCAGGTAGTTGTGATACATAAGCGGATAGTCCAAAGGATCTTTCGACTTGAGCTTGACGAACCCACGTGACTTGGGACGCAGCATCATCGGGAAGACGCCGAAGACGTCCCGGTTGTTGATCTTCCCGAAGACCTCGTTGTAGAACTCGTCGCTGAGGCCGTGCGCGTTCTTGACCTGGGTCCCGCCGTCGGAGTTGGTGGACGAGGAGGTCAGCATGAACTCTATGTCGGGCCAGTCGTCGGTTTTGTTGGCGTACTTGGTGGAGATGAAGGCGACGGCCTCCAAGCCGACGCTCGACGTCAGTGGTCCATCCTCGGTGATGGCGTAGCGGAGGGCCGAGTTCACGTTCACCAGCCGGTTCATCACGATGCTGATCTCGTAGTCTATCAGGAAGGCCAGACCCCCCACGGCTATGTGGTCCTGGAGGTTCTGACCCACCCCTGGCGAATCTTGGATCACTGGGATCCCGACCTCATCCAGGTGGGACCTGGGTCCAATTCCGGACAGCATCAACAACTGGGGACTGTTGATCGCACCAGCCGCCAGGATGACTTCCTTCCTCGCGTAGACTACCTGCTTCCGTCCTTCTCTTATGAACTCCACCCCGTAGGCTCTCTTCGTCTGGGGATCTATCAGGACCTTGGTCACGTGACTCCACAAGGATATGTGCAAATTCGCACGCAGTCGGACCGGCCTCACGAATGCCTTGGCAGCGCTGCACCGGGTTCCTCTTCGCATCGTGTACTGATAAAAGGCAAAGCCCGTCTGCTGCTCGCCGTTTACGTCGACGATGTCGTAGCCCATCTCTTCGCCGGCCTGAAGAAATGCGACGCCCAGAGGCGTGTTGTACGGGGCGTCCTGAACAGTCAGGTATCCTCCTGCCAACAGAAAGGTCAGAGGCTACTTTCGACCGGAAGCACTTCCACAATTTCTCTTCTTTAATATAATCGCGACCGTCGAGTCTGTATTTCAGGGAACCTTTCCAATTCTTTTTTTTCCCCCATGAGTTTTGCCATCAAAATCGATTTTTCGAATTCCGAGAGATTCCCGCCGATTCTAGTTCCATTACGTTATCGTCCGGTTAACGTACTTGGAAAACTCTTTTTTTCCGGCTTGTGTTACGAATCTGCTAATTATCATCTAACGATCCGTCGCGACCATCGATAACCGGTTTCTATCTGGGTAATAATCAATCCTCGTCGTAATAACTTGATCAGAGTTCAAATCGCGAACGCAATCGAGCTCTGTATTACGATTATTAAAATTCGCCGAGACCGATTTACGCGCGTGTCCATAAACAGACGATTCGATTTGACCCCACGATTACGCCGTAATTACCCATGTGTGTTAGGCAATACTTGTACGTCTGACCTAATGAATCTAACGAGAAGAGCAACGTGAACCCGGTCGGAGGATGAGGTTAAAAATAAAAAGCGTTCATAAAAATAATTATTTTTTCTCACAGATGCCAATCGAAGTATCAATGATGAAATATCTCTCTTACTCAATCACGTGGATTTGAATAGGAAACTTGAACGTTCGGTAACGCACTTACGATTATATGAGAATGCAACTAACGGTCGATCTTATTCACTTCGTCGAATACACTTTAGTTTATGTCAGCCAATCGCATTAAATTCCTCGGACAGTCTCGTTCGTCGAGATAAATTATCGATCGAATATCAGAGAGAGGCAAGAGAGAATGTATGTAAATCCGATAAAAGAAAAAAGCATGTACAATTTTTCATCGCAACTTTTAATTCGCACCTTTCGCACACATTTCACCCGCTAACGAAGCTACCCTGTAGAACATTGTTATCTATTTTCCCAGAATAAATGTTCCGTTTCAGCGAATCGAACAGCAGCTCGCGATGCTTTGGATTATTACGTGTAATTCTCATCGTATTAATTTTGCAATTTTTTACCCAAAAAAAGCAATTATTACTTCGAAGCAAAATTTCTTCGCTCCGTGCACCGAAGATTCCATGTTCTCTGAACTGTCACAAAATACTTTCTAATCCACAGCAATTCCGTTGCTCAAGATTCGCATCGCATACCTACTAGCTTCACGTACAGCAGCGACAACCTCGCGAATTAAAAGTCACCAGATAGTCCTATGACTGTATATACGTAGATAAAAAAAAAAAAGACACGTACCGGTACTGTGATATTTGGTGTTTCGCGCCAAATACGGATTTCTCTGATCTTGGGATTTCTTGAAATAAGGAAGAACATCCTCGAATCCCCAGCCGGGATTACCAAAGCTCTCCCATTGGTCGAAGTCCCGTCGATTTCCCCGAATGTAGAGCATCGTGTTCAGGACGCTCGAACCACCCAGGACCTGGAAAATAGTCGTCACGATACAAGACGCGTTATGTACGAACGTCAAATGAAACTCGCGTGCATCCGGTCACTCGTGTCTCTTACGTCATTTCAATAATAAGCCTGAAACGCGGCAACGTAATTTTTCATTTCCACGAAAAAGTTTCACAATTTCTAGTTGATAACGCGTTAACTCGATGTTCGAGGCGAAATGAAAAATTTTCGAAAACTGATAACGGAGGTCCGACCATTTTTCTAAGATCTTTAACCGTCCAGATAAGGATCGTCCCAGACTCACCTTACCTCTGGTCCAGCAGCATCTGCGATCGACCATCGCTTGACAGGCCGAACTCTGCGGCTGCGTCCTGTATTTCCAATCGAGTTTACTCTTGTGCAAATATAATGATAAAATTGGCACGTCCGTTATTTCCGTTTCTTGTCCTCCAGCTTCCAACAGGAGCACGTTCCATTCTGGATTTTCCGTAAGTCTGTTCACTATGACACTTCCGGCCGAGCCGCCTCCCACCACTACGAAATCGTATTCCTTCCGAAGATTTCGCGTCACCTGAGGATGATTTTCTGGGTCCATTAGGTCATAATTGTAATACGCCAACGCAGCGATTAACGTTGGAACGAACGCGACTTTGCCGATTCCCAAAAGTACAGTCGCTGCCTTCACCGCACTCGTTATTATCGTTAGTATAGCTGCCATTTTGAGTTTTCATCAATTTTTTTTATTCACTCACAAATTTCACGAAATTTAAATAGCTATTTAATTGTCCAATTTTTTGGTTTTTTTTTTTCTTTTTCCTTATGCGAAAAACATCCTTTGGTCAAGCACAGATTTCACTACGTCGACTCGCAATCAACGTCTCAGTGATTATATTATCTTCGGTCTTAACGAACTCTCGATTTTACGGAAAATTGGACGAGATTCACTTGACCCTTTATTATTTTGAACTTTCGGGTTATTAAATTATTACTTTTCGCTCGAAGGCTGTTAACCCTCTGGAGTTTCATCGTAGTGACGTCAAGATCATTGATAAGATTTCTCCAGGAAAATTAATGCTTCGCGTACTCCTCCCTTACGTGATATCCTTATCAGTGGCTCGTCCTGCAATCCGAAATCATCAAAATCGTTTAGAATAAATCGTCAAGCTCTCGAAGACTGACAACTCCGCGTATATATAGGTATATACCCTATGATAGTCACCTTGGTGGTCAGTTGCATAACGATCCCATTAGGATTTCTAAAAAAAAAAAAATCGTTAGATATTTAATTAAGTCATTCCTGTTTTACGCAGCCTGACGCGTAATTAAAAAATCTTGACAATTAAATAAACTCGATAATTATTACGTAAGAAATGTATGAAAGATTGTCTTGGCATCCGATTATAATTATACACAATGATAGTGTCGCGGTACGCATCGCGGTAGACATAACCATAATAATATTGGATACACCTAAATATCGAGTTTCTATAAAAAAAAAATTTACGTCACTTCGTGCCGGACAGCGAAGTTAAAATCTTCGGTTGCGCAACTCCTTATCACTTGTCTCGCATATAAGACTGACGTCCTGGCCAATGTTAATGGGATAACAATTTCACTTTCTCACAAGTCGTCCGAACGGCTGATTCATCAATTTTACTATTTGCCACGTATATTCAACATTTCCTCATAATAATCGACACTGGCATAACGGGCGTAAAGGCCACAGTCGGTCCCATCATGATCTTTGCGCAACAGCTACACGAGTGGCTGCAGAATCAGTACCCTGACGTAAACTTTGTACTGTACGAAATGGCGCATGCGAAATTTGAGTGCGCGAGATGAAAAAAAAATTTTGAAAACTAATTTCGAGCTTTTTTTTTTTTCATCGTAAAATCGATTCAAGGATCGTTAATTTTCCAAATTACGCGACAATGACGTCATCGATTTCAACGAATTTGGCAAAGAGCCTCGTGGCGAATATAATTGGCGAAAGGAAGCACGTGAGTGGCGATGTAATTTGAATTCTCCGAAAAATTATCGACGCACTCTAGCGGGCGTTTTGGAATATTATTATATTAATATTATAGTGGATCAAGGTAATCGGGTTTTTCGACGTACACGAAATTGTGAACGCTCCTTTATGGTAGCATATTACGTTGCACTGGTGTGCTTCTCTCTTTCGTCAGTACCACGTGTGTTCGTAAAGGTCATGAAATTTCAACCGTATTTGATAACGAACTTCATGGAACCCTTATGAAATTTCTTGGCGTATCAGTCACTCGTTCTAAAAATTACTCATTGGTTGAAATGTTTTCGAAACCGATTTTGAAGTTGCGCGATATAACTTTTTTTTTTTTTCTTTTTTCTTTCTAACCGAGTCTCTATATCATGCATGCACTTCAATGGCATTCACGCGTGTAACGATGTGTTACCGTATTAATCGTATAAACGGTCCGCAGGGGGAATTCTTTTAATATTCCCAAGCGCAGTGATTGCTAAAGTCTTTTCGAGAAATAGGAGGGAAAGTAATTTTTGAAAAATCTTGATAACAAATTCTCCCGATATTCAGATGCACAACGTACCACGGGAAGACACTTCGTCCTATATTCTCGGTCACCGAACGCGTCTCTGCAATTGATACAGAAATTGGATGGAAAATCGCAATGCTAATTAGTACGATTGATTGTGAAACACGAAGCTTGGCGGATGCGAACAATTTCACGCGCATCGGTCATAGCGTCAATTCATGTTGGATCGAAGTACGAAGTTGCACGCGGACGAGGAACTTTTGGCACGAATTCGGTTGGACTTTATGAAGTTTTTTTTTTTTTTAACGAAGAATTTTTGTTAAAAGTCCAAAAATGCGAATCCTCGATATTCGTACGACTACTATAAATTGACTAACAGCATTTAACCAATATAATAATAATCTGTCATCGTATCTATACTTTTCACGAGCACTGCTCCGGTGTCTGTGCACAATGATAACGGTTTAAAATAATGAACGACGATATCACGTGTCAGATGAATACGCATTACGTAGATAAACATAGTGTCCTCAGTTCTTGACTTACGCTGGTTATTCACTGCGGCGGCTGAAGATTGTCACTGAAATTTTAGAGACAAATCAACGAAAGTCCGAAGATCCACCATTCGTTCGATCGGACGTGCTTTGTCAACTTTCGCGTGGACCGGATATAAATTTGTATGCTGCAAGAAGTGTCTAAAAAAGGGGGGGAAAAAAAAACAAGAAAAATAATCAAATTTCAATTATGACGAAAACTGCTGGCACTTAAACCTAGCGAAAAAAAAAAGGCTTAAAGTACAAGGCGCAGTACCAACCTTTGAAGAGTCGAGGTGCAGTTGAGTGACGGTCGCTCAGTGCGATAGCACTGATCACAAACTCACGTAGCAGGTGAAAGCGCAAGACTGAGAACTCGCACTTAGGTCGAACGTATAAACCATTCGCGACGGCAGCACTCTCTGCAGGAGAAAGACTTCTTTCACGAGAGTTCGCCTTGAGCCCGAGGGATGCGTTTTCACGCGGCGAAATGTATCTGTATCTGCGCGTGACAACGAGCACGTACTTCAAAGTTTTCCATTGGAGCAGCCAAGAGCGAGTATCGCAAAAAAAGAAGAAGGCATACGAATTCGAAAAAAATTTCAAATTCAAATTCGGCATCTACGAATCGCGCGAGACAAAGCGCACAGGGACCTTCGAGAGTCGCTCAGGCGTCAATGTAGCGAAATACAGCGAGCTACGTCGAAGAACGATACTTCAATGAGGACCAGCCGTAATTCCGAAAGATAAAATTTGTCCCACTCGTAGTCGTTATTGAATAAAATTTTTATTGTACTCAAAGTCATCGGGTACGCGCAGAATTTTGAAAAAATTACGAAATTACGCTCGACGATACTTTCTTCTCGACTCGCTCGACTTTCCAGAAATTTTGAAATTCACATTTCTCAGCTGATTTTCGCCTACCTCAAATTTGACTTTGCCTCGAGGGCGCACGTGCGCGTCAACGTTCGGAATTTCGATCCTTCCCCGGTCGTCCCATACGGAGACCCTTCTATCCCATACGGAGACCTGTCCACGTGGTCGTGGTCCAGTCTCTCGAAACTTCTGACGTGCAGATTTTTTCTTAGAGACCAGACCAGAAGCTTTACATTTGCTTTCTAACGTTATGTCAACGCGTGTAATAGTTATTCCACGATGGAACCAGGTTCAGGCTCGGGTTTGCGGTGTATCTGATTGTTTGTATTTGAATTTTCAAGAATGAATTTCAATGCGGAAACCAATTGCTCGGGCAGCATTGTAAACGCGTGGTTGTAGTTTGCGTAATTTTGACAATGAAAAACTTTCGAGTAAACTTCATAAAGTCAATTTAACTCTTATTGACTGTGTATCGCGAGAGATCGAGCACGTAGAAATTGGATTCCTCTTCTACCTCGACGTTAGGACATTGTTGCGGAAAGTCTTGAGTCCAAAAGTTGCGTTTACACGGTAACGGATAGAAAATCGTCTTCACGATCGCTTAAGGATGGGAATTCGCGACTGTACGAAATTTCGATACGAGTGCTAATTTGCAAAATTTTCATCGGTCTTCCACAGGAGAAACAAAAGAGACGATGCAGCCTGCTCTGACGTAATTTATAGTTTTTCTTTTTTCAGCACGTCATTAGCTTCTCATTGTTGTTAAAAGTCACGGTGTCATCGCGGCTTCTCCCTACTTTTATATCCAGTTTTTATGGCCACAGGCCGCGTGTCGGTCGGTCGCTTTTTTCTTCTTCTTATTAATCATCGACTACATTGACTTATTCGGTTATGACACTCGACTGTATTGCATCACGGATCAGATCGATGTATGTCAGAAGCAACTTGTCAAATTTTTTATCTTAAAATATTTATCATCAATTCTTTTGTTGAAGACGGTATTAGAAATAAAAATTGCATAGCTCGTAGGCGATACACAAGAAGAAAAAGTGTATTTGATAACAAATGATAATTAACAATGTAATTTTTACATTACAATGGGATTTATAATTAGGCGTAACAACCTTTCGCTTCGGTATCTACCGTCTTACAGAATCTTACGACTGCATGAGAGATAACACTGGAATCAATAATACGTGTGTTTGATATTGCGAAAAAAAATCGAGATTTTCGCAAGACTCGACGGTTTATTGTACGAGTGGCAGATTGTCTTTTTGCATGGCAATTCACGCAAGTCAAAATTCTGAATAAACCGAAACGCGAGAGATTGGAGCGAATATCGATTTCGAAAATGGTTAAAATGACAAATATATGTATATATGGCGCTGTCACGTGCGTTAATCATTGGAGTGGTAGAATGGCGACGCGTACCTGCTGCAGGTGCACAATTGCCATCGAGCAGCTACTACACGTTTCATTAAAATTACTGTCTATAATGTGTATGACACAGTTGGTTGATTGACCGTTTCCCAAAATCCCTAAAAGAATGGAAAATTCTTTTAATGGCAACTTGAATTCGATCGCGTAAAAAAAAAATTTTAACCAATCCGAAAAATCGATATCCCAAAATCGCGACTCTGTCTCACCTTCGCTTCAACGAACGACGCATCGAAGAATGATGAAATGATCAATAAAGCGGACCACAATATCTAGATCATTCGTGTAGCCAGTGATCCTTGATCATGTCGCTGGCTTTTTCAGCAATCATGATCGTCGGCGCGTTGGTGTTCCCTCTTACTATGGTTGGCATGATCGAGGCGTCCACGACCCTGAGTGCCTTGACGCCGTAGACCCTCAATTTAGGATCCACCACCGCCTTGGCGTCTTCCTTGGGTCCCATTTTGCAAGTCCCAACTGGATGATAAATGGTCCCGGTGTATTCAATCAGGACGCATTCCCAGTACTCGTGGCTCGCGAACTTGAATTCTTTGCAAGCCGGAACCGGCACGTCTATCAGTTGAAATCCGTGTTCCTTGAAGGACCTGGTATCGAATAGATCCTGGGCTATTTGAATTCCAGCGACCATGGCGTCCAGGTCAGGGTAAGCCGTGAAGTATCGGGGGTAGATCAGCGGCTGACCCCAGACCGGGTCGGTGTCGTTCAGCTTCAAGTAACCCCTGCTCTTGGGACTCAACAGAATGGGCCTTATGTTGATCGCGTCGTAATACGCCAGTGGCTCCACCGCAGTTTCGCCAAACTCGGCAGGATCGGCCAGATAGTCCTTGATGTTGCTCGCGTCGAAGGCGTACTGTATGTCGGGCTTGTCGAACCCATGCTCGTACAAGGTTTGCGCAAAGACACCGCAGGACAAGGCCCCAGTCGCGGACAAAGGACCCATGTGGGTCTGCTCGTAGTACTTGAGGTCCTTGAACTTTTCATCGTTGTCCTTGGCGGTGGCCGTCTTGTTCGTCAGGGCGATAACGAATCCGTCCATGGTCACGTGATCCTGAAGATTGTGCCCAACGGCAGAATCGTATATGACCTTGATCCCGTGACTCTTCAGTTCCTTCGCAGGACCCACACCCGACAGCATGAGGATCTTCGGGGAATTGAGCGCACCGGCCGACAGGATCACTTCCTTCCTGGCAAGTGCCACTTTCACGAAACCGCTCCTGGTCGACATGTACTCCACTCCGGTTGCGTGCTTCGTCTTAGGATCGATCAGGACCCGGGTCACGTGGGCCTGAGTCTCGATCACAAGATTCTCTCTCTTGTACCTGATGGGCCTTACGAAGGCGCCGTTCGTGCTCTGCCTCCTTCCGTGGATCGAGGTCGATTGGAGCTTCATCACTCCCAGCTGATCCTCGGCATTGGCGTCCACTTCCCTGTAACCCAGTTCCTTCCAAGCGTCGATCAAGATGTCCGCGTTCTTATCGTCGTACGGGAACCGCTCGACGTTCTGATAACCGCCCTTGCTGTGGTAGTGTGGATTCTCCTTTAGGATCTGAAAAAGAAACCTCGATCGTACACCTCAATTTTGGGCCACCCCGTTCAGCCTCGTCAGAATCCTTCCGTACGTCGTGATCCTCGTTGTTCTCCGACTTGAGGAAGTACGGGAGGACATGATCGTAGCTCCAGCCGTCGTTTCCTTGCTGCGCCCATTCGTCGTAATCCTTCGGGTTTCCGCGTATGTAGATCATATAATTTATCGTACTGGAGCCTCCCATTACCTGGATCAAAAGTTTTTCGAATAAGGAAAATTTAACGGTGGATCATATCTGATTACTTATTTATCTGATATGACGTCACCTTGCCCCGAGCCCAGGCGCAGGTTTTCCCGCGTCTCGATCGACACGAATGCTTCTCCGGTTGCGTTCGATACATCCAATCGATGCTGCTGGCTTGGAGCATCGAAGCGAATGCCGGTACTTCGGCAACCTCGGGCTCTTCTATACCGGCCTCCAGTAGTAATACCTGCGAATCCCACGGACGAACTGTCATTCGGTCGCTTATCGGTTTATCCGACATAACAGCAATGACAATCGTCAAGAGACTTTGACCAATCGAGAGTTCGATTATTACGAAAGACTTCACTTCCCTTCGCTGCTCTTGGAAAAAGGAATTTTTTTTCCCTTCTTTGCTTACGCAAACCCTTCTTCGTATATATTTCACGCACAGCTTGACAGCACAGTGAAATGGGCTGATCCAGATGGACGCAACTTTTTTTTTTGTTTACCTTCCGAATATACCGATTTACGTCACGCTCTTTTCGGTTGAATAAACTCTTTTTGGCTCTCTTCGCGAATTTTCGGAAAAAAAACTTGATCTTTCGCGTTACCGTTTCCAATCGTGTTAGTCTAGTCCGTCGTCGGGCTAAGTTGACGGATCTTTGACTGGCTAATTAATTTTGCAATATTTCTCATTTATAATTAATCGATTAATTATTGCCGATCTATATTTTATGCAACCCTAAGGAATGGCTTGGATGATGAAAATATATTTTTCCTTTTAATTGCGACGTCATATTTATTTTGCAATGTTCCAAGTCTCTTACCGTACTCGAACGATTAATTATGCAAAGCCGCGAAATATGTCTGTAATGGATATTTTAATAGGAAAAGAAAAAAAAAAAAAAACCTTAAGGCTTTACCGTCGATAATAAGTATTTCGTTATTTTCTGAGCGCAACCACTCTTGCGCTGATAACGCAATAAACGCATTATCACGCGTCAATCGTGAAGGTAGGCCGAGTCCTTGATTTTCGGTGCAATTCGGATTTTCGCTCTTTAATTCCACGACTGTCTTGCGCAGTGGAATTGCGAAAATTTCTCGTGGATTTCCCAAAAAAACTACACAATAATAATCGTCGCGAATCGCTGCCCCGTCGTTTCACGCGAAACCGATTCAATGTGATTTATGCAAAATTTCAACCGCCATATGGTTGCACATGGTTGTCTGCATGACGCAATGTCAAACTGACAATAAAGAGCGTAGCTCTCGTTCTAACGATTGTCAGATTTTGCATAACTCTCTTGTTTCCTCGCCACGGCCTTAGGTTCTTGGGATTAGAGAGATTGCTATTCAAATGGAGCACACGTGCTCCATTTGCGCAATACTGATAAACAGCGAATTATCTCTCAATGAAATCGTTCCTTGGCCACGTTACCAACTACCGACAGGCTAAGAAAGAATACTTAACGTTTCTGGGTTTTACGAGGAATAATATTGCTAGAGAGTCCTGTAGCACGAAATTGCCAATTCATGCAAAATACTTGGAAACGTTGTACTTTTAAGGTAAAATCAGTCCAACTGTAAGGCAACGTTTACCTGTGTTACTTGACGACGATCGCGAGTTTACTACGCGAAAAAAAAAATGTTGCGCGCATGCGCGTCACGTCAAAATCGTCGCGATTTATTTTCTCTAAGGATTTGCCTTTCGTTCGCGTCCCATTGGGTTGCCTATATGCATGTGAATTTGTAGAGTCAGTCGCCTTTGAGCTTATCGAATATACCGAATATTCTTGCGTCCAACGGAATCCAATGTTAAGTAACTGAACGTTCCAGTTCAGCACTGTTTAACACACGGTTGCCGCTCCAACGAATGGAATGCTTGTGTTCGCGTTCACTTTCGTACGGGCTTACGGTAGCCTTTGTCTTCGCGTTGCGTTCGGATGGATTGCACAAGATGCGCTTTTAGCGTAGATGAATTATGCAATATTGCGGATCCGTCATCTCGCGTGATTCGTGTCTATGAAATTAGCCCAAGTAGACGTATATGCAATTGATCGAGCGCTAAATTCAATAAGATCAATCGCGCAGCTTGACCTTCTTATTGCAAAACATTGGAAAATAAGATCAAATTCGTGAGGATAAACTGTATAACCCAAGCCAATGATCTTCTCGAATGAAAATCGTTACTGCGAACGATAAAGATTACTCGGATGAAAAAAAGAAATATATTTAAGATATACGTAAAAGTGTCAGATTCTATATTCGTATTGGGCACACGTTAAACGAGATTAAGGAATAAAAGTAAAGTTAGCTCTAGAGAGAATTCTCGAAGGAAACTAAAAGATATGTGGATCGTGTATAAGAAACGATTACGTACCTTCCACTTTTTAATTTCGGACAGCCGATTGGCCAAGACGCAACCCGCGGAACCGGCGCCGACGATAACGAAGTCGAACTCCTGGGGCAAGAAGCCTTGTCGTTTCGGGAAGAGAGTCCGTGTCAGTTCAATGGCAGCCGTGGACACCGAAAGTAAATGATTCCCTGAGTAGGCGCCCTGGACGTCCTCGACGTCGACCTTCCGCAGGCGTTCGGTCGTTTTGCCAATGTTCTTCTTCCAACTGTCGTAAATTGCAAAACCAGTACCGAAACCCGGGTCGAACGTTTCCTCGATCCGCTCGACAACAGGGATGACGTCAGGCTGGTTCTGGCCAGCGACTCGTCGCCCGTCAGGCGTCGCGGCCTCAAACCTACCAAAGTCTTGTGAATCAGGCTTGACCTCTGGGAGGTCGTCGTACGGTTCTTCCCCGTAGGAAAGTGGAGGATACAGGGGCATCGGGTCCTCGGAATTTCCCAGTCGGAACGAGGCCATTTCTCGATAAATCACAGGCGGCTCTTCGGGCGTCTCGTAATTCGCCCTCGATAATTCGGAATTGTAATCGTCATTTTCCTTATCGCCGTATCGATAACCGTAGGGCTCCTCGTGCCGTTCTTCGATTCGGACTGGCTGCGACAAACTGGATTCCGTCGTGTAGTAACTTGGGTATTCGGCAAGGAGCGGTGCGCCGCGTCCCGTGTTGGTGGGTTCCTGATCTTGCGTCCCGAACCTCCTTGCAGGACCTTTCGACCTGCGACCATGGTCGAAATGGCTGCCGGAGCTGACTGGCCAAAGATTCGAACTTTGACCCCAGGTTGGGTTCCCAAACTTCGACATGTAATAGGCGTATGGATTTGTCGCGTCAACGTTGGTCGCCTTGTTGCTCCGCGCGTTCGTTGACACTTTTTGACCGTAGTCGAGACTCATCAGCGGCGAATTAAAAGAGGACAATTTTTGGGAACGGCCCATGCGACCGTCTCTCGACTTGCCCAAAATTTTGGCTATGATCGCCAGGAACATGTAGGACGCCGGTTGGCAGGAGGAGACTGTCGTGTGGGGTGAGCATAATTGTGCCAAATTTGGGGGAACCCAAGACATTATGAGGCAACTGGAATTTCTGCAACATGTAACGTGGAAAATATAGTCATCATCTCCAAGTATTTTTTTACTGGGATTTAAGAATCAAAAATTCTATTTTTTTTTTCATTTATAATTGTGGACGTTATTCGAATTGACGTTTCTCCCTTCGTGATAATCGAAACAGCTCGATCTGAGCGCCGATACTTTTCTCCAGCCATTTCATTCTTCTTTCAAAGTTCAGTCCTATAGGACTTTCTCTCCCGTAAGAGTGTAGCCATTTTCCTGAGCTACTAAAAAATTTATGACCGCGTAAAAGCGAAAGAAAATCAGACAAAAAAAATAATTCATGTCTCATGAATTTCTTAATGGTACATTAAGAATATGGAAGTTCCTAGTTATCTAGCTTACTATAATTGCAGAGTAAAAACAAATAAAGTAAACAAAAATTCTTCACCTACCTCTAAGAATCGAGAGAAACGTAGGGAACGTTTTAAAAAAATTTCCAAAAAAAGCTCACTGCGTCTCTCCTCAACTTCTCCACTGGTCCATTCACTTTAATCACTTCCTGCGCGGGTCAAATTAACAAGGATGCTGCATTCATTATCCATGAATCTTATCACCGATTATCGAGACTCGCATTTACTTCGCAGCCAATAAAATCCTCAATTCCGATTGATCCCTCGTTTTAAATTAACGGATATAGAAGAAGCAGCTGTCGCGCGTCGTTGACGTCTCAATTAAATCAATACGAATTCACGTGAAAAATGTTGTAATTTCATTGGAAGGAAGAATAATTAAATTCCAAAATTTAAAAACTGACCGCGCTCCGTATACGGTAGCGATCGAACTTTTTGGAAATCGGTGCGCCTTCGCGTGTCTCCGCTGAGTCTAGGAGCACGAGTGACCTGACTCTGCTCGGGGACGTCGACGTAAACTATTCGAGAGGTTTGGGTCCAGGTTAGCCGCGATGTCGCCAACCCTCCAGACTCCAGATTCTCATTGTCTCATTCTCTCATTGTCTCATTGGTTCATTGGTCGTCCAGTCCCACTGTTCTCAGTCTTTCGGTTCTCCCCGTCAATCCCAGCCTCCAGGCTGCTGCCCACCTCACTCGGATCTCTCCTTTCCTCCGTAGACCCACGTAAGTTTTTTCGCCTTCTCCTTCTTCCGCTCCTTTTTCCCACCTGGCTTTTCCTTTTCATTTCCCCGCTGATCTTTCATCTTTCCTCCTTTCGAATCTCAGTTTACTTCCCGCGCTCCTTTTTGACACCTTGCGGAGGCTTCGGCTCCAACCGAGCAGCAGCTCAAATTACAAGGATCGCTATTACCCGTGAAGAATCGATTTATCGTTCTGCTGTTTCCTAGACAGATTTGGGACCCCCTCCTTCCTTTCGCACGTACCAATTTCCCCTCTACGATTTCCGGGTTCGCGGAAACTTCCCACCGTGGGATTTCGTTGCCGTAATTAGAGGATCAACGAGGTGCCATTAATTAGTTCAATTTACCCGACTTTCCTCCGGTCTATCCCAATAGCAGCGGTCCAGAGATCGAAGGTGCATAACGCCAAATGCAATTTCACGCTGCGCTAAATGGACCGAGACTCGCGAAAACTGTGTCGTCTGGCAATTAAATGAATAGTCATTCGTTTTATGGAAAATTCACGTAAAATTACGGAATTTTATTGCACATTAATAAATATCTTCGTCACATTTGAAAGCGAAGGAACTTGGATCGTTTCGTGCAATGAGTCCTCCAGTTGCTCGCTTGGAAAAAAGATAGTACAACATCGTTGCACGTGATCACCCAGTGATAAGCGAAGTCAGCGACGGAAGCTACCGGCGTGTTCGCTCTTTTACATAATAATGCGAATTTTCGAAAGCTTTCATTATTTCTCAGTTTAATCCAAAGTGAAAGAATTTTTTTGATAAATTTATAGAATTTTCCTATATGATCTCGTGGTAGCTTTCAAATTATCACGTGCAGATATTACAGCGTCACTCGATCAGTACTTTGCTGCTCACTGATACAAAATCCGTGGGCAACGACTAAGAATGAACTAGAGACGCGCCTTGTGGTTTCAATGATAATTTATCACGCAAGAGAGGAACTACTTGCAATCGTATGGATTTGCCCACTTCCATCGGGCACGAACCCACGGAAGGCGAATCAATCTCAATCGTTCAATTTCTTTATCAATCGTGCGGTTGTATTTTCATTTTAAAACGCTTCGGTGTCCATCCACGCGAAGTGGTCACGTGTCCCCGATTTACATCTAAACATCAACGGATAGTCGATCAGTTATTTACGCGAAGCTCAGTACACGTTTTGAACTTTTGGCAGTGAAACTTTTATTCTGTAGCATCCGAATTTACGGACTTTTTTTTAAAGTTTCAAGCAATTGCACGCTACGTAAGTAGAGAGGATAAGAGAAGCTCTAGGAAACTCGAAGGGAGCAAGGCACGTGCGACAGCTGGCCGATCGTTCCGTCATGCCACAGTTCACACGATATTTTCTTAGATTTCTTCTACTTCCTCGACTTTCCATTGCTCCTTTACTCTGACCTGCTTAAATTGCTCAGTTCGAAGGATTTTGGATCTGGCTCTGTCTTTCCCAGGGAAATAACTTCGAAAAGTCCTTCTTGATTTTAACGATTTAATCTTTAAAAAAAAAATATGGATCCAATTAATTTGATTTATAGACTCGAGTGCTGCTCGATAAACATATCGTTCAGGAAAATTATTATTGCTCGATATATTGCTCATTGTAATTGAGTTAAATAAAATCAAGACTTTAATTACGCTCGGGACTTTCTTCGGTATTGAAGTTAAAATTTGAAAAATCGTTTAAACCGTACCTACAGTATTGACAAATTATTTTCTAACTTAGAAATTTCTTTCTATTTCGCAACTTTTCTCTGGACGGATAGAAGTTATGTCTATGTTGGATCTAATGATCGGTTTCCCCGAAGCGGTGGATTTCTTCTCGCCAATTATCCGTAGCGATACCAATAGCCGTGCCAACAGTTTGACCTAAAAAAAGTTGAGGCATAAATCCGAAAGATTTTGGGACCGGCTGTCTTGAGAAATCGAGTCTCATTTCGTTAACTCGCGATTTGGTTCATCGAATCGGCCTCCTTAATACTTTCGTCGTATCGCTGCACGATCGTTCATTCTAAACCAGGAGATTTGATTCTTCCTTTATTTTATATAAGTCCTCAAATCTTACCTACTGGGCATTCGTATTTCGAAAATACATCAAATATCAATTAGGGTCACATAATTTATATTTATTATCGTTCTGCCTTTCCTAATGGATCAATGGGCCTCCGGGTACAGTGCTTCACAAAAATAAATCATTAACCGTCGCCGTTTGTTGATCCTGTACTTATTCTATGTCTTCCGATCTCATGGGAATTCGATTCGCCTGTTTTCATTGGTACTACCGATGAACTAGTTAGTCGCTACTTATATTGTACAAGTAGCATCTAAAGAGCGACTTTTTGCGAAAGGCGCGTCTTACTGAAGCGACTTGTTTTTAGGCTGAATCTGTGGAATAGTAGGGAGTGAAATCACGGGATGTAGGTAGATGGTAGATGAACGTTCGGAAAAAAAGATGGCATTACGAAACCATGAAAACGGCAATACTGCCTTTAAGACTTTTGGGAGGATTTTAACGTGTTACGGGACATTTCGTGGGCTGTATCAGTAATGCCGATAACCCGTATCCCTATATTATCGACCGTCGATAAAAGCCCAATTCAGATAACAAGGAGCTGATAATCGGGGGAGTGCCAATGAATATGAGTTCAAAGTTTTATTATTTGTTAATGTAAAATCGCTGGAATTTTATAGAAATAGCGAAAAGTTAACGCACGAGGAAACCTAATTTTTTTCTTTTATGAAAATATTGTACAATTTTGATGGAATTTGATAGTTTTCTGAATTTATTAAAAAGCAGTGAACTTATTTGTCGGTCCCCTGTTAAAGCTCGTCTTTGGAAAGCCACTCTTGTTTAATCAAGTCGGATCCCTTTTCAGCAATCATGATAACAGGAGCATTCGTATTCCCACTGGTAATCACAGGCATAACCGATGCATCGATAACCCTCAACCTCCGGACGCCGTGAACTTTGAGTCGCGGGTCAACGACAGCCCGTGGGTCACCCTTGGGTCCCATCCTGGCGGTTCCCACGGCATGAAAGACCGTACCGGCGACGTGACTTAGACTGCACTTCCAATATTCCCGAGAATCCGGTACCGTGTGCGAACAGCCGGGAATATCAAGATGGCGCATCTTGATCGACAAATCTTTAAAGATCTTGGTCTTCAGGAAAGTCTTGACAAAATCGACGGATCTTATCATGACTTCCTCGTCCTCAGGGTCCGTGAAGTAGTTGGCGTAGATCTTAACCGGGTCCTTAGGATCGGCCGATCTGAGTTTGATTTCCCCGAGACTCTTTGGTTTTAGGAGCGTCGAACAGACAAATATGGCGTCCGACTGGGACGTCTTCCTGATGAGTTCAGAAGTTATGCCCTCGTCGATATTGAACGCGCGCATGATAGTTTCGACCTTGAAGACTTCGCCCTTAGAAAAATAAGCATGATGAAACTGAAGGTCAGGATACGAAGACTGAGGATCCTGAAGGTTGACGAAGCCCAGAAGATCGACGCCTCCGGTAGAAACGAACTCGCCTTTCCGGTGCACCAGGAAGTCGTAGGCTGCATCCAGAAGCTTGGTCTGGGTTAAGGGTTCTCCGGTATGATTAGTCAACTCCAATTGTATCCCCAGCCAGATTACGTGATCCTGAAGATTCTTCCCGACGGGCAGATCGGCAATCGTGTCGATCTTCATCTCCCGAAGATGATCCCTGGGTCCAATTCCTGAGAGCATCAGGATCTGTGGCGTCGCGACGCTTCCCGCCGACATAATCACTTCTTTGCTAGCTTTCACCAGGATGCTCCTTCCGTTCCTCAACGTTACGTGGACGCCGCTCGCCCGGTCCCCTTCCATCGCGATCCCCACGACCCGCGCCGACTTTACGACCCAAAGGTTAGGCCTGTCCCGCGCAGGCACCAGGAACGCTTTGGCCACGTTGACGCGTCTCCCTTTGTCCAGAGTCCCGTAGGCCTTCCCGTAACCCAGGTACTTCCCGGCGTTCAAGGACTCCAGGATGGGAATCCCGAGTTCCCTCGCAGCATCCAGGACGATCTGGTGCATCTTAGATTCCGTGTAGTTGTACGAGCGGATATCCAGAAGTCCCCCGGTGCCGCAGTGTTCGCCAGCCGCACCGGTCAGGTCCGGCGGGCAGTTCAGGGACTTTAGGAAGTATGGGAGAACGTCCTGGTAGGACCAACCGGTATTACCTAATTTCGCCCAATTATCGTAATCACGATCGTTTCCGTAAACGTGCAGCATCGCATTGATAACCGAACTGCCGCCAAGTGCTTTGCCCTTTGACCATCTGCATCTTTTGCCTTTCATCCCCTGACACGCTTTCGCTTGCGGCTCCACTTCGTAGGCGTAGTCCTCCTTGGTTCCTTGAAGTGTCAATAGCAGCCCTGGTATCTCACTGAGTGGCGACGGATCCTCTCCGGCCTCTATCAGCAGCACTTTCCACCTTTCGACTTCGGTCAACCTGCTGGCCAGGACGGACCCGGCTGATCCGCCTCCCACGACTATAAAGTCGTAGCTGGGATCATCCTTACCCAATAGCTCCTCCGTCCTGTCGGCTGGATATTCATTTTTCAAATTCAAGGCGCATTGGGCGCTCAAAATTGTATTCAACAGTTGCGCGAACAGCTGACCTCCCGGTCCTCCTATCGCACCTGCGCAGCCTTCCAACTGACAGCTGTCCATCGCTCCGCTTTCCACGATTCTGTTGGTAAATAAAAGATAGACTTTTTAAATCTTAAAAAAATAATCCAATTTGACTTATCACGTATTAGTCACGCACGCGAGGCATAAGAACCCACACTAATAAATTTTCTGCGCTTCTACGTATGTATTTACTCGTCTGTAGCTACGTTCACGTTACAGGCTTTAATTAATACGATTTCAGTGATACACTGAATGGCCTCTTCAACCGTGAATCCTCGTTGGTCTTCTTTCCGGTCAGCAATTTTTAATCTTACTTTGGTCATCGACTTTTCTTCTAGAAGTCGCGAAGCTGTAAGCTGTGTTAAATCTTTTTTTTTTTTCTTAAAAAATTCGACTACCCCAGCTTCCCCGTATCTCAAAAATCAGACACAAGAGATTCTGGCTTTCGTCGTCTGACAACGCCCATTTCTTATCTCGCTTCTTAAAGCACCGCAAGGGCTTCGTTTAACCCTTTTAAAGAATAGCCTATTTAACCAGCCGCATTTTAAACAGCATTAATTTTATTCTTCGTCAAAATTTATTTGAATTTCCCAGTAAAAATCCGATTCATTCATACTGGACCAATGATGCAGGTTACCTCGATGAATCTTAGTGTTAAATTCCCAAGATCCGCGAATAAAAATAATCCAATCAAAATGGCCCAGTTGTCCCGTAAGGTGAATTACGTGTAAAAATATAAATGTTTGTGAAAAGGGCACTAAAGTGATAATTTCAATCTAAAATTAGCCTAATCCAATAACAGCATACGACAGCTATCCATAATTTTCAAGATCCACAATAAACTTAGATAATTCAAGTACCCACGTGACGTCGAACCAAATAAATTTAAATGACTAAATAATGACAGTACCCGAATGCATCTACAGATATTTACTTTTTTATTATTTTAATTACGACTTACCGACTTCCTGGGCTTTGAAAGAAAAATCGATGATGCTGACGGTGGACCAGATCTAGTCTAACTGGTCGACCCGGTATCTTCGAGTTCTTCTCCCTACCACAACACGCGTCATCAGATATGCCTTATTTTTGTCCATACTGTAAGCGGCCCTTCCCCCTTCCGCCCGCCCGCCCCCCGCCGCTCTCTCTGCTATCTTCGTAGCCGTGTAGACTTTTTAGTTTTCTTAGACACCAGTGACTATTATTTACTCCAGACTGTAGACCACGACCTTCGTCAGTAGTGTTGTATTATGCGGTACTTATAAGCAGCTACTTCCTTTTATTTTTTTTTTTTTTTATTACGAACCCAATCAGTCGCAACATTCGAGAAGCACCGTGCATATGTAATTTATGATAATGTATCTTTATGGATACGTGACAATTTGAAATTTGAATAATGCGGATGAGCTTGTGAGAATAGGAAATGGTTAAGAAAAGACTCGAAGAAAGGTTTAGGTGTTGTCATTGAACGGGGTTAAAGTATTCCTTCCTCTCCTTTCATGGCCTAGAACGATTTTGAATGGAGGATGTCAAAGGTTAAAGCGAGCGTGCATTCGGCGTACAATGATAACGCGAGAATGATTGGACTCGTGTCCATTATTGGCTACAGCGAAGGTGCTAATTCTTTGAAAGAATGATACCGCATTTTTGTAAGAAAATTTCTGGCATTTTATTTAATGGTTTTATAAAAGTTACTCCAGTCTTATTACGTTACTCGTAGTTCCACGCGTCGTGAATCATGTCCGCGGCCTTTTCCGCGACCATAATGATGGCCGCCACGGGATTAGAATTCGGAACTATAGGAAATATCGAAGCATCCGCCACGCGAAGGTTCGTTATACCGTGAACTCGCAGCTGCGGATCTACGACTGCGGTCGGGTCATCAACTGGTCCCATTTTACAAGTGCCAGACTGATGATTCTCGGGGCCCGTCTGGACCCGGATCAGACATTCCCAATAAGCATCGGTCCCAAAGTGATATCTAAAATTATTCAAGGTTAGATAAGTTTTAATTCAAATGTGGGAAATACCGTGGGAACTAACCCGAGACACCATGGATGAGGCTTCGTGTCCAGTCGCAAGTCCCATTTCTTCATGGCCGCTGTATGGGTCAGAAGTACAACAGCTTTGACGCCCTGGACCAAAATCTTGATATCCTTGTCACTCTCGAAGTAATTTGGATAAAGGAGAGGAGGATCCAGTGGATCCGCAGATCGAAGTTTCATGTACCCGCGAGTCTCGGTGACGACGACGGTGGGCCTTGCCACTATTTCTCTTCTGGTGGGACAGGCGCCAAGGACCCCGTCAGGACATTCGGAAGACATACCCGTCCTGGGACACTTGGAGCTGAAACCGTCGAAGAAGACCTGGAGATCCGGCACTCCCATGGCAGAGTAGCTACTCTCTAGAAAGGCCGTGACCTGGGTCAGTCCGGTGCTGGCTATGGAGCCAGTCCTGTTCTCCAGGAACTCGTTGACGGATTCCAAGGTGAAGGTCTCGTAGGGCGTGTCGTTGATACTCATCCGGATCCCGACGGACACGTGATTGTGAAGATTCCCACCGACGGGAAGATCCTTTATGGTTCTGATTCCGACTTTGGTCAAATGTTCCTTGGGCCCTATTCCCGACTGCATCAGGATCTGCGGGGACCCTATGGCTCCCGCCGTGAGGATGACCTCCTTGTCGCACTTGACAACCCGCTTTCTTCCGGTCTTGTCGATGAACTCAATCCCGTAGGCAACGTTCGTCCACTTGTTCACCAGGACTTTGCTCACGTGAGCATTAGTCAGCACGCGAAGATTCTTCCTGTAAGCTACTGGTCGCAAATAGAATCTTGAGGTGGTTCCACGTAGACCATGTTGGGTCATCATCGGTGCCACCATGAACCCAGTCTGGTTGTATTCATTCAGCCACATGGTCCTGTGACCAAGCTCCTTGGCAGCGCTCAGCAGATCTTCCGAGAAGTCTGGCTTGTGTGGGAAGTGATCGATGTGCACCGGACCACCTTCCCTGGTCCTCCTGAACTTGCTGCTTCGCACCATTTCCGGACTTTTTGGATTCTCAGCGCGTTCAAAATAATGCTCTATCTCGTTGTAGGACCAACCGACGTTTCCCATGCGCGCCCACTTGTTGTAAACCTCAGGATGACCTCGGACGTACATCATCCCGTAGAGGCCACCGGTCCCCGACACCATCTTGCCTCTTGGCCAGGAACACGCCCCTCCGCTCTCTAACGGATCATTTCGTTACTTAAGCCTTTTGTCGGAACAGACACCGGAACTGCGTGTCTTCCGGAAACATACCCAGACAGGCTGTAGGATGAGGTTGCGTGGGTTCAGTGAGGTACTTCCAGTCCAGTTCCGTGTTGACTGCGTTGAACGCGATCCCTGGCAGGGCGGTCATCGTTGGTTCCTCGGGTCCAGCTTCCACCAGCAACACCTTCCACCAAGGATTGTCGCTCAGTCTTCTAGCCAGAACCGGTCCTGCCACCCCAGCGCCGACGATTATGAAGTCGTACCTATTTTTAATCGGAGTTACAGTCCTTTCTCAATTTGACACATCAGCATCTTCACGCGATACTCACCACTCGCCCTCTGGCAGCTCACTCCTGCCCAATCGACGGCAAGGATCGGAAATGTCGCATCTCGCCATCATCAGACTCTGGACCAGCAGCATGAAGGCCGGCAAACTCCCGCACGCTGTTCCCATGTACGATGTGTCTTCGAATTTACATTGGCAGCATCCTGAACTACCAAAACTGTAAGGATCCGCCATTACGTCACTCGACTCTATCGGCTGCGAACAAATTATACAATGATGATCATTTCGAAATTTCATCCTAATTCCCGACTGGTGGTGCACGCACAGTAAATAACAATAATAGTATTTTGAAAAAAAAAAGACCTTCGTTTCGCTCTTAAGTGGCACACAATCGGATTTTCTGTCTCATTGGAAACGTCTTAACGAAGAACACCGGAAAGGGAAAAGACGCAATTATACGGATCAACCCGCCTTCCCGTAATTAGCGTAAATCCTATAAAACAATAAAATTTCAGCAGAGCTGACTGCGTCCTTAACCTATGCAACAGGTATAAGACACGATGTTGTTAGAATGCAAAAAGAAATTTTCTTTATTCTTAAAAATATTCTCGAACGAAATGACTGTTTCTCTCAATGCAAGGCATTTTGACAGATAATAATTATAATTCGGCGCGAGACTCTACCGATTATCTTGATCTTGCCAATTATATCAGACTGCTCTGATAACTTGGGGTAATAGAAAAAGAAAAAGAAAAATACGAACAGATTTTGCCGTCGTGAAATTCATGAAGATTTGGTGCCGAACGAAGGACAAAATGAGGAGCGAAACGAAGATCGGGATGCACCGCACTGTGGATAAGCCGAAGGAAAACGTCGGGCGCTGCCAACGATTAAATGAGTGAACTTGGCATTAGCCGAGAGTTTTTGACAGGTCCGGTTTATCCGAAATTGACCTTCGCCCAATTGATAAGTCCCGCATTTTCCGTTTCATCCTCGATTAGCTATTCTGCATCGCCTTTCACATTTTCGCGGGACTTCCGAATTTACTTTATTTAATTCGCGAGTTCGTTCGTTCGCGATAAACGTTTCGCAAGTTCCGCTCTGGTGACCCGAATCGCCGAGCCGATCGTCACACGTATTGCGTCGCACTGGTGTTGCAGGCTGTTGCAGGGTGTTGCATAGGACCCAGGGCGACTCCAAGGATTCTCCGTGGATGCCAAGAATTCTTAGATTTTTACAACTTACTAAATTTCACTAGACGCTCCTAATTTGGCACGATGAGGAAGCGCACGAAGTTTCGCACAATTAACACGCGAAGAGAACTTTCAGAAACGGCAACTGCACTGCTGTAGTTGGCCCGATTGGCCAACGGATAAATCATACGAGAAAGGTTATCCTGGCTGTCCAGTCTAAAACGGTCTGGCGAACACAGCACCGCGTCTGCAGGTCTGACGCAGCCTGCACATCGCCTACTTGCTGGAAAATGAAACTAAAAAATAGCCGGAAAATTGTCGAAGAAGCAGCAGGATCCAGGAGGCAGTTTAACGCGACAGAAATACAAAGAGATCGCGATATGGTCCGTTTGCCTGAACGATTGGTTATCAGTGATCTTGAGGATCAATTGGTCGGCCGATCGCGCAATTGGAATTTCGTGGTCTTGAAGGGAAGTAGCGGAGCGTAAAATTATTTTTTTTGTAGAATCTTTGAAAATCATCACTGCAATTGGATGAACAGCTGATAAACACGTACCAATGTAATTGGGCGTTGTACGTTGGCCACGCTGGTATCCGTAGATTTGGCAACTTCCTGGAAGCCCATGGATCCTTCAAGATCCTTTTCTAACAGGATACACGGCTTTACGTAATTTCAATCGCGAAACGACGTAAAATGCATAAAACGCCGGTCACTCTCGTGCCGAAGAATTGCTCGGGCTGGCCATCGTTGTTTCGTATTAACAGGAATTTGTGGGAAGCCAATTTTAAATCAACGTTCTGCTTTCACCGACGGAAATACTTTTTAATAATGATTTTATTGCTCTCATGCTTGTATCAAAGGATGATGACCATTGTTTTTCTACAGTATATTTCCATAAGCTCGTATTAATTCGTCAATCATTTTTTTTTCTTTCTTTTTACGTCCAAAAAAAATCCTTCCGCGAGAAAAAACGTCCATTGCCAACACTTTTATGGAAATCTAGCGAGTTTCGATTTAGACTCTTTGTCTCTTTGTATTTTTTTTTTTTATTTCATTTGAAATTCCTCTGTTTCTTTGCGAATTTCTCGATCCTCGTCGTTGCCGCTGATCCCGGCTGCGAGAACGCGCGAACTTCGACCGAAGTTTTTTGCAATTTTGCATAATTATTTATTCCCGTCGTAAAAACCAGCAATTGCTGCTACACCTATGTAACTAATTTACAAGTGTTCTGTACTCACCGGTAAAGGTACGGTGCGCAGAAGATCTGCGCAATACAGCAATAAAGCAATAATGTGAAAAGAAGCTGGAAGTCGCAGCTGCACCTTGGACAATTTTCCGGAACGAATTGGAGCAACCTGCCGCTATGCGTGATGAAACGCTTGTTATTAATCTTTGCTACTAATTTGACGCGATGTTTAAATAATCTCCCTACTGTTCTTGCCTTAATGAATGTTTTGCACGAGCGAACCGATACATGGCGGACGTGACTAATTTGGCTACTGCTATACGGGTCGAGCGTAACGCGCGGTCATATTTGGTTTGTATATTAATCTTAAGCAATGAATATCGCACACGAGTTTTCATTCGTGTGAGTATTTTTAATCAGAGATCAAATTAAAGAAGTCGCATGTAGACGCTGCTTAAATTCTGGTTAAATTACTCAACGATTATTCAGAATGTCATATACGTATTCCTTGTACACTCCATACCAGAAGGACGCGAATTTCCGCATGAGGGATTATTCGGAGAAAAAGAAAATTCTTTTTGTCTCGGGCACATTAATCTGCGAGAGATCTTTTGTCTTACGAAAAAAAGAAAAAAGTTTTCTCGGGCGTCATGGTTGTCCGCTAATTTTCCCGAAGCACGTGCAATCACGAAAATAAAGCCGTAATAAACTCGACGGATCTTTTCTTTTAATTGAGATAAGAATCAGGAGAAGCAAAACAGCCGGGACTTTACTCCTTACGAAGTATCTTAGAACATAATGATAAACGGATAGTTTGATAAGGTTACCTGAAGCTGGTACAGCGGGAAGAAATGTCCGAGTGAACCCAGAGACGCGGCTTAAACGTGGACGAGACGCATCGCACAGACATTCGAAATTCCGGAGGCTTCGAGCTCCGTTCGTCTGGCATGCGCGGCAGACGAACTGAGAGCCGAAGTAGACGCGGGCGGACAGACGGAGGGCAGAGTCGACCTCTCGGATAACCGGGCAGTCAGGCAGCCAGACTCGACAAAGACATAACGGAGACTTAAGGAACAGCGGCAACGCACGGCCGAGACATCCCGACACTCGTTTCAGCAGATTCATTCATTTTTCAAAGGCGTCCAGCGCGCACGGCTCCCAGGCCGAGGGAGCGATCGTCGCGCCGCCGTGTTCTTCGCGCGTACTAACTAATCGGTCGCGGGATAATCGGCTCGTGCATCTTCACGTCTTACGTCACTCTCCGTTAAATTTGATAAGCCGAGAAATAGGAGGAAACATTGAAGTACGGATTGGCCAGAGTCGAAAGAGGAATAATTACTTGAGTCGCGCTGAAAGAGCCTTTTTATTTTATTTTTTCGTAACTCTGCGTCTCGGCTGCTCGATGTCGATTCGACTGCTCTGGCCGTTCATCCTCCTTGGTAAACAATGACCAATCGACTTGTGAATTTAATGAGGTAACGCAGAGCAGACTATGCGCGTCATTTCTGAATTTAGTGATGTCACGTTGGAAGTTTCGAAGACTCGAAACGATTACAAATTCTCTCTCGCGTCTTTTCGCTCGGCGCCTTTTGGCTGCGCAGATCGGTAGCTAGATATCGCTTGCTTACGTTAGAAAGCCGCCTATGCGTTGCGAAAATCACTTTCGACTTTTGTTTAGAAATTATGGAAATTCATGGATAATTAACGCACTGGATATAGAATAATCGCTACAAGAATGTATCCTAGTGGTAAACAGAGTTTGATTAATCAATTAATTTGTCTAATTACTGTTGAGTTTCATTGATTTACAAAAAATAATAATTCGCAATTATTCATTGTTTCAGGTACGTCCAATTTCTACTAAGGCCACAGGAAGCTTTGAAAATTTTTAAACCCAATTGGAATCCGTTTTCGGAATTGACACGGTAGGTGCTCTCAGCTCTAAGTCAGTCAGTCTGTGTATTTTCATCAATCATACTTTTCCAGTACCGTGGAGTCCTGAACTTGCATCACACTCAGCTTGCAACCATTAATATTTCAAATTTTCACAAAAATCACGTTTCATTTAAAGTTTTCATTAAATTGCCTTAACCATAATAAAGAGTAAAAAATAAAAAAAGAAACACATGCAGAAAAACACTCGGTTCGTAGGAATCTACAGCGTTCAGCCTTCTCATCGGGTTTCTTCAATATTTCATTCTGTCTTTGACCAATGTCGATTCTAAAACTAACCAAATATTCGAATTGCAATTTGAAAATTATCCTCTGATCCGTCATATACCTTCCACTCGTCGTCATCGACATACGAAATCGCATTCTGAGATGAAAAACCGAATCGATTAAAAAAAATTACAACGATCAATGCGGTTCCACCTACGCGTATCATAGGTGTCGCATCTATTTACATATTCGACGACAACAACAACAACAAGAACAACAACGGCATGCCGCTCAGGCTCGCTATGATAATGGAAAATTATTATCGTTCCACTATACAAAAAACTGGCAGACTCGACATACGTCAGAAGATCAGCGGCAGCACGACTGCACGTGCTCGCGTTTCAAATGCCCGACAGCATCTGAGATTCGGTCCAGAGCATCCTTAAGTATTTGCCCTCGCAAATCCAGTTACACTCGCTGCATTCGGTTACGATTTTCAGACTTCAAATTCACTTTAAATTTTCGCCGGGGAAAATATTACGGTTTTCTTTTTTTGGTAACGAAGGTCAAGGTCAAGCGATGAGATGCATTATCAATTAATTCATTAGGAACTTGAAAGAAATAGTTCATGAACTTTTTGTTATCAAGAGACCTTCGTCTCGTGGAATTCCAGAAATCCAGGGAACGTCCCTCGCCTTGAAAATTCAGTGGTGCTCCAAGCCTGAAATATGTCGTAATGTTATTATTGTTACGTGCTTATGGACCAGCGTCTGGACTAATTGCCACAAATCTCCAACTGGTGGCCGAGCGTATGATATTTCAAGAGAACCATAAATACTCCAGCCTTTATACGTTAAGAATATAATTTTCGAGAAGCTCCTGACTAAACGTCAGCCGTGGTTGTCAGCCTGACAACTTGGGAAAATGACAAAAAGACTAAACGTTTAGTCTTGTAACGAACAGACCCTGCATGTGTATTCGAGGAAAAATTGCAAGTGACGTAGTGCACGAGCTATAAATATTGTCTTGTCAGCTGATAAGCAAAGAATATTATATTGAAAAATTTACATGTATAACTGATAGCACTTGATAAATACGCGGATCGAGACACAATACATTTTTCTTTTCTTACTGACTGCGGACTAATTACATTTTTTAACATCTTCACGAATATACATGCATGGTTGTTTGATGACATATTTTTGGGGCGAAGGGTGGTATTTAAGAATTCAAAAACACGTGTCGTTTAGAGCGAATTTTTTGTATTTTTAACAAGAATCAAAGATACGGTGTATTCCAGTGCTTTTAAAAGTCACTATCAGTTGAATTTTTAATGAGTGTAAACATAAGATAAAATTACGTAACCAGCCATGACAGTAGTAAGGGTGCCCGCCGAAGCGTCTTCGGATCCTGAATTAGATTGACCCAGTAATTTTCTCCAGAAATTAATTCTGTTCTCGTGAAGTGACGTTTTCATGATCAAAGACGGATTCGAATTATTTCCAATTTGAAGGTAACTGCCACGATCATCGTATTTCCACCATCGTTCGGTATTGCCCCAATGGGGCAGCGTGGGTACCCTGAAATTAGCGAGGACGAGTTACGAGTGATAAATAATATAAAAAATGTAGAATCATGATAAGACCAAAATATTGGCAAGATCATAATACCCATTTGTGGCAAAGGATGTCCAAAGTCCCGTCAACTGTTTCATCATTTTCAAATCCGTCCGACTCATGTTTTTCTTTAGTGCCGCGAAGCTCGTATTCGCACGAGGAAATAAATAAATTAACTCGTCGCCATGACAAACGCCCAAATCAATTTCTTTATCCGTCATCTCATAGAACATACTGAATGTGCCTCGATATTCAAAAACATACATGTATCCAGCCTGGCTCCCAGTATGCGCTTGTGTTTCCAGCAAATCGATCGTCGGATAAAAGTAGTACAAGTCGGCGAACATGTCCGTGAAATTATTCATCACCTTTAACAACACAATTTTTCATCGTTGAATATCATTGGCTTACTTTTCATTCATAATCAATATACCATTATATGATCGATTGTCCAGTCATTGAAATAGTAGTCCATGATAGCTTCGAAGAAACCGGCAGTGTCGTTCCTACGAAACAGCGCAATGATCTCTCTAATGGTATCGTTCAATCGCAATACAGAATCTTCCAACCGTGTTAAGTTAGCGTAGTTGTCTGAAAGCAAAGCCCTCGTATGGAAAAATTAAGATATTTATAAGGAAATAAGCCATGATAATGAAATTAAAGTTTTCTGCACTCACACGCCGTATTGAGGAGACCTTCGTCAAGTACGTTTCCGCATATCCAAGGTAAGTCCCGCATTTTCCCTTGGTCCACCAAGTTCTCCGGACTGTCGGTGATGATGGCTTCGTCGGATTCGGGTTCGTTCGTGGGAACAAATAATAAGTCGATAGCTGGTGTAGTCCAGGATCCGAGGGACGATGCTTTCAATTTGCGGAGGCATCGAACGATGATGCTCGAGTTGTCGGTTGGGCAATTGAAGAATTCGGCAATTTTGTGAGTCATCTTGGCGGCCACTGACATGTCTCGATATCCGTAACGACCAGTGGCGGTTCCACTTTGCAGGATCAGCTTGTGAAACAACCCTGTTTGTTTGATGCGATATACGCAAATAGTTGAGCATCAAAACCTCGCGATGCAAGTTTATACATTGGAATTAGCATGAAAGCTGGAAGTTTATACTTGAAGAAAGCATGTCACCTTCTGTCTTGTCCGAAATGGACAAAATGTGAGCAGATACTGCACCGGCACTCAGCCCGACCAAGGTCACTTGATCAGGATCGCCGCCGAAGACGCCGATGTTCCTCTGGACCCATCGCAGCGCCATCGTCTGATCCTTCAGCCCATAATTCCCAGGCGACGCTTCGTCTCCGGTGCTCAGGAAGCCAAAGACGCCCAGACGATAATTCATTGTTACCAGGACCACGTTGTGGTCGAGAATATACGGGGAACCGTAGATATCAGGACTCGCCGAAGATTCTTTGAAACTTCCACCGTGAATTGCCACCATCACCGGTAGCAATACTGAGCTCTCTTCCAGGAGCTATAAATTTCAAAATGCAAAATTTAACGGTTGCAACTGTTTTTCATAATGAGCAGCTGGACGGTAATGATAAGATATACCTGCGGTGTGTAAACGTTCAGGTAGAGACAGTCTTCGACTCCTGATATTTTCGCTTTGTAAACTTGGGTACAATGTACGCTGCCGTTTTCAGCTCGGTACGTACCGGTCCAGGGTTTCGAAGGCTGAGGTGCCTTAAATCTGTGAGGATGAATTCAAGTTCACGTTATTCTAGAGATTCCATCATGAAAATCGAGATCTCGAACTTTAGGCCATGTTCATGGAACGTGGGATGTTCTTACCTCAGGTTCCCAGTTGGTGGCTGTGCGTACGGGATACCTAAAAAACTAGAGACAATTCGGCCATTATGCGTCACTGTGTAGATACCTGTTAAACGGCCTTGATCGATGGTAACCGATGGGTTCGCGTAAGAGCAGCATTGTAAGAATGATAGGTATATATTAATTTTTATTAATAAACTCAGCATTCTTTTGCCGGATTGAAAGACACGTCTATGCACCGCCAAGTTGAAACACTTTATAAAATTACCCTTTCAGTGTCGCGCTGTCTCTGGCGCATATATTGCAAACAATTAAATCATTTCTTTATTCATATCCTCGGATACTTAGTATTATCAGTGAGTAGACGACTGTTTAAAAAGGCATATTAGCATCAGCACGATAACATCGCTTCGATAAGAAGTTTTCACCAAATCGTACACGACTCTGATCACACAGCAGAGAACGCGGACACAATTTGAACGTGGTCCTTATTAAAGCGTCATTGAATAAAATCGAAACCTATGAAGAATAAGACTGATAAGTTGATAACGTTAAACGAAGAATACCAACTTCCGCCGGAAATGAGTGAACCAGTTGGTTCCTCCCAAAGGCCCATTCTGCCCTCGAAGAATGCAAATTCCATGACTGATGAAACCTCTGCTTTATTTTAAATTTCGAAAATAATTCGTGTTCTCATCGTACTATTCCACAGCGGCGAGTGTCGGGAATCTGAAAGTGATTGAATTTCGTCGTTCAATGGAAAGTCAATCGCTTGACATCGTAAAGCACAATGTTAAAGAGAACCGAAGAATTAACGATTTATGTAAAGGTAAGTCCAGAGCCCCGTAACTTTTTTTCATCGTCCTGAAATCAGTCTCGGTCCCATTTGCATTGGATGGCTCGTGCGTCTGAATAGAACATGAGAAAATGTAAAAGAGCTGATCGCCTTGAGGCGTGCTACATGGACTTTTGGCATTGCCTGTGGGCCGATACGAAGTATCGGTAACGTGCCGATCCGAGATGCACAAAGTAGACGCCTTACGTCCCCACGTAAATGACAGCCTAACGCGTAGGACTTATAACCTGGAAGATATTTTGCATTTTTATTTTATATAAATTATCCACCTGCGATTCTTCTCCTCGTGCGTACGCGAATGTCAAAATTTTTATTAAATCAACTTATTTCCAATAACCTGGCCCCGAGAGTGATGAAATATAAAGTGACGCATTACTGCTAGGAGAGGAAATTATTTGGGGGACTGTCAGTCGCCGATATGGAAGCGAACCTAAGGAATCATACAGCAGCAATGTTGAGTCGATCACTGAAGTTGCTGACGTGTCTCTGGCTCGTTGTCTCCATCTGCCATGGACAACCGTCGGTGACCATTCCCCAGGGTAGTTTGAGTGGTGTTAACGTAACGACCGTCGGTGGTCGAACCATATCCGGTTTCCTTGGAATTCCCTACGGAAAGCCACCCGTTGGCAAACTGAGGTAGGTGGACTTCTGTGATAATAAAATATGAGAGCCTCGTTGGATGGACCAGTTGTCGTCGGTCTGTTAAGACGCACCGACCGAAGTTAGGTCCTCCAGTTGAGTCCCACGGCAGAGCCAACTTCAGCTGGTCCTTTTGGACTGAAGAGACTAAATTTTCTTAGGTTCAAAGCACCTCTACCTGCAGGTAAATGGCGTGGCACGTACAACGCAACGAATGGGACCATCCGGTGCACTCAGGTTCTAGACGGGCCCATAAAGGGAAGGGAGGATTGCCTCTACTTGAATGTGTACACGCCACAGGTATTAGTTGCAGCTGCGCTTTGTGGACGCGGCTTGAAAGCTGAAGTCAAATGTTTGGAATTATTTAGTTACCAGACGAATCCACGGATTTGCTACCCGTTATGGTTTATATCTTCGGAGGAGGCTTCGTAGTAGGAGCAGCCAGGATTGATCTTTACGGTCCAGACTTTATCCTGGACTACGACGTGGTGCTCGTGACCATCAATTATCGTTTGGGGCCTTTGGGATTTATGACCACTGGGGACATGGAGGCACCAGGGAATTTTGGACTGAAGGATCAAATCCTGGCTTTGCGCTGGGTCCAAGATAACATTGAAGCTTTCGGCGGGGACCCTGACCAGGTGACCCTGTTCGGTAACAGCGCTGGCGCGACATTCACTCACGTATTAACCCTTTCAGATAAGGCGGAAGGTAAGACAATTTTTATTTACATGAAATTAACGATAAGCGAGCAAATAGATATTTACACGTCAAGCTGGAAAGAAGCCAATGATCTTATCGTGAAAAATGCAGGACTCTTTCACAAGTTCATCCTCGAAAGCGGAACCGCCACCAATATTTGGGGTTATCGGGAGCGTTCCGAAGCTTCCGAGATAACCATGGACCTCGCTGAGAGTCTGAACTGTTCAACCGCCACTTCCAAGAGGATAGTCCAGTGTCTGAGAAATCGGAGCGCAGTAGACATCATGTCCTTTTCCGCAAACGTTAATGGATACGCCTTCGTTCCAACTGACGAGCCAGTGAGTGACGAAGCCGTTATCACCGATAGCCCCAGGAACTTAACGAAGCAGGGAAAAATGCGGAACCTTCCGTGGATGTGCGGAATCACCAGTGACGAGGGTCTCCTGTTTTCAGCCTGTCGGTTGAAACGACTTTTAGTTTATCGAGCGTCAAATATTTTTCGTTGTATTTACAAAAATTTTTATTTCAGTTTACATAGATAACGAATCGCAGTGGGACAATTTTTTGGCCGCTTTAAACTCGAGTGTCAATTCCGTGACGGACTTGCTTAAAGCTGGCAGCCGTCGCACGGAATATATCGATGCCATTACGAATAATTACTTCAACAATTTAAATGCCGACAAGCGCATGGTACGAGACAACCAAATATATTTTCGGCCTGACTAAAATTTATATTCAAAGTTCTGACGTGTACGACAATGATGCGTCTGTGCGTTACGATTTTTAGATACTTCAAAATTATACTGATTTAATGAGCGACAGCTACTTCGTTTATCCCATCGTGGATTTACTGGAGGCGCAGCAAGAAATTGGCACTCAGGCACCGTACGTCTACTTATTCGACTACAGAGGCTCCTACTCTCTGACCTTCAGGGCGACCGGCAATGCGACGGTGCTCGGCACGTGTCACGGCGATGAGAATTTTTACTTGTTCTCCCGTTCGGATCCGACGTACGTCCCACTCGATAGAAATTTGACTGAGACTGACTTGGAGATGGCGAGACGAGTGACGGGGCTCTGGACCTCTTTTGCCATTGACGGGTAATTCCTCTGTTCTTCTTTTCAAATGTCTTCGATGCCGAATTACTGACTTTCCATTGGTCGACGATCTTGAATCGCTTTCAGAACGCCGGAACTGGCCGATCGTGAAGACGCCGAAGACGCCGATGAGTGGTTGCCGTACGAAGAGAGCAAAAATTATTTGCGCATCGGAAACTCGGAAGACGCTTCGTTGGTTTTGGAATCTGGACTTTTTGAGAACCGAAGAACCTTTTGGACGGAGCTAGTCGGTTCGTTCATTCACAACGAAGATTAAAATTCTTCGATCTTCGACGTCATCGCACTCGTTGCAACTATTTGAGACTCGAATAAAAATAATTCAATGAAATTCGATGTCGGCTGTTACCCCGAACCCTTCCAGTGCATTTTAATCCCAATATTTACTTGAAACACAAGATTTCCTTAATTAATCCTCTCCCGTCGTCTGATTAACAGCATATGCTTTATAACGATTTTAAAGAATGATCGTTAATAAAAAGCAGTGCCATACTTAGCAATGGCGCTAATAATTTATTGATATATTTATGCGAAATGCGATATGTACATGTGTTGCGTAATGAGCGTAACGAAGAATGAAGATGCAATGACGTATTTATACAAATATATAATTTATCGCGTACGTTGACCAATCGCACCGACTCAATGAAAGTTATTGAATCGCGTGTGCTAAATTATTATTCTGTTATTAGTCTTTCGATGTATCGTTATGGGCGAAACGTTGCGTCATTAAAGTATCACGATATCCAGGTCCTCAGACAAAACAACAGTCATCGAGTCGTAAAAGTGGCAGAGGCATTTTTCACAGTAAAAAAAAAATAAACAATCGTGAATTGTGGCACAACTTTTGTGTCGCTAGTCGATAAAAAATTCTGCCTCGGTTTCTCTTCTTCGTAATTTTCCAAGCCAACAGCTTTGGTTTCCCGGTGGCACCAGTTTCATGCACTTTGAAGAAGCGGGAAGACTGTCGTCAAGTTTTCCCAATTCTCATGGATCCTCGAGTGCGATTTCGACACGGCTGCCTTATCGGAGATTATTCTAATCTTGAGCCAAGATCGCTCGTGATCGTCGTCCTTATCCGACGGTCTTGACCTCTTGAGCTCCTCCAATTGCTCGTGTACTATGTCGACCTCCTTCTGCCACTGTTCGCGTACGTCTTCCTGCTCGCAGGACTCCCTAATCTTTCCATGGAGGTCCTTATCCTTGTACGACAGTCTCTCCAGCTTGTTATCGCGAAACTGTACAGTTTGGAATTCGCGAATTCGCTCTTCGCGAATACGAGCCGCTTTCGATCTTTGAACTTTTAAGAGTCTTGGATCCTCAAAATAATTAGGAAGGGGCACTTTGTTGTTGTCCCTGCTCAAAACTTTCCAATCCTCCTTGATCATATCTGCCCCCTTCTCCGCAATCATGATTGTCGGTGCGTTCGTGTTCCCCGTGACTATGCTGGGCATGATCGATGCGTCTATCACGCGGAGTCCTGATATCCCGTGAACTCTGAGCCGGGGGTCAACGACCGCCATTGGATCCGAGCTGGGACCCATTTTGCAGGTGCTCGTCGGATGATATATTGTCATTGTGTAATATCGCGCATGGCAGCGCCAATAATCGTCGGACGGGAAACGGAACGTCGAACATTCGGGGATGACGTTGGAGTTGGGTCGAGCGTTTAGCTTCTTCATCGTCGGGGTCTGACTCATTCTTTCAATGAATTTGGCCCCTTCGATCTAAAAACAAATTTCTAGGTTAATTCAAACTGAAAATTGGATTCGTGAATTATCATTATAATACTTGCCAGCACATCGAGATCGCGAGGATCGTCAAAGTAATTGGGCACTATAACGGGATGCTGCTTCGGATCTGAATTCTTGAGCTTGATGTAGCCTCGGCTGCGAGGTCGCATCAGTAACGGCATCACGGAATAAGTGTCCTTGTACAATATTTCTTCGAAAACGCTCGCGAAGAATTCGTCCTTGAGTCCGCAGTCCCTCTTGCCGAAGAGGCCGCCGTCGGTGTTATCGGCCGACGAGGCCAGAAACAATTGAACGTCGGGATAATCCAGCGTAGCGTCGGCGTATCTGAAAATACCTGGTGAAATTGTGCACCCGGTACGAGGTAGTTCCTCCAGGCCTTTCGAGCCACTAAAAAAGGTCCACTTACTTCGTGTTGACGAAAGCCATGGCCTCGCACTCGGGAACAGTGTAAAGCGGCCCGGTCTTATTGCCAAGGAACTGCTTGATGCTCGCCAGTGTAAGGAATCTTGGCAAAACGAAAGCAAAGCCAGTCGGCTCGGGACATTCGGCTGGTGGATCGATCAGATAAGTGATCCCACCCATGGCGACGTGATCCTGAAGGTTCATCCCGACTCCAGGACTGTGATGAACCAGAGGAACCTCCACTTCGGCCAGATGATCTCTGGGACCGACTCCCGACAGCATGAGGAGCTGAGGCGACTGAATGGCTCCGGCCGATAATACAATCTCGTTGTTGGCGTATACCGTGTGTCTCCTGAGTCCTCGACGAAATTTAACCCCGTAGGCGACCTTACTGTCCTCCTCGATCAGGATCTGTTCGACGATCGTGTGGGTGCTCACGTGGAGATTCTTCCTCTTGGATGCTGGCCTGAGGAAGGCCTTGGCTGCGCTGCAGCGCAGACCATCCCTCAGAGTCCCATGAGAGTAGGTGAATCCAGTTTGACGCGGTCCATTGACATCTGTCATTTCGTAGCCCATGTCTTGTCCTGCCTTGACAAAGGAACTGGCAATCGGGGTGCGATGCCTGAACCTTTCCACGGTCAGGTGGCCGTTGGTACCGTGATAAGGGGAGTGACGCAACTCGGGGATGGTCATGTTCTCCGATTTCTTGAAGTAAGGCAGAACGCTCTCGTAGTCCCACCCGGGATTCCCCGTTTGGGCCCAGTTGTCGTAGTCGAGCCTATTGCCACGGACGTAGAGCATCGCGTTGAGGACGCTGCTGCCACCTAGGACTTTACCTCGGGGCCAGTTGCAGCGATGCTCGTTCATCCCTTGACAGTAGCTCGTGGACGGTTCCGTCTTGAACTGCCAGTCCATCGAGGTCAGCTGGAGAGTCGGGAAGACCAGGGGAACGTCCGACAGGACGGTCTCGTCCCCACCGGCCTCCAGGAGAAGCACCGACCAATCCTCTCTCTCGGACAATCTGTTGGCTACCACCGATCCGGCCGATCCGCCGCCGATCACGATGAAGTCGTAGCGACTGAGCATTTCCCTGATCGGCACAATTTCCACCCTGTTTTCCCTGTCGATGATGTCTTCTCGCAGCAGCACTATCAGGAATCGCAGGAACACCAGGAAACCTACTTCGGGGCCGTAGGACAGGGCGATTCGCGTTGCTGAGAATGCACCCATCAACGTCATTCTCGATCTTTGTTTATGACGTGCCCGATCTTTAATTTCCACAAACTGACGCTGCTGCAGTGACTATCGGCCCTGTCACTCTTGACAACCTCACTGTCACTCGCTTCGCGTCCTGTCAAATGACACTCTCGACTCTCTCGACTCCACCGACTGGATGCGATCGCAGTGATCGCAGTGGCTGCCTGTCGCGACGGACACGGACTACATGCATATACACAAAACGAAGTTTCGCTGCAGTCAGCGTTTTCACACGTGCGACGCGACGGACGCCAATTTATGGTATTTGTTATCCAAAAGCGGCACGAGACGCGTTGCTTTGCTCTACCCGTTACGTACGTGCGACTCTTCGCGTAACGTGACTTATCTCTTTTTCCCGAAAGACCGAACTTGCAGTTACTTTGACCACGCGATAACGAATTCACTGGAAGGTGCATTTAGTCTGGACTTATTGTTATTTTAACGAAGCTCCGTGCTTATCTTGCATTGCATCGTCTTCCAATTTATAAGGTACTGGCGATCTCTTATCGACGTTAACTATGGAATTCGTAATCCAAACTTATTTCCTTGAGAAGCAATAGGATCCCTGAATGCTAATGCAGGTAAAGTCTTGAAATTATTTTCTTTATTCAAACAATTCATTACAGTCAAGATTACGTGAAAACTTTGGAATGTTTTATTTTCACGATTTTAAGATCCAATACATGTAATGCAACACGCTAATGGAGCGCGAGCAGGGCAGAGTGAGCCGAATGAGCCGAATGAGCCGAATGAGAGCAGGGGATGATCCGTCAAATAATTTCAACAGCCCTTAAATTTCATTGGGTCCTCTCTGTCCTCGTTGCTGCATGATTTATAAGCTGTTCAGATAGGATCCTCCACTTCCGCTATCTGGATCGTGGTATAATTTTTGACAGCATTTTGAAAATATTTGACGAGACAAATATTGCAAATACGATAATAATAACAACACAGTGGACTTGATAAATTTTAATAAATAGCTATATACAAAATTGCAATTAAACTCAGCTGAAGTCGTGTTCTTATGGAAATTTTAAATTAAAAAATCCTAAAATTTATACACGGATCAGCTGACGTTTCAAAAGTGAAAATAGTCATCCAGGCCTTTGACTATGACCGTTGGTCGATGATAGACCAAAGTACGTGTTTGGCCGATGCCAATATGTTCTTACACACATTCATGGCCTTTAGCTTATAAATACATTCACCATACGCGCGCACTCGCAAAGTTCACAACTGAGTATATTGTACACTTACGTTATTCTAAAGTATCAGTAAGAAAGATACCGAAGCTTTCTTTACCTTGTAGGACAGAGGATACAACGATAACGTTATCCACTTTTGATTTACGTTACGAACGTTACTTTACGTAGAGAGTCTCCCAATAACTTGGTTTCGTTTATCACACGAATTACACGCGAGCATTAGAAAAGTTTTCTCGGCAGAAATAGTATTGCAATAGAGAAACTTTCTCAGGATTTTCACTATTATTTCACTACGAGCTAAAGTGCTTTCCAATTGAGCCTCCTGCAACCGATAATAAGCACGCTAACGATTCAAATAGATATCACGAATATCGATTAATTCGTCATTGAGATATCGATCGATCGATTATTACAGTGCTTCGATATTATCGACTAATTACGATTCGGTACTCGTTATCCGTTGAGTACTCCCTGTTTTACCGACAGATCTTCCGCATGAACTCTATCGAAGTAATACTTAGTAAGGATGTCATCTCGTCGAACAATACTTATCCCCTGTTCTTTCTCTTGAGCCAAAATTCTTTTATCAGATCCGATCCCTTCTCTCCGATCATTATCACCGGCGCATTGGTGTTTCCGCTCACCAGATTGGGCATTATGGATGCGTCGATCACGCGCAATCCCGTGACGCCGTAAACACGCAATTGAGGATCGACCACAGCTTCCGGATCCCAATACGGACCCATCTTGCAGGTTCCCACGGGATGATAAATGGTGGCCGAATAAAACCTAATCATGCATTCCCAATAGGCGTCAGTGTACATCCGAATGTGTTTGCACCCCGGAAACTGTATAGAGCTGAGTTCACTTCCGAATCTCTTGAAGGAGGCTGTTCTGCTCAGAGCGATTCCAATTTTGACTCCCTCCACGAGAGTAGCGACGTCCTGAGGATCCTTGAAGTAATTCGGATAGATCAGTGGATGATCGAAAGGATTCTTGCTCCGGAGCTTGATGACTCCCTTGCTTTTCGGCCGTAGAAGCATGGGGATCACGCTCCAGGAGTCCTTGTTACTGATCGGTCCGAAAACGGCGTCGTAGAACCTCTTGGTGAGTCCATGGGCCTTGCGGATCTGCCTGCCGCCGTCCGAATTCGTCGAACCGGATATGAAGTGGAGTTCAATATCCGGAAAATCGTCCGAGGCGTTCACGTACTTCGTGTTGACAAACGCGAGTCCCTCGACGCCCCCGAGAACCGTGAGGGGTCCGTCGCCGAAAATTGCGTATTGCATAACGGCCGGAACGCTGTGCAATCTGTTTTCGACCATGGAGACTTCCTGGTTCACCATGAAGGTCAGGCCACCCAGTCCCACGTGATCTTGCAGATTGTGTCCCACCCGAAGGTCCTGGATTACCGGTATCCCGAGCGGGGCTAGGTCTTCCTTGGGTCCGATACCGGAAACCATGAGAATTTGAGGAGAGTTTATGGAGCCACCGGAGAGGATCACTTCCTTCTTGGCACGAATGCGATAGATCTTTTCATCGCGCGAGAACTCGACGCCGTAGGTCCTCCTGGAGGCTGGGTCCACCAGGACCCGGGTGACGTGAGCATTCATGGCGATGTGAAGATTCTTCCGGAGTCTCGCTGGCCTGAGGAAGGCCTTCCCCGTCGAGCACCTGCTCCCACGTCTTATCGTTCCTTGCGCTATCATGAATCCCGAGTGATGCTCTCCGTTGATGTCTCGATTGGCGTAGCCCATTTCCTGTCCGGCCTGAACGAACGCGGCCGCCAGGGGAGTGTGCCAGGGCGCCTCCTGGACCGTCAGGTATCCTCCGGTCGAATGATAAGGCGTTCGCGCCAGATACGGATTCAAATTGTCCTCGGATTTTTTAAAGTAATACAAAGCATCCCCGGAGCCCCAGCCTGGATTTCCTTGCTGTTCCCAGATGTCGTAGTCCTTCTTGTTACCGCGCAAGTAGAGCATGTAGTTCAGAACGCTACTTCCGCCTATGACTTTTCCCCGCGGCCAGTTGCATCGACCATTTTCCATTGCTACGAAAGACGACGATTTATCACAGTGACAATCTTTTCTTTTTTTTTTTTTTATTATTCCTGCGCAATTGACCAGTTATAGGAATTTTTGGAATTTATACCTAAGCAGGCGTCTCCCTGCGGTTCGGTCTTGTACTTCCAATCAAGCTGGCTCAACTGCAGATAACCCGCAAGCAAAGGAACGTCTGAAATTTCAGTTTCATCGCCCCCAGCCTCCAACAGTAGCACGTTCCAGTTTTCAATTTCTGATAATCGGCTCGCCACTACAGCACCTACGAAATTATCGATTAGCGACGATATATAGAACCGCACGTACTTCGAGTCGGTAACTGTACATGCACTAACCTGCTGAGCCGGCTCCTACGACTATGAAATCGTAAGCCGGAAGTAAGAGCTCCGACGGCACGTTGATTGGTCGCGATTCCGGGTCCATGACTTCGTATTGAAAATAAGCAATAGCTGCGGCGAGAACCGGAAAGAAATACGTTAGTCCTCCCGACGCCGAAGTTATCATGCTCGTGACGACACTTTCGACACCCATCTTGGCGATTAACGAAAATCCTTTGGATTTTACCTACGATCAGGTCAAAGGTTCAAGATCGAATCTTAAAGATAATTTTACTATAATTGTAATATGAATTACAATTTTTTTTCTCTCTTTAATATTCCCTACTTTACTCACTTTTTTCGAAAATTTTCGACCTGTTATTCAGGCGCGTCGATTCACAGAGATGAGCTTTCACAGAACGACGCATGTACTTCCTTGCGTCTCACTGAAACTGATTTTGCAAAACTGTTGAATCGATTGAAAAGGTTCATTAAAATGTTAATACTTGAAAAAACTTTTGATTTAAAACTTTCTCGTCTGAGACACGCGCACGCACATGAGTCAAAGTGTGAATCAACCTTTACGACTGTCGAACTGTTCAATCGTTTTCACCGAGATGGTAAGACGGGTCTTGCCGATTGTTCCTGCCGAAGAATCATGTATCGACTGACGCATTTCCAATGGCTGGCTCGAATGACATTAACGAGTGGAGAAAGCTTTCTACTGCCATATCCACTCTCAACGTTAACCCCCAACCACCATATCCAATTTATGGCTTCGCGCGTAGAAAAGCGTCATCGAAAGTTTTACCGGCATTACGTGTGCTTGGAAACACGTGTCTTACCAATTTTCCAAATAATCATCGATATACCACAGATAACGTGTGCACTTTGCAAAAAAAAGAGCGAAACAACGACAACCGCGAATATCGAATAATTTTACCACCTACCTAATGATAACGATTATTTAAATCTTCTTTTTTTTTTTTTGTAATTTTTTTTAGTGCAACCGTATCACGTAATACGCTGCGGCTAAGATAATTTATGCTAATGGGATAGGTCCATGACTATAGTGCTTCTTAATTTTCTGAAGGAACACGAAAAATGAATGAAATTCAGACGAGGAAGAGAGTCTACCGCGCCTTTTGTCACGTACTCGAAGGCACGTGTGGATCCATGGAGATTCGAAGCAAGCAAGTTACCGTAATGACGATGCGCGACGAATGACAACGAAGCGCGGAAACTTTCGACGACTATGTAATTTACCATTAACGCAATCCGCGTGGCGAAGCTGGAAAGAATTCTCGAGAACACCTTGGGTGCAGCGTGAGAAATTTCCTGTAAATTCGTATTTTCGGCCTTAATCGATTCACGCGTAATTTATTAAAATCCTTAGTCACCAGCACTCATGCTGGACTCGACCGGACCTTTCGCGTTGATCGGACCCACCTGTATGTTAATGCGTAACGGGATATCTATCTCTAAAGGAGTCTGCCACGTGTCACCTACCCTTAGACGATTTTCACCTACCGATTTCAGCTCGCAAAATACGTTTCTGTTTCTGTCGACGCATTCGTGCTCTGCAATTGCATTGAGGATTTGCGACTCCTTCGCAGTCAGGGCTTTCGATGAAAAAGCAAAGACGTTTCCGGTCAGCGCGCGTCGCAGCGGAATTCAAACGGATTTGAAATTTGGGGAACGAAGGTCGCCGACTGTTCTAGGTTTTCGTGTCACTCGGAGAATCGTTTCTATTTCACGAGAAATGTTTGCCCTTCCAATTGGCTCCTGTGTCAACCTTTCGTTTAGGCCAAACTCTCGCTAACCACTGTACTAGGTCAGTTTTAAAGAAACTACTATCAACAGGACTGGTACTACCATCTCGGTGCTTTCGAGAAACGACTTCGGAGACTATTATTAAAGAAAAAGTTTAGTCAAATTTATAGAACGTTAATTCACGTAGATTTCTACATGATCACTGTGCCGCAGTGGTCTTACTTATTAACTGCGCTACAGGGAAGAACTCGAAGTCTCGAACCTTCTAGAAGCACGAACTATTCTAACTTTCTGTCCCAAGGAACCCACGAGAACGTAAGCATGTTGAGTTTGAAAGTATCTGTATGAGAAATGATAGACGTATTTAATTATTATCGTTAAAAAAAAAAGGAATTTCAATGTTATCACAGAACTGACTCAATCAATTTATCAATGTTGAATTAATTCACTCGGCACCGTGGGATCATTTCAAAGGACGGACTCTTTACTTTCTGCTGATTGAATGAAAATAAGCAAGTGCAACACGTGACACTGCTCTAGTATACGTACGTCACACGTGGTATGTCTGCGTATCCATTTCAGAAGATAAAATGCTGCGGACGGTATTCATCTTATCGTTATGTTATCACAAACGTAGAGTTCATTGACGCACGGAACAAGCTCAGCCAGCGAGCGGAGCTAAGGCGAAGGACGTCGCGACGCACTGACCATGGCCTTGCTCCTGGAGCGATACCTACTGCTCCATCCATTGAGATCACCGGAGCATAGGAAGCCACGATTAGGGGAACAGGAGGAACGGGAGGAACAGGAGTAGTCGGTACGCCGAATCGGGTTCGAGAGCGAAGCAACGTGGCTGCGCCGTATAACGGTTCCCTGGACCCCTCCTCCCGGCAGCTGCGGCCCCAAGTTACTCTCGACGATGCCTTCCACGCCACGCGTCTACACCCGACACTATTCTCATCGTTACGAACTTTTTGTCAATCCTACCATAAATTGCCCAATTCCAGGCACGACTTTATTCAACGATTTTTACTATTGCATCGATGTGCTCCTGGCTAAAATAGATTTTACATTTAGAACCGCTTAATGCGTTTCGGTCTACCGTAGAATCGTTGGTAAAATCAGGTGTTTGCGTTATGTAACTTTCCGAAGAATCTAATTTCACTGATACGTGGATCGATATCAAAATAGTACAATGGTTGTGCAAAGAACTTCTGACACGTCTAATTGACGATCCGGCTACTTTGTTATGCAATAGTTTATTTGTAATCGTCAGACGACTCCACCGAGGACACACAGGCAGTGCTTCGAACAATTATGGAAAGTAGAAGGCAGTGGCCACTAGGAATTTTCCAAACCTCTTAATAGTTCCTATAGTCCTGCTCGTTCGATCTTTCATCATAGCACCAACGTGTTTGCTGTCGAGCGTAACGCAGCTACAGTCCGTCCTGCTGCCCGTAACTCGGATTTCCCACAACAGTAATCTTCGCTCGCCACGCTCCAGCTAATCGGCATTCGCTTCCTCCAAAATAACGGCAACCGAGCACCGGACAGGACTTGCAATAAAGAGCAACGGATTTTCCGATGAATCAAAATATTTTAAATCTTGGTTAAAGTAAAGTCTTCCGGTCTAGGAAAAAAAAAAAATTGCGTCTCGATGACGACAATAATTTTCGAATGAAAAGAAGATGAGGAAGCATAATGAAAATCGTAATGTTCGGTGAGTGACGATGACGTCACAGCAACGGTATTACGGTAAAGAACGACCTAGCCGCTACGGCCGACCTACTTAACGTGGCGACACGAACCCCAAGCACCGTGCAGGAAATACAAATTGAACGGCGGAAGAAAACAGTGACTGCCAGCGAAAGGTCACGTAGAATTTCCATGGAATCGTAATGACCGCGCGTTCCCCCCTTCCGCAGTAAAATCAATGACAGCCATATGACTCTTCGTTATTACGAAATTAAGGCTGCCTTACAATTAGAATTGAATTCCTTATTGACTTTTAACGTCTCCTCGTGCATCTTACGCGTGGAAAAATAAAGGCACGCGTGACGTATGATGGGTTCGTTGTTCAGCGCACCCGTCGCAGGTACGCGAAAGGGTCTTACGAGTTCAGTGAAATCGTAAGTAGTTCTGTGAGTGTCCAGTGACGTCACGCGGCCGACTTTTGAGAGGAGGTACGTGACGCCCTGCACGTTTAGCAAGTCCCATCCTGCTCTGCCGATTCTGCGGCCACCGACTTTTCTTGATCTTGGAACAAAGAGAACAAGAGAAATGCGCCAATTAAGACCTTGCTCGTATTCGCTTCACCTTTAGGTTCTCCAAGTCTCAGGAATTACGCGTTACGACGTACTAAATCTTTGTTTTTTTTCTTTCCCTCGAACAGGAGGATGCTGCGGCTCCACGAGGAAGCGCACCATCGTGGGTGGTTACGTGTTCACCTGGTGGTTCGTTACGGACGTCCAGCGTCTCTCCCTGGAGGTGATGACCTTGAATCCTGTCTGCGAGAGCGTCGAGACGGCTCAGGGCGTTCCGTTGACGGTCACAGGAGTCGCCCAGTGCAAGATCATGAAGGCGGATGAGCTTCTACACACGGCCAGTGAACAATTTTTGGGCAAGAGTGTACACGAGATCAAGTCTACCATATTGTCCACCCTGGAAGGTCACCTGCGCGCCATTCTCGGTCAGTATACGCAATACGTAATCTTTGGTGATTGAAAAAGGAAAATATTTTTTTCCAATTAAAATAATATTCCGAGGATTCCATTGAAATGCGGGAAATATTTGCCTGGCCGACGAACAATATTTCCCTGGCGCACAAGACTGTACCGGATATCGATTAGGAAATATTATAATATTTATCACGATTGCCTAGAGGACAATTCTCCCTGAGGTCGTCACGCACGATCGATATATCGAACGGTGCTTTACGTTGCGACCCAAAGAGTCGCTTCTCAATATTTCATGTTTCATGTGGATTCCGCAAAGTTTTCCTGATTGACCAGAAGCCAAGGGAGGTTCCTTTTGTATGCGTTGGAGGTGGCAGGACGTAGGGGTTGAAAAGTGAAAAAATCTAAATTTTCGAAATCCTCTATCTATACAAATACCTGTATTAGCATTTTGTCAGGGCAAAGGAATGTGTCAGTGAACAAAAAATAATCCAAGCCAGCACGCGTCATAGAAAACGAATCTTTCGAGAGATAATTACAGCAGGCAGCTTGCGGTAATAGAAGCAGTGTTGATTGGCGCTGACTGAGGTCAAAAAAATCAGCGTTCACAGTATAAGACGTAGCAGCTGTAAGAGGTAGGAAGGCTATGTCGTTTGTCATTCGCTTGAAAATTCATTGAACTTAATATCGGGAAATTACGTCGCCTTCGTGGTAATTAACCTAAAGCCTAGTCCACATCCTTGGCTCAGCGTCGGACATGGGCATAGTAGATCCGAACGATACGGCGCGCAGAAGGACAGCGTGGAATTCTTATTAGCTTTTTTTTTTCACTGTGCATAATTTCCTCTTAGAATATTTTCTCGTTACGCAATCCTTATGCGCGGTAAAGACTGTCTAAGGAAGACACGCGACTGTCAACTATTTATTTCACGAATTAAATCAGCAGCTAAGTATTGCTTAACCAATTAAAAATACCTAGAAGGATGTTAAGCAGTGACAAGATAAAAAAATCAATTAAATTTTTTCATTAAGATAAACTTTGTGCGCGAAATTTCTGATTGCGTTATCAAAGCTTCCGACCCAAAGAATTGTCTCAGGCTTCTTTGTTATTTGTTTAATTTTTATCTTCCCGTATAACAAACCTTATGTCACGCGTAATTTGAAAAAAAAAAAAAAAAGTGATATGCAACAGGTGCTCGGTCAGAGTTCCGATTCTCCAGTAAACGGTGCTGACTGTCTGCTGCGTCATTTGATCTTGAGCTTCGAGTCTCAGAAATCAGCAACATTTGACTCAGCAACTTCCCGCTTACGCAAGTCCGAAGATTGCGACAATTATTTGTGCTCCTGACATGATAATATCAAAGTTGACGATAAGAATGATACCGGCCGATATTAATAACGGTATCAGTCTACGGTTACACGTTGGTCTTGAAGGTTCTGAGAAAAGCAAAGCAGATTCGCATAAGTAGAAATAGAAACGTAATGGCTCTCTTCTGGATGGAATGTGTGTCAGTAGCCATGACAATCGTTGGGACAATTGCAGTTGTCAAGAGGTACGCACTCAAAGACTTTGGATCCTCGTTAAGTACCGGTCGATCGTTACGTCATTAAATGACAGGTGTATCCGTTATCAAATTCCTTCTTTTTTTTGCGATCCACCAACTTTCGACCCACCGTAAAATTGGCTGATCCAAAAACTTGCTTACGTAATAGAACGTGATTACGCAATAACGTCGGAATCGCGAATATAATTTTACCTCGTCGGTCGTTACTACGTCCGATGACACCGGCTGTCAAGAACTCAGTGAACTTGACGAGTCGATTTAATCTCCTTTCAGGAACTCTTTCGGTCGAAGAAGTGTACAAAGACCGGGACCAGTTTGCAGCACTCGTCCGAGAAGTAGCAGCGCCTGACGTCGGCCGAATGGGCATTGAAATTCTCTCGTTCACGATCAAAGACGTTTACGACGACGTAGAATATTTGGCGTCCCTGGGAAAAGCACAGACAGCCGCGGTGAAGCGAGACGCCGACATCGGCGTCGCCGAGGCCAATCGTGACGCCGGCATCAGGGTAGGACGCTCTTTCGCGTTGCACCGTGATAAATTGATAAAGCTACGCGTCTAACGATAAAACGTCTTATCGACAGGAAGCAGAATGCGAGAAAGCTGCGATGGATATAAAGTACAACACAGACACCAAAATCGAGGACAACGCGCGACTCTTCCAGCTGCAGAAGGCGAATTTCGATCAGGAAGTCAACACGGCGGTAAGGATTAAATTTTTTTGAAAATTAAAATCGAAGATTCTTAACGGCACGGATAAGGAAATTGTCTAACGGCGAAATCGCATTTCAGAAAGCCGAGGCCCAATTGGCGTACGAGCTGCAGGCTGCCAAAATAAAGCAACGATTGCGAAACGAAGAGATACAAATTGACGTCGTCGAGAGACGCAAGCTGATCGAAGTTGAGGAACAGGAAGTCCTTCGTAAGGAGCACGAGCTTCGAAGCACCGTGCGTCTGCCAGCCGAAGCCGAGAGCTACAAGATCGGCAAGGTGTCCGAAGGAAAAAGGTCCCTCTCTCTCTCTCTCTCTCTCTCCTTTATTCGTTTATTCGCTTATTGTTATTATATTATTTCGTGACTCATTGATTTCTTTCTACCTTTCGGCCTCATCAGGATCCAAACGGTAGACGCGGCCAAAGCCGAAGCCGAGAGAATTCGATTGATCGGTGACGCCGAAGCTCAGGCAATGGAAGCCATCGGAATATCGGAGGCTGAACGGATGCGCAAGAAGGCTGCTGTTTACAGGAATTACGGAGACGCCGCAATTCTCAACATCATACTCAACGCGATGCCCAAGGTACGTCCTCAAGTTCCTCGATCGATCGACAAGTTCCAGGCCTCGTTGAGCAAATCAATTTAATTTCTATTCGTTCGAATTTCTCTAACTCCTAACCTTTCTTCCCGTCAGATCGCCGCGGAAGTGGCGGCACCTCTTGCGCGAACCGAGGAAATAGTTCTGCTAGGCGGAAACGACGCAACGAGCGGAGAGCTGACGCGTCTGGTAGGACAAGTGCCGCCAGCTGTTCAAGCCCTTACGGGAGTTGATATTTCGAAGGTACGTTGTTGATATTGATAGTCATCGATCGATCGGACTATCTTCCGGAGGAAACTCTGACCGTTCGCTCGATGCTGACGAGTCGCTTTATAAATCGTTTGAGAAAACAAGAGTTGTCTGTTCTTTCTATTATATGTTCACGGCTTTGCTAACCACTTTCTACGTCATCGTTAACGGGTACTTTTACTTGTTCCCAGGTGTTAGGAAAAATTCCAGGAGCCAAGTAATCTGCGTTACAGGTGGCGCATCCGTCGCTCTGACGAATTCTAATGACGGTCAAAATGAAAGGCAAACAAAAAGCTATACTGCCAATGGTTTCTCTGCTCTGCTATTCTACTACCTGTCAGCGACGCTTCTCAACTTTTCTCCTTCCCGAACTTCTACCTCAAGCTCCGGCAACCCCGGTTAGGTGTATCTTCAGTGCTCTGCTACGTACCGCCGACATTCGTCAGACTTTGGAAATTCGTCGTGTCCTCACGCTGAAAGACTACAGGGGAGACCGAAGTTGTGTCCTTTCCCAAAAAAAAAAAAAATAGGACGGTGTAGCTAAGCGCAAGGATGTATTATGGAAAATTGCACAGTCACATGCAAGCAAAATTGAGAGAGTGGAAATATAAAAAATTTTCAGCAAAGAGTAAGCAATGCACACTTAAATTGTCGACACGCGCCTTATTCGATCTGGATGTGAAGTGAAGTTTGTGAATTTTTAAAAAATTCCCGCATTTATATTATATAACGAAGCTCTTACGTGTGTGATTTCAAAACATTTTTTACATTTTGCCTTAATACCTAATAAGCGCGGCTTCTGGCACTTGGCATCTCCCTGGAGTTTTCTTTCGACGTTCATTCGTGTTTACCGTGGAATTACGAACAAACGATCCTACGCTCATACGATACGAGTTGCAAGTACACACGCTGAACTTCTTTATCGCTCTTTACTCCCAACTAATTGTATTACCCGCGAGACGCGTGAAGAAGATATATTTGATTCGAAAAAATTATTGAACACCAAAAACGAAGTTCAACGTCCATACGAGAAACACGCACACTCCGTTCACAGGATTCAATGTTGACTTCGTACACCGATTCATCAGTCAATGAAAAATCTAATTAGATCCAATAAGTTTCAATTAATTTCTGTGATATTAGCTAAAAAAGGAAATTGCATTAAATAAGCAAATTCGCGTGAGATCGACAGCTTGCAACTTGTACCGGGACGGATGTTATTAACGAACGACAGCACAAATTATGTTCTTCGATTAGGACGACGTATATTCGAGTGACCATCGTTGTTCAAGAGTCTGTTTCCATCGATCAGAGATCCAAGAGCGTCCAGCCTCGTTATCAACCAACAATCAATTGTTATACTCGTGCTTGAAATTTACTAAAGCCGCTACTGTCATTTCTCTACTTTACGAACTTACGCGATGCCACTCAGAAATATTGTTCGCGTTCAGCTGTGGTCCAAAACAAGTGTTCTGCAATACAACTTAAGTTAATAGTCATTGTCGTGAAAATGAAAAAAAGAAAAATGTAAGCTAGTACGAACGATCTCCGAGAGACGGTCATAGCCAAGATGAAACGATTTAAAGAAAATACGAAAATAAAGTTACAGGAACGAATTGGAGTGGTGGAGTGTTGATACTCGGAAATTGTGTTATCTGATTAGCAGCCGATGTAAGGCGAACGAACGTAAAGAAGCACTAATGAAATTGTAAATCTATTTGTGATTGAATCTGTCAATCATTGTGTTCAACGTAACTAGGTAAACTTAACGGAGTCGATCTAAATCTTCATACGCAGTATGAAAGCAGTGAAAATACTCCATAGTCGTTGTACATAAGCATAGACCTTTAAATGCAATTAGATTGTCGTTCGTGAAATCCATAGGTGGAAAAAAGAGATTCTTTATTTTTGTGTTAGCTAGAGAGCGCCGCTCCCGTTGGTCGTCCCATTCGATTAGAAACTAAATATCAAAATCTTAACGATACGAAGCGATAACTTTCGTCTGACTGTAAAGAAAAAGGACAGAAGTTGGATATAATTTAAATTTTGAAAATACAATGATCTGCCACAACTGTCTTCCCCCCGACTCTCCCCTCCCACCATCCACCCACCACCCCGTGGACTTGGACGCAAATTGTTAAACCTAATGCGTCACACGGGTCGTGATCGAGACACTGGAAAAACGAATTGCAAGAGCAAAAGTTATGTCGGACGATCCATGAGAGCAATTCGGCGTTCGCAGAGAAAAGACGGATCATTGCGAATGAAAAAAGAATATTAAAAAAATTTGAATCCCATTTCTTCAGTCTGAAACCATGTCAGTTGAGCGCCACCTTCTAAGGATGATACCGTTGTTCGTTAGGAATCATCGTGCCACTTGTTTTTCTTTGTCTTTCAAAAGAAGTTTCGGCCACACTGCTTCTCCGGCAGAATATTCTCTAACAAGCTTGATCTAAACGAGGAGAAGAGAAAAACTTATCTCGTGAATGCACGAGCGTTTACTAACATTGAAGCATTCTTTTTTTTAGAGTAGTCGGCGACACGTACCGATCATATATAAAGAAGAAGAAAAACCCATTTTTATACATAGTTGCGAGCCAAGAGAGTTCGTATATAGCCTTTACATATATATATATATATATTTCATCTCAATTTAATGTATTTTCGCATTACCTAACCTTTGGATCGTAAAAGATATTTGCGAGGATTCTTGAATCGCTAGTGTGCGTGTGTCGCAGGGCATACGCGAGAGTCTTGAATATCTGTCCAAAGCTGTATAGTTTCTATAAGAGTGACCCAGCATCGTGGACCCTCTGCGTCGCGTTGCCATGGTATAATCCTTAAAGAGAAGGAAAGCCGTTCTAGCGAGAATTCCATTGAAAGCGATCGACGTGAAAAAAAAAAAATTGATTTTTAAATGCGAGCATGAAGATTACAAGAATCGGATCAATTTTGGGAATTATCGAGCGCTTTCGCACTGCTGCGAACGTAATGTATATTTTGAGAATAAAAAAAGAAATACTTGTAACGAATGGAAATTACCCGAGGAAGCATTTACTGTACGATATTCACTTTGCTCTCATAATTCATGGAATCCTTTACGTTAGTGTTTATAAATTTATGTTTTCTGCCTTAACATTAATTATTCATAGTGATTCTTTGATATTAACCTTAGCGCAGGCAATTATCGTTTTATTACCGCGTAACGTTCAAGAGACATTGGCAACGTGTGGAAATAAATTAATTCTCATAGAAACAGGACCCGGTACGTTTAAGCGAAATCCAAAGTATGTGTAATCGTGGATTTTTGACGATTTTCAGTACCGATTTGTCCGCTGCGACGGACGTCGAACTTTGCGTGCGATACTGCGTAGCGTGTAGAAGGCAAAAATACAAGTTGTAACTTGCCAGTCGAAAATTTTGCACATTCGAATCCGATGATCGTTAACTGATCAACGTTCGGCCGTCAAACGTCCAATTTTCATTCCCGACTTATCGCTGACCATAAATCGACTGGAGCCGTCGAGAAAGGTGCCCATTAACAATAAATTCATAAATTCTAATCGGCGCTAACAGCCGTAAAACTTAACAAACTTTAACGACCGTCGGAACGATCATGTTGCTCCGTGTCGATATACAAATTTTCAATTATTGTAATTCAAAATATTTCCTAGTCAGAGTACAAAGTGGGGTCGTTCGATTTGTGCGCCGAACGTTGGAATAGTTTCCGGCATTCGGTCTCCCCGTTTACACGGTTTGCAAGCAAATATTTAGAATCTACAGTTTCATTCGAAATGTTCGTAACTAGTTTAGACACCTGTTGTAACAAGAGTGACGTGTTACAAAAAAAAAGAAAATTACACACTCCCACGCATAATGGCATTTATTGTGTGAAAAAGTAAATCGATGTTCAGCCTCCCCCCCGTCTTACGTCCTTCCCCTATCCTGGTCCTTGCATCCTCTTCGTCCCTCAGTCCCAGCAATCTTAGTCCTTTAAGACGACCTTCGGTTATGTCGTGAATCGTGACTACGGAATTCCACGTTATTATTATTATTATCGAGCAAGATCGAGACACCCTTGCGAGATAAATAGAAGAGCGATTCGACCAACAAGCCTAGAACTAACTAATGAAATCTAATTGGTAATTCAAAATTTGCCGATGTGTCTAGGGAAGAGTCTAGTCTTTTATAAAGGACGAACGTGAAATGATCTATATTTTAAGAATTGCGTCTTAGACGCATTTCGATACGTAGATAGATGACAATATTATGATCGCGTCGTGCTCTACTCTAACTGAAAGTAATGAAGTACACTATGTAAATTAGTGAATATTTTTAATAAATGGATCATTAAATTAAAGATTTATTTAATGCGTCTTCCTCGCTCGTTCCCATCCGACAGGCCCGCGACAGATCCGCCAGAGTCCCTGCGAGCAGGGACCGATCATTGTTCGTCGCTGCTCATGAAATTTTTGGGAATTTCGAATTTTCGAGTAATTCTAAAATGCGCGGTGCACGGAAATTGAAGCGTCGGGTATGAAATAAAACGAATAAAGTGGTCAAGAGAGAAACAAATTTTCATACCGATTTTATTACAGCAAGTAGACTTGTTTTATGTATTTACATAGAATCGTAACTGTGTCTCTTATCGTAATCGTTAACACATAGACATTCAGTAAATTTATCAATATTATCAAGTTTTGCCTATATACAGAAATATACAGAGTCAATGTACAAGAAAGAATTAACGATAACTCCGCGACTATCTTAACCGGCTAAATTACACACCGATCGCCACTCGGCGCCGGGACGCCTCTTTAACAACTTTACTTTGTCTATTTTATAATTTTCAAATTTCAGTCCACTCGGACCGTCATGCCTGACGAAAATTGTCCGCGCTACGGCCGCCGTCCTTTCCTCTTGCGTAAAAAAGTATTCTACAGTTCCGCCTGCCGCCAAGAAAACAGACCCGGTAAGACAATCTTTCCAGGACCGGTGCGCCGCACGGACCAGCCGACTTCCGGTTCGGAGACGCGTCCGTCGACTGGAGTCTAGCGACGCCCGACATCCACACCAAGCCTACCCGCGTCAACTTCAATCAACTTCGTCACTCGACTCGAGGTCCCGTCCTAATGAAATCGAAGATATGGAATTCTGATATATTTTCTACCCACATGCACACGACCGTATGCGTACGACGGTTGACAAATTGCGGCCACCAACTACGTCATCCTCCTCCCTGGTTCTAAAAAAAAAAAAAAAAACGAATCAACGTCGACGATGACTCGTACAACGAAATAAGAAAAAAATATTGAATCCCCTTCGTACGCCAAAGTACAATGATTCTGTTTTGTTCGTCGATCTTTCAAATGAAAACTTGACTTTACCGCCCGACGTCGAACTACCAGCAACGGCAGAGAGGGAAAGAAGCTTCGCGCCAGCTCCGCCCTGAACGAATGACTCGACGCCACCTACGACGATCCGCTGCTTCGTCGAACGTTTGATCTTCGCTCCTAGAGATCCCAGCGTTTCTCGTTGCGAAGCCTCGCGAGCGAGAGCAACGCGACAAAACGCCACCTGATAATTTCGACGATCTAGCTTCGTACGTTTTGAGCAGTGAGGCTATTTAATTATTAATTCGTAATTACCGATACTTATGAGGAGCCTTCGGTCGGCCGGGCCCAAAGACGGCTGGCATAGTCTTACAAAGAATTGTCAACAGGCTTTTGATTCGCGTTCCGTTTGTACTTTATTAATAAAATTAGGCGAACCGCGATTGTCCGATCGGCGCGATCGTTTATAAGACCTTTAATGAAAAAGATTGAAACTCGGGGGAAACGATCGTACGATTCGAGTTAATGATGAAAATTCTCTTGCCAAGAGACCGACCGCGGTCTTTGGGCCCCGTGTTGAAGACTCGCTTAGCATACATACCTTAATGTCTTATCCCTTAATTTATTATCGTAACACTTAGAATATTGTAAGACACGTATTATGATTAGGTTTAGATGAAAATAATGGTAGGCTCGCGAGCTCCATCCACACCATCTACGCTCAGCCAATTCTGCAAAACTATTGTTTGGTACGTTTAAACGAGGCAACGAGAGCACCGTCGTTACTTTGAGGTTCCGTCGGATTTCTCTGGTTTTAAGGCGAGAGTTCTCGTGGGTTTCGTTCGGTCCACCGTAGAAGTAAGCTGTCGATGCTTCCTGCGGTAAGTCGTTGAAATTCAATTAAAAGTGACTACGCTTTACCGCAGGTGCGCCGTTACAATTACTCTCACGTATCATGGAACAACTGGCTCGGAACAAGGGATAACTTCCTGTAAAATGAAGACGACGTTCGGCAGATTAAATTGGAAGGGAATCGAATAACAGTTACGACCGAAGTAAATATAAAGAGCCTATATCGATTTTACTGAACGTCTCTAATGATAACAACAGTTGGATAACGTTTCATCCGTTGACTTGTTTTCTTTAATTTTGTCACTCAGTATAATTCGTTCGTCCGTGATTGCATCGTCAGGACGTGCCCCGCGCACGGTTATCGATGATCCGCCGAATTTCGTTAAAGCGAAAAGCCGGCACCGATACACTTTCCTTTTTAGATTTTTTTTTTATTCTCTCGAGGAATAAAGTCAAAGAATAAAAGAGCATTATGGCCAGTTTGAACTTCCCGCGCGAGCGCTCTCTTTTGATTCTCTGCTCGACTTGTCGAGAACATTGCGAGAAGTAAAGGCTATCGAATGAACGGCAGTTTTCTTGTACTGTTCAGTCTATGAGCAAATACAGATCGAACCAAAGAATTCCCGATTACAGTGATTCGCTCGATAACAACCATCTCCGAACCTCCCGCCGCCCGGGACAATAACGACACGACGACGAAATATCAGACGTTTGGTCGGAGTGTAAAGGAAAAAAAAAAAAAGAACACAGTGACGTCAATGGAAACACGAAACTGACCATTGCGAGATCAAAGGGAAATACAAACGGTCCGTCCGTTGGTCGTCGTTGCTCGTTAGACAATGTACGACAAGTAACGAGTTCAGCACTCGAGAGGAACCACCACCTCCGGCCCTGAAGAACACGAACTCTCAAAAGAATTCTTTCATGACTGTTCACGACTGTTCACGCCTGTTGGCTACTGTGCCGCCGTAGTTTTGGTTTGTTACTTATGTTTAGATGACGCAGACGAGTGACGTCCTCAGTTCCACCGGGACAGTAAAAATTGGCCGCACGTGGGTATCGTTTGTATTCAATATAACTGTATTTCGTGATTTCATTTTAGTTTCTTCTTTGTATACTATGTACAATTAGGGTATCGTCCTGCGTGTATATGTGTATAGGTGTGTTGTGTGACGTTAATCAAATAATAACAGTAAGTGACGGACGTCTACGATCGGAAATTGCTTAACGTTTCATTTCATTTTTTTTTCCCCCCTTAATCGTTACGATTGTTAATTAATTCCATTAATTACTTATATCACATTGTCTTGTACGATCTCCCACCCTGCCCTCCGCATTCCTACCCCCTTTGCGCAACATACATCTCTCTCCATGTACAATATTTACAAGCGTGCTGCGCCGCTAATATCCGACACGCAACGCCATCTTTGATGCCTCGTGCTCAACACCCACCCCACGCCCCCCTTCGTTCATGTTATCATCTTGTGCAAACTATCGCGCACACAACCATGCATTCCATTCGCAATTCTCTTACAATTTCTTATCTTCTCTTGGTCTTACAATTTCATATTTAATTATTCCTTCGCCTCTCCTTTCCTCCTCTATTTCCGCTACATTCAAACACACGCGCTTCAAACGTACTCGCGCGCTCTCAGCTATCCTCTAGATCAACTAAAGTCGTCCGAGACAGCTTGCGTTTACCTGGAAAACAGATTTTTCCAAAAATAATATTGACTTGAAACGAGCAAAAGCAAGAGTGGGCGGATGAAACGGCAATGATCGGAACAAGATTAAGAAAGAAAGCGGTGGACGATATATAACGTGGCAGAGCGGAAGTCGAAGAGTGCGTATCAGGATATTTGGTTCAGTTCATTGTCGTCGTGGTCGAAGGGTTAAAGGACTCGGAAGGTTATTAACTAACCAAACACCCTGCACATACCGGATACGCGCGAGGGTGAACAAAGATATAAAGAAAGCGCAGGCTACGTTTTTTCCATTTACCCCGAGTGTGGCGCCTCCTGGAGGGTGAATCCCCTATTTCTATCTTCCTTTAATTCTTTCTGTTTTTGGACGCATTTAAAATTAGCCAATAACTTACTATCCCTATCCGTTGCGTACAAGTACCGACGACTCCATCGCAGCCGGGTATACAAATCGAGCGATCGATTCAATTTATACACACGGCACATATATATGTATATATCGTGTAATACTATATATACCGGGTTGTTCACGGGAAACGCACCGGAGCTCAAGTTGGACGCGATCGAACGATTCTGTTAATCGAGGCAGTGCGACCTCGTTAAAGAAATGAAAGAACGTGAAATTCATGATCTTAGTAATATTGTGACGTTAACTTTCATTTCCTTAATGATTCCACCCTGCTCTGATTCGTGAAATTATCCGTTCACGGTCAATTGCAGGTGGTGGGTCTGCCGTGAATAACCCTGTATATATATAACATAATGACCCCTCGTTGATTCAAGTTGATGGCGCTCAACTAAATAATTTAAGACATCGAAAAAAAAAGAGGGAGATTACGCGAACGTGAAAAAATAATACTAACGTACAAAAGGCGTGACGATCGCAGCGGTGAAGACCGTGTACAGTCGCATATACGTATATACATGCGCATAGAAAGAAGTTACAGAACAGGGAAACCTCACTGAACTCATGTTCATAGGAATTACATATAATTCGTTACAGGTTGATTTGGTCAAAGAATGGTAGTTAATACTTTCTCTCACTCTGCAACTTCTTTCTTGACATCATTGCTAATACGACATAGTTGACAATAATACATTACCCACGAATGATTATTATCTCGATAAACGTTTACTATTTTAAAAATTTTATTTTTTCCTGCGCCTCTACCGGAAAACTTTTGAAACAGAACCAATGTCGTTTCCAACTCTTGCACATGATCATGCGACGTAGATTCCATACGCATCTGTACACTCAAGAACATATATACTAAAATTCATAATGAAATTCAAAAAACGGCTATGAATTTCTTTTACGGGAGAATTGTTCTTCTTTAACGTCACTTCTTTTTGTCTCTCTCTCTCTCTCTCTCTCTCTCTCTCTCTCTCTCTCTCTCTCTCTCGCTCGCTCTCTTTCTCTCTCATTCAAACAATTCAAATAACAATTTTCCAATCGGCACATTTCAAAATACTATCATCTCACCAATTTAATACGTATCGACCAATTCGAGATTGCGAAGATTGATCATCGAACGGTTGCTAACAAAACTTTTCAATACCAATGACAATCTTGGTATTACATCGTTCAAGGATTTTAAGTGAAAGTTGAATACGAGATTAAAGTAATCCCATAAAGAAATTTCGTATGTACATGCGGATTCCATGTTAGCAAAATAGAGAAGAAAAAAAAAAAGAAAGAATTCACTTAGAGATATTAATGACATTTGGAAATTTTCGAAACGGCCTCGATTCCTCAACCGGAAACGAAGATCAATCCCGCTTAGATAGTTCCAGTCATTAGGTACATTCGTTATCAGATATATTGGGTTCTCTCGGTCCCTCAGAGCACAACCAGCGTACGCGCGCGTCTCTCTACTCGTTCGAAATTCAAAAGAAAATCTTCAGTCGGATAAAGTTCCAAAAAAAATTGCCGATAACTCAACGCAAGTGAAACGCAAGCAATCGATTGGTGCATCCTCCTGCTAACAGCACCGACACCGATGCCGATTTCGAGGCCTTAGAACAATGAGCAACGAATAGAGCGCAACTAGCTACCTACGCAAGAAACTTTGGTCTTATCGACTACTTGGCATCGCCGGTGCACTTCAAAAATATCTAATCGTTAATAGACGAAAATAACGGTTAGACACGTGGCGACAGCTTCGTAGCTTCTCGCACTTTCCGTCGCAGTAATCTATTGCAAAAGCTTCCTTTTCAGTAGCTGCGTGGATCCCCACCGCTGGCGCCACCTCAGTCGATATCTCGAAGATTACGGTTTTCGTTCAAAACGAAATAACTTCTTAAAAATCTTCACAAGATTTTCTCTGCTTCAGCATCCCACGAATCGTGACTTCGTTCCGGGGATGCCCTCTCGCCTGTTGTACCAATTCAACGTCAACTCGAGGTGCCTCTTCTTCGCGGACACATTGCGATGGCTCCACGATGCTGAGGAGTCGAGTTCACTACGTCCATACTGGCGGGAAGGATTCGCGTCGCGTCCCAATTTCGAGGATGCACGACAATCTGCAAGGTGCAGGAGTGAATTTGGCCTGTCTCAGATGAGCTTCGTCTTCCGTTGATTTTGTCAGACGCTCGAGTGCGCGCTGGAGGAAGGCGACTGATTGCTGGATGCTGGCGTCGAAGAGACGACGCTTGCATTTGACGGTGAACTCACGACGACCACTGGTTTCACAAGCGTCGTCGTGTTCAAATACTGGGCGTTCACCAGGGGCATTTGACCTACGGACTTCAGGATCGGTGTTGTTATCATCTTTCCGGCGAGACTAGACGGTGCCAGGATGTGGGCCGTCACTTGACTGCCTTGGGAGACGACGGTCATGGGGGTGACCAGTGGGGTCAAAGTGGACAGCGGAGTATGTTGACTGACCATGTGAGCTATTCCTTCTGTCGAGGGTGTACTCTGCATGACGGTTGAGCCAGATTTACCAGCTGTTGTTTGCAGCGACACCCCGGCGTGGCTCAGGGTCAAACCTAGGGGAAAAAATTACACGTTACGAACTCTACCTTGAAGACAATGAAAAGCCTTGAGTATCGAAAGTTCACAATTTCGTTTTGATTTCATATTGGATCAACTGTTCCAGATTTTCAAAGCTCCTCCAATACAAATTCTTTGGACGAGCTCTGCAAATCTGCATCATAGTCTGGCACCAGTTTATTACAAAATCGCAACATTGCGACCTGGCCTTGGTATATGGTGCGCACCAATTAATATTTCAAGATCACGAAATTGCGCAGACTAAATCAAGTGAATGTGGCATTACCATTTGCCGGAAGGATATTCAGTTCTGCTCCACCTGGCAATCTCGTCAGCTCGGATCCGTTACCGCCAACAAGAGTCACACCGCCAACCATCTTGTGAGTCGTCTGTGACTCGCTTGTTCTTATCCTGGTTTGAGCAGCTGCAATAGAAATTTTGATTGAAAAATTCGAATATCTAACGAGTGAACTGTAAGTTGCAGCAAATGCAGTTCTAGGATACATAAAGTCTTTCAAATATAAATCTACAACTTGTACATCTCACTAGATTTTCTACAAAGACAGTAAGTAATCAAAAAGCAGTCGAGGTCGTGAGATGTCGGAAAAATGAAAAAATTCAAATATCCAAGTAGAAGCTCTTAATCTATCCGAATGACAAATTTCACGTATAGAGCAGTAAAGCGCGAATGGTGACAATATTTAATATATACAATACGGTGAATCTCCTTATAGTAAAAGGCCGTAAAAAATATTGGAAATAAAATATTTCGGGAAATATCGATTACGACATGAGTGTTAGTCAAAAAAAAAAAAAACTAATTCAGACTTACCGGAGACACTAAGGGCTGGTGCGTGTGTAGCCAGAACGAGAGGTCTCCCTTCGTTCCCAGAATGGACGAAAGTGAGTGGTCTGACATCACTAGCAGTCGACTGAACAGCCAGAGCCAAAGGCCTGTCATTATTGGACAGATTCGAATGGACAAACGTCACCCTGTTGTCGTTCGCCGTCGAGGAGTGAACGACCAGGGCAACGGGCCTTGGCTCGCTTCCAGTGTTCGACTGCACGGCGATCAGAGGCGTCCTGGACTGATCGGTGCTGCTCTGCACAGCCAAGGTCAGAGGTCGGGACTCGTTACTGCCGGCGCTCGTGTGCGTCACCAGGAGTTGCCTCGTGTCGCCAGGTATAACCCGAAGCCCGGAGCCGAGATGCTGGAGCGTCGGAACGATAGTCGCCAGCCCTTGACTGGTGTTCAGCATCTGAGCACTGATAGGCAGATGAAGATGAGATTGCTGGACAATCGTCGGCGAGGTGTTGACCTTCTCCTAAAAAGAGAAAAAGGATGGTCATTCAATGAAATAATCCCTGAAGATGTACAAGCGGATATCACAGAGCGCTCGTCTACCTGCGCAGGTGTAGGAATACTTGGTGTGGACGCTCTAGGACTGGAACTCGCCGGCGGACTTTCCCTGGAGCCCTGGGCCAAGTTGAGACCTTGAGTCTGACAAACTACGGCCGCCGTCGCTGCCTGACTGTGAATGCTCGGCGGCGTCGTGTGCGTCGTGTGTCCCGCGTGCGTCGTGTGCGTCGTCTGAAGATTCTGAGGCGAATTCGCCGTTGCTGCGCTACTGAGGCTGCTGGTGCTGCTGTACCTGGTGCCACCGCGAGCAAGACCAGTAACGTCGACGTCCATGCTTTCCGAGACTGAAAATTACAATTGACAAAGATTTTATCGAGCCGCTCCACGAAAGTCGCTCCCGCTAGAATTCTTCGCCGATGTTCTTAGTCGCGTTCCAGACTCACAGGTTTGCCTCGCCGTGGCATCCATCGTGCAGCTTTGTTCGGGCAGCAACGTGTTGAAGTCAATGTGATCCCAAGTTGCTGCCAGCTCCTTCTTCAAGGCTGCCAACCTCTGCTGGGCGGCAATCTTCTCTCTGGCCAACCTCTCCATCTCGTGCTCGTAATCGCGCTCCTTTTTTCTCTGAGCCTGTCGCACAAAAGGTTCACAATTAGTTCACACGGTATTACACGCTGCAGGCTACATTAAAGTCTCGTTCTCATGTTCAAACGCAATTGCTGCCCATCGGCAGCGCGAAAGCCACGTACAAAAAGAAATGGACTCGCGTCTCCGAAGATTTAATGAATTTTCTGTTACGTCAAACGAGAGGAGATTGGATTATCCGTTACAAGAGATTCACTCTTAACGAAAAATTCTAATCCCTTCGACTGATTATCAACAACAAGCCTTGCACGCTCCAGTGGATTTCGATCGGAAATAAGTATTACGTGAATTCGTGGGAATAACAGGTTTCAATTATTACGCAAAGTATTCGCGAATTGTCCTTTTTCAATTGGCAAATCGTCTCGTTCAATGGCTCGCGTAACGATAATGAAAAGCGTATCAATTAACGGAACTGCCGTCGACGGAGGAGCCGACCGAAGTGATCCTGCTAATTGCAAATGTCATTTGGCTTCGCAGCATTTATTCAATCAATAATCCTACACTGGTAACAGCACGATATTCACAAAAATCCAGCCTCTAAAAATTCTTCCTAATAAGGCTCTCAAGGATAACAAACTTAAAACAAAAAAAACTTTGTTCAACTGCTAACAAGCAGAACTCGTATATCGAATGGTGGTCCTACAGGAAGAATACGAGAAGTCAAATTACGTTTTAGGAAATAATCGGATTCTGCGTACATGGTACGGATGAAAGACCAGCCCTCGTTAATTTCATAACTCAAAATTCACCAAAGCCAAAACAGAGCACGTCGCACGTCGCACGTCGCTGTCCACAAGGGACGCCTAACGAATCATTATAATCCAGAGAGAGACGGAAGCGCCCGCGATCGGCCGCGATCGCTCCTAATAAACGTTGGTCCACGTGTAAACGCAAGCAAGAGTGTTCGTTAGCAAAAACGGGACACGCGGACACGTGGTGGCGAATGGAAGCCAGGCCGTGACGCCCCCTCCGCCCCACCCCTCGTAACAGGAGACGGTCGTGGCACCGCTAATGATAATAGGACAGGGATAAGTAGGTAGAGGGGTGAGCGGGTGAGCCGACAATTACGAGGAACGAGACGCCGCCAAAAGGGAGGCGCCGCGACGACTCCTAGAGAGCCAGAAGAGCACGTGGTGGTACGTGATTCAACTGGGTCATGCAGATGGCCGGGGCTCTATGGGCAATCCGTTCGCATCAGCTGTTTCCCCTTCTGCTTAAAATTCGAAAAAAGATCACAGGCTGCCAATTTACACTTGGTCGATTGTAAATTCTAAGCCTGTGTGATCTCTGTGACACCAAGACGTATCGGGCGTATCGCGCGATCCCGGGAATAAGACGCACAGAGAAGATCTGGACGCGGACATGAAAATATTTAATGTTTCCTCGTCTTTTGCCTATTCAAAGCCGAGTGCAGCTGCGAGTATTAGATTTCGGGCCTCCTGTTACGGCACGTACGCGGTCACAGGGAGATCGGGAGCGTCGCAAGGGAAAAAGGAAAAAGGGACGCGAGATCCGACGGCAACGAAAATACGCGCGTTGATTATTTCAGCGACGCGCGGAAGATGACAGTCGCGATCCGCGCTACGTCGACGTTTCTTCAAGCTTCGTCGTTCCTCCGTCTGGCATTTGTCCAGCGCCGACCTAAAAAAGCACTCGCGTACATTCCGTCGAAATCAAGAAACGACAGTTCGACTTGAAAAACAATAATCTCGTAGAATTAAGTATTTTAACTTCGTCGCTGGCTCACTCGCGGATACGACGTGGATTGGACGGACGGACGCGTAACGAGAGAGTCGAGGGTCAAAGATATGCAGATACTGCAAACCCCGTTCGATTCGCCGCCTATGATCTGTATTTAGATTTGTTCGTTTGATTACGTCGCATTGAGTATTCGAAAACTTTTTTTTAGAGACTCCTTCATATTTATCTATTCAAATTCTCTAGTTGTTGATTCCGTATGGCGCGAGGATAAATTTTTGGGCTGAGCTATCGGTTGGAACTAAAATATACAGAAAAAAAAAAAAAAAAAAAAATGAGAATACGTCAAGCCCTGAATTTGTATATATACATATATATAACGCATTCTCTAATATTAAAAGAAATTTCTAATAATACTGTCTCGTAATAACGCTGGCGCTGAGCATCGCTAGAGAACAACTGCTGGGATTCAGGAGGGTGGGGGGGGGGGGGGGGCTCGTAGTCAATTTTATTATTTTACGATTTCGCTTCTCCCTGTAAATAAATTTTTATTTAAAACTCTTTCAACGGTGAAACCTAATAGCACGATTTCGGGTAGAACTTGTTTTCCATGACTTTAAACGATACTTTTAGAATTGTATTTGAATCACGGGACACTGGGAGACATTAACTAGCAAATAAATAAATTGACTCATGGTCGCTGTCAGTTTTCACTGTTTTATCCTCAATTTCCATGGAACGTATATTGTTCGTCGAGTAAAATTGTTTAATCGTCACCACGAAGGCAAAAAATTGGATTTGCGTTGCGCGTACAAATTTGTGCGGCTGATTATAAAATTTCATAACGTATCGAATTGCATCATTCGTTACAACGCACGCCTCCACTTGCTTGGACTCGTGCCCAAATTTCGAGATTTTGGAAAGGTCAGTTTGTTGTGCAACAACGGACTCCCGATGGTATCTCAAGCCCTCCGTGATTTTCAAACTTTATTGTTTAAATGTGTCTCGCCATTGCGGCACGCCATTGAAAAGCGCACAAGTCCGTTAACTATCTTCCCCTTCGAATCTTTCGCCCGGTTAAATCCCTCGCGGTGACAACTCTTTCTATTGAGCAAAAAAGTTGTCCAGTCTCGCGCACCAACGACGAAGGAGGCCGGATAATTAATTTAAAAAAAAAAGAAGCAAATTTAGGCATACACCTGAAATTGCGTACAAAGGACAAGAAGAGAAATGAACTTTTTTTTCCTACAGTCCCGGAAGTCGCGAGATCCAAATACAATTCCGACAGGAGTCAGGAGACATTTTGAGTCAGTGGCACGTGCCACCCCCACGTGTATCTCGACGGCTTGAATCGGAAAAACAATGTAACATTTATGCATGTTACGTGCCGGAGGCCGTTTGCCTGCGTGCGAGCTACATTCGTTAGGAATTGCAAGGAGACCAAAAAAAAAGAAAAGAAAAAAAATAGAACTTTTTTTTCCTAGCCGATCGTCAGTAGCGTTTTCTTTTTCTTTTTTTGTGAGATGCTTTGTGATTACGCACTTGCGCAACACTGCCGATTCCTAAGATAGCGATCGTATATTTAAAAGTCAAACGTCAGCTTCTCGGCGTTTTAAATATCGACGTTGCACAATCGATCAATCCAATGCGTGATCCGTTCCAGGAAGCGCCGTGACAGGAGACGGAGAAAAAAACGGTGAATAACAAAAAAAAAAAGAAGAAGCTGTACGAACTCATCGTTAAAAAAAAGATTCAAAATTGTTCGTGTCACTGCAATTACCAAAGAATACGATTAGCGCCGTAACTCGTGTATCTTTAGGAATTCCTGTGCGAACGACCTTGTGGCGCTTTAGGTTAAAATATGTTGCCTCTCGGTTCAATGCCGTTTACCCATTTTCACCGGGCCAGGAGGATTCACGGTAACGATCAATTGTGCCGCGTTGACGCGCGCGAGCGCGTGACTTACTGCGAAAAAAAAGACCCCCAATCGCACGCAGTGCCGATTGATTCGAATGATCGACAAGCAACGCGCCGAGCCAGCAGGTTGGCCAAGGAAAACCGGCCGGCTCCTCGAATCGCCGAAGATCGTCCGCCGGCAGTGGTGCCAACGTTAAAATTCAATAATAAAGAGATGCGGAATAATCGTGCCACGGTTTCGAGATTGAGTACGTGTACCTGTCCGATCTAATCGAGGTCGAGGTCGCCATTGCGCAACGATCATGCTTGTCTGCGCAGTTCCTCCCAAAATTTTTAAAGAAAACAGAGTCCCATACAATCGCGCCCGAGAACGAGCAAAGTTTCATCGATTCATATGGCGCATTTGTACGCTGCTCAGATGCTTCGGGACGGCATCGGATCGTCGTGTGGTAATATCAAATACTTTCGTCAGATTAAACGACTAAGAAGACCGATAACTGTTGCAAATGCATGTTTGAAGAATAATTTTAGAATTAAAGTCACTCTCAAGCTCAGATAGTTCTACCATAGAGAGCAGACAGCTAAAATGCATCTTAATTCCCAAGTACAGAATTTCTAGGAGAAATGATAAGAAGCACCGAGCCACGTAATGGGGGAGGCGAGACTCGGGTCGCGAAACTCTCTGCGTGCCGTCCAGCGTGGCTCTGATGGCCGCGCGATCACGTGGCGACTGTTGAGACACGTTCAGGATCAATGGTGGTGGGGGGATCAGCGCATGAAAGGTAGTGGGGATAGAGTTGGGTAGGGTAGGGGACGGCTGGAACCACCTTCGGAAGCATGGCCACGGAACAGGCCGCGTTCTGCAATTCCGTGCGGTATTGTATCGTCTACGTGTACGTACGTACTGTGTTCCGTAGGACGATTCTGGCACGGCCGCATGACATGCGTCGGGTGGTGGGGGTAAGCCGGTCGCCGAGGACGGCGGGGAAGAACGAGGGGGAAGTAGACGACCTTCGCGGGGACGCAGCAGCCATGGATAAGAGCGTCCGTGGCCGGAGGAGACGGTGGCACCGGCATTGCTACCACCACCACCACCACCAGACCGACTTGAACTCTAAAAGCACTGCGCCACCAGCATCAAGAAGACTGCCAGCACTGTAGATGTGTCAGTCAGTGGCAGCGCGCTCGTTCGGCCAGGGAAATTGGCATGTGCGCATTCACCCGACCCCATCGGCCCGACGGTGCCGACCCACGTGCGCGCTGGAACTATAATAACTACACCTATACCAGCGCTACTGCTGCTCCGTTGCTGCCTGCAACGCGCACGCGCGCTTCCTTAGACTCGATTCTTCGCGCTCTAAGAATCTACAGCACCTCTGGGTACTTTATTAGTCAGCAGCTCTTTCTAACGCGAAGCTTCTCTCGCCTGCGCTACTTTGCGATTTGACATTTAGCATCGCTTCCACCGATCAAACGAATCTAAGGAGTCGCCAAGACAATTCGTCACGACTATTAAATGTTAATTCGGTACCAGAAGCTGCGCAACTGGTTTCTAATGTCGAGCAACGTTGCTGGTTATTGCTTGAACGGCTTTTAATAAACAAAAAAGTGAAAATGACGATAATCTGCGACAATTCGTTTTTAGGCATGATCCCATGAAACATTTGACGGACTGCGCGTGCGAATAGCTACAGATAACTTACGCGTATAAGCCAACGGTGGGACTAGACGACTTTTCTATCGCCGTTTCGCCGCGAATAACGATGGATTATGTTTCGCTGGTCCTACATCAGCAACGTGACTATGTATCGTTGACACAGCTGATCGATACGGAAGAGACAGAGACAGGAGAGCTCTATAGATTACGCGAGCGACCGAAAGAAAGAAAATACGCATTAAGGATATTCCCGTGAACACGTAACTTCCAAGCGACCTGACAAATTACATGCGGATCGCACATCCGCAGGGTCGATGACGCAATATGAGCGATCAGCAGGTCACCGGACGTCGGGGCTCTGAATTAGTTCATAACCGCAACGACATTGAGGCACAAATAGCAATCCTTCGGGAACGTATAATTGTGCAATCGTCGAACTTCATAGAGCGATACGGGTTAAGTGTCGGCGATAGGTCCCTGCGCGCTCGCTAAATACGTTACATTGTAAATAACCCAAACTCATCTGGCCCGTGTTCTGACGCACTTGCTAAGATACGCCGCGACTTATCGCCGGATAAACTGTCGCAGAATTAAATTAACTGTTTATACATCGGTTATCGCGAAAGCGTTAAATTTATTACACCGAACAACAAATGCAATTCATCGTGTCTAAAGTCACGGATTCGACGTGAAACGTGAAATGACGTTCCGTTGGAACTACATTAAGCAAAAGCTTATACGGAAAAGTTTTTTTTCTGCGACACCAATTAATAAATTGTAATTGCAAGGCGCCATAGCGAATCATGTAAATTTGCTTAGTCGTCAAGGCTAGATACGTCAGCGGGTATCAAACCCAGGTAGCAGCTGCGTAACTCGATATCCCGAGAGGGCAGCACGTGCACGGTTTACGCTCCCATAATTCCTGAGGCACGGCTGTCAAAGATAGACTGTTTCCACTGCGGGACACGCTCAAGGAAGAAATGCGAGACAGCAGCGGGAAGTAGAACGCGCACGTGCGCGCCGGTTGCGTGCGAAGCCAACGACAAACTTGATTCGGCGAACCGGTGCATTTTCACGTGAGCGAAATTCGCTGGTGCGAACCCGAGCGTGATTCTTTATTTCTTTCTTTTCAATCTTTTCTCCTCGCCCACGCCCGTCCGAAGATTCCAGTTGCTTTCGAGTTCGCAGTTTGCCGAACGAACGAGTGCCAGAGTGAACGAGGCTGTAGGCGAGGCGCGTTTCACGGGACCAAGCACTGTGGACGCGGCCTAAGCCAACGCTTCGCTCGCAATACTTTGAAAGGATTCGTTAGCGAGTCGTTATGGCCTCGATCCTGTAACGAACTCCTCTTGTCTCCGACAAGTCAAGGGAATCCGGCTGCCGCTTCGATTCTCGTGGGAGACTTAATTTATGGAAAACAAACCGATTCCCAGGACGAACTCGCTCCTAATGCTTTTTCCTTCTTCTTTATTCCCGGAGCTCGCGTCCATTTAAATTTGACATTTGAAAATGAGCCCCGCAAGTCGCGACGAATCTCGACGACTCGTCAGGAACAATCACGAAGAACGATCTCGATGTAATGACTAAATTCATGCGTAACGAAGAAACGTGGATTCCATGGACGGGACGACGAAAGCAGTCGGCTCGTCTCTGTCCAGAAATAATATAACTTTTAAAGTACAGTTGGTCCTCCTCTCGTTTTCAATCGAACATCGCGAAATCGATGCTGGGCTACAGTATAATACCGTAAAGTATAGATTCGGCGCTGTAGCCGCGCCGACGATTAACTTGAAATATACTTAACGGGATCCACTAACCTGTATATGCTTTATAGCGGCATGGAGAATCGAGAGGTTCGAGGATTTCTTCTCGTCTTGGGACGGCAGCTGTCTCTTCAGTAACTCAAAGCACTCTTTGAGGTGCGCTCGGCGATTCTTCTCCAATTTGTTATGCACCTCTCTCGTGCCAGAACGGATTACACATGGCCTGCATCAAAATGGCCACTCGTAGCTTCACCTTATAACCACCACCGGTTTATCAAATTCACCAGACATTGCTTAATGTCCGTATCGAAGCTGCTTTATTTTTTTGTTTTCTTTTTTTACGCTAGACGCACGAATTCGCGGACAGCGCGCGAACGGATCGGTATGTCTCGTGTCGTCGCACGAGTGACGCGTCTAAACATTCTGATCGATAATTTGTCAACTTTCGAGAAAACTTCGATGAGAACGATCGTCGCGCGCCGATCCGCTCGCAGGCTGTTCGCGGCTGATATTTCTCCTCTTTCTATAGACGCAAAGCAATATCATGATAGAGAAATGCGTATAGCAACGTGTAATATTCCTATGACATATTGACGTATTAGTTATCATTGTACGTGGAAGCGGTCTTTTACCCGTTGCCGTCAGTGGGAGAAGGCCAAAAGTTCCGTTATTCGAAAGATCGTAGGAACGCAGGATCATACGATCACGGGTGCTACATACACGCTCGAACTCGAAAGAAAATTAATGAGATCGTCCCATTAAATATTACATAAGCAAATTTGCTAATTGACGCTCATTGTGGACGCAATGCCTGTAAACGTCGCTCAGAACCCAATCGCAATACGTCGCTTTAAATCGGATATATAACAACACGTATTTTATTCATTTTTATTCCAAAAATAGGATATTACTTGACACGCATAAAAAGACTTGAGAACGAAAGTCAAAATTTATAATACGAGATTGATATTTAGGTTTAAGTTTGTAAATCATAGGATTAACAATGCAATTCGCAATTGCAACATTCAGTCCATACGATGATACTGCCGACGGGTTCTGATCTAAGTAAATCAGCGCATCCGCGTACAGCTCGGGTCAGATTTTATCTCACGCGATCTTGCAAACGTCACGTGTTCCGGACAAAAAATCGACCGATTTTTTCTTCGTTAATTCGATTCTAGGACGGAAGAGAATATCAACTTTTTTTTTGTTGATACTTTTGACATTTTAGGAACGATAATTCCAATTTGCATCCTCGTGTCACGCGTGCCTCGACCAGCACGTTTCGAAAGCAAAACAAAATTAAAATACGGGCCACGAGGAGGCAGATGACGTCACAACGAATATTAGACACAGAAAGATCAGATACCAAGATTTCACGAATCATAAGACATTTTGGCGAAGGTAGGAGTGTACAGGGTGACGAATACAAAAAAAAATATAAGAAAAAAAATTAATACACAGCAGATGAAATATCTCACCCATTTCGATGCCTCTTGTTATCATGGCTGCTCTCAAGGTCAACCACGAGTGGTCCACTGGCGTGACTGTGATTCGAATTGTGATTCTCCAGATAATGATTCTGTGTACTGTTATGATTGTTGTGATGATGCTGCTGAGGCTGCAGCGGCTGTTGATGTTGTATCTGGTGCGGTAGCTGTTGTTGTTGTTGCTGTTGCTGCAAGGCGACGGAGTGAAAGGCAGTGACGTGTCCGGCGATGGGATTCGCAATAATCGACGCGACGGGTGGCGTCGTCCTGGAACTGGAAACAACTGGACTTTCTCGCAGTCCGCTCGAGTGATTGCCATTCGTTTTACTTTTCTCCAGCGGCTCCTCCTCTGAAACACGAAGGTACAAAATTACGTGAGAATTTTCACCCGACGTTAATACAAATGGTCGCAACGATTTCCGTAATAGAAAGAAAGAAAAAAAAAAAAAAAAAAAGCCAAGAAACACGAAAAACATCCACGCAACGGACGAATTTAACTCTCGTCCATTGTGCTAATACCAAAGCGCGCAGTTTCATTCTGATCGCCTGGGAACCGTCTGGAATTCACGACGTTCCTCGGGACCATTGCGGGACCCGATGGCAGCTCATTCTATTCTATTCTGTCCCCCGGCCTATTCTTGAAGCGCAGTTGCCCGATTCTGAATGACCGTTGGGCTGCCGTGTAAGATTAGCCTTACGTCAGGGAAAGGGGAGGAGGGAGAAGGCAGAGAAGTTACGTTAGTCGGAAAAAGCTAAGAGAGAGAATTTATAAGGCGAAGATTCGAGCTGGGATTTCACTGAAATATCATAAACAGCTGTTCGTTCCGAGCCTACAAATCAGTGCAGCACGTGTATGACGCTCGTGTAACCAATGTAACCAAGTCATTCATGTACCAAGACTTGGCAATTACGTCGCATAGCTCGGCCGCTTCCTAAATCTATTCCCGGCTTCTCCGCGCCCGAGAAGATCGACTCTTGATCGAGCATCTTCCGTGGCAACGCGAGTACCGAACGTTATGAGATTTTCGAAAAACACGTGACGCATTCCATTGCCACGTGGATCAATTAGAATCTTCGGATCAATCGAGATACCTGTGCCATTCAGCTTTTGCCCGAGTCGACAGTAGCGGCAGAGCTCGAACTGAGCGAATTAATTGGATCCAGTTATAATTATGTATAATAAGATTTCTTTAACGTTATCATTATTATCATTATTATTATCAGAGTCGCATTGAGGCAGCTCTAATAACTTTCTCAAAGAGTCATTAACGCTCCGTTACACAGTCAATAGCATGCTGGAAGAACCTTGCGGCTTGACCCTTCAACTTCAGCGGTTCAAAGTAAAAATGCTTTGAGTAAAAAAAAACGCCTATAATCGCCAAGACATAACATTATAATAAAAGTGACGCAAATTAAATTCCAGCTGTCACGTGTTATGTACACAGAAGTCTAGAAAACGTTGGGACAATATTTATGAACTTTTACTGGCTGGTCGTACGCGCTGAATGACGGTCGTTGGAATAATGGTAAATGAGGAGCATTGCGAGCTTGATAAAAAGTTCAAGAAAATGTTCAGTACGAAGGGAGCATAAAAAGAAAAGAGAGGAAGGAAGGAAAGATGATGCCCTAAATAAAAAAAAGAAAGGGCGACTCGACAAAGGGGGCCTTCTTGGGTCGGAAATAAAGTTCAGTCGCGACAATAAGGAATCCAGAAAAAGCAGAAAAAATTCAATCGCCAAGGCAAACCGGCCATTAGAGTGCAAGCGTATCGATTACGCTTCTATGGCGCTGTCAAAGGCCGCCATTTACGGAAGCCGTTGCAAAGTATTTGCCAGTAGCGATTTACTCACGATGTCAATTCCCAGTGCATCATTATGCAATGGCTTAAATCGAGTATCGATAATTTTCCTATAATCTGTTGCAATTGCCGAACACTTTCTCTCGGCTCCGGTCTTATTTAGTAATTTTATTGTACGCGCAGTGCCGTCATGCATTACCGTTGCGTTTGACGAGTCAATGACAGAAACCTCCGTCGGCCAGCATCTTCGGCAACTGTGTAACCCAACCTAACCCCAACCTGACCCACTGCCTAACTCAGTCTGACGATCTGACAACGTTACAGCACGGGTGTTGAGCTCCGTCGCTGAATACAGAAAATGGACGTTAAGCGTAGCGTATCTGCCGGAGAGAATATTCACGGTTATAATAAGAGAAGGCGAAGATTGACACGATACAACCGGTGGATTGATTGATACGCAATTAGCGCTCGCATGCTCTGCCAGTCGACCGTTAATAAAGCTCTGCATAGTAATAACTAATGAAAACGAAATGTACGTGTATCGGCAGTGAAAAAAGTAATTTAAAAAAAAAAAAAGAACAAAAGACAAGCAATAAAAAGATTCTGCTACACGATGCTAAATTTGACTCATGATGTATTCGAACTCGACCTTAGCCGACGACCTTCATCGGGGACAAGATCGACCGAGACGATTGGAGTGTCGCGATGCGGATTTTCTGCAGGCGTTTATCTCCTCGACCCCTCTAAGATGCGCTTTCATGCTGATTTCTGGCGACACGATTAATCCGCGTCGCGGAGTAAAAAAGAAGTGATGACGATCCGCGGACGACCGATCGCGCATGCGCACCTGGCTCCGTACAAAAATGCATGAGCGGAGGCTCAGAGCCGTTGGACGATTTAATAAAATAACTCGAGTGAATAAGCGAATAAGCTTACGAAAACTCGCACGCATGGAGTCTGTGAAATGACGTGTAGCGCGGCCTTGTAATCGTTAAGCGTTGATAACGGCATCGTCCAAAATATTATTACTGCTGCTCAACGAGATGTCCAGTGGGAGAGGAGGGGATGAGACTGTAGGCGCGCATGCGCAGAACTTGTTGCTCACGAAATAGCCCACGCGGTTTCTTGTACATTAGGCTGACCGCCCGGAGCAGCATGCTTCTCTGTCCTTCCTTATGTATTTTTTCGACATTGGCGCACCGACAGTTTCACGAGGTTAATGATATCGAAGGTGGCCGTGTGCAAACGGGGGAGAGAGAGAGAGAGAGAGAGAGAGAGAGAGAGAGAGGGCGGGAGGGGGAATTGGTCAGACAGACGGAAAAAAGAGAACTACACATCGAGCAGAGTCGCGTGACGCTCACGTAACACGATAAGATGAACGGCGAAAGAGTTCCACGAGTCACGCGCAGTCATTGTTCTGGCGTTGTTAAAAGCTACAATAGTACAGAGAATACGTAAATTCGTTAACCCGTACATATATACATGTCCATATCGCACGTTCGTAACGACCGTGAACGATTCAAATAAAAATCCGCCATAGCGAAATCTTTAGGATGAATTCGAGCAGCGACTACGAGCCGAGGCGCAACGCGAATAAGAAAATATTTCATTTTGATTCTACGCCTCTCGTTCTGCTCCGGGCGGATCGCACGAGTTCAGATGAAATTGCCGAAACGACAGAGAAGACACTTTGTGCATTGTGTGTAACGATGAAACGGAGAACAGGGATATCTCGTATACAGACACACGTATACACAGCTATTTCGAGAGATTCCTGAAAGGAGGAATTCCATGGGATTGCCATTCACGAGTTCACTGACGACTCGGTCTAATTATATCCCGTGACGCTCGGAGAGCCACCGAATGGAATTCTCGAGGATGCTGCGTCCAGGATATCAAGCGCCGCTTCGTCAGCAAAAGAAGATAAAGGTAGATGCTCCTACGGTATGTAGCTGGCAAGGTGCATCTTCAGCGAGGCAAATCGCAGACTACAGACGTTCGCGTGAGAACGCGCCGTGTCCCAGAGTCAAGTACTACTGCGAATTCATCGGACTTGACGTTTGTCACGCGATTGCTTTGTTGATTGACGATTTCGAAAAAAAAAGAAAAAATGAAAAAAAAAAGCACAAGCGTCCAAAAACGTCCTGGACTTGGTAGCTTGTCTTCCTAATGTCATTCGTCGGAACGGTGGGAGGGGGAGGGGGAAGGGGGATTCTCTAGATTCTGGATTTAGAAGATTTTAATGACAACAGGGTCGCGACCTGGCTGGAGCCCATGGTGCGCTTATACGGAGGAACAGGATTCGGTCCACGTGTTCAATTTCTATTTTTTGACAGATCGAATCAATCGAGTCTTTAGCGAACCGCGCACGTGGTTTCGTATACATTTTGTGGCATTAACCATACGCGTGCATGGCTTTGTATACTGAAATATATCTATTTTTTTCTATTTTAACATATATTCCCATGAATTTGTAAAAAGCCATGCCTGATTTACCAAGGATTGCGTGCTTTGCGAACTGTCAAAAAAAAAAACACCAGATGGAACTCTCACGAACCGACCATAGAAGGTCGGAATAGGCTCGCGAGAGCCATGACCTAAAAATAGCGACCTCCGCATACTTTAGTAACTAAAATCGCCGCCCAATGACGCCGCTTATCTGCAAGCGAATTCATTGTGGACCTCTGATTCGGCCGATCGCCGAAACAGCAGTCAGGAGCAAGGTCCAAAACGGACTGGATACTTTCTCATCGCCGCACACGAAATACACAGGGACCAGCATCAGAAAGGCAAGGCGGCCGCAGGGAGGAAACCAGCGTTACCAACGCAGGACGTGGTATCCATCAAGATCATCCAAGGAATGCACTCGCTTGCTGTACCAGTCGAGAGCGGCGAGTAGTCGCTGCTGAATGCCGGAAAGGGCACTTTTGTTCGAATGCCAGATAAATTCTGAATCGCCGATGGTCGTTGGACGGTATGGGGATACGAAGCGGACTGCAGGTATAAAAGAGAGTATGTGGAGGAGGGAGCGTGAACGACCTTGCTTACGACGCCTCTCGACGTTCAGCCGACGCGTCCCGACGCTGCGGCAACGTCACGCGTACGGCGATACGCGAATATAACGGAGGCGAGAGCGACGAGAGACGGTTGGATGCTCGTTAGAGAAAGAAAAAGAAAAAGAAAAAAAAAAAAATTGTAACTAGACGCTCTTGTCGACTCGTAATTCGGAACTGGAGGATGAAGCAAATTGCCAATCGAAAAGTCCGACTCCGGTGATGCGCGACCAAAAGATTCCGTGCAGCTTCCCATCGAACGACGAGAACGGCCGGATTCGTTGGGAGCGCAGATCTTTACTTCGATTCTGGATAAATTGCTCGGAGAGTAGGTGACTCCGCGTTAGCGCTGTACCAATCGTCCGGTATTGCTTGGTGAGGCGCCAAATGAAATAAATTTTAAATTAGTTCGGAACTTTTGCGCCGGGATACGACTTTAAATTTCATCCGGTCGAAACTTTACTGCAACCTTACTGCGAGTCCTCGTTCAATATTCCGCCATTGGCGAGACGCGATATTGCTTGTACGAACTTCGGGCGGAAATAATTTTCAATTTCCTTGAGCCTTCTGGCGCGTTCGTCGTTACACGTGGATGGGCGTTCCTGGTGTATATAAACGTCATAAATTGACGTAGTCGCAATTAGTCAGCGTCGAAATCGAGCCAGGAAACACGTGTTCACAATGAAAACAACAATAGTCGTCAGTGCGAACGACCAGAAATATCTCGTAATCGTTACGAGGTCGCTGATTCGAGAGGTCGAAATATTTTCTCGTAATATTTGATAAAAATAAACGATCCACGATCGAGGAAGAATTCTCACCGAGAAGGTAATGCCGTATCCATTTTTTTTTCGGCGGCGGTGGCATCCAGCGCACCGATTCGTCGTTCCCAATATCGATCATCGTCGACCGTAAATCGTTAGCGTTCGTCCTCTGTATCCCACCAATGGCGGCAATCGCACCGATGGCACCAACGGCAACGTCGGCAACGTCGGCAACGTCGGCTGCCCCCTCGCTGCTCTCGTTCCTCGCCAGGGCGGACGATACGACGGCCACGTTAAAGCTCATGTGATTGCGAACCGCCGGCGTTCCTTCTCCCATCAACAAAACTCCCATCTTTCACGGGCGACGAAGGCGACGCTGGACACGACGGCGTCTGGACTTCGGCTCCGAACTCTCTGTACTCGTTCCCAAGATCGGTCCTTCTCCCGTCGACTCTCGCTTCGAACTGCGACCAGTCTCGCAAAGATCTCTCTGCCGTCGATAAGGCGACTCGGCACCCGCATACTCTGCCAGCCGACACTTGCACGTGTCAACCCTGCATTTTCGTAGACACTTCGATATCCGTATAAATATTTACGTCGAACGAACCTCCGCTTCTAAAGGTATTCCCTCCTAATAAACGTGACCGGCGTCTCCTCCTAAAGACTGCGTGACGCATCTATAACAACCGCGCACCATCTACCGCACGTTATCGGCGACAGTACCGGCAAGTTCGCTCGCACCGATATCAGACACCTTCGGGACAAACGGATAAGGACCACGCAGTTTCGTCCAACGATTCGAGTGCTCGGTATTCCGAGAGCTCGAAGTTCTTCCTCCTTGGGAAGAGGAAAATTAGTCTCGAACGCAGGGAGCATCGATTTTACGGGAAAGTGGTCTTGGGCACTGCAGTGCTTTTGGGTGCTACTGTACAGTCTCGAGTAGTCACAATGTTACTGACGGTGATTAAAGTCCCTGGCGCGAACTTCAACTTTTGCACTTTTCGTGAACGACGCACAGTCGCTGGAGCAACGTCGGACAATGACGTCACGGAACACAATTCCACAGGGTGTCTCGAACTTGACCATAGCAAAGTATCGTCCTTGTCGGTCGGCAGGAATGCTGTAACACTTTTTCAACGGAGCACCGGAAGTCACTGGCACGCGTTCCTACGAATTCTGCCAATAATTAAGAGCACCGACGCCACGTGGCTCGGCCAAAGTACCTGCCCGCTTGACACGAGGCATCGAGGCATGCAGTTTCCCTCGACTGTCAAGGTCTTTTTGGTTTTCACTCGACGAAAGTCTCGCAGCCCACGAGGGACGCGCGCGCCCGCCTGTGAGAACGACCCCCCCGACTACCGAGGAGTCTTAGAAATAATAGAATCGTAGGACGAACGAAAGTTGTACCGCGCGAGTGGCGAGTGCCGACTGAAGTCTAAACTTAAATGACACCGCCTCCAACCTAAAGCGATCGTTCTCCTACCTCCTACTTCGTCGCTGCCACCACCATCGGCGTCGCCATCGGCACCGCCGCCGTCGTCGGCCTCCGACGCCTTTTCGCCAGAGCTACACCCGTCGCGTCCTCGGTGTATCGCGTTCGACCAACTTCCAATCAACCGACATTATGACTGCGTTCATTCCCGACTGCCATTAGCTCCGCTTCCTGGGACCACTTCTTTCAGATCCGTCGTTTTACGCCGGGATTCAACGTCGTCGCTACACTGCGGCCATTTCGATCCAATTGCAGACGATGGATGCTGGACGATCGAAGCATCCCTTTTACTTCAGGATCTTCCATCGACTTTCGAGCAATTTTCGCTCGGGCGAGTTTTCCGTTTTTCAACTTTTTTTTTGTTTTGTTTTGTTTTGGCCGTAACAAATTAAACGTGTGCAAACGTAAGTCGGTAACGTCGACAACTGCGAGTTTCACACAGAGTTCGGTTTCGCGTATTCTTAGGACAGTTTGTCAGGCTTAAAATATCACTTAGCGTGTACGTGGGGGTCTTTGCCGTAAGCCTGTCGGGAGGGACTTTCGGAAACGTGATCTCACGATTTCGGGCATATTAATGGACGTTGGTTGAGTAACGTACCGTTAAAAGAAAGTATCGTTGAACGTACCGAAGAAACGTAAATGCCCGTAATGGCTATAAAATCCCTCGCGAACGTCCCCAGTTAAATTACGGCGATAATACTCTTTCCGAATCTTTTCAATTCGTCATTTCTAACGCGTACAGTTTCATCGACAGCTGGCATTGACTTACCGTCGATTATGAGCATCTTCTCCTCGCAAAACAAGTCATCCTGATCGGAGCGTTCTTTCTTGATCTTGAAGCCTGCCGATCAATACAAAAAGCATAGAATCAATGGCGCGTACGGAAAGCAGAAAAATGAAAGAGCCTTTTACTCGTATTAGCATAACAATGATAAGCATAATCATTCATGACCATAAAGCAATGCGTACCGTTATCCCATTTCGGCTGTTAACAATATGGCAAAACAGCACCAAAAAGAAAAAAAAAAAGACAGACAAGAAAAGCTCAAGTTTCTGGCAGCAGACCTGGCCGATCGAAGGAGCCTAAGCTCGGCCAATAAAAGCGCGAATCTCGTGAGACACATTGTCCGCGAACGTTAACCAAGTAAACAGGATGTTCGGGAAACGCCCACGTGCCCTAAGCAAAGCGTAGGCAAAAATATACAGAGTCAGGAGTACATAGAGGCCGACGAACAATTTCAGAGTGGAAGAAACAGCCAGCGGGCAGGAACGTACATCTAGCACGTGTCAGAGGAGCACGTGGGACGTCGTGGCTGCCGCGGGCTAGATATTCTCGAGTCTCGGAAATATTGTAATTTCATGAAAACTTCGTCCGGTTATTGTTACCTTGACGAATGAATAACCTTCGACGCGCCTAGGTACCACGCACTGTGCTCCGAGCGTGAACGTGCGATAGCGCGCGTGACCTGCCCTAATCTGAACGAAGCTAATCAACGTTAAGACATTTCGCGGATAGCAAGACGCAAATATTGCTGGGAGTGAAATTACGTAATCGATCAATAAAAAACATCAGATACGATTTGAAGCAACGAGGCAAAAATGTTACATCGAATACCGAATAGCAATATGCACCTGATAACACGTACAAGTGTTCCTGCGTAGCTGGAACTTTTGCTATGTAGAATTGGCTACGAGTCTATAAGCAACTGTATTGACTGTGTGTGTCTCTTGTTGCGAGGCTCCTTATCGGTTTCGTTATCGATGTGTCTGTTTTTAAATGGCAGCCAACGTAAATCGGCAAAAGAGAAAATAAATTTTGACCACGATTATCTATATCGGCGAATGATGCAAGAGTATGCAATTTTAAAGGTTAAGAAAATTTACATAATAACATGCAACTTGCTACGGAATTCACGGCAAGAACAGTTGTTGTCCTCGCGCGAACTAGAGACACATAGACATTGTTCTATCCGACTTGAACGGAATCTGTAATTTTTCCGTTCTACTTTCTCTATGAGTCAAGGTGCTTCCATCTAACGGCGACGTGTCGAATTCCTGGAGCGATGCCGCGCCCGAGACACGATGGCTGCTACGCGCGTACATTTTTTATGACACACGATGCACAACAAGTGGGAGCCACACACGTGGCATCGGCTGGTCAATTCTGATTCGAGTGCATCCCTTTAGGATGTAATTGAAGTATCTAATACAGCCGACAGAACCGCCGCGACTCTTAGAGTGACGATTAACACGCAATTGCGAAGTGAAACCTATTGACCGGACTGTTTTTGATAATCCAACTGTTTTTCAAACGAATCTGAAACTAAGCGGGTTGCGAGAGGTTCTGAGAATTGAAAAAAAAAAAAACTTTAAGCAACGCGTCTGCCCTTATAAAACAATGACGAAACAGCTGAATACAAGATATTGCTTGGATTAGCATTTATGCTCAAGAGCGAGAGAACAGGGAACAATAAAAGTAAGGAACAGACACAAGTATGGAGCATTGTTTGCCAAATGCACTCTATACAACGTCCTGCGGGAACCCTCGGAGAACTCACGAGAAGAGTACAGAAGAGCCGGACCGAATGAAGAATTGGTATAGCAAAAACAGTCACGGAAGATTCCACGAACCAAAGGAACTGGAGTGTGGAGACTCGCATCAATCGAAAGACACATAGTCCTATGAAAATTCAAAATTGAATTACGACATCGGAACGAACATTTACCCCTATGAATAACGGTCTAGAGCAAGAGCGCATCTGGTGCTTTTGATAAATTCGCAAATCTGTTAGCGTTTGACAAGAAAAATCAGGAAAAAGGCACCTTTATGCGTGTGAACGCTGTGGTTGATATAACGTGAAGCGCAAAGCGGGGAAAGCTTAGCAGACAAGGCGGGGTGATGCAGTGGAAGGAGAAGAAGGAGTGATAAAGAAAGTAAAGAGGGATAAGGGAACCCGGGTCCCGGGTCAGCAGGAACTGGCAACATCGCAGATTGATCAGAACGCCACGCGGCTGGGCGAGTCTGGTGGGGATAGCCGGGGACAGTGCGCACGCGCACTGAGCCGCACGGCCGCGTGCTCGCGGATATCGTCCTTCCCCCTCCCCCTCCCATAGTACACCGACTGGCTCGCTCGGCTGACGGCACGACCATGCTGCACGACAGCCGGCAACTGGATTGAAGAACAGCGCCACCTCGGTTGCTGCGAGGGGCGCGCGCGCGCACGTTCTCCTCCGTTCGCCAACCAAGAGACCTTGCCACCCGTCAAGGGACAAAGCATCGCCGTCAAGCCTCTCGTCCTGCTCCTGCGGCAGTCCAGTCCAGGACACGATCTAAGCGCAACAGCGACGTCATCCTGGCCCAGGACTCGTCGGAGTGCTCGCGCATCGTTGTATGGGAATAATAGGAGATCTGACCTCTTTGTTTTCTTGCGAAGACCAGAAGGGGGAGAAAGGATCCCAGAGGCCTTTCTAAATCGGCAACACAAAGCTACGCTTGCTCGTTGCCGATATTTCGAGCGTGAGCGACATGCAAATAGGGACTAAACCGCGAGTATATCATTTTAAATATAGATTATATTCCGTTGTGATTTTACCAGAGGTTGCCTATAGATATATTCAGATCGTACCACCGTGTCCTGGAACACGGATATCGGTAGTAAAATGACATTTGACCTTATCGATGATAATTAAAGAAAAAAAAAGATTAAACGCCTTCGAGGTGTCAATCAAGGACTTGTTCTCTTTCTGGGGAAAAAGTCACGGGACGATAATCGACATTGACGTGTCGAGGTGCATCGCGCTGGCTGATGGACGCTCGAGAATATCGAAAGTCAAGCAGCGTGATGGTGGTGGTGGTGGTGACGGCGGCGGTGGTAGGGGGACGTTTTCTCTACGGTCGTTGCACGATAGAAACGACGGCACTGACACTGTCGACAGGCAGGCAACAAAGCTCGATAGAAATCTCTTCGAACCAGTGAAATTCCGCGCTGCGCTCTACGCGACACTGCTTCGTTAATGAACGGTAATTAAGCGAGCATACGCCATTCGTTCTATTTAAAAAGATCCTCCCCGAAGAGTAATAAACCTTCCACCACTTTACCATTTGACAGCCCAGCACCCTCCCAGCGTAATCATCGGCGTCATTAACGTGTCGGACCTACAATCGATCGGAACTTGTTGCTGCTGCGTCCCGGGTTGAGAAACAGCGACTCTGCCGATTCCAAAAGAGAGGCGACAAATTCATACGAAATTGCAATTTATACGCGTCATTGTAAACACCAAATATCGAAGCTCGTCCTTCACCGATTTATCTTATCTAATCCAAAGATTAATTTTCACCGCGACATCTAACGTCTCCGATGCCAATCATTTTCCAAGAATATACGTATAAGGAACCGGATTTTCATCGGAGCGACAGGCATTACATAGTCAGTAAGTACCTATACGTCCGACGTGGTTCCCACTCCGGGCGACTGCAAGCGAGGATCGCGATCGGAACATGGCGCGATAAATCAGATGCGCGATAACCATGTAAAAAGTCGCCCCGTGCAAAATGTCCTGCCGCTCGTTGTGGTGGCGGCGGCAGCAGCAGCAGCAACGAGTAGGCGGCGTGGCCGTGAATGGAGCACAGAAGCTGCCGTTTCTAGAGTCAGTGACCGAGCCTCCGCTTCCCTCTCTTTCTTTCTCGCTCTCTCTGTTCCCCTTCCCCGCCCCTGTGCCCGCCCCCCCCCCAACCACTACCATAACCTAACTCTCCTCGTCCAACGAAACCGTTTCGACGTGGCTAACCACAGCCGGCCGGTCGAGCTAGGCTCGACCAGTCGACCATCGGTTCGAGCCCTCTTGGTCGCACTCAGCGGGTCGTTAGACCCACGACCCATGCCTCCTGCCCCAACCCCTCCGGGACCACTAGGCCGTCCGCGACTTCCGCCGCGGCGGGGAGAAAGGGGCGAAGGAGCCACAAGTCAACAGCCACCACTCCTTCGCGACACCAGGTTACGACGACGGCGACGATCACGAGGAAAAGGCGGCTCCATCAGATACGCCAGGCGTAACCACGACGATGCACACGCTCGGCTGCGACCCCGTTGGACTCTCCCCGCTCCCCCTCCCCCACCCGCGCCTGTACTGCGGGGAGAAGGGGCGATCGTGTAAACACGCGTAATCCTGTCGCCTTTTTCCCGCTGCAATTAGCAAAAGTGCTGCGGGACCGAGCACGGGTGGTTCATCCTTGCTGCTCGCCTGCTACTCGCCATTTAGGGCTGGGGACCGCGATACCAGGCGTAATCTCTTATACATGCAGCCTTGTGATCCACAAGGCGGTGGACGTCACTCGCGGCTGCAAACGCGAAGAAGGACAGAGACTAACAATACAAGAGAGAGATAATTAGAGATACCGAAGTGAGCACGTGAGATTTTGTTAACGTGTGTGTATACACACGATGTACGTTTGGGAGACGTCTGCTGACTACCACGTGTTCTACTCCTACATTATACTCGCTCGTACCCGCGCGATGCTCGTGGCAATGCAACTGACATTGTAGAATTACGATTTCAAGGTAACCTGCCCGACGATCGCTGCTCGCCCACTCACGCTGCGTAACGTCGGCGAAGCCTCTGCGGTGACGAGACTTTCGGTGGAATTCGTGGATGAGAGGAGAAAGAAAAAAAAAGATGGCTACCGCCACAAAAGTTCACCGAGTGTCAGAGCCAGCTGCTTCGGATTCTAATGGCTGGAAAAATCGCAGGCTTTACGTGAGTTCGAATAGGCGACTCTGCGTCAACGGGTAATGGGTGTGACGGGTTAGGGGTTAAGCCAGATCAGGTTAGGCGATACTGGCACGCATGGAAACACTGCCCGCTCCTAAAGGCTCCTTCGCGTGTCGCTCGTGACTTGATGCACACGTCGGAGTCGTCGACTCCTCTAGATTCGAATTTCTAAACTCCCGAAGTCGTTGACCCAGCAAAGTCATGAGGATCGGGACGAAGCGATCGTCATCCTTTCGAATTCAGATCAAATGCTGAATCTTATGCAACACTCCGAGCTCTACTTTTACAAATCACAGGCTTCGATTCTTTCTCGCGCGGAGCCTTGCGACACTCGTTCCTCGAGAACTTATCGAAGAATTTCAACGACGTATTATTTACTAATCTTCTTCCTTCTGTCACGCGTCGTCGGCTTCCACGAGGAATTCGAAAATACCGGGTTTCGAGAATACATTAATGCTTAGCAAGTACCTAATAGCCTTTGCGCCTGACAAGTGAATTTCCGAGGAAAAGTACGAAACGAAACAGAATTTAATACCCGGAGGAAATTTTTTTCGTCAGTCAACTTTTGACATCGGATCGTCGCCAACTTTTCACTTGAAAGAGAAAGTCATTTTCCCAAAATATATAACCATTTCCCCTTAAACCCTTCCTCTTGACATTTAGGATGACGAATGCTCGTCACTTGTGAAGGTCATGGTACCGGCTGATGCATCAGTTTCGTATCAGCACTTTCCCCCTCTGTGCGCGGTCTAGACCCTAGACTCTATGCGGTCCAAATCAAAAACGCCACCCTATACATTCTCTCCTTGGAGAATCGTACAAAAAAACCTGTGAAAGTTTGATTTATATGCACGCGTGGTCCCAGCTACAGAGCCTTTCACATTTTCTTGCATTAGACCTTCCAGCTGAGACGCCCTCCTAGATCATTAGGAACCAAAGATCGAGACTTCCTCTCCAGTTTGATATCGCGAAAGATGAAAGCTGCTCAACAGACACACCGAAAGAGACTCGCAGTGATCGCGCGCGTCAACCGTATCCCTTAATTTTAAATATAAATTTTTGCAAATTTTAAAATTCATGTAAACACTACTGGTTACAACCGATCCTCATGCAATCATCCATATCCCAATTGATTCCGCCCGGTGTGCACCGGAGGCGAAGAAGACGAAGAAAAGGACGTTCGCATGTCGCACGAGTTTCACAGTCGATCGATAAGAGCGCAGCGGGCCGTTAGGGACCCGCGGGATCTTTGATAAAAGTAAAACTAAGGCGGACGCTCAAGGCACGAGGGGGGAGCGAGCCGGCGTTCGATTAAGCGCGGCGCCTCCATTTCTTTATTTATTTATTTCCTCGAGACTCGCCAGAGTCGCTGCACTGGCAACACGCATGTGTAAACCCACCAATACGACAACGCGGCGGACCAATTGTCAAAAAGATCATAAGAAATTCTCACGCAACGTGCACCACTCTGCTCGCACGTGGAGCAAGTGAAAGATCGTTAAACTTTTTATCCTAAAAATCGCAACGCTCCTCAGTGTATCATCGACCTTATTACGCAGCCACGCTTCGGCTAGCCTTGTCATATATATGTCACTTTTTCTTTTCAATCGGAGCTTAAACTCAGGATATATTTCCAAGCGGTCCAGATACGCGTCCTCGAGGAGACCCTTTGACTGCGCTAATAGTAACAAACTATAGATACTCTCGCTACTAGCACCATCTCGTGCCTGATTCTGGTACTATTGGGTGAAGTTGAACGTGGAGTTGAAGCGCACAAGCGTAGGAAGAATTTTTGTAAAAAAAAAAGAGAGAGAGAAAGAAAAAGGGGAGCAACGGTTGAAGCAATAAGAGAAAGAGAGAGAGAGAGAGAGAGGGAGGATAAGAAGCGAAGAGCTAAGAGACGTTGGCTGTACGTATTACGCTATACTCACCGCAAGGCTCGACGGAGTTCTGATAGTTCGAGTGGGGAGCGAGAGCAAAGGAACGATCGGAGGAAGACGAGGAAGTGCTGGCGACGCGTTCTCTCTTCTTCTCCTGCAGCTCAACGTAACGCGCCGCTTCCAGCAGCGTCTCGAGGCTCATCTTGACGCGTGGAGACGCTCCTCGATCTCGACGTCGCCTAGCCACAGTTACCCGGTTACCACGACCCGTCTACCGCAACTCCAGGCGTCGGCGTAGGCGTCGGCGTCGACCGGATGATCACGAGGACGAGAGCAGGTTGCCTCCAGCCCTTGGCCCCTCCTCCTTTTCTCTTCTTCTGCTTCCCGCCACGGATGTCACACTCTGGATCATACACATAGAGACACACATACAGTGACGGTCCGTGCGCCTCGCAAAGTGATTGGCTAACGTCGGCATAGGATTTCGCCTGCGAATACCACAGACGCGCGCGTAGACTCCGCGAGAACAACAATCAACTATCATCTTGAGCGCGTGGTTCTGGTCGTACGGTGGTAGGGCGAGCGAGAGAGTCAAACGCGCTGCGACGATTTCCGTGTTGAAAGTCGACGCTTCGCTACGGCGTCCCAGCGTCCCGTGACGTCGGAAGGCGCCGTTCTTATCCGTGGGAGTCACGTACTTTTAATATTCTAAACTCGAGATTCGTTCGACGTCCTCAAGCAGCCAGAAATAATTTCATTGTTACTTGAACGAGGGAACGGGCTAGCAGCAGAATCATTTTGATCTCATAAGTCCCCTGGAACGGACTCGCAAAGAGTATTCGACGTTAGGAAAGCACCGTGCATCCTCATAGAGTAACACGACCTGACCCATCAACAGAAACTCTCATTTAAATGCACTCGATGACGACTGGCTAGTATCACCGTACAGGTCGAAGAAGTCGATACTGATAAAAGAGAAAAACATCGCTCCTTAAACTAGCCGTGGGAAGACGAGGAGGATGAATACTCTGGTGAATGCAGCGCGCGGCTTCCAGGAGCACAGCGCCCGTCAGGCAGGACGGTCGGACGCTCGAGACTCGGTGGGGATAATCTAGGAGGTCGCGTGGTGGAGCTACCGGTAGGTGCGCCAAGCGCCGTCAGGGGGTTAGGGGGAGGGGGAGGGTTAAGTTAACTCAGCGACGTGACGTGTGTGACGTGGGTGATGCGACTGACGTCAGATGGATCGCAAAGCGCATGCGCGAGTGCCACTTTCTGCAACGGCGAGTCGAGCGCGAAACGTCTAGTTGCCCCGTTCCTGCCGTATTCGCCCGGCTAGACTGATTCCGAATGGTGGGGAGAGCCAGGCGAGAGAGCGAAGGAACAACACAGATAGAAAAAGAAAGATAGAGAGAGAGAGAGAAAGAGAGAGAAAGAAGATGAATCGAGCGCAACCAACCGAGCACCGAAAGTCGCGCTGCGCGTCGCACTTAATTTTAGCAGAGTCGAGGCCGGTTTCGTAATCGACACGTAGGTGGCAGGAGAACGCGAGGCTCGAACTTTCCTACGGGATTTAACTATGGACATGGTTCTTCTCCGATCGTCCCTTCTCATTCCGCACAAAATCATTTCTAACGATTGAATCCGAGCGCACTTGATACCCTGACCGACCTGTGGATGGCATGACCTTCACGAGATGAGTGACGTCGTGACGTCACCGAGAGGCAGAGAGACGAACGCGGCATTTTCCTGAATCGAAGAAATCTTGAGATATCAGGGAAAGTGCTGTCGACCTTCCGAATTACGTAACGCACTGTTGTCAAACTTAAGATCTGAACACGAGTGTTCGCACAACATCAACATTTGTTCCGTATAAGAAACTATCTTCGCGAGGCTCGGGCTGCTCTCTCTCTCTCTCTCTCTCTCTCTCTCTCTCTCTCTCTCTCTCTCTCTCTCTCTCTCTCTCTCTGGATCATTACGTGGGATAAATTTAAAGAGAAAAAAAAAGAGGCAGGCTAATGTGCTCTGGAGAAAAAGATTTCCAGGAGAAAAGCTCAAGAATATTTGGCCGGGTTATCGTCCACCTATGCGCGCAGGTCGGATCACTTCGACCAAGGAGATTACGGACTCGCCAGGGTTCCGCCTGTCTGCAGCTACGACGATACTCAACTATCATCTGCATATTTTATTCGGCTCCGTGCTGTGTTTAGAAACAATGGTATAACGTCGAGGAGACGTTGGAGACATGTCACCAGCCTAAGAGAATACCTACGTGACATCCTATTTGCAGAGGGACAACAGCACTTGCAGGGAGAATCAACTCGCAGCACAAAAGAATCGCTATGACCGTGCATTGCTGCTCGAATGTTTTACTTCACCGAAATCGTCTGATACGGGGATGCACGCGTATTGCGTAACCCTTTCGAAAGGATAGACGTCCCGATAACAAGTGTACTGATTGCATAGTTCACCGCTGGATGAAAACACCGAATACGATTGGAAATAAAATCTCGGAGCAAACGCTGTTTGCGTCTCTTATTACAAGAGTTCGATGTCTCTCGAAGAATGCACGCGTCGACGTCATTGCGGAATAATCCATTGACGTGAAAACGAATAAAATTCACTTGATAAAATAAATGGAGCCACCTTGAAAGATTCGCGTATCCACACGGTGTCTAAAGAAAGGGCCCCACGCCCGTCTCCCCACCTGTTTAACACTTTAAAAGGACACACGCGATTAATAGTTCCGTCAGCTTGCTACTGAGGTGTACGATCACTCCTTACTTGTAATGTTTGAAAAAGGAAAACAGAGATTGCACGAATGGAAATGCTAAGGTAAATTATCGCTGTAGTGTTGGCGATATTGTTAGATAGGATCCTCGTATTCCTTATCTCCCGCGGAGACATGTGGACGTGCGCCTGCACGCGCGTCCCAAAGAGAAGCAGAATTAATGATATTATTTCGTGATTATTCAACCGTCCGAGTCTCCCCTGTTGTCTATGGGCAGAGGCCAAATAATCGTGTCCGTTTGAATGGCAGGAGTCGTGCAAGGAAATACATTCGCGAGCGGATGCACGGAGATCGGAAAGAATTTATTGCGAGATGAACAAAGTACTTGTTGCACCGAGCCGGCTGGATCAGCTCCAAAGTCCAACATTGTACGAAGGTGTGTAAGGGTAGTGCACTTTGCGATCGTATAAAAACGTCTGCAGCAGAATCTCTGAATGAGGACTTAGGCACGTGGTGTTCTTAAATTTACACTTGAGCGTGTCCAGTGGAATACTTTCGGTAACACGCGCTGGGAGTGGAATTGACAAAAGTGAATGTAAGTAACGAATGTGTAATTGGAGGGTGAAGAAGAAAAAATGTTCTTGTTCGCGTATCCGCGAAAACGTCATCTAATGAATATCACAACAGGATGAGTCACTATCTCTGTCAGTTATCGCAACAGTCTTAGCTAAATGTTCAATTCACGATGCTAGCTGGATGTTACATTATTACTGAACTTACTAAACGATGTTTGTCCAGGACAAGCGAATAAGAGATTTCTGTAGTCGTGTCAGAAAGGGGCGCATACGCATGGGCGGTTTTGAAAAAGCGCGCGAACCCGTAAAGGACCGTCGAGCTGAGTTTCTACTAAGATCGAACGAACGAGCGTGTGATGAAAGATAGACAGCCGAGTGGAATAAATAAAGATAAAAATAAGAAAGAAAAAAACGCCCTGATCAGATGACTCGTTTAAACAAGGGATAACGTTGATTGTCAGGTCTCAAACGCATAAGCGAGATGAGCAGTGACGGGTGAGAGGAAAGAAATGGAGAAGGCAAAGTGTAGGTGTGGGGATGTAGATGTGGATATGCGTGCGTGTCTGTGTGTGCATGCGTGCGCGCGTGTTGTGTGTGGGCATACGCGATAAACGTAGAAAAGCAAAGGAATATGAGAGAAGCTGGAGGATGAAAAAGAATTCTCGGCGAAAAATGAAGGATCGTGCAAGGAGCAAGCGGGCTCCTTGAACTGACAAAGCGAAACACGCTAGAGTGGCGACGCACGCTCCGGCAGCCAATGGGATTAAGCGACGCCGTGACGTCACGGGCGCATACGGTACGTGATTGGTTGGCTCTATTATGGCACAGAAAACACGCCACGCAACCACCTATACAGACGTTAATTAAATAGGCGATAGTCCGGGCGAGATAATAGGCCATGAGAGTCTGACGAACGGGCGTGGTAGCCTTGGACACGTTGAAGAAACGTACGAAAACTTACGGTTACACCGTGGTCGGAGCCCGATCACAATGGAAACACACTGAAAGCCACTTTCACGAGAGAAATCAATCCCAAATGGGGATAAATCGCGATGGTCCGGCTGTCAGGATCACGACACACGCGAGGAATCGTGATGCACGCATATATCCACGCTTGCCGATCGCTTTCCGAACGGTTTAAACCACACGACGGTTATAACCTGATCGATCTGGCGCGTGGCAGAAACATTTTACAAGTGCTAACCACTGCGCATCAACAGCCATGCTTGCTTGGCCACGATTCACGTGTCTGGGGTCCACGTTATCGACCAATCGCAGCACTGTTCCTGACGTCACACGGCTCTATCGACCAATGAACGCGGCCCATGTGACGCAGCAGCCCGCTGGGCGTGTGAGAGAAGTGTCGTGTTGCTGTATATCGCACCGCTTACAAGCGCACGCCACTTTTACGCGATTTTCATAGATTTTTGAGCGTATCAGCGCGACGAACCCAACGTCCGGATATCGCGGGGCTACCCGATCACCCCATTAGCCACCCTTACCTTCCGCTCCACGCCACGACCCACGAATTTCCCGTGAAATCCGACAAAACGCACCCGACACCCGGCTCGCCCGGGCAAACACTCACTCGATCTCGGCGGCGTCACCCTCTGCCAGCTTTTGTCACGTTCTTTCTCTGTCACATGGATCCGAACGCTGCGCTGTTGCCACTTCTAGTCTCTTGCGTCTTGCGCCCTCTTCCCCACCTTCACCGCCGCCACCCACACCATCACCATCACTCGCTCTCTTTCTCTCTCTCTTCCTTGCTCGCTTACTCCAGTGTCGATTGACTACATACAACAGTTGCACGGCACCTATGATATCACCCTATCACGGATCCTTCCGACTTCCCTCAACTTCACAAAACTTGATCAGACTACGCTCAGTCGAATTCCACTTTTCATTATACTGTACCTCTTGAGCCGCTATCCAGCCAGTTCCCGCCATTCCACTTCACTCATCAGGATCTTCACCAATATTCCCCTGCAAATGCTCCGACACTTCCGTAGTTTACTTTCATATATGCGCCATCCTCCATAATACCGTACACACTGGCACCGTTGTTTACCATTCGACTTCTACCCGCTCAGTTATCCAATTTAGCACCCTGCTGTTGCCGCCCTTTAAAATGCTTCCACGACTTCCTTATGCATCTTATACTCGTAGATGGAGCGACCTTCGAATTTTGCATTACTTTTTTCTCCCCGATACGTATTCATCACTGTACAAGGGGCGTGGCTCTTCGATTTTTGAAAGACTCGGTTGTCGATACTGGCTAGTCCTACGTTTAGCAATAATTTTGTAAACCTTCTGAGTCACAAGTCCCACAGCACGGATTTCTTTTTCATTAAAATTATTCTTCATACCTCCATACAAATGGCGCGTACCGTTATCATTCATTCAAGCGTGAATTCCCTAATTCAGAAACCAATTCATTGCAATTAAAGGCAACGGAATATTTTACAAGGATTTTCCTAATGTCAGAGTATAATCTGCCAGTTACAATCAACCGATCCACGGAAATATACATCTATTTCGTGTCAGACGCAGCAAGTTGTACACTGCAGCTGGAAGATGTCAAATGGATCCTTATTGCAAGTGAATTCAGTGTTACTTCTGTCATCTCTTTATGGAACAACTCGTGTGGACGAACCCCATGCAACTTTAATCAACTACGGGAAGAGAGGGGTAGACAACAAGGTAAACGTTTAAGCTGAAAAAACAATAATTGTACATGTTACTGCTGCATTTTTAAACACAGGTGTATTACCACGTAACGATTACGATCGAATTTCCATGTTGCGACATTATTGACATATATCGGATAAATTTTAATTCTAAAAATATATGAACTATGAACACACAACGAAATGTCTAATATTTGATTTACACTAGTACAGAGGGCCAGCTCTCCAACGAAGCATCACGCCTCAACGAGTTATATATAAATAAATATTTTTGCAAATTCATAGTTGCTATCTACTTAATGGACTTTTGCAAAGCAAATAATCTCAAACACGGATTGCTAAATATGTAATAAAACGTTTCGTTACAAACGGGTATTATACATGCATAATAGGACGACCGTTTCTTGTATTGCGAACAGATACCCATGCAAGACTATTTAAAATGAGACGGCAACGGCAGCAATTTTCAAAGTCTTGACGTCTACCTTTCTCAATAACAAGAATTAATTTTATTTTGTATTCCCTCCCTATCAACTGATTGCTCAGAATAACGGGTAGATGAACGCAAATTACAATTCTATCCCACTGCAATCGGTTTTGCATGGGCACTTGCAACACCTCTGTTTTCGTGATTTTCTAATAGGTAATCAAATTAATTTAATTTGTCCGTGATTACGTAACGTTTTAACGTACAGCTATTTCTTGCTGTGATTGCCCTCCGTTCACGGCTTTAGCTATAGAATTTGAGGGCAATAATAATGGAATTACAATTTGACTAGAATTTACTTATACTGCTACCTCGCGAGATTAACAATTATGAGAGAACTGATGATTAATGACTGCTCAACACTTTTCGCATTATTTAGGACTGTCACGAGTAAGACGTGACAGTTTCCAGATTTTTCAAAATAGCCTAAGGATACTTTTACGGAATTTCACCTGCTGTGATATGTCAAAATTTTGTGACATTGATTATATGAAAACAATTTTAATTAGGTAAAATTTTTAGTATCCACCATTTTGGTGTATTCCAGGTGAATGGCACTTAGTCTGTAGAAAACTGTAGAACAAATATTTTTTAAAAATTTGATAATAAACGACAGGTACCAATCAGAAATCCTGTTTACATCAAGCTAGAGCTTGAAAGTATGTCTTTCCTAGATACATATAATTCGTGGGAGATATTAGTTTGGTACAGCATAAAGTCGCTTTCAAAAGATTTAGACAGCTAACAGAGAGTTAAAACTTTCATAATATTCTTACGGCATAATTATTACTGTAAGATTCTCTTAATAACTGGCTTAAGAATTATTTAAAATTCCAAGAATTTAAAAAATCTTCTTCGAGTACACCCAGAACACCCTGCGTTTTTTGCATTGTTCCGAGAGAATACGCAATTCCCAAAGTAGCATCTTAATGTCCATTGAGTTTTTCGAGTTCGTTTTCATTAACGTACCAGAAAGAATTAATGGCGAACGCGCAAGAACATAGAGCACAAAGTGAAACTCCAGAATATATAGTTGCTGGAGTTTCAAGAATTGATTTAGATCGCACGTTACCTTAACAGTCATACGATGAAATAGGATAATGGTAAATCATAATTATTGAATTTATGGATGTGAGAAGGAACGAGGCAGAATTTTAGGGAGGAAGGAGGGTCATGGTTGGTGGATGATTACAGTGATATCACCAGGTCATTTAAAAATAATGAATTGAACTAAATTTTGCTGGAAGGGAGCATTGGCTATCTGCTCAAATTGCTAACGTAGAGATGCTTTAGCTCCGTTTTTGGGGTGTTTTCGAAGAGGGCGGCACGATTTTGCCCTTCGCCCTTCTTCACCCAATGTCCGTACACGCGGAAGGCACATCCGTCAATCACCTGGTGAGAAACAATTAAAACGACAGCAGATATTAGTAAAAGAAGTCAGATCCATTGATAACAGACTAACGATTACGAAAAATGAATTACACACCTTTCGTAGAAGTTTGATTCTGTAAGGATCAGTGCGGGCAACGTGGGTGGATAGTGGTTCAGGTGTGACGTGTAGCCTCTTAATGCGTACAACCGCACGAACGCAAATAATTGCCAACTGAAACTTTTTCCTTGCGCTAAAGGATTTTGCTTTCAATTCCTGAATAGAAAATTCAAAAATTGCGTCAGTCGGATCCACTTTGGAATAACGTACAATGTAAATTGTCGATGCAGGATCACATGTTCAATGATATTTGCAAAATACAATCTCCTTTACTTAGATTTGTAAAATCGTATTACATTCCTTCCCAATGTACAATCAACAACCTCTGACGTGTGGTGCAATGATACATATTAAAATAATTTGCCTGACGAATCCAATTAAATTTCAAGTTAGTCCTGACAATTAACTCTCAAACACAAGTAATACAATTATCAAGAATGGAATTTAGAACCAATCAACACACAAATAAATACATTTGATTGTTTGACAATAGGATAATACAAGAGAATTAACTCTACTAGGGTTAACAGTACCAACAAAATACTTATTATTTCATAAAATCACAGTAAAACATAAAAGATAAAAAAAATCATGATTTACCAGGGCTAACTGAGATATCCTACTGAGACGTCGTGAATTAGAAGATAAAGAGCGCTTTAGAGGCGCAATGTCTTGATCCCACAACTGCAACGGCAATAACATATTGTAACTTATATACTTGCGTGCTTGTATCAATACTGTATTATCTTTTTTAAAGTTCTATTCGTATTATGAGTTTCCATGGAATTCTGTACTATCGTTATATGTTTTTTTACGTCATCCAAGACATATCAATTTCAATTAATAGGATTAGAATTTAAAAAAAATTACATCTCATAGATGATAGTACGCCAATTATTGTTCAAAGCAAATATGACACAGCACGTGCATTTTATGACATGCCTTATGAAAATACATTTTCATATGGCATCGTCTTATAAAGGATAAGAATAATCATCGCGATACAATATAACAATGTACAGACGATAAAGCAATTACACTCACCACTGTATGAAAGAATGAATGCTCCAAAGCCTCCTTAATGGAAATTCTCTTTTTTGGATCCACAACTAATAATTTTCTAATCAAATCCTTTGGGGCGTCTGCAATGAAATTCATAATAGTGAATTTTATATATATATATGCACATCATTTAATCGTATAAATCTACCTGTTATGTCAGCCCATTCAGGAGATGTGAACGAGTATTTCCCTTCCATTATATTTCTCAACATGACCATTTGTTTTCGATGCCAGAATGGTGGGCATCCAACTAGTAAAGTGAACATAATTACGCCGCATGCCCATCTTGAAAGACATAATTCATTTATATTAAAGTGTAAATTCGATGTACTGAACAAACATATCCTCATAGGCTACATACATGTCGACTTCATATCCATAGCCTTCTGCGTTCTCAAACATATTGCATTTAAGAACTTCCGGAGCAAGGTATCCAGGAGTGCCACACAAATCTGCATAATAAAATTTAATATACAACAGTTGTCTGCATAATCAGTAAGAGCCTTAGATGTGTCAACAACTATAATTCTTCTGCGCTAGAGTAATAATTCGTTTAACTTTGACTACATTAGTGATGGCATTGTTAATTATACTTGCGAAATATGATACCTGTAGATATACAGAATACTAACCATACAATTTATCTCCTGAATTTAAAACTCTTGCAAATCCAAAGTCCGTAATTTTGACATTCAAACTGTCATCAAGTAGAATATTTTCTGGTTTCAAGTCACGATGCACTATATCTTGACTATGAATATGCTGTACTCCCTCAAAGACTTGCCGCATGATATACCGAGTTTTCTTTTCAGAAAGCGTTACAACAGACGTCAGATAATCAAAAAGTTCCCCATTTTTACAGAGCTCAAAAATCAGAAAAATAAATGTGTTTGACTCGAAGACATCATGTAACTCAACTGCAAAAAAATGTTGTCATTATTACATGTTGCAAAAATGAAGTACTCTTGAGATAATACACTACAATTTAAAATGATAATCAACAGTGCACTATAGATTAGCAAAGTATTAACATCATTTTTTAGAATTAAAAGTTGCTCTAAAATGGTGTTTAAATTTGGTCAGACTGTTAGAAACTGTTTAAATATCTATGACATAATCCAGGTTATATGATAATTAATAGTAACTGAAGAAGCTATGCTATAGCACGATGTATACAAGATAATTCTGAATTTATACTGAATCTTTGAACTTTACACTACATAAGATAAAACAGGAATTTTATGATTAAACAAAGAAAGCTTATGAGAAAATATCAATTATCTTACTTATGAAAGGATGGCCAGCAACCTTTCTAAGAATATGGACTTCTTGCATCGTACCATCTTTCATTGTGTGAGCATCTGTCCCATCATGAGGTTCATTACTTATATCTATTATTTTTGCAGCATATTCTATGCCTGTTTCTTTCTCTATACATCTTCTTACAGTCGAAGAGATTCCTCTGTACAGATAAGTTTAAGGTTATGACAATATTTTTGTTTAAACCTAAATCTTTGTATTCATCAATATAAGAATTATGAATCATTCATGTTTTTCTCATAATTATAAAAATATAGTCAAAATTATAATTTTTGTTGTAAATTAAACATAATTAGAATAAGTTTTTTGACTTGAATGTCAGCCAAAGACAAATTAATGCCAGGTATAGGTATGTGCACAAACACATTGGTTATACAAAAGTACTAAAAATAAACGATGACATGTATCGATTAAACTTCGTTAATTCGGTAATACGTCAAAGTATCATTATTTATACTTTTCTAGGAATCATCTGTAGGAAAAAAAAGTTAAACACATGGGTTTCTGAATTATATAATTTGCAGGTTAGACAGCTGAACAATTAGAATTTCCGTACAGATAAAGTTATTTCGAAATATTTGTTTTGAACACCACAATTTTCCTTTTGGAAGAAATGATTATCATCAATGTATAAGAGAGGCTCGAGAACATACAATAAGAAAACGATGGGTCAAAGAAGAAAATAAAAAAACTACGAACCTTCCCAAAATTTCTTTGGGTTCATACTTGGCGTAAAAGCCTTTCGCTGCGTCTTTGTCTGGTAAAAGATCGTCGCTTTCGTCCTTCGCCATTTTCATTCCTTATTATTTCTCACATGTATCTTAAATAAAGAAAACCTAGAATATAATCAGCTCATGGAAGAAATAATAAACTCTACGGTTTTTCGCGCAAGCACAAAACTATACTTGACACAACATGACACATTATCACTGATTTCCACGGTCCATGAATAGTTAAGATCCGAATAGATCTGAAGATAGCGTATAAAAAAAATAGTTAAGGAAGCCTAGTTCCGTATTCATAGTCAGGGCTTGAGAGGAAGCCAGTCTTAAGACGATAGATATAGTAATAATACCACATGATAAAGAATGACTACAGTAAGTTACACATACGGGTTTCAGACAGGATTAACCAACCACAAGTGACATTTAAAAAGAATAACCAAACATGATTGGTTAATCTTTTCTAAACCCGTGCGTGTAAAACTTTTTTATGTTATGTTATGTTATGTTATGTTTAGATGACGGTCTTACGCCCGTTTTCTTCGACGCGTTCAATGCATAATCTCCGTTTGTCTTCGAAATACAAGTCCCTAATTGGCTATCAGCACAGTTAAACCGAGTTTATGCATTGAACCGCGTTGAAAAGAACTAAAGGTGTAACCAAATAATAAACGTTTTTACTTGTAAAGAATATTTAGAATTGGTCAATTCCTTTAGATCAGTATTAATTAAACCGGTTTAAGACCGTCGTGTAAACCTAGTCTACGATTCAGTTTCCACCGTGTACAGTTTAAGAAGAGTTAAGCAGCATCATTGGCCAATTCCATTCAATTCGCATACGTGATTGTTGCATATGCCATGACTACTTGCACTAGTCGGAACATCACAGGAAATCGGACTTCTTATTGGTCAAAATCGTTTATTACGAAAGATTTGGCCAATAAGAAGGCTGATATTTCAGTGTAGAAGTCATCTGACGAAGCTACGAAGGCGCCATCAGCAAAAGTTGCGGAATCTCGTAATATTCAAATGTTATCGGAACTGAATTTGGCGGGAATGAGAAAATTAACCGTCGGCAACTGTTGGTTATTGAGGCTGCTTGTGGCAGCGTGGTGCGACTTGTTTTTGGTGTGAATTACGACTTGCAGCGTCTATTTATTACAATGCATCAGCAAAAAGAAGTTCTTTCATCGAAAAAGTCTAGAAATACTATCGATAGTCCTGAGCCTCTAGACATTGTAGAAGACTCAGGTTTTGGAAGTATTACCGGTTCATTTGCAGGTATGATGGAATTCATTTTATTTAAATGAGAAACAGTTTTCCAAAGGTCAAACGAAGTTCTCGAACAGGAATAAAATAACTGAGTAATGTTTTGATTGACTTTTAATTATATAATCTCTTTATTTTGTTTAAAAAAGTTTAGTGAAAAATATATTATTTTTCGTTAAAATATTATATGACACATAATTTTCCAATTAACAGAAGGTTCGGTCAAGGATGAATCTATAAGCACAATTGCAAGCCATGTTAAGTTCAAGAGTATACCGATGGAAGAACAGAAACAAATAAAGAAAAGGCAAGGAGTTGTTGACGAGCTTGAGCTTGAACGGAAACGCATTGCTGAGAAAGAATATGAAGATCGATTAAGCGAGCAACGATACAAATGCTTAATGCATTTATTAGATCGCAGTCAATTTTACTCAAATTATTTAATTAAGAAATTTGATGAGTCTCAGAAAGTTGTGAGCTCTAAAAAAGCAAAGAAACGCCTACCAACGGTACCTGATGAGAATACCGAACCACAAAAAAAATCTAAAACAGTAAAAAAGAATTCTCAGAAATACGATATAGAAAAACATATAATTGACGATGTAAGTGATATTCACGCGTACATCTTTGTCTTTGTTTATACTCGTATTGTTTAAAAATGTGCTCTTAAATATTGTATATCTGATAAAGAGTGTTTCATTGTAGGCAAAAAAGAAAAAAGCAACTGATAAGAGGAAAAAAAATTTGAAGACCGATGAAATTACAGAGAAATTAATGTCACTGTCTGAAAATGAAATGCATAATGTAAAGTCACAATCTGAAACTCCAGGCGCGGGCAGTTTTGCTGTACCTAAGTATTTCAATGGTGTCCTTCGTGATTATCAGATCGAGGGTTTGCAATGGCTGAAAGTACTTTATGAGAACGGAGTCAATGGAATTCTAGCAGATGAGATGGGTCTTGGAAAAACAATACAAGTTATTTCATTGTTTTGTCATCTAACAGAGAAACGTCAAAACGGTCCCTACTTAATAGTTGCTCCGCTTTCGACTATACCCAACTGGTTAATGGAATTTGAAAAGTTCGCTCCAAACTTACCAGTCGTCCTACTTCACGGCGACTCAACCGAGCGACTTGTCGCGCAGAAAAAAATTTGTCAAAAAATGCGCATTAACAACTCTTATTCCACACAGCCAATTGTCTTAACAACATACGAAGTGCCACTGATGGAAATTCGATTTCTGCAAAGTCAGAAGTGGAGATACATAGTAGTGGACGAAGGTCAACGAATAAAAAATTATAAATGTCAGCTAATCAAGTGAGCGCAACTTTTTAATTACATTCAATTATAGGAGATTCGAAACCAGAAACGCTTAACATTATTTCTGATAACTTATACATATTTAATGTCGCACAGGTTACTGAAATCATTACAGTCTATGAATCGACTTTTATTAACCGGTACACCATTGCAAAACAATCTTTCCGAGTTGTGGTCTCTCCTAAATTTTCTTCTACCGGAGATTTTCAATGACTTGGCAGTGTTCGAGTCATGGTTTGACGTTAAAGAACTTCAGGATGAGAAAGGCGCCGAAAAAGTTCTGAAACAAGAGCAGGAGAGACATGTGATGGCCAGCTTACGCGAGATCCTAAAACCATTCATGTTGCGTCGACTTAAAGCTGACGTCTGTTTGGAAGTTCCACCGAAGAAGGAGGTTATCGTCTATGCTCCAATCACCGAATTGCAGCACGATTTGTATACAGCCATCTTGAACAGAGATCTGCAGGCTTTGAGTAAAATAGAAAAGCAAGATCTTATTATACCAGAAGTCAACGGAAAAAGACCGAAGAGGAAGTGCGTCACGCAGAACTCAAATATGAATGGTGAATCCTCGTCGACCAGCATATCCTCAGAGCGTAGCGATGATGACAATAGTAATATGAATGATGTGGACCAGGTTGGCTGGAAGTCATCTAATAATGTTCAGAAAAGTAATCTGTCTATGTGGAAGAAATACACGGACGTTACAGATCGCAACTGTGAATTTTTAATAAACATTAATTTTGGAAACAAAAGTACGTTTTCGCTTAACAGTAATCTTTCCTCGGTTATGATAATGCTTTACTAAAATTGTTCGCACTTTCGTTTATAGTGGTAATGTACAAAAAGGTTGTTAATCACCCGTACTTAATTCATTGCCCTTTGAATGACGCTGGTTTACCAAAGATTGACGAAAATCTAATGAAATGTTCAGGCAAGCTCTTAGTGTTGGATGCTATGCTTGCTAAGCTCAAAGCGCAAGGTCACAAAATACTTTTATTCTCCACCTGGACTATGATATTGGACATGCTAGAAGATTATATGGAGATGAGGGAATATAGTTATTTGAGATTAGACGGGTCTCAGGCAATCGCCAAAAGAGCAGAAAATATTTTAAAGTTTAATACCGATCCAAATGTCTTTATATTTCTCATATCCACGCGAGCTGGTGGCGTTGGATTAAATCTGGCTTCTGCTGATACTGTTATCATGTACGACAGCGATTGGGTAAGAATTAGTATTCACCATTATTTGTACTGAATTCAAGAAAATTTTTATCTTTTTCAAAAAGGAGCTTTCTTTATTGCAGAACCCGCAAGTCGACATACAAGCAATGGCACGTTGTCACCGCATTGGTCAAACTCGACCTGTAGTGGTTTACAAGCTGTGCACTAAAGGAACAATAGATGAAAGAATCCTTAAACGGGGTGAAGCCAAACGCAAACTCGAAAAGATTGTCATCTCGAAAGAAGCATCAAAGTTCAATTTAAACGACTATAACTCCGTTTTGGAATTGAAACGGTTACTCGAGTCCAGCGAACATGAAGTTGTCACTTCGGAGAAAGACGGTAATGATATTCCAGATGAAGATATGGTATTTGTTCTTTGGTACATAATGATTACAGTTGATTATTCAAAAATCCCGACGAACAACGTGCGACTGGTTTTTTTTATTGTTTTTGTATTTAAGCTCAAAAATTCTCCAAATGTTTTATCTATTGTAACAATAGCGATGGAAATATGTCTTGGTTTTTTTTTTTTTTAATAGTATTTACACCAGAGGAGTTGGATAAGCTCTTAGATAGAAGTGATCTAGAAGTCCAAGATAAACACCTTCAGGATAGTGTGACTTCTTTGGAAAGTATCGATGAAGAGTCACAGGAGGAATAGATCATCATCAGCAATGCATCTCATCATTTCAGATAATGAATAGAATTAAATATGACTATTTTAATTTTTGTAAGTGCCATGACCAAGTGTTCCGTTATCGCAATATTTATTGTCAGATACCATTCTTATTCTTAGTATTCTACAGTTCCTGTTTTTATATGGCTGAATTTTAAAAAAAAAAAAGAAAAGATTCCCAAATCCATTCCGTAACTAAAACCCCGATACAGATAAATAGATTATCGTGATTGAAAAATGAACTTCCCGCAGCTTTTAAAAAAGGTAACTGTATCCAAAATTCAAGTATTAACTAGCTGTTGCAACGTAAAATAATTTACATATTTTTTAGCTTAAGAAATTTGTAATATCATAATTAAAAGACATTTTTCATTTTAGTGAAATTACGCTTAAGGCCTATTTTTCTAATTAATAACTAATAAGCTGCTCGTTAATTCAATTTACGGTACAAAAATTGTATTAAGATCCCTTAATGTATTTTTCTTAACTGTTATTTATTTTTGTTCCATCTAAAAATATATTAAAGTATTCTTTCAATGAAAACAAATGTACTTCCTTATTTCTATTTATCTATTTCCATGATTCAATAACTTGGTGAATTAACGGAATCTGCTGTTGTAACAGGATATTACGAAATGCGGGAAAGCTTTTACATATCATTTCAAACCAGCGGGACGATTTCAATGTTAAAAATTAAATACTTTTTTTATCTTTATCAAAAGCTACGCGATGATCTTGAGGATAGTGAAAATACTTCATGGTATATACCATGTAAATTTACAATACATCCCAAAGGATGCGTGACAAATAAAATTGAAATTAAATAATCTTGATTCGATGGTAGAATGACACCTGCGATGAAAGGGTTAACACGGCGCGTGCGTACTCATTGGAACCATAAGATGTATTTTATTACAAAGTTATACGTTCTTCGACAATTAAAATAGTTGCCTTATTAACAATATACATATATAGTATTATGATATACTTTGAGCCGCATCGTAAGAATCTCTTACGCCCGTTTTCTTCAACGTGGTTCAATCCACAACCTCGGTTTCACTGGGCTGTCATGCAATCAGGAACTTGTATTTCGAAGATGAACGGAGTTTATGCGTTTGAACCGCGTCGAAGGAAACAAGCCTCGCCCGCTATCTTCAAAGCGGTTCAATGCATAAACTCCGTTGATCTTCAAAATGCAAGTGTCTGATTGGCCGGCGGCGCAGTTAAGCCGAGTTTATGCATTGAATCGCATCGAAGAAAACGGGCCTCGGTGTACAATGTTCACATCTAATTCAGGCGTTCATACGTATCTTTGATTTGACACTTTACAGATAAATTCAAATAAGGACCGCGAATGTAAATATATATATATACGAATATCTCTTGCTAGCTTAATCGTATCGGCGTTACATTGATTCCATAATACTGGACAGACGTGTAAAGTTAAATGAAACGAGAGAAAGTTTTACATTGCGATGAAGTTTCAATTTGCATTGAATGCTTGAGAATTTCTTCTTCTTTTTTTTTTTCTTCATACATTCACGTGCTTCCGATAACAATAATAATCGAGTGACATGCTCCGTACTAATCGGCTTGTTTAAAATCAATTATCTTAACAGCGTAAAATGATCCAATAAAGATCGTGCGTAATAAGGACATTAATAACACCAGGATATTTTCTTTTTTCTTAGCAATAGGTATCGATATCGTTCACCGGATGACATTTTAAGATGAACATTTTTACTGAATCGCCCGGCACTCAATATCTAGTTACAGTAAGGCACTTAATTGTACATAGAAACGATGCATACGACTGTATCGGCCAATGTTTCATATAATAATCTGCATAAGGGTAAAACTTTATCATTGAGTTTTCTTTCTAATAACTGAAAGCCATAGTTCTTGTGGTACGAAAAACGCAAACTATAATGGTACAAGTAAGAAACCTTGATCAGTCAATTTTCATTTGGTTTGATTATGCATATAAATAGATTTTTATATAAGAAATATACGTATGGTCCTACGATGTCGTAGCGCCCGTAAGCTTTGTACTTTCAGTCCAAAAGAACTATTGCTGCCGATAATGATTACTGATAATGCTAGTCATCGTATAGGTCAACAAAAAAATCTACATCCGTTAAAGCAGCATTTCTAAAAGCTACGCGAAGCATACTGTTTCTATGGGATATCGTGAGACTTGCGGAAAAAATTAATTTTTCATAAAATTCTTCACAGTCTTACGAAAATTAGTTACGTCATACAGTTGATCCAATTCGTTCTGAAACGAGCCTTACGTTCAATAGCAAAATATTCAGCTATACTTTTATCGACTCGTAATCGAAATTGTGCATTTCTAAAATATATAATCGAGATAAAAATCAGTACAATTACTATTAAGCTTGTTCGTACCACGTCAAATTTCTGTTAAGAAAGTATTCAAAGACTCAATTCTCAATAAAGATGTGTCAAAATACAAGGCACGATATTTCTGCACTATATTTCTTATTAAAAACGCGCGTTCCTACGTTCTATGAATATAGGGTCGTTCGTATGTAACGGTACGCAGGAAAACGCAGATTGGCGGTCGCACATCGAGTAAATTCTGTCAAGATGAAGGTGGTATTTGGAATTACAACTGTGTATACGTCTGACTTAAATGTACGTATACGCGTGATAATTATTCATCCAGTAAGAAAGGCATATGCAACGTTCAGAGAGATTTTTGTAAAAATAATTCGCGTCATCGGGACTTTGTCAGTCGTTCGCATAGTATTGTATGGGAAAGATATGCGCAATGAAGTAACGTTTTAGTTCACGGTTTTTTCAGCAACATTTGAAGCATTGACTAACGTCACGCACGAATCCCTTTAAGAATACCTAATAGTTTGTGAATATACTTCATAAAAGAAGAACAGCCTGTCTTGTTCGTTTGTGCGAATTCCTCGGTCCTGTCTATTCTCTTACCTCAATGCGCCTTTATACTTCCGGTTTATGATGGTTTCACGTTGGAAAATGTTCAAAGTTCCTCAAAGAAGGCTACCCTGGCTTTGGTCGAACCAGACTTGACTTTCTTAAGTGTACTGTACTTGTTCTCACCAAGTCGCACCTGTTCCTCGTGGAGCTGATCAAGCTCACATTGCTTCTCTCCGACTTTCATGACTTCTATCTCAGATCGTAATTCTCGTAGCTGTTCCTGAAGGTGTTTGCTCTTCTCCCAATAGTCAACCCTCTCCTTTTCGATCTCTAGCGACAGCTGATCGACGTCCCCATCGGCAATGAGGTCGTACGACGTCAGATCGTTAGGCAGTGGTTCGGCGTCCAGATGCAGAGTCTGCAGGTCGGCTTGTAACTCCGAAGGAAGTACTTGCGTCGAAGGGAATAAATTGGGTACGGGCTGGAAAAAGACACGTTCATCGAAAATATAAAGGATGCAATTAAGATCTGTTGGTCTTTAAAGCAGTATCGAGTATCGACTCACGGTTATGGCAGCACTGTAAGCGTTTCTGCTTAAGAATTCAAGTAGCTTCTCCTTGGCTTCCTTCTCCGCAATTCGAGCCCGAAGCAATTCATCCTTCAACTTCTCAGCCTCGGCGGCTCTTCGTTCTGATTCTTGGACTAGTCTCTCGGTGAGTAGTTCGGCCTCTCTTGTCTTACGCTCCAAGTGAACCTTCTCCTCTTCCGTTTTCATATTGTTCAACCTGATCCGGGTGATTTCTTGTTCGGCCTCGGAAGCTTTCTGACTCAGGAGCATTGCCTCTTCCTCGGCGACGCGACTTTTCTCTGCTAGAAGATCTGCAGTCTCCTCGGATCTCCTCTGCAACAAACGGAATTAATATATTATAGCTTGTACTGTCTACAGTTTATGATATTTTTAAGCTTACAAGAGCTTCGTTTGCCAGTCGAATCTCTTCTTGATATTGTAACAATCGCTGTTCCATTGCGGCCTTTTCTCTTTCTGCCGCTTCTCGCAATTGCTTCTCCCGTGCAAGTTTATTTCTTTCGATCTGCCTTCTAACATAGAAAAATCATTTACAATTACTTTCAATAACATAATCATGCGATGACTATTATCAAATAGCAAACAGGATACAATGTTAGAATTCAGTGGCATCCAAATTCTATACAAACCCTATTTATTAGAGCAATATTTATTGTATTATGTTCCTGATTATTCCAAGCGTATGTATTGCACAGACGACAGCCTAAGTGCCTTGTGCACTTACCATTAGTTTTAATGCTAAAAAGTGCAGGTATATTTGGTTAAATAAGGGATCAAGATGCATGCCTACACTCGCATGTGAGGTTATCCACTCGCAAGAAACTATTGATGCTGACATAGAAGTATTCCATGATTTTGATTAAGATTGTAATGCGTTATTAATTCGGGAACTTACCTAGACTTTTCTTCCTTGGCCTGCGCTTTCATTTGCTGGACCTCCATGGAGTCTGGCTTACGTCGCCGCATGAAGAGATCGTGGTTTCCAATACACAGGTCCAGAATCTTAACAAATAATACGCGTGCAGATTTCTCACTGTTACGCTCATCCAACCCTAATGCTACCAATCCCTTCACCCAGGAGCCAACATCTGATTGTTTCTTTACCAGCTTGTTCATCCGAACTTTTTGTGAGAAGAAGACGAAGTTTGGTGAGGACTTCTCCACCGGTTTTATCACAAACTTCTTATCGTCGAAGCTTATATGACGGATTTCGGACCACGTAAATGTCGTTTTTGGCGCCAACTTATTCTCCTTCTCGTATATGTTCAATCCGAGTGCTGTCACTCCGAGCCATAGATCCGTCTCCTTCTTGTTCTAAAAATCCAAGGAGATTATCTTACATTCAGATTTTAGTAAATGCAAAAGATCCTTTCATGTGTATATAGGGATAATACTTACGCTGATGGGAAAATAATTGACACCGTACATGTCGAGATCTTGAGCAATTTTAAGATACTCCATCTCAGCTTCATCGCGCGACATTCCACGATGATCGGCGTACCAGATTTTTATTCGATCTTCCCACATTTCTGGCGTCATTTGATACTGATCGATAACTCTTTGTGGTAGCAGATCTTCACTAGCTAGCATTCCTGGACGGTAAGAAACCTCGTCGTAGTCACCATACTACATTAAAATAGTATATATTTTTCATTATAAGTCAGACATATCACAGATATACATGTAATATTTGTGTACAATTTAAAGGAGACAAAAACGAACGATAAAATAACACTAAAGGAGCTTCTTGTAAAAAGAAAAGAAAATGGTAACATGTTGTATTAGCAATAAATTACCTTCGCTTGAACTGCATATGATGCAAGCAAAACAGAAGCTTCCGGAGGACAGTAAATGTCCATTGAAAGGATGGCTTGCTTTACTTGGAGAAAAAACAAGTGTTGTGTAACTTCCTGAACCAATTCTTCCGCAACATCTTCTGGATAAAACTTGGCCAGGAACATGAACGGTGTTGTTGGTTGTAAGGAAATGCTCTGATCTTGAACTAAATTCAATTCAGTGTTGTTATATATTACATTAGTATGATTCTTGTTTAACTATTGTGTCCTCAAATGATTGTATTAAAAAAAAAATATGTTTATGGATTGTTGTCCTCCTGTTTATATCTTGCAAAACAAGGACTGCCAATGCATTAACAGTGCATTAGGGAGTACATATTTTTTTAAATTTCACCTTTCTTATCAAGTTTCAGCCATGAGATGAATCCTTTTGCATCTTCGTATTGAAGTCCGAAGTACCAAGTTTCTCGAAGCCCAATTGTACGGCATACCAGATCAAAGAGATCCCTCCCCGTAGCTCTCCACTAAAATAAATATCACTTGTATCTGAGACACTCAATGAGCAATATTGCATAGCGCTTGTTTCTAAAATTGACACTGATTCTTTCAATGACAGATTCTAGGATCTAACCTCCAAATTGAACTCTAGCTCCGCGTCTAAAGTACAAACTTTCACAGGGAAAGATTTTCCGGATTTTTTTCTGCGGAATGGTGGCATTTTATCCTTCATCGTTTTTGTCAGGCATCACAGCGAACGCGTACGCCTGGCACCTCACTGCATCAGAAGAAAGATTCGAACTTGCACTACCAGCGAATGCATTTTATTTTAGGTCTTCTTTTTCCTTCGACGAACAGATTTTGGCATGAGAAATAAATATGGCCGATGACTAACTACTTCATCAATGCATTTCTGTACTAGAAGCACGTAATGATTAAGCGAATGGTATGTTTATAATCATCCTACACTTATAATTATCCCAATGTTTTGATCGACAGCAAAGTGCAACGACGTCGACTCTATGACTAATCAATCAGGCGGAATTGATAATGGAGTCACAGACGACAGAAAACCAGACTAACTTTGTAAAATGTTTAAATACCTAAATTGACGGTACAACATCATCGCCCTATTTGTTCTCAAGGTTGCAAGTGGCGTAAACAAGTGTATTTTCATCTAATAAATATAATAATATTCATCATCCATCCTCTAGTTGCAAAAGTTTGGTCATTAATGTATTCCTTCAAGATGGAACAAGATCGGAATGTCATTAGTGTATGAAGCTTCGACATTTAGATGTAGGATTCAGTGTGGTTTTATGTACTGAAGAAAAAATGTGCGCCTGCTCCACAAAAGTTTAAACCGTCAAGAACATCGAACCAATAAATTTCCTTTAGATTTTCACAAGATCATTCAATAGAGGATGTAATTGTTGCAGTTTCAATGCAGCCACGCGCAAAACGTTTGTTGCGGCCAGTGGCAAGAAAAAAATGGTATAAATATTTTTCAACATTCATAGTATGCAACATTTGTTGTAAAACAATGGTAAAGGAACAGTACAAAAGTGCTTTTGATTGCTTTTACAACTCCCCTGCTATATTATCGATATCAAGTCAGCTTCAATTGTATTGCTGAACAGTATGAAATTTAGAAACATTCTTCATCGGCAAAAAGGTAATTCTTCATACACAGGTGAATCCATACATAAATAAACAATTATTTAAAATTATAGCATACAAGAAACATTTTTGATTTCCGTACGTATTGAACTTTACTCCAAGAGGAATAAATATCGGCGCCCTTACAAGGTCGCTGTGATCATAAAACATTCTAGAGAATCGTAAGGAAAAAGATATGTAAAAGTGAGGCAAAGTCACCACCAATCGAGCAGGACATTTGTAGTTGCTGCGGAGGATCATTCGGGCTTCCGTCGACAGAGTGCGCTGTAATAATTGTTCGGGCGCGGTGGCGTAGACTCGTCACGACGGCTCTTTCTATATTACATTTTCATAATACAATTGAGGCACATTAGGGATTCGGCTAGAACGCGTTTGTGCCCGAGTACTCGAGTGGAGGTGTAGTAGCTGCGAGTAGTGCATTACAAAAGTTGTGAGTAGATTACGTTGCATAGCGAATGTGACGAGTGCGGCGCGAATGGGACGTTGATAGTAAGAGGGTGGACGTAATCCTGCGATATCGCGTATTAAAGTTTTGGAAGCATGTCTTGGGTGGTTTACAATTCCGATTAAGATCGTGTGTTGGACAGAAGAACGGAAGAGGAACAGGAAGACTCTACTGTCACAGATAGCTCATACCCTGGCTGTCACGACGCCATGTTACGAAGCCGAGGACCGATCACGAGTATCAGTTCATCAATACTGTGTTGTATTGTACTCGTTTCAGCGAGCGTGGATGATGCCGGTGAGTGTTCGACACTTTGCCGGGAACCCGTAGGAATAAGCGACAATATATAATCCTCGAGTTCTCTGGCTTTTTAACGGACTAGCAGACATCGCGGATTGTCTGGTAGAACGTCCAGTCGCCGGCGTTTTCGGCGTATCGGTCTCGTTGAAATTATTATTTACACGAAATCATTAATATTATAACTTTTTATCACTGAGGGTTTGTTTATGTTTATGAATGGGAATTCGTTCGCTCGTTTCGTAGTATAATAGCCGATCGCAGGAGATATTGATGATCTTTACCTTTATATGTCGAACTGTCAAATATAGGGATGTATTTCAACTGTTCCAAACCCAAAAAATCTATTTTTCATGATTGTTGTTTAATTCAAAAAACAATGGTTTATTATTGTATACGCTGCAAGTATTTTTAATAATTTAACAAATTAAATTATTCTATTCAAAGCCAAAATGTCTATGCTAACTATCTATTATCAATATTTTCTGTTTATAACTATTTTCTCTTTTTTTCGCTCTCTATACAAGCATATTCCATGTTTGTGAAACAGATACTTGTTTAGGTTTGACGCTGTCAATTGCTTTGTCCATTATTATTATTTTATGTAATATCTACCGTTATGAAAAGAATCCAGTTACAATAAACAAAAGCATCATAATCTGCATCTAAACTGTATATTGGTTACTTATGTAATTATTTAATTAATATTTTAATTTATAAACACAACTAATGCTTATAATTCATATTTATGCAGAAACAAAATCTAGGTAGATAAGTTATTCCAAAAATTATTCTGGCATGCATACAGTATTGATGGTGTACAATGGACAGTATTTTATGGATTGTATAAACTAATTTAGAATTTGTATTTTAATGCTGTGCTAAAACAGATTTTGCCATATATGATGTACAATTATGAAATGAGAACATCATGAGTAATGGGCAAGAAACGAAATATTCGTTTATAGTTATATTCTTTAATTGATGTATTGTCACAATTAATTTGTTTAATAACATTGAACTGTTTATTATAATATTTACTCAATAAAATTTTGTAGAATATAATAGGACTCTGGGTTAAATTATTCACTATGATTTATGTATTAACATATGTATGTGAATAGCATCCGTCTATACTATCATGATTATCCCATTAAAATTTTCTTTAAATACCAATTCTTGTTTATTTAAGAGTGATAAGTAAACAAGAAGGATAGGTTGAACCTCTCTGAGTTCTCAGAAATACTAAATCAGTAAACATTGTCAAGTATATCAAGGATATCAATCCAATTCTGGTAATTGTGAATGATTGACATTACTTCATGATTGTAATAATACACTCACGATAGTATAAATCTCTTAAAGGCTGTTGCAATCATTTTCGATATCTGGGGTTCTTAAAAAACAAAGCTAACACTTCAGTCAAATCTATGGCTATGTTCCAAGATCCACTGTAGCTACCGAGAAAATCGTCATATCTCTATTTTGGTGCGTGTACTTGACAGATATAACACGAAACGGGTTCACTACTATGTCCTGTTTTATTCGTACGTACATAAATGTCGTAAAGCATACATGATTCAGTTAGAGCACATTTAAATTAATTATCAAAATTATTTTTTGGGAATGCTATACCATAGAGTCTATTTTTAAACGTAATAAATAAACTTTTCACTTACTATAACTGCTCCACGCTTTCTATCGGCAAAGTATTCGAAAATTGCGAGTAATTCTATTTTGGTGTTAACTTCTAATTTATTTGACGCTACGTTACGTTAATATTCGCTTTGAATACTTGTTTTCGTTATGAATAATTTCCAGATGTGATACGCTGTGTGCCTTTTTCTTGTAGTCACAAAAGCCGTCAACGATCAGGAATTGAAAACGCAGAAGGAGGCTTCTCTGGAGATCTCTTCGTCGCAGAACTCTCAGGGTATTGAGGCAGGAAGTACGCCTTCCTTGATATGCAAACTGAGCGAACCGGGAAGAGTTTGGTGGACGGCGAATGGACAAAATTTGACTACAATAAAGGATTCTGACTTGGCAGGACGTTTGGATATTCGAAAGGCCAGTAGAAATGACACTGGAGAGTATATCTGCATGGCTCAGACTGCTAAAGGATTATATCTTCAAAAGTCTATCAACATACGTGTTATAGGTGAGTCAAATTACGTTGTTACTTGCGGTATACTTAATTTCAATTTAAACAAGATATTCCCTAGAAAATTATCAACTGGATATTCCGTAATGGAAACGCCTGAAGCACAATTGTATTTACGACCTATCTGTAGTGGTAATTAACTTTGAAAATTGAAAATCAGTAAGCCTCCATGAAGATATTACAGCATTCTGCACTCCATGTTTAATCCTCAAAATCAATTATAGTAGTGGATACACAAGCGAAAGTTCTCTGCGAATTTTTGAAGTGTTTAACAAGATTACTTCTATTATTTAGATGAAGAGCATCGAACCACGACAAGTCGTTTATTTATTCTATCACAGGATTGAAAGTGATGCGATATCTTTCACTTTCTTCGATTATACATGCTTGTGTCACTGATTAAATTATCATAAAACTATTTATACACACGTATCAAAATATTGAGGAAGTCGAGGGATATGTAACCTTTGACCCCCTTCGACCATTAAACCTTTGGCAAGTAACAGATATAAAATGCATTATCGTATCATCGCCTGTTGCATACAATCGCCGGTAATACAAACCATTTATAGAGGTTTTCAATTGCCAGGGATGGGCGGTTGAAATTCCTAATGCTCAGTCGAAACTCATGATCAGTAAGAATGTTCACGTAATTTTGAATGATAAGAACCGCAAGTGACTTAGACAAGAAGAAATGCATAGAAAGTATGATAACGCATATGATACGTAGTACAGTATACATATATTTTCCTTAAAAATCTTGAATCGTTGAAACCCCATTTATGCCTCAGAACATGTCGATTCCTTTGACGTAATTTGAGAGTTTCATCGTCAATAAAATCAATATTACTGTCATCCCCTTGCTTTTCTCTTTCACGTTATATATCTCTTTCCCATGTTTATGCCAGATTTACGAAAACTTTTCTTCTCCTTCAAACGAGACAGTTTTGCCATTGTGAAAAGAATTTAAATGTGATAGATTAGTTTTTCAAAGCGGCATCACGTCAGTGTTATTAAATTAAGCCATTGTGTTCTTCAAAAATGTTATCTTTCTGTCTATCGGTACTTCGTAGCTGCGGTGCCCCAGCACTTCTTTCTGATATGCTGCTGAATGGCTCAAGTGTTATGCATCAATATATTGTATGTACATACTTCGACACGTGTCCGGCAGTCAGATGGGTGACATTCGGGGCACTTGTTAAAAATATTAAATCAATGGAATTAGAATGTTTACCGTGACAATAAATATAGGCTTAGATTAATGCTACGTCATAGATGCATTAAGATGAGAATGAGGTGACGTTAACGGACAGAAGGACATTGATCTGGGAAGGACGGATGTGGTAATTAAGACAAATCAAAGGGCATGCCAGTATCATTTTATAAGGCGGCATACGTTAACACGTGGAGGGAGGGGAAGAAAAAACGATGCAAGTAGCTGTTAAACGGGTCAATAAGTCGAGGTGCTGCTGCTGCTACACTGTTTGTACAATGCGAAACCTTGGAAACTTTTGCTTCCTCCTTTTGCGTCAGAAGACCGTTGAATTGGCGCGTGAAACGACACCACGCGGTTTCGCTGAATTCGGTCATTCTAATTTATGCACTGGGAACAGAGGAGGACTACTCGGACGTCGCAAATGCGTTACATCATCTACAAATAATCCGAAACGCTGTGCGATACGTTCTGCTGCAGCCGTGACTCGCTGCATAAATATCTAAATACAACTACGCGCTAGCCGGGAACATCTTTTATTCAAATGGATTCGAACACGCGTACAATAATCCTGAATTTCTGAATCCTGATGCCTGAATTTTCATAAAGTACGAAAGATACCGTGATCGAACTTTTACCTAAAATCCTATTCAGTTACCTTTATAAATTTATATTCTGAAAAATGGGCTGTTTACTGGGAGACGCTAATGGTTTCTTTCTTGTTTCAGAACCCGGCAAAGTTGACACCGGTGAAAACACAAGCGCCCGTGTAGAGACTCCAGCTACGTTAACGTGCCGCTTTCAAGGCTATCCTCTGTCAAATTTCAGCTGGTCCAAGAATGGCGATGACAATAACGAACACTTGACGGACCTGATGTCTATCGCGAACGTGAGTGAGAACGACGTTGTGTTGACACTGGAATTCAAGAGTCTGACACGTAAGGACAACGGGACTTATGAGTGCAGGGCGTACGACTATAACGGTCCGGTAAGCGGTTACAGGCATCTCTTTGTGATCGACGTGCCGCAAGTGAATATCGATTTTATAAAAGCGGTGGGCGCTGGGAGCATTTATTTGAATTGGACGGTGAACGACGGTAACAAACCGATAAAGAAGTACTTCATACGGCACTTGAAAAACGGCACCAACGAGTGGCAATATTATCCTGAGCATATAGGCGGTGGAAATTTGAGTTACGTTTTGAAGGGTTTCGAGAGATCCACGGCTTATCAGATTGGAATCCGAGCTACCAATGAGATTGGCGACTCTCACTCTGGAATCAGTCCACAATGGATCAGGACTCTTGACAAAGGTAGCAAAGCGCAATTACAATAGGAAGTACTTTAATTTACTTTCTTAAATTTACGTAATTTTATTGTCTCTATTATTTATAGATCCAGTATTTGTTCCCACGGTTCATGTTAACGGTGTTACCATGACCTCCATCACCATTGCTTGGGCGCCGCCGCCTCCGGATTTACAGGAACACGTCCACTATTATAATTTAATGGCAACTTATGGCGATCAGAAAAGAGAAACGGTATATCTTGCGCAACCAGCTCAGACGCACGAGCTTTACGCTTTTCCTTATCTCGAACCAGCAACGACCTACAAGTTCAAAATATCGGCGTGCAGCGAATACACGAGGAAATGTGGAAACTGGAGTAAGGAAGTGAATGGAACCACTTTGGATGGAGGTACGACAGAAGAATAATGTGAAAATTGAAAAGGAATCTTGGTGTCTGGATTCCTTCCTTGCGGCACATAACATTGCATTTAATCCGCAGATGCTAGCGCACCACAAAATTTGTCGGTTACATGTCGTTTTGATAACATAAGCAATACCGGTTTCGTCTCTGTAACGTGGGCACCGCCAGCCAGACCAAATGGTGTCATTACGCGATACGAAATCGAACTGCATGGTATCGCACATTATAGAAATGACATGGGGCGTCTCGATATTGATCGATGGACTCGACAAGGTGGAAATGTTAAGCCCGAGCTGTTCAGCAAAACTTTTGATAAGGTGCCACCGAACACAAACTACACGGTAATGATTTAATTTCTTTTTTTTTTTATTCATATCGTGAAATTACAAAATTCTTTACTTCATGGCAATTTTCACATTAAACATTGTCCCGCATTATTTCAAGGCTCGAATATATGCCATGACGAGAAAACGCACGCACGGAAATGATTCTACGGGCAATTGTACAATGCCTGTTACAGTACCCGACAAGGATAGCTTGAATATGCGCACGTGGCGCAAAATCGAGAGCGAGGGAAACCATTTCTTTAAATTGTATTTACCAAGAATCTCAGAGAGGAACGGCCCAATTTGTTGCTATAGAATATTCATGGTAAAACTAGCACAACAGAGTACAGTGGCGGATTTACCGTCGCCTGAGAAAATTGATGTTTATTCTTATCGGTACGCGCACGCGTCCGAATCTAGTGGCGCTTACATTGCCGAAGCTTTTGACAGTGATCGTCTGATATCAGAAATTATTCTTGGCGATGGAGAGTCTGCCAATGCGAGCAGTGCTTGTGACAGATGCATTGGATTGAGACCCAAAGCATTGCCGCCTTCATTGAATTTGGTACCTGAGATGCCACCGCCAACCTCTGGGAACAATGGAACAGTACCCAACGGCGCTACTGTGGTGGCGCCATCTACCATGCCGGTACCACTGAGTACTATCGCCACGACGGTGACGGATACTACAACAGCGGCGACAGCGACAACTACAGCTGGAACGGTACTACCGTCTCAGCCAGGTTCCTCAGGACCTTTAACAGCAACTATGACAACGACGACCTTTGCGACACCTACGACTGTTAACGACGAAGCTACTGCTGGTAGTGCCGCACGAAGGAGAAGAGAAGATGCATCAGTGCCAAACATGGCACCGGTTGAAGAATTGTCGCCTTACTCTCCGCAGGACGGTTTTCTGGCCGAGGGATATAATTATACTGGATTTATTGAGGTTATCGGTGCGTACCAATAATATTAATGTTATCGACGGATTTGGCAATTTTATTGTTTTCATTAATTTTTATTCCAGTTTTTGGCCAAGAGGAAGGTCAGTTGTTGGCTGCTTATAGTAGTTACTTCAATCCGCTTTTCGGCGGATTCGATTCGGAAGACAATGTAGTAGAAGAATTGACTATGTTCAGCGTTATCATGCAAATATCCATTGTTTTGATATTAGTTATCGTTATTCTTCTTATTGCACTTTGTGTACTGCACAGATACACAAAACGCGCGCAACAAAGAGGCGAGGAAATCATTACACTGAGGAACAGTTTTAGGTGAGTGACGATACAATTTTGAAAGCCGCATGCTATTTCCATTCAACAAATTCGCTAATGACGGTACAGAAAACTTTTATGATATTTATATTTCACATGATAAATGCTGGAATTTTAATGGATGCCATTTTCCGGCAGGCATCTCTGCAGGAGTCTCAGGGGTAGACATCAGCTAGTGACAGTGAGTCCTCCGGATATGACGCCTATACAGAGATCCGACCTTTTACAGTCGTACATCGAGAGACACCGAGACTCGGACTATGGTTTTCAACAGGAATTCGAGTTGTTGCCAGACAGATTTGCAGACAGGACAACAAGAGCTTCGGAGGCTCGGGAAAATCTCTATAAGAATCGTTACCCAGATATTAAGTGTTACGATCAAACAAGAGTGCGACTGGCGCAGATAGACGGGATATGCGGTTCAGATTACATCAACGCGAACTTCGTTCTCGGCTATAAAGAGCGCAAGAAATTTATATGTGCCCAGGGACCCATGGAGAATACCGTGTGCGACTATTGGCGTATGATTTGGGAGCAGCACCTTGAGTTGGTCCTGATGCTTACTAACTTAGAAGAATACTCAAAGACGAAGTGCGCGAAATACTGGCCCGACAAGGGCGAGACCAACAGCTTTGGAGACATCACCGTCGAACACGTTAGAGAGAAGCCTTACTCGGATTACGTGGTGCGCGAACTGAAGATGACACGCACCGGCGAGAGAGACTCCCGTACCATAATCCAGTATCACTTTTTGGTGTGGAAGGATTTCATTGCCCCCGAACATCCTCATGCTATTCTGCGCTTTATTAAGAGGGTGAACGAGGCCTATTCACTGGAGAAGGGTCCTATACTGGTACATTGTAGCGCGGGTGTCGGTAGAACCGGCACTCTGGTAGCTCTGGATTCCTTGCTACAGCAGTTGGCCGAAGAGGGTCAGGTCTCCATTTTCAATACCGTTTGTGACCTCAGACATCAGCGTAATTTCCTGGTGCAATCTCTGAAGCAATACATATTTATTTATCGTGCTTTAATGGAAATGGCACAGTATGGCGATACGGAGATTCCGGTGCATCAATTGAAAGAAACTGTTGAACGACTGAGACAAAGAGACAATGGAAAGGAAAAATGTAGAATGGAAGAGGAGTACGACGTAAGTGTAAAATTAAACTTCAATTACAAATAATACAAGCTCAGCTTAAAATCTTTTATAAAATCATATATGACTGTATTCCTCTTTTTTTTTTTTTTTTTTTGTAGAGAATTAGTTCGGTATTGGAGGATCGAAAGTCCTTTTCCGTGGGTGGCGGCGATGAAAATAGACTTAAGAATAGGAGCGAACTGGTGATACCGTATGACAGAAATCGCGTGATCCTTACACCAGTTCCTGGCAGAGAGCACTCGACATACATAAATGCCTCGTTCATAGAAGGCTATGATAATTCCGAGTCGTTCGTCATCACGCAGGATCCATTAGACACGACCATAGCAGACTTCTGGCGAATGATCCTAGAACAATGTGTCTCGACCATAGTCATGTTGTCGGACGTAAGTGCAACGTCAGTTTGACTATTGCCTTCGAATTATAATTTTCAATTTATAATTACAGCTAAGCGATGGAGCACGAAAGTGTCCACGTTACTGGCCCGACGATGAGTCTGTCTACGACCACGTTAAAGTCCGATACATTCAGAGCGAAAGCTGTCCTTACTACACGCGTCGCGAACTCTGTGTATCGAATGCCAAGACTGACGAGAGTATAGTCGTTACTCAGTATCAGTATCACGGGTGGCCGACGGTGGAGGGCGAGGTGCCGGAAGTGACGCGAGGTCTGATTGAACTTGTGGATCAGACATTAGCCACCGACAACGAGACCAGTGGACCTCTGATAGTTCACTGCAATTGTGGTTCGGACAGAAGTTCCATGTTCGTCGCGCTTAGTATTCTGATTCAACAGCTGAGGACCGAGAAACGAGTTGATATTTTTACCACGACGAAAAAGCTGAGGTCGCAGCGACACGGGATGATCAATAGCTTTGTGAGTAATGAGAGCCAGTGTCGTTTGATCATGTTCTTTTGTTGTTTATTGGACCACGGACGGTTACAAGTTTTAACGTTGTTATCTGTTCTTGCAGGCTCAGTACGAATTTCTTCATCGGGCTATTGTTAATTATTCGGACCTTCATAATCTGGCCGACGAGGAACCCGTATCTTAATGAAGGCTAAGGCGAGGCGCTATGGATTCAGTGATTTAATACTGCTTCTCTATTGTACAAGCAGTCTTTTTCGGATATTCATGAACGATTATTAATTTTCTACGCATGATATGTCATCCGAAGAATACGGAGGTTCGGACAAACGTACATTGGAATAACCAAAGAAGGTGTCATCGTAAATGATAAGCACAGGGTGACTCAGCGGAGCTGAACACTCCATTTATTTTTTTAATTATCTTCCATTATCAACTGCGTGGAACTTGAACAGATTCTTCTGCGAAGCACGTTACTTCTGGAGAAAAAGAAAAATCTCGCGTAACAGGTTCGAAATACTATTTTTCAGTGACAAGGCACTCTTGTTTATTACAACACTTTTGCTTATACGTTTCTCAAGTTAGAGGAATTTGTACTTTCATAATTTAGACAACAATGTTCGATTATTTTTATGAGAAACTATAGTGATGTATGCGAACAGGTTTCTTTGAGATGTTCATTTTCGATTTGTCACCCGCTATATTTGTTCCTATCGTGTGTGGGGACGATAATTTTTGTAAAAAGTGTAACCGGACGATCAATGTGAGTTTGATTATCGTAATTTTCCGGATAACGCGCCCATTTCAATCGCCTGACAAAGTCTCGTCAATGAACTCATCGCTCTTGTTTTCTAAGTAATTTCTACGAAATTTGCAATACATGTTCTTTAGTCCTAATTAATTAAGATTGCGACGTTTAATATGCCGACAGAACGTGTATCATGTTGCTAATCATGTTTCAGTGCGAGATGCGTATTTCGTATCGATAAAAAAATAGTCCTGTAAACTTTTGTCTAACGAACTCTAATTTATGCGTAGCCGCGAAAACAATGCCGAAACAAATGAAACTGGCTTAAAAGTTTTTATAACATAAAAAGTGAAAGATAATCGAATAATTTCACATTAAGGAAGTTCACAACGGACAACGGGGCGACAAAGTGGGAAAAACAGAAGTGCGTGTGTGCGTGTGTGCGTGTGTGTGTGTGTGTGTGTGTGAGAGAGAGAGAGAGAGAGAGAGAGAGAGTAGAATGATATCGACCAATTAACCCTAATTTCGGCTAAAGGAAAAAGAATATCTCAACGTACATGCTTTTCTCTGTAAGTTACGATTGCGAAAGGGGGAAGCGCTGACTTACACACAGTATTTTTCCTAACATTTCCATTAACAAGTATTGTTATTCCATTTACGTACGGAAAATGCCATTGCGATCCAGTGTACATTATTATTAATTATCTTCGATTATCGTCGTAATCATATCATGTCATTATCATTGTCACGCATAAAAATTAGTGAACGCGCAGCGCACGCGCGTCGGCGCATATGCATACGTATTATTTTTCTGTTAAGGAAAGACTGATATCTTTATTCAGTTTAAAGTGCACAAGTAAGATTAGTAGCAGATTTTTCTACGGCACTCGTATTTCTAAGGTGAATTTTTTATATATCGAGTGAATAACTTTTCTCTTATATTTTGTATACAGACAAAGATGAACGTATTGATGAACACATAATTCACGCGCGCTACGTGACAGTTCAGTATTCAAGGTGCGACGAGAAGCGCGTTCGCGCGTAATATTAATGGCTGTACCGTTCGCGTTTGATAGTCTCGATCGAGTGAAAGTCGAAAGTTAGGTAAAAACAAATTTCTAGTAGATCCGAGAGTTTACATATTATCGCGGGAACGCTACGTGGAAATAGGAAATTTGTTCGTTCGTACGTTTGTCCGTTTTCTAGTCAAGTTGTAGCCACTGTATACAACGCAACTCGGCAATGGTTCTGTCGAAGAAGAAGGACAATCAAATTGATCTGATAAAATCTCATTGTTTGCGAAATCGGCATGCTTCTTCCTGCTCCTACGCTTTCTTTTCTTTTTTCTCTCTCAAAGTGCATTCCTTCCAAATTTCAATCGCTGTATCGTGCCACTCGCCATGTGCTGTCCTAGCTTTATGTTACATCGAGGAGATTAACCAATTCAGCTATAGTCCCTTATTCACATCATTCAATATTATTGCCATTGATCCATTAAAAAATTATACGCCGTCGGTCTATATCTTAGGCAGGGATGCTTTTGTGCGATGTAATCGGTTCGAGATATCCTTCGATCGTGGCTCGAACAAGAGAGCTGTTACGAAGAAAAATAATGAAAATTTATTGATTTAATTTCTCGAATTAAGTGCACTGAGATTCGTCACTGTAAGCGCCTAAGATAATCGGCCTCGCATACGTGTGTGACAATATGAAAATAAGTTTTCTGTAAATGGTGCTTATAGAAGGATCCCAGTATTTAACCTTGAATTTACTTTGCATCTGAATGCAATATTATTTCATCTGAATGCATTACATGGGGCAACCTGTACATATTGTTACTATTGCAATAGACATTATTGTTATGATCATGCTTAATTCACTATTCGAGGTAAATAGCCTTAACGGCACGAGTGCGAGAATATAGAATCGCGTGAGTCGCCGTTTTGGCGAACGAGAAGAGTCTCGTGAAATTGTACTGTGTGCGAATTCGTTTCGCGAATATCTCATTATTATTCGTGACGAATCTGTTAAGTCGTTCGTTCAGATTAAGCCTTTTCGGTAATACCAACTCTTACCAAAGTCGCGTTTAGTTGCGCCAACGAAAACTGTTCATCGTAAAACAATATTTTGGCTTTCTGCGATGAGCTGGAATTCCCGTACTTTTGCGTCACGGGAGACAAATCTCATGAATCTCGAAGATCACTAATTTTTTTATTTGCATTATAAGCGCGGGCCACGTTAATTTTGAGTTAAACACAAATTTAACGCGCCAGCTATCGATCGCAGATGAAGAATTTTTAGAACTACTGGGGCGAGTGGATATATGAAACGTATGATTAGTATTGTGACGACGCGTAATGCGTAATGCGAATGTGTCCTGCGAGAAGACGAAGAAGAATAAGAAACGCGTGCGTCTGACTGGATTGTGTGAGACGTGATTGGCACTTGTGAAGATTTCTTAGTAAACGGAGGCGACCGTTTCTGGGTCAGTGGAATATCATGTTTTCCTCAAGTTCAGAATAAATTTGCAAAGCGTCTATGCGTTTAAGTTGAATTTACTAAAAATAATTAACTTCCATTTATGAAACATTCTAGTGAGGGGTTAAATAAGACTGCGATTGAGCTTTACTGGGGCTCCTTTAAATCGACGTCCTCTGTTCGCTCGTAGACTCTCTGCAACAAACTGGCTCCTCAATTGATTCGAACCTCCCGATAACGAAGTCACCGATAGTGTGACGATTCTTTGTTCTTGTTTCTCTTGAATTTTCTTAACTTGACACGACCCGTCCAACATTACGCTGATACTCATTCTTCGCAACACGTCATAATAGTGAATATTTAATTATCGTCTTACATCTCGTTGGCACTCGACAGGGTCGTATGTTAATAAAATTTGATAATTTTCTTTTTCGTGTACCCGCGACAACCTGTAAGACGAAACTGTTGTTAACCTGGGTGCCAATCACTGCCGTTTCCGTGAACATCAATGTTATTAAGATTTTTGTAAAATAATCCCGATACCCACCTCTCCCTATCCTCTCCTCTCCTCGCCCCCTCTCCCCTCTTACAAGATAAGTAATGCAATTTCCTTCCGCGACAGTACAGCTTGGCGATATTACCTTTAACGTATTAGTAAGAATAATTATATATTAATATAACAATAGATTTTGTATGATATTCATTCGAAGGATAAACATAATTACAAAAATGTAGATCGATATCTGTGTATGGGTATCGATGATCGATTATTGATAGTTTTCCATGCAAACGAGGAGAGGCTGAATGAAAAAGAGAAAGGCGTACCCCGATCATCGAATCACTTTTGTATCGAAGATTTATAAAGCGACAATGGTAAAGAAAAAATTGCACTCGATGTGAATGAAAAATATATATAATACAATTATACAGTGAATGTGTTAGCTTGGTATTTTGCGGTTCTGCTACAGGTCCCAGAAATATTATAGATTTTTGTACCAACTAAAATTGGAGTAAGATTTGAGAAAAAAACAAGACTCACAGATGCTTCCTGCAATTCACTATCACACACCACTCGCTTGCAAATAATTTTTCCGTACACGCATTCATTTTCGGTAATACGATGTCGCATTCGAAATGATCTGTTTCACATTTTGGGTTAAAAAAGAACAAGAACCATTTTTCAAACAACCGTTGTGTATTTGATTCCTCGTGGGCTAAAAAAATAACGTCGATATTTTTTATCTGGTCATGTGTTCTATTTTCTTTTTGTTATTTCTCATTAAAGTGGTGTATAAAAAAAACATGTATACGTAAAAATTGGCTAGCAATATTATCCTTGCTGCTACGAGGAAGACATTCAATTTTACACGTATTCGGTTTTAGGCATTTATACTGACTATATTTTTTGTTCTGTCCGTCGCCGCTAGATGGCGTTGAGCGACGGCTGAAATTTGCCGCATGATATTGCGGCGGCGTCTTTTCGCATAGTCCATGGTTTAACTGGTTTAACTGAAAGATATAGGTTAGCGTGCGGCAACAGTAAAACGTACGTGATCGAGACACTTTAAACTAATAATTTTGCATTTAATTGTGATCGGGGCTTATTGTGAAGTTTTGTAGCTATAAATTGACGTTTTTACTTACAGATACTTTTGGTGCGATATCAAAATGTCGATCGGCGTTCCAATAAAAGTGCTTCACGAAGCGGAGGGTCAGACGATAACGTGCGAGACCAACACCGGCGAGGTTTATCGTGGGACACTTATAGAAGCTGAAGATAATATGAATTGTCAAATGCAAAATATTTCAGTGACTTACAGGGACGGCGAAACAAGTAAACTCGAGAACGTTTACATTCGAGGTTCGAAAATTCGCTTTCTGATTTTACCAGATATGCTCAAGAATGCACCCATGTTTAAGAGACCTGGCGGGAAAGGTTCTGGAACTGCGGGTAGAGGAAAATCTGCTATTCTGCGGGCTCAAGGTTTGTTATTCGTTATTATAGAGATTAATATCATTTTGTATAGTCAGAAGTTGTTACTCGAATTTTCATATATCATTGTATTTGGCGTTCCCTAAGATAATGTGCTTTGTTTATACAGCTCGTGGAAGAGGTCGAGGGCAAAACCAAAGAGGCAGGGGTACTGGCTCAGCACCTTGGCTCAATCAACAAAATCAACCAGGGGGTTCCCAAACAGGACGAGGAAGAGGATAACAATAATTAGCTTTATAGCATATAAGAATGTTTAATATAAGACACCTGAATCCATCACCTTGCTTACGATCTTACCTCCACATATTTTGTAATACCAAGTCCGCTCTGAAATTACAACACATGTGTCACGATATGGACCTTAATAAGAATTCTTAAGAAAAAATGTATTTCATATTTTCTTCTTTAATGATTTTGCCAAATTGTGAATCTAGAAACAAGTATCGCAATACCTAAGGAGGTTTCATGATTGTCAATAATAATAGGGAAGCATGAGTCGAACATGAATTTACAAAACATTTCAAGAGTTTTGTAAATCATTAGAATTTTGCAATAAGTCAAGATTTGTATCATCATCTGAAATATATGTGTAGAATTATATCCTAGATTGTGTTATCGCCGAACTTCTTTAAGCGAAGATCCAGTAATATTTAGTAGAAATTGAGATGCTACACAGTGTCAAGTTGGCGCTGCACTTTCTTAAGAATGTCTTTAAAATGTTTCAACAATAGGCTTTTTCGATAGTTCTGGAGAACTTATGTAGTTCCCGGTCTTGCTCTAAGGGTTGCTTTGGGAACCAGCGGTGAATACCGGAGAACCTCTGCCCGCCAAGCTACGCATTCCTGTTCACGTTTAGCTCGGCTACGACGGGATTCGCATTGTCGACGGACGCGATGATCAAAAATCGTATTTCCAGACTCGCGGCTACGATTTGGCGCCATGCCTTCGGTATCGCCTAAAACCGTAGCGTTGTACATCTCCCTACTCATCTCTGGTGAGCGAATCAATTATAAAAAAAAAATGACCGAGTCTCGAACACGAGAATCCTGTGTGCTAACCGGAGCAACGTGCACGTGTGCTACTCAGTCACCATGGTAAAGAAATCGAAAAACTTGTATTTCTGTTCGCTTGGATTGTACCTGTATTCGACCGATCGTAAACGTGGGACTAGTTCGAGGTTTCTCCGTCCAGATGGCACGTCGACATCAGAATACACGCGTCTTAGAGCGCCGCCCTGTATAAATCCATGTGTCTCACGGAGCTGGCGAATATCACGCGTAGTATCACTATACATATATACTCGACCCAATCAAAAATGTGATACTGGTTCGAGGACCGCTCGAGTAACGCGTCGAAGTCGAAATAAAACTTGGACCATGAAAATCGGCTCATTGGCGGCAACTCCTTGTATCCGGTTAACGTGTCTGTTAGCGGAACTTCCTAGAACTACAAAGCACATTTTTCCCTCCAGTTAAGACTTCCTTTTTCTCACCATCAAATGAAAAAATCTATATGCGACTAGCAAAATTGTATCATCTCAAACCGTTTTAATGCGTTTCAAAGATAACGCCATCATACGCGTATATTTGTTATCCTTGTATCATCTCTACAATATAGGACACGGCTCGCAAGGGAACTCCCGCCGACTCCTCTTGCGGAAATAAAAGTAAAAATAATGCCTACAAGACAGAAAATAATTCCTCAATGGAATCTCCTGTCCGTATGGTCAAGACGTACTATGTCGAATGCGTATGTTTGCCGGTTGCCGAGCGTGTGATCGCGTCGCGATTATTTGAAGTAAACGATTTACAATGTACCGTCGAAGGGACTAAGCTGCCGCAGTGCGCGCGCTCGGGCTGATCTCGCGCGGCGGTTGCGTGCGCGCTTGATTTAAAGACCGCGTTACCCCGTTCACGCTAATTTGGATTTATGTTCGCATTGGCACGTCTGCTGGCTGTCACGCGCGATACGCTTTCCCAGCTAGGAAGATGCCGCGCAGAGACGAGGAAATTTAGTTCCTGCGATGATCGCGCGCCCTGAAAGCGTCGCCACTGTTCGACTCGGTTCCATCGTATGTTTCCGGTATCTGCACGAGAGGATCGGAAGGCCGGAGAACGAAAGTAGATCTAGACACGGAGAGACGAGGGAGAGACTGAGTATTTTGTAAAAGCAGATAAAGGCGGAGCTGCGACAGAAAAAGGATCGGGGGCTTCGAGGAGTGAAGAATGTGAAAAACTTAAAAATGCAAAGTCGTTACGATCTTTACCGATCTCTGTTTATCTGTTGAAAAAATGACGACAAGCATAATGGCGCGGGTGAGTTGATCATTATGGGCCATTACAGCTGCCCCGTCGCTTAACCACTGTAATTCTTATTTCATTTTCTTTCCATTTTTTGCTTTTTTCTTGAAAGCCGTTCTCTTGAAAAGTTGTTAACCGACACGAATTGCTATATACAAGACAACGAGAGCGTTCTCATGGTTTCTCTTCGAATATCGGTATGCGACCTTTTTGAGAAACGCCTTGCTCTTCGAATCAACATCAAGATCCTTTCTTCGTCGATAAACCAAACAGTCGCCTGCTTCCGCGTTCGCAAAGTCACTTGAAAAGCTTCGATGGTGGATTGCCTTAAACAAAGAACAGTCTAAAAATGTCCAACTCGCCGCTTTTTACTCTACGACGAATCTTTCCTAGTCCGTAATGAAAGCATAAATTACAGCAAGTCGGTGCACGAGAGTCCAACGCGACTCGTAATAAATTCTCTACGGTATAGATATATTTACCTGGCAATTAGTTTTACGGAGAATGTTGTTGTCCTTGGTTCGGGCAAGAGACTCGCACGCGCACAAACCTTACCATGTGGGGGTGATCCTCTCACCTTCGTCCACCTCCTCCCCTCCCACTTTCCAAAGACAATCATCTAATCCAAGCCAACTCAGAATCTCCTGGCGGACGCTGCGCGACTCGACGAAATCGTCTCACCACTATGCTTCGCCGAGGTAACACCTCAGACCCGCTCGGATGGTCTCAGTGCTTTTTCCTATAAACCCTTATTATTTTTTCCTCTTGATTTCACCGTCTCAAAGGACACTAAAGATTCGTTCTTTACTTCGTTCCATCGGCCTTTCGAGGGCTGACGTGTTTCTGGACGCGATCTTTTAGTTTTACACGGCAGAAATTTTATGGACGCATCATTGATCAGTAAGTTGCGTTAAAAAAATTATCAGCCGATTTAAAAACATATTGTCTCCCGTCCCTCCAAGGGACCAAGTCGTAAACTTTGACGGATAATTTTCTGCGGACTTTCGTAATGGCCGATCCCTGAATCAACGCGGTACGAAGCAGCGGATCCGTTCCTCGTCTCTGCAGCCTCGCGAACTTTCTTGGCATGACTGCTCCGTGGCGAGGTGTTGTTACAACAAGGTGTTAGATTAATTGTGCGATTAAATCCTCGTAAATCACTAAAGGGACGCCCACTGGTCGCGACCCTCTTGGCCGCCGTTACCCATACCGCCAACCTATACGAAACCGATATACATCTTTATGGCGGATTCCGTGCACTTTTTATTTTAACTCCGTACTCTCTATTTTATTTCCTTCGCTTTGTTGGAGGCCTTTTGTTTTTACTGGACAGCGCGGCAACTCCGCAGCTGAGCGTAGCTCTGCGGCCTCTGTGGCGGTATTCAAACGCTTCGTGCCTCATGGAGGATGATGATGATTATGATCAGTTATGAAAAGTAGACAAATGAAGTTCGTGCACTTTTCCAATGCAAAATAATAATTAGCTGCTGACCGAATGAAGAACGCGGAGGAACGAAAAGAAAAAAAAAAGTACGGAAGGCCGTTCGCCAGTGAAATTAGACGAGAATAAAAAAATTATTCAAAACTGCTGGCAACAAAAGCGACTGAACTTTTGCAATGAATCGCGCGACACGAAACGATGAATCAATGGAATTAAGAACTTTCACCGGACGAGGTCTCGATGGCTTTCACTCTGACCAGACCCGTGTGACGCAAAAGCCCAAGACATCTATTACGGGGAAAATTTAGATAAAAGTAAACAAGATCTGCGCATTTGATCCTCCGGGCTTGGGCGCGCAAATGGACCGTGTACGGATTCATGGGAAAGATGTATACAATCAACAAATGCGAATAATAAAATGACAATACAATAATACAATGTAATAATATAATATATAATTATTAAATATCATCATGACAATATTAATATTCGCATAATAAAATATATATATCTATAAATATATATATATATATATAATCTCAATTATGACATACGGGTGTATACATATACATATGTAATATTTTCCTAACATTAAACTTTTTATTAAGTAGAAATAAAATAAACGAAAAAAAAAAAAAACAATATATAATCTCCAGCCGCGGCTTATTAATAATTAATAATGAATATTAGGTAAAATCTCTCGGCCGATAGCGTCCCTCCTCGTGGTCGTAACGTCTGTATAATTTAAATGAGTCAATTAGCCCGCGTGCGTGTCGCGAGGCACGCACGTTCATTCGGGTAGCGCATATAGTTTCCATTGCCTCTACCCCAGCTGGCTCGTATCTTTGTTCGTCCATATTTTCTCTATATGTACAACTTGGAGGTTCTTTTTTCATTTTTTAATACTTTTTCCAAACGCTGCCGGAAGTCGCGCGAAGAAGAGCTCATTCCTTGGCGCGAATTCCGACTGTTCGTTTTTTTTCTTTTTTTCTTTTTTCTATTCCTTTCGTTGTTCGATTCGCTGGGGTGGACCTTCTTTTCATCCTCCCACCTTCCTTCCCTTTCATGTAGACTCTAAGTACTGTTTGTCCCTCTCGTGGAACAATATGTGTATATATATATATATATATATATATATATCTTTTAATTATCTTTCTATACAGCACTCGTGTACGTATATTCATAGCGAGGCACGAGCTATAGTTTATTAAAATTATCATACAGGGTGGACAATAATAACGCGTTCTGTACGTGTCACGTTATGTACCATGTTTTGGAACTTACTATACCTTATTGCTTGCGATTCCATGTGGGAATTCCTGTGTATACTGTGTAATTAAAGAATTAAGAGAAAATAATAATTCTAGCCCGACAAGTCAATAGAAGCTTGATCGTTTTGGCAAGTATTATTTGCTTCTTAATTACTTATCTTCATCAAAATCGTTAATCCATAGACTTTTTAATCCAACGTGAGTTTTGCACTTGATAGAATGTATAACCTTTAAGGGCTACCCCGCAGATGACGATTGAACGAAGATTTCGTCTTGGACGCAATAAATATAAATACGGTTACAGCGTAATGCCAGCTATATACAGAGCAAGTGTTTAAAGAATGGTAATCGAGAGAAGAAGAAAAATAACAGAAAGTAACGATATGACCGAGAAGGCGTTAATAAATTTCGAATAAAATAATAATAAGATGAATTAACAAAATACAAGGATCCGAAGACTTATTCTTGGACGACAATAATAACAACAACAATAATAATAATCGGTTAGAGTCACTTGAGCCGAGAAGATTTGTAATTTATAATAATTCGTAATTCGATTGTAATTAATTTAATTCTAGCGCAACGAGTAACGAATATGCTAGGACTATGGTTATGTGTATATAATTGAAAGGTCTCTCGTCCACCCATTGATCGGGTGACACTTTAATCAGCGTGCCCAATGTCAATGCGATGGACGTGTCCTCTGGCTTAAGATATGCATGCACGTTATTAAAAGGTACCTTAAGAGGAAGGGATAAGAAGAACAAATAAAATGGTTACAAGAGGCCCACGTGAGCCTTGCTTATATCTTAATTATATCTTAGATACTAGTCGTTCATGGAACATACAACATGTAATATATCATAGATATATGGGACCGAAATCACCGATCGCAACCGCACTGTTTGCTTCTTGCCAGAGTCCGCCATCTTTCCAACGATCGCCAAGCAGAGTCGCTGGTTTTTTTTTTTTTTTTTTTTTTTTTTGGTAGGAAAGAAAAAATATTTTTTTTTCTCTCTCACGCGACATACAAAAGGCACTTTGAAATTCGTAAGGCACTGTACGTTTATCGATTGCTCGGTGAACGCGGCTCATGCCGCGCGATTGGAAAATGGCGCCGTTCGATCAAGCAGCAGCGAAAACGTTCCGCGCGCTAAGACCGCCGGAAACACAATGGCGAAGCTCGCGGAGGCGATCAGCAAGCAATTATAAGAAGAGGCTTATTTTTCATTATTTCTTTCTTTCTTTCTTTTTTTTTTTCTTTCTTCCTTTTCGTATCGATTCGTCATCGCGTCTCTCGAGAACAGTTGAACCATTATCAAAAGAAAAAAAACATGGCGGGACGTACCTCCCGCTCTTTTTTAACGATTAAACGAGACCTTACCAAAAGGGATCGAACCTTTCTCGTCGCTCCTTCGCCCTAAGGTCGTGCCAGAGCGACGCGCTTACGTTCTACGTGTCGATTACTCTAATTAGTACGTGTTCGTTTGTCGATGATATCAATTAGTCTAGTGTCTCTTAGAAAACACCGCGTTCAATGGGGATGCGTCGAAGGATTAGTTGAAAACGAAAAAAAAAATTAATATATACATATACGAAATAATATATGTATATATACATATATATATATATATATATATATATCTGTTAATCAATTAACGAAAAATGTATAGGCTAAATAATTTACCGCCCAAATAGGCGTACTCGAGGGTACCCAACCGTCGTTTAGCATTATTTTCAAAAATAATGCAAACTCGGCGGATTTTCATTAATCGTGGATTGTCTCCATGTTGTCGAGCGACTACCGTCATTGACGCGCAATTTACCTACGACTTCCGCTCTCGCAATTACTCATTCGTATCCTCAGGATTCACTCGTCCAGGCATTCTCACACGCACGCGCGCACACACATTCTCGCCAGTCGTTCGCGGTCGACTTTTTTTCCTGTTTTTTGTTTTTTGGAAAAAAATACGGAAGCCCCATTTTCCTTGCTCTCGATCGCACGATCACAATTCGCATTATCACTCGGCGATTATCGATACGGGTCGAGCGTCAGGATCGCGCGATGAGAGTCGGACGACGTCGGCGTCGACGGCTACCCGTTGCCACCTAGAGGCAGTACGGATGGCAGAACTGATAGACTAACCTCTGGCTACGTTCTGTCTTCTTCATGATACCCTTCTTGTAATACTGCCGGATGCTGCGGCTGAGCTTGTCGTAGTTCATGGCCGGACGATTCTTCCTCTTGCCCCAGAGACGCGCGACCCGCACCGAGTCCTCTATCTTGAAGACGCCCTTGCTGCGATCCAGCCAGCGGATGCAGGAACCGTGGAGACCGGGACTCTGGAGGAGTTCCTTAAGGAATTGCCAGAGATGAATGTGGGAGCCGCCGTTACGCATCTTTCCACCAGCAGAGACGCTGCCCTGTTGCGCAGCTGCTGCGTCCTCGTCCTCTTCTGCAATATCCAGAGTGATATCCGGCTGAGTATCCTCGTGAGGATGAGCCGTCCTGGCGCGACCTCCCGAGGGACTCTTACCGTCGGAATAATCCATGGCGCAGCCGCCCTTGGTATTGCTGCTTGAATTTCCTAGGGAGGAGGGGGAGGAGGAGGCCGAACCGCAGGTTGGATTGCCGGGTGCCGCGTTGACGACACCTGGTGGACTCCAGGAAGCTGCCAGAGTGTTCCTGGGCGACTCCTCGACGGCAGCCTTCCAAATCTCGAGCTGCGCGTGCAGCATGCTTCCGCACTGAAATCAAAGAAAAGGAGGCACCCTGTAGAGAGAACGTCAAGGAGATCTTCTTAGCTCGATTGCGTAAGACACGTCAGCACACTGCCGTGCCTGCACTTTGGCTTAAATACAAAGAAGACTCGATGTCCGTCCTCTCTTGCTCTTCCTTCGACGAGGAAGGCAACCAGTCCAGAGAGTCTAGAAGTCGGAGAGCGAGAGACTCGGGTTAGGCAGGTGTGTGCGTTGCTGGATGCGATTCTATCGCTGGTGGCCGTGCGGCGACACGTAAGCGTTAGAATTCTTCCCGTCATCGGAATCGAGTCGAGTCGAGTCGAGTCGGGAGTCGCTCGCAAAGAGAAAGCGGCAACGCAATAGCCGCGGTGACCTACTTTTCGTAGCGGTGCGGGAGAGATCCGCCGAGGGCGGGCCAATCGCCCCTCGCGCTACAGCGGCAAGGACCAATCGGAGAGCGGCTTTGGGTGGACGTCGCGCTAGACGGTCTACGTGTCGCTGTGAACGATGGGAACGCACCTTAGATGCAGTTATGCAGTCTTTTATATCGTGACGCGCGCGTTGCGCTCCACGCTCCCGTGGATTCAGGACTCGTGCATTGATCTTTCGAAATCTAACTGAAACACCGGCGCGTAGCGCACGTGTGCGTGCGTGTCTTGGCTTGGACGCGCGCTGAGTAATGCGCGGCACTTGTGACGAAAGATCGGTCAATTCTAATAGCTACGATCCTTTTTCAGGTATTTCTCCTTTGCGAAATTCAACCGAGGATCCTATATCGTTCTCCCCTCACGCTCAACCCCTTTCCGCGTCTCTTTCCTTTTCGAGTCTTAGAGACTCGCGCCCGGCTGGAATCTTACGCGGGAACTCAACGAATTGCTTGTTGGTTGGATTTGCGCGGGACAAAAAGATGCGAATGGCTCGGCTGACCTTGAGACTCCAAAATCATTTTCTACTCTGTCCAAGTACGTCTCTCTCTCTCTCTCTCTCTCTCTCTCTCTCTCTCTCTCTCTCTCTCTCTCTCTCTCTCTCTCTCTCTCTCTCTCTCGCGCGCGCGCTTCATCCGAATTCCTGACAAATGGTTACTTAACGTTGGAATGCTCGTTTACGTTCTCGCGTCTATACACAGCTAGAAGACATTTTTTTTTCTTTCTTTCTTTCTTGTATCTCTTTACGTTGACTGACGTACTACTGGAGCCGCGAGACTGCGGTACTTCGTCCTCGAGAATTCCGACGGCGGAATTCAACCTTCTCCCGTGGAAATGGATGGAGGAAGCATAACGACGCGACGTCTTTACGATCCTCGGTAATGACGTTAGTAAAACGAGATATCTCAGCTTTAAGACAAAGTCGACAGAAAGCAAAGGTGGGTATAGCAATTTCCAGATTCCTGGACGATCCACCGATTCGAAATCGAGAAAGTGATCGACAGCCGAATGCCGATAACGTGCGACAGTATCGACGCCCGTTTCCCATTATTCAAGCAGGACGCTGCCGCGACAGGTTAGCTAAATTATAGTTAAGCGTGTATGAAGACAGTCGGTAGCCCCATGCACCGGGTGTACGTAAAAGTCCGAAACGTGCTGCGCCCGACTCCGGTGTACCGTTGCCGCAAGTTCGAGGCTGCCACTCACGCATTCTGGGTCAAGACAGCCTCTTAATAATTAATTGCGACATTACTGAATAGACTAAGCGCGTGCGCGTTACGGGCAACATCGGAATCGCGAAAAATCATGGTAGCGCAAAGGTAAGTTCACGCGAAATTCGATTACAAGGGTTCTATGATCAAAGTGTTGAATTGCCGAGACCACAGAGGCATGATAAATCGTGAGGTTCATCGGGCACGCAGTCTTTCTCCTGGTGCACCGAAGGTTCCGGCTGGGCGCCAATGAATTCTGATAGTTACCAGGAAGAAATCCTGCGCAATAATATTTCCCGGAAATTCACTTTCACCCGAGCGAGCAGCGACCAATAGGAATACCCCGTGCCAGCCAATTTAACGAGCGTTCTCGCGCGTTTCACCAAGGAATTTCACGGAGGCGAGATGAAACGAATGAAAGGAATAAGAAATGAGGGGGAGAAAAAGAAAAAGAAAGAACCAAATGACGAAAAGACGACTGACTCTCGTGGTATAACGGTACCCGTTCGAAGGTAGCGGTACACGACGCGTCTGGCGCCACTGGAATTAGGATGAAGGACTCACCTGGGGAGCTCTCTGGCAAAATTCCTCCTCGGTGAGCGAGGCTAGGGTGGCGCCATCTATGCTGAAGCTCTCCAGTGGCACCGAAGGAAGCTGCAGTTGTCTCCTTGCCCATTGCACCCAAGCTGCAACGTCGGCCGCACTCCAGCGGCGCGGTTCTGTAACGAGAGGATCATCCTGATGCTCAATCCGCTTTGTCCACGCACCCTTAGGGTGACATAACGCGAGCGAGTGCTCTTGCTGATTGCCGATCTACATCCGCGAGGTTGAGCCTGGTTGGCGGTTAGCGAAGAGAATGGCGTTAGATGATAGAAAGACAAAGAGATGAAGGGGAAATGGAGGCAAAGTAGAAGCGGGAGGGAGAGAGAAAAAAAGAAACGGTTGTAAAATCGACAAAACGTAGGAGACTCGGAAGGTGGAGCGGACGAAGCCAACGAAGACGAAGGGCTAGAACTTGTTTTGGCCCATCTGGCAGGAGGCGCTAAGTGGCCGAAAACCATGACGACCTTCGTCAGTCACCGAGAGTTTCATAACCCCGACGAGAGGAGAGAGGCATTAGTGCCGTAACTTATTCCGAGTATGACGTCATGGCTTAGACCAATAGAAGGAACCGGTCCCGCCGTCCCACACGCTCACTGCCCCCCCTCCCCCCCCCCCCGGCAAGGTAGCTCGATTCAGAGCCAGACCCGAATGGACGACGGGGGAATTTCGCAAATTAAGACATCGCCGTCCTGAAGCATTTAGATGATTCCTCTTACTCACCAGGATGGATGCCCAGGGCCACGCAGGTGTTGTCGAAGTCCTTCTGGAGCTGCTGAATGGCTAGACTGAGGACTGGCTCTATCTGCTCCCTGGCGAGGTCGCCGACGCATTCGCTACCCTCCATGTCCTCGACGAACCCAGTACCAACGCCACCCAGGTCCACGGGACGCAGATTGTACTTTCTCTGGAAGCTGGTGTCCCTCAGGACCTCCCGAAGCAGCTGATGATCGCTCTTCTGACCGTCCTTGAAGAGATCCTCCTCGCGTTGAAGCGGATTGCCGATTTTTCCTCCGTTCGGATCGTCCTGAAGTTCTACCTTCAGAGTGCCGATCTTGAGACTCTCCTCCGCCAGGGTCCCACCCTTGGTGTGATGATTGCTGCCCTTGTAGAGGAGGTCGCGCAACGGCGAACTCTCGTACTCGGGTGATCCTTGGGATCCTGGCGCCGGCGAGGAGGAGTTGGACGAGAGTGGTTCCTCCTTGAAGAGGATCTCCTTCAGAAGAGGATCCGAGTCCTCCTTCTTCGCGAAGAAATCACTGTCCAGGGTATTGTAGATGTCCTCTTCGGTCCTGGGTGGCGTGCACGGGACTGTACAGTCGGTGGAATCCTCCTTGTATCCTAGGCTCTCGGCCAGGAGTCTGCAAGTCAAAAGGAGCGCTTGAAATTAAATGGACGAAAGGAATTGTAACTTTCGAGAGAATTACGCAGACTCCCTGAAGAGGCTTACCTGGATTCCTGCAGTATGGCGAGCAGGTCGAGGCTCTTTTCGCGCTTGACGGGCTGCTTCGATGGCTCAGGACTCGTAGGATAGAATTGTGCGCTCTGAGGACTCTGGGGCACGTAGTAAGGACTCGTCGGGTAACCCGGGGACGTGTCTCTCGAGTAATTCGGCGACAGCTCGCCCCCAAGTCCAGGATAGGGTGGACTGGGGTAGGTAGTGGGCGAGGCCGGTCTCGGCGAACAGGCTTCCTGCTTGATCTGCGGTGGCTTCAGGCTGTTGTTGTTGTTGTTGTTGTTGCACTGTTCCGAGTTCTGACAGTTGTAATCATCCGGCAGGAGCGACAGATCGAATTGAAAGGTGCTGTAGTCGAATGACGGCGAGAAGCCGGCTGCCGAGGGTACCGTCTGTGGCATCTACAAGGAGAAGCAAAAGGATTGAACCTTACGGAACCTTCGAGAGCCGAGGAGCGCAGCGAATAAAGTGGATCAGACTTCGACTAGACCGCCATTATAATAGAATATAATAGTCCGTAGAGTAGCATATACCACAGTGAAATACAGCATAGCGCCTAGAACCGTGTAAGGATGAGAATACGGAGAATAAACTGAGCTGGAATAAAATAATGAATCATCTGCAACGGATCGATTCGCTCGTGCAAGACGCTGCAGCTCGTTTCTGTCTCTTAAAGTCTTAAGGCACGTCTCCAAGTAGGCGAGGGTCCCGAAAGATCAGGGGTCCCGGTTTACGGTTCACGTTGGGACTCGGCAGGCAGGTTATAAGGATTATAAAACCGTGCTACAGCGCGAACTGACGCGACCTGACGCGGCGAACTGTCCCAACGATAATTTACCCAACGGGACGCGCCGTCGTTCCTGCTCGGTCCTGTTGCTGGCTTTACTGTTTGCCCATCCAGGTCCTCCTACCTGACAGACAGCAGCGCCATCTCCCGCAACTCCTAGGGGTTTCATAAGCGCGAAAACACTTTCCCTCGGGTATCTAAGGGCCATTTATCTTCCCGTGTGTTTATTGCCCGTCGTGTGTTTGACCTCGCATCAGTTTGTTACGCTTTGTAAGCCCATTACAGCGTTCCCAGTGCATCTCTTCCCTTAGCCAGGCGGGGTCGCGTCTGACATCTTGACGTAGTGCCCTGCAAAGGTCGACGCGAAATAAACGATTATACCACCACAGGTACCACCACTCTGGAACTCTCTCGTGCCTGTCCGTGTCCTACCGAGACTCCAACACACAGACACACAGAACGCCAATGGTCGCTGCTTCAGCGAACGAACCGATCCTTCTCGACTCCTGCGCCTCTTCTGTCTCTTTCTCGTTTGCTCTCGTGAGAAGAAGAAAAGGAAAGAGAGGGAGAGAGACGCCGGGAAAGGCGGAACGAGAGTGAACCTATTTATTCTCGTGGAATTCGCACGGGGAATTTCTTGCGAATAAATTCGACAAGCAAAATATTAAAAATCGGCCAACGAATATTCAGTTCGAACAGATTATTTCTCTCGCGTAATTAGCCACTTTTCCACTTTCGATATCCTCTCTGTTTCAGGTTTCGGGCTTTCGGCTTCTTATGTAGTTTTACGTCACCGATCTCACTCAGTGCCGTCCTGTTACGCCTGTCTGTCGACATGTGTTTCCTGTACCGAAACACTTGGTACTGTTCCGCCTCGAAGCATCGGAATTTCGTGCGTTCGCAGATACCTCATAAGAAGTTCCAGCGACTCGAATGCCTGACGTTGTACTTTCACTCGGAATAAAGAGAAGGATTCGTTGCGAAAAATAATTTTACCTCGTAATTTGCGAGACTTTTCGCAATAATTTAAAAATAGTCTGACGTTTCGCCGGACGTGCATAGGAGCGAATGAGCCGAGTGAATTGTAAGCCGCCGAAAATACCAGCGAACGTCTTCACCTTCCGAGCAGGATCGTGTTAAGCAAAAAAAAAATGGAGTAAGGGGAAGGTTAAGTAGAAGAGGGAGAAAGGAAAGGGTGACGAAGGCGGGGGGAAGTCAGGAGGAAGAGACTGACGCAAAATTATGACGCGAATATATTACGCCCACCGTCCCGACGCCGCTATGAAATTTCACGGAATTGATCCCCCGCGAAATCCATTATCGCGCCTTTGCTAGTTCATAGCTGCGGCGGAGCCTGGAGCGAGCGATAAGCGTCGCGAAAAAAGGTCCAGAGAGGCCAGGAAGGCCAGAGAGACCAGTGAGACGTGGACGAGGAGGAAGTCGGGAAGGAAAAAATATTCGAGAGGGTCGTTGAGCCACGGAAGGCAGAAAAAATAAGGGGCGCACGAACCCAGAGATCCAATTCCGAAATCGTGAATGACCGTTAAGGCTCGAGTCACGCCGCTCTCGTTACGCTCCGTGTAACTATCTCGCGGAGGACGTGTTGGCCTTCTGCGTTCTACATTCTACGTTCACGTAAACGCACAGCGTAGGAAGATCAAATACGCGGCTGCTGGTAGCGCCGTGAGCCAAGAATGAGGAACAACGGAAGAAAGAGGGAAGAAACAAGAATAACAAATTAAACGTGATCCAACCAAAACCCATAGAACTTAACCCAACTCCTCGTGTCCTTTCGTGTTTCGTTCGCCGATTTTAATCGTCTCCTAAATTATTCCTCCGTCCGACTCTAAGAGTTTTTTTCTCGACTGAACGCGAGACGGCAAATCGTTCGCACAGACCAGTCGCGGTTTCCCAGCGGCCGTGAAAATTGAAAGACGCATCCGACTCTACCTAGGAGAATGCAGCATCGGGTCCTATCGGTTCTGTTAATATCATTAAGACACACCCCTATTTCGAAATACGTTACGTGTTATTTGCTCGAGCAAGAAGACAGAAAGAAATAAGAGATGCGCTGAGATCGATTTTATCGCGAGTGTCAAGAGGTCTTTAACGATAAGGGGGGTCTTTTATCGGTAGATATTTTGAATATTAAAAATCGTCCACGTTAACGAATTTCAATACTTTCTAGAGGCCTCGAAGAATTCGACGTTGGCAACAGATAACGAAAGTGTACTCTCCCCACCCCCTTCTCCCCTACCCCGACCCCCCCTTCAGCGAAAGAAACTGAAGCTTTTTAAAGAATGCTTGAACTCTGGATCGCGCGAACCACGATAAAGATAATCTTACTGTGTTACTGTAGCTTCCACTCGATGATAAGAAGGACGGTAATAACGGTGCCGGCCGATTGCGAAATAACGGAATCGCAAAATGGCTAGTGCGACGGAGAAGAGCGGAGACTTAAATTGCAGGAGTCCAGTGAGAATTCGAGGAGACGGAAGTGAGCGACAGGGTAAAAGAAAAAGGCAATTGACGATTTCATGTTATTTGAATAAGAAAAATCGGCTTACGTTCTCATTGCGTGACGAGGAACGACAGAAGAAGACGAAAAAAAAGGACCATGAAAATTGTAACGCAAGCGAAAGGATTTCTCAAATTGTCTTTTTCTCTCTCTTTCCCTTTTTTCTGGCCCGTTTCCACAAAACGTTGCCACCTTAATAAATTGGCTGTGCCGAATCGGCCGCGACGATCGGCATCGCTTCCGTTAACGAGAAACAGTCGATGAAAGAAAGAAAAAGTATAGCGGAGTCACGGAGAGCAAGAGGGAAAAAGAAAGAGGAAGGGGGAACGAGGAGATAATAAAAGGTGAGGACAGAGGAGCAGTGGGAGGCGAATAGTTGCCACGCCTAAACTAGACCGCAGCAAAATGGCCCCTTCGGAGAAGAGAGGCGAGCAAGGAGGTCGGAACGTGTGCGAGTGAGTCTGGAGCGGTGCGACGGTGCGACGGTGCGACGGTTCGTCGACCTGTGAAAAAAAGGATAAGGTTCAAGGACCATCGCTGCGCGACTGTGCGACTATGACTCTGTGAGATTCCGGGGACGCAGCAGCAGTAATAGGAGTCCGAGCTATCGAAAGAGCCATTGGGTTTCCGCGCACCTTTTTCTCTCCGCGTGCCTCCCGGGTACGTCACGCGGACGCCAAAAGTCACGCAGGCAGCCAACTCAGGAACCAACGCGGCAACGCCAGGCGGTGCCAACCTCTCGCGATGACGACCCGGCGTGGTTCCTCCTTCGCGACGTTTTGCCCCGAAGCACCAATGACGTCAGGATCTCCCGTCGATCCTTTCTAATCCCATTGCGTCACGGATTGCGCTTCCCGTTTTCTTTGGGAGCCACGTGGCACGTACGAAATACGCGCGCCCGTCTCTGCGTTGAACCTCCAGCTCTCCCCTCCCACCCCGATTCCCACCGATTACTTCCGATTCCTTTTATCATTGACACTCTCGACGCTGACATTCACGTTTTTTTTTTCTCCTTTTTCTTCGCTCGCGCTGCTCTTCTCTTTGGCACGTGCGCAGCCTCCTTCCGCGTGTACCCTCCTTGCAGGCTGCTTCCGAGCTCGATCCACTTCCTCGTCTCTCTGTCGCACACATTTATTATTTCTTTTTCCATTCCATTGCCCGCGGAGCGTCCGATTCCTAGACGAGACCCTTTTTTTTTTCTTCAGCCCTCGCCTACGGAATTTCCTTGGAACTGCGTACGTGACGCTGCGAATGACGTAGGTCATTCGGCATCGAACGTAACGCGCGTGACATTATCTCACGTATTCGCGAGTATCTCCCAAAGGAGGAGGTCAGGGTCACGAGGTCGGATTAGTCACAGCTGCTTTTCGATTGCCTCTCAAAGATCGCTGTGGGAATGGCCGATCGAATCGACTTGAGCGGCAATCTCTTGCTTTGTAATTCTATATCGAGGCTTATCTCGGTTCACGATAGTACGGTTAATGTTATTATTATTGTGTGCCTATTCGTGTCTCGGGGGGTTGATACGGTTATTTTCTCTCTTATTCTTTCACGTGCCTTAACAGCACTGCGCTAATCGGTGGAGCAAAGTGAAAAACAAAAATCTAAGTCTCTGGAAATTCCTACTTACGTCAATTTCCAAAATAACACATATGTACATGTAACACGTACTCAAGTCCTTACTTAACCGGAACAACGAAAGTGTCTCGTAGGTTTTTTCGAAGCTAAGCAAGTTAATTAATTTTTCGAAGATTTACACACCAAAATATCGGTAAGGGTCCTTCTCCTCGACAGGATCGGCTGGACGCATCTCTCGCGCTGAACGTCTATGTGCACGTGACGATCGTAGATTATGGTAAACATAAAAGCGAATACACAAAGTGCGTGCACCGATGTCACTTATTTTTCACGGGTTTCACGACGAATGAATAGCCAACGCGTCACTGTAATTTATATGAAAATTAAGAAGAATCACAGTTGCCACTCTCGCGCGTGGTATCGCGGAGTGATAAAGAAAAATTCAACCAAAAAAAAAAAAAAACTGTCGTAAATCACAAGAGAAGAAAAAAAGGACGAACAAAAAATTGCTGCACCGGCGTACCAAGCGTAAATAAGAATTGCCACGTTTGTAATTCAACGCTTATGAGGAGAACAGCGACGCTCTTGTACGACGTATCGTCGTATATCCCGTAGTCCCGTAGTCACGTGTAGGCGCCATGACAGTTGCGTCTCGTCTAATTGTAAGAGGATAACCTGACTGGCCTCCTTCGTCCTCGAAGGGAGGAGGAGGACGCGGTGCGTCTCCTCCAGTTTCGGGGATCGAGCCGATCGATCGGGTCGCGCGTCAACGTTAAGTGGAAACAGCAACGGCCGCCGGCGACCGCGTCAGTTCACTTTCCGAGCCCCGCTTCGTGCCAGCCAATCGAATGGCTCACTCTGCATTTTTTTTACTCGGCCGGTCCACCATTTTTTTCTCTCGCTCTCTCACTCTTTTATCTCCTTAACCACCGCCGCTCCCTCCCGTCCCCCTCTCCACCATCCACCGCCCCACGACTCCCGAATGTGCTCCTTCTATCCTCCTCGATGTTAGGTCAGGCTAGCTTCCCTTTTCTGGTATCCGTCGATTCTTCTCGCACGCGAGTCCTTCGACGTCGATTCCTCTCACTTGGTCTTTATGGCGAACCCACCTCCCCCACCTCCCCCCACACATCGAGAATCGGCGTTGACTCTTTGTTCCGCGACTCCTGGCCATTCCGTGACGTTTGCCTTGGGTTAGAGCGGTCCTACGTAGCGACGAAGCTACGTGCTTCACGTCGGCCACGTGACCAATGATACGCAGCCCTGAGGAGAGACCCGGATGACTTCCTGGTGGACCCGGATGACTTCCTAGGAGGAAGCGAGGAGGTCCAGGCGTTATAGTTTTAGAAAAAAGATCCAATCGAATCCTCTAGGATGCTGCGTGGATTCGTGTTCCGCGCTTATGCAGAGTGACGACGTTGCGTGTGGTGTAACCCTAGGTGCCATCCACATTGGGTGGCCCCGACGCCGAGATCCTGGGACCGATAGGCCACGAGAAAAGGCACCAGTGGAATCATAAGGATAATAATCGTAACGCGCGACTTTATTGCGGGACGCTCATTCGCAAGCGTATTTACCGGCCTTTCTCATTTTCCAGCGTGGGCTCGACTATGGACTCGGCTTTGGTTCTCGATCCTCGAGAATATAGTCGTTTGCGCCGGGATCACCCCTTGGGATCATCAGGATCCGCAGGATCGTCGTAGCGGACCGTGCGCGCTCATAAGCGAAAGAGTAGTAGAGAATGATCCTCTTCAATGTGCCTCATTTTCTTCTTACTTATTTTTCGTCTTTTCCATCGTTTCACTGTGCGAAGGGACCTTCGCCATACCGCGACGCGCTACGTTATCTCTGCTTGTGGCGCGAAAGATGCAGAGCAGCCTCCCCATCCCCCCAACAGAAGAATCCTTAGAATCATATCAGCCATCCTGTGCACGTACTGCACGTGCTACGGTGCATTTACGTATTACCGTAATGCGTTATAATAAGGCATGTTCCCATAGCACGATTCCCTCACGTCGTAAATTCTAGTAAAGATAAAGCGGCGCACTGTCGCAATCTCCTGGACGCGTAACGACTTTATGAATGAACGTAGAAACGACACATACGACGCAAGGACTCTCGTTACCGCGCGAGCTCCGATCCTGCTGAGGATTTAACGCGTTTGCGCGTAGCCAGTTGTTTCTATGGGTGATGATCGGCTGGCTGACTAACGGCCGAGTCTCCTCTCCTCTCTCTCTCTCTCTCTCTCTCTCTCTCTGCCAGTACGGAACACTGTGTGCGACGTCTCCTCTCGTCTCGCTTCGTCGTGTCCGATCTGTATTCTCGGGTTTCCCACTGAGAGTGATATTTTTTCTTTTCCTTTGGTCCTCCTACGCGTCCCACGTGTACGAAGCAATTCCCACCGCAGATATTCACCGGATCAAAATAAATCCAAGAAAGATAAATTATTGCGTCAAATGGACGTTTCCAAGAATCGAGACGCTTTGTCCTTTTCATTGCGCAGAGACGTCTTTCTAGCTGTGCGTAAGGCGCGTTACGCAACGCGACGCTCGAGCGTCGTTACGCGGTTCGTGAATGAATCTGCCTTACGTCATTATTCTTACAAGGGATTCACCCTCCGTTTCGTAAACAATCAGTCTCGATCGATCGATAATATTTCAAAGTCCAAAAGACTCGCGGAACCCGATTTTCATGGGAGGATCTGACGCTCCTGCGGATCTCCTCTGCTCGGGAGTCAGAATCTAGCTCAAGGAGGATGTGATTTTTCGTATGAAAGGTACGTAACGTCTCCGGCAGCAGCTAGGAATAGTTGTTGCGCAAATAGAGGGTGAGAGTGAGAGGGGGAGCGGGGGGCTCCTCGAAGGAGGAAAAAGGAGACGAAAGATCAGGCCCCGATAGCCGCGCAGCTTTATTGTTTCATAAACAATGCCCATTAGCGGCGAGTCGCCCGCGAAAAAAGATCCTGGGGCACGGCCCTGGCAGGCCGCGTCCAGCGGATGGAAGACGAGCAAGACAAATAAATAGGCAGTTGCGATAGCGTAAATAGTAACGTAATACCGCATAATGGGGGCATAACGCTGGCCGGTAATGCGCCCGGTGCATCACGCCGCGTCACACCGCAGCCAACACCGAGGCTTAGTTACGACCACCAGTTACGAGCAACCGGGCCTTTGTCCGCGGCAAAGGGAGAGAAACGACGCCGGGAGAGTCGCTGGCTGCCCGCGCGCGCTGTTATTAAATGTTTATAGGCCGGAATACGTGAAATTCGAGTCGCCGAAAAAGTGATAAAGGCCGCTCGAAGGAGGAACGGGAGAGGCGGGAGAGAGACACGAGAGTGCGAGAAGACGTCGGTCCAGCCTACAGCTTCCCCCGCCAACCGGTCGAATCTTCTGCCGTTGTCTCTTTGTATCCTCTGGGCGCAGATCGGAAGCTGCGTGACGATCCGACTGACTCGCGGCCGCTCCTTGGTATTTCCCCATCTTCTGCTATACTTTATTAATAGTCATAGCGCCTATTATGTAGAATCGCGTAGATGAGATCTCCGTGTTGGATGCTGGGCTATTAATAGTCACGGCGCCCACGATCTTGTTTGCTTGTCTGCGGCTTATTTTGCTTCTTTGGGTCCTCTCACGCATTCGGCCGTGCCGCTCGCACTGAGGTGCATCCTCGAAACTGTAAGCTCGGACTCTTGCGTAATCGAAACCATTCAATTTTCACAACGGCACGTGCGGTTGCATACGAGAGCAAAGCGCAAGTTGTTTCAGTGAATTGACGTTACGATTTTTCTACGTTGATACGAGGATGCCAATCAATCTGATCGGGATGAGGATCGATTGACTTTATTTCAAGCGTAAATTTCATTGGTTAGTTTCTTAAGATTTTTCGACTCCATCCCCCCATCCCCCTCCCATAGCCCTTTCTCGCCGTTCGGTTATCACCGATATTCCTTTTAATGAGTCTTCTTGCCTTTTTTGCCAAATTTCAAGATGGACCAGCTACTGAACGTCGCCCGAAGGCGACCAATGCGCCAGCCGCTGCCGCAGGATCGAAAAGCGCTGTTCCCCATGTAAAAGGAATGCCGGCTCGATCGGTCCAACCTCCCAAAGCAGTCGATCGCCGTAGGTTGGACGATATTTAGCCAAGCGCTAAGATCAATATCTGGACCAGTTGCCAGAAGAAAACAATACGGAGAGACCGATCTATTAATATATGGGAACATTGAACTTGAAGTCGTATGCGTGAGCAGCTCGTGTCCGTGGAGAAGGCGAAACTCGAGAGAAAAAAAAGATGCTAGAAAAAATGAGTGCGTATCGAACGTGCGTGACTCCCACTTATCATGTAACGATCTCTTATCGCGTCATCGCTCCTCCCACGCTCGCGATCCAATTCTTCTTTTTTTTTTTCCTCGCAACGTTTGTTTGCTGACACACCTCCGTGGACCAGCCAGCTTCCGCATAGACGCGTACGTACGTATATGAGACGAGAGAAGGGAGTCTCTCTCTCTCTCTCTCTCTCTCTTGTTTTTTATCCACGAATTTCAAACGGTCCAGCATAACGCGTCAGCACACCTACGGGATGCTGGAACGATTTCTTTTTCTCTCGACCCTTTAAACCTTCCTTCGGAATATTTACTGCCTACGGAATGGCATCGTGTTTCGTGGGTCATACGTCACGCGTTCGTCTCCTTTTTTAAACCGATCTCTCTCTCTCTCTCTCTCTCTCTCTCTCTCTCTCTCTCTGTCTCTCTTGCCTTTTCTCGTGACTCCCTGGTCTCTCTTCGTTCCGTTCTCTCGCAGCGCTCGCGACGAAGACGCAGATAGGAAGTCCACGTGGGGCCAGGATCACGATTTGGAAAACCCGACGTGGCCGTCCTTGAGGAAGGCCCCCTCCCCGCCGCTGGAAAACAAGTGGGGAAGGTTACACAGTCACTTGGATTCTATACGAGAGATACCGAGAGTGACTGCTATGCCGGAGTGAAGACCGAGAGAGACTCTGCACGCGGGGGAGAGAGAGAGAGAGAGAGAGAGAGAGAGAGAGAGAGAGAGAGAGAGAGAGAGAGAGAGAGAGAGAGAGAGAGAGAGAAGATTCTTGCAGAAATCGTAAGAACAAGCAAGAGCATATACATATATATATACACACGTAGATACAGGTATAAAGTTACTGAGAGATCACGACTCTCTAGCAAGATGGAAGCTGCACGTCGTATAAACGTTCTCAGAAGAATACTAAGAATCGTTACGAGAATGACGAATACATTGATATATTACCGCATCTAATCAAGATTCACATGACACTCGACACAGATGTTACGTTGAATTGATTTTCATTTCATTTTTCTTCTTCATTTTATACTTTTAGTGTCGCGGTATAGTCAATGTTATTCCCGAGGTCCAGTCATTCTCATAATACGGACGAACTCGTCGATGACGATGATGAAATTGATGATTCAGCGAGACACTGGATGCCTGAGTGCTCTAACGAAAATCGAAAATACGTTTACATCGATCGAGGACCTTCCGAAGTTACGCGTTTCGACTTGGATAGAAGATCAAAATTTTGAAAAAATGACTTCATTTTTTAGTCAAAAACAATTACACAGTCGGACCGTTCTACAGGCACGGCAACAGGACGTGCCTATAATTATAGGTAGGAACTGTTAGCGCGCGACAGCCGAATAATCGGCCGTATTACCCATGGGGCTCTTCTCCGTGAAGTAAAAGAAACCATCGCGCGTTCGCCAAGCGCACGAGGAGGCGCAAGATTTTCTCGAACGCCACGTATAGCGGGTAACCGACTTTTAAGGCGGCCGATAAATCCACTTGTTGCCTCGCGTCGCGCGGCGTCGCGACATACGGAAAGCGGCAAAGTGGTCGCTATTAGAGAGTCCGTTGTCTATGGAAAATGTCAAAGTCTTTCACTACGGCTAGAAATCTACGTGACGACGTGGCAGAACGTGGCGACGGCCTCGGCTCTCTCTACGCGCAGGTGCGAGCCGAGCACCGCAGGAAGCAAAGCGATTTCAGGGAACGGCGTGGCAGCTTTTTGGAAAATATATTAAAAGCCCATTGACACGTACTCTCGGGCGTTTTACAATTGAAAAGAAAGGAATATTTTAGCACGGACATAAACCCACGTTGTCGGTACGGTAGAACGACTGGCCGGCACAGCTCTCGCCTGCTGCATTTAACTATTGATGCTCGTACGTTTACGTTTATAGCGTTACTCGTGTACGGCTGTAAGCACATGCAGCGCAGGGCGCGCGGGATCGTTCGCGTACCGGCGGCGTTACTTTTATGGTTTATTTTTGCCGGTAACGCTCGCGGCATATTTTATTCCCTGACTTATGTATAATTCAGTGGAACGTCGCGGCTCCGTAGCGCGCATACGCGAAGGAGAATACGAGGAAGATTAAGCATAGATTGCCGGTGCACGGGGTGTAGGAGAGGAGAAGACGGGTGGGGGGGGGGGGGGGAAAGAGATACGCAAAAAATAAAAAGTAGAGAGAGAGAGAGAGAGAGACCCACTCGCAATTTATTTGTCGAAGGATAAACGAAAGAATGAGAATTGACCATAAGCAGAGAAGTCCTCTTGGTAATCGGACTTAAGGTCGCATTCGTGAATTGCATTCAGCCGCGGATCGACATTTTCGGCCGGATAGTGAGAAATAATAATGACAAGAGAGCCAACTTCAGACCTGACGACTAGACAGAGCGGCGGGGCCGGGGAGAGGGGTATGAACTCGTGAAAATTTATTTATCGCGCGTGTCCACGCGTCTTGCCACAGCCTCCCGATAGAGTCATTCGGCCGTATCTGCCTACAGCGCTCCCATAAAAATAAAGCAAGATAAACACGATGTAAAGGCTCTAAACAGTTTTTATGTGGGCCACACACGTGAAATCGTAAATGTTGAAGAAAGCAGGACGAAGGAAATAAAGAAAAGCCGCAATTGGAAAAGCGCGGGCGTCTCCGACGCATCGAACGAGATCGGCCAACCGGTCGCTTCCCACGTAACCCTTTGTCGTAAGACCGGCGTCGTGGCGTCCTGGCGTCTTGGCGTCGGGTGCCGGCGTTCGGTGGGTGGACTCGTGTATCCCTACTGGAATGGCATTCGCCGCATACGATGTTACCACCGTCGCTTCGGTATTATAATGGGATTCAAACTAAAGGGTTTGTATTGAGATATCAGTATGTGGCTGCTCGCTCGCGGTCGAGCACTGGTAATGGCCTCCCGTTCTCGGAATCACATCGAGAGCAGATAGATATGCGCATTTCACGTAGGTAGCCATGGCATTCTCCATATAGCCCCAGCAATAGTCCCAGCAATAGCACCAGCAATAGCACCAGCAATAGCCATACGCGAGTATGTAACCGAGGTATCCGTGCATGTGCCACACAGTCGCCAGCTAAAAGAGAGCTATTTGAATTTATACTCGTGTCGTTTGCTCGAGAAACGCGAGATATACAAGGGAGGCCTTGGCTCTGTTGCATCTGCGCTTCTACCCTATACCTATATCACTTGCGCTATCGTATTATCATGCAGAGGGACACTGGCCATAGCGCGACGATCGTCTCTCCTGGTTGAATCTTATGGCGAATCGACTGAACGGTCAGTCGAGGGGATCCTTCGATGAAAATGCATCGCGCATGCGCACATCGGCTCGCCTTTTCATACACAATTTGAAGAGGCGACGGAGGCCGATTTTTCTACGGGAATAAAATATTACGCTTAGATACTATACGCGGCTTCGGTGCTACTACGCGTGCTTGATATTCGCTCTGCGAAAGACCGGATCGCGTCGGGCAATTCCGCGTTACGTCACTCCTCGCCGCGATAACGATCGAGAACCATGGATACGAGCCTAAATATAATTTACGGTATTTCCAGAGTCAACACGGCGCGCGAGCGACTCGTGCGGAAGGTGTCTGCGTGTGTGAGTGAGCCAAAAGAGAGAGAGAGAGAGAGAGAGAGAGAGAGAGAGAGAGAGAAACTCGGACTTTCAATAACTTTTCGTGTTGAACCGTCAAGAGAATCACGTGTGATTTTCCATTCGACTTTTCCTCGCTCATTCGCTCGTTCATTCATCGCTCCGTCTCCCTCGCACGCTCTTTTCCTGTCTCGAGATTCTCAAAACATCGGAAAGTTACAGATTCTCAGGGACGACCGACAAGGCGCTTCAAGGGTGCGTGTGCCTGTGGTCATTATTTTTGCTTTTCCGTGTTTTCCAAAAATTCATAGTTTGGAAAACCGCGCCACTCTGTGCGCACTCTGAGCCCGTCTCCCCTTTATGCGCGTAATCAGGTTTTCACGTTTTCAAATGAAGAGAACCTGAATGACGTTTACCAGGCGACGCTCGACTGTTGACAGAGACATTTCGCTGTCCGATAAGAGATAAACTCGTTGTTAACGTACTGGCAAGTACACGAGGCGCGTGCTGTAGGTAGAGCGTCAAGGAAATCGCGAATTTATTGCAAATCGGACCGAGCGCGTCCCGGTTACAGGATGAAGCGCGCGAGACGTTCGGCTAGTCGAGATTCGATAGGATAAAAGTAGGATTAAGATTCGTCGTCCGAAATCGACTGCTGCTGCGTGAACTGGAGTCGATATCAATATAGCAATAGAATATATAACAGTGTTCTCATTACTTCAGTGAGCCCCTGTAGACTCGTGCACGCGTATCCAAAGATGCCTTAAGTCGAGTTCTCAATTCTACCTCGTGGATAATATCACGGCAGAGTTTCCAAGAGCAAAGCCGTGAAACTCGTCCATTAACGTACGTCAATGCGCGTGTAACGCGTAGACGCATGCACAAGGCTGCCTTCTTCGTGTCGGTATGTACGAGTACATAGGCGAGTCATGCATCGGCTAACGGTAAACCCACCTAAGCGAAGAACCCGTGAGCCAATGTGTACGCCTCGCGTACGTGAGGCTGACGCGACGGCGCGACTGTGCGTAAGGGTGCTTGCACAACGTAAAATAGAAAAAAATCTGGGGATAAGCAGGAGAATCAATGGTCGTATAGAAAAATATAAAGAAAATGTGAATGAAAGTTCGTCCTCTGGATTGCATAGGCCGGCCGAGCGAAAATGAGGGAGGGAGGGAAGGGAGGAAGACTGTGCTATTTCGAAGTCTCGCATGTTCACGCACATGAATGAACGGCGCATGCGTGCGCATCGGTCATTCACGCGCCGTCAGCCACTACGCACAGTATGATATGTAGGCTGGAACGCGGCTTAGTACATCGTTAATACGGTAACGGATTGTTGTCTCTCTCTGGTCCATAATTATGAGAGTACAGAAGAGAGAGATAGAAGAGCTATGGCGCAGGGGATGCTATCGTGGCGTCGCGGCGTCTGGGCGTCGAGACGTTGCCATTGTAGCAGGCAGGCCCGTAGATCGGGAAACTCGAGGGAAAGGTTAAAGTTAAATAACCTGGTGGGTCGCGATCCTGAGAGCAGAGCGCGAGGCTGCGTCAGTCGGTCAGTCTGGAATCAGTGCTGTTCGCGATGTGAGAATGGGGGCCGAGGCGGGAGGAGGAGGAGGAGGAGGAAAGAGAGAAAGAAGAAAAGTGAAAAGTCGATGTGCTGTCGGAGGAGCAGGATGGAGAAGGAGATAGTCTCGTTGCAAGAGCGAATAACTCGGGACTGCAGCGACCGAGCGAAGGTAGCGCCAGGATAGAAACGGAGTAGAGAAGGGACTAGGCCGGAGTAGATATAAGAGAGCGGTAGAGGGAGCGTAGCGTTATAAAGAGAAGGAATCGGCTGAGCGACAAGACAAAGAATCGACTTGTAATGGCTGCCGTAAATTTAAGCCTCGGTGGAAGCGTCCGGTAATTCTCTTCAAGCTAGATCCAAGCGAGCCCAATCTAAGTCTAAACGAGTTTGCACGCTAATCGCGAATTCATAGGATTGGCATATACGACGGCGGCCATTTTTCTTTGTCATAGACTTTTTGCCCTTGGACAGCATCCACTTATTTGTGGATTAGACTTGATAATCGCGATTCGTCGCGCGATTGCGATACAGCCTGGATAACTATTAACGAAACAGTCAATTGTCCCGAAAGTCTTTTCCGGGAGTTTCGAATCGGCGATTAAAGTCACCGCGAAAGGCGTCCCGGGTGACCTTGCTCGGGCCTAAATGGCCCCCGCTTGCGTCACCCGGCTCAACCGTACTATGGCCGTTACACATATCTCCGCGCACACCCGTGCCTCCATTTTACATTCGGACATATTATTTCGGAATAAAGTGCGCCGGCAACAGTGGCGTCTCGGCGTCAACTTGGACTTTTAGAAAACAAAGGGTAACGTTAGGCCTTAGAGTGTAGACGCACGCACACACGTGGGGTCTGTTGGACCGAGAAAGGCGGCTGCGAGATTGTGCAACCTAAACCAGATGCCTAGATGCTGGCTGTGCCGGCCTGATAGCTACCTGCAGCTATTATTCACACAAGCCAAAAAGCCTTTTACTAGCCGTTCTCAATGCGCGACAATGTCCACGATTGCGACAGCGGGGAAACAAAAGAAAGGGACAGTCAGCATGGAAGAGAGAAAGGGGACCTAGGCTACCGAAAGAACCCTGACCTGCACGGGGACCTTCTACTGTCTCTTGTACTATCCACAAGCATCTTTTACTATTCTCAACTATCTTATCCGTTGTCTAGCGCTGCCTCCTGGTCCCCCCATCGGGTTCGACTTGTCTCCTCCAGGTGCATCGCGAGCCGCGTTCAGATTGAATCGCTGCGCCTGCGCTGCCTGGATTTCTGGATGCGCAGCATCCTGGGACTGGAAGGCGAGAGGCGGCGAGCCAATATTTTTCCATTTCTTTCTGGAAGCTACGAGAAGGATCTAGAAGGTTCAGGAGGCACCTACCATCTTCTGGCTCGAAGGGGCCAGTCAAAGAGGCCCCCGCTTCACCCGGAGGCACCAATCGTTCCGAGAAGAGGCAGAAGGCCGACCGCGGCAGATGAGCTACCCCGTGAAATGCATCTCGCCTCGGAATAATGCCTGCTTAAAAGCTTATACCTGTTGCATTGTCCGTGCCGAGTAGGACTTGGGATAGGTTAGGCTAGCTACCGGTACTTGCGTCATAAAGACTGCCCCTTGCCACTTCTCGAAGGGAGACGAAGGTGGACCACACTGTATTTTGCAGGTTGTGCCAATTTCCGGTCAACAGACTCGACTCGAGTGCATCCTTGATAATTCGACTTCTTCGGGCAACCGTGTATTACACGGTACCGATCCCGATCCCCAGGTAATGCATCTAATAGGATACCCACCTACTAAGGAGGTAACGATCATTGATCTCCTTTGCATAAGATACATTCGCGTGAGAGCCGACTACCCACGTACCATAATATGTATACATATATTTTTCCCACGAATCGAGCCGTGACTATGTACCTACCGATCCACTCCGTAATTCCATCCTGAGCTCGAGATCTGCCCGGTGTCTAATCGAGCACTCTACACTTTTCAGGAATATCACGAGAGAGACGCGTGGAAAATTGTATAAATCGAGATCAAAATTCCTGAGGACCTTTTGTCAAAGAAGCGACCGTTACGACTTGCGAATCGAAGGAAAGAGGTACGAGTAAGTAGTCTTTTTTTTTTATATATTTTTTTGTTTAAACCCTTCGAATCAACTGTCCTTCGTTTTGTTATTCTCTTTATTTCCCCGAAGAGCAACTCGTCGTAGCCCAAGTAAAGATCGTCGGAGTAAACGAGTCTGGCGCAATTACTCCTGGCGGCGGTGATGGTAGCCGGCGCACGGTGGTTCTCCTCGGTGCTGTTCCTGGGGAACACGATCCTTGCCACGGACAAACAGAGCCGAGTAACGTACAAGCAAGAAAGCAGAAAAGCAGCGACCGACAGACGGGAGGACGGGAGGAACCTCGCGAGCAGCCGAGCAACGAACGAACCACGCCCTCGCTAATGTAAGAGCGCGAGACAGGATTCGAATTGGCGCAGGCAAGGACGTCAACTAGCGCGCACAAAGCGCACTCACAATCAGCGACACGCACCCGTCGGGAGTAAGAACACATTTTTTTCAATCGCCAGCCTGTTTACGCGGCCGAGCGCCTTTTCCTGACTCTCTGTTTCACTGTCCTCCCATATAGTTAATAACACAGGCGAGCTGCCGTTGCGCTTTTTAACGGGCCAAAGTCACTTAAAACTTCGGCCGTAGCTGAGTGCACTTTGCACACGCAAAAACACACACACGCGTAGCTTGCCCACGTGTCCTCGTTTTCCGGTCCTGAGAAAGGCGTGCACGGATCGTGCTGAGGACACTCGCAGGCGGCTTCGTTACGACCAAAGTGTTGTCGCTTAATTAGATTGTGCGAATGTCATTTTGCGAATTTCTCGTGCGAAATTGATTCGGACCGCGGGGGGGAGCGCGCGGAATTTACTAAGTTTTAAGACGCAGACGCTAAGCTTGGGACGCGGTGGAAGGAGGAAGGCAGAAGAAAATATTAAAAAATGGTCAAACGACTACTAAATGCAGCTGATGATCGCATCGATTACTCGGGTGCGATGATATAAATTTTGTTTGCGTCTATTATTGTGAATCGTCCCTCCAGCCAGTATTAATTATCTGGGAAATTACGGTCACAGCAATGTTTATGGAACAAAGAGGGAAATTAATTTGAGGGAAGGCGGAGGCAGTCGCCACATTTCGAAATATCAACTTGAACATCCCAGGCTTCAACGATAAACTCGTAAATCATAAGTGCCGTGTTTCATTTGGCGTTGGATAACGAGACCTACGGAATCGAGTCTAAAAGATAAATAGATGAAAATACATATTTACATTAGTTAAATTTAGAAGTACGTGCCGAAAATTCGATATCTAAATTCTTAACGTTTGTTTGTTCAGCCAGTTTGACATTCGACGGCAAGTTTTAAAACGGAATCGCCGGGGACACCGAAACTATTTTTCTTTAATTCTCACGTTAATATTCGATCCATAAAGTGTCTTACGTTAAAACGCCTATGTTCGAACGTACGTAAATTCGAGCCGAAATTCGAGAGTCGAGCATTGGTACCTCGCTCCCGAAGTAACCTTCAGGAAGGACGGTGGCGTCGCCGATGATGAAAGGCGCAGACTAGATACGCAGGGGCACAGCTTGTAGGGAACAGACGAGAGAAGAAAGATCTACGGGAAATTTGAACGGACGAAAAGGCGCGGCCTGAGCGAGGCTAACGAAAAATCATGTCTACCGCATTTTTGATGCGAAATTTTCCATCACGTATGCGACGAGTGAACTTCTCGCCGTGACGAGAGGACTCGCTGCCACAGTGGTAGTAGATTCGAAAGTTAGCCTTCCGCGGCCGAGTCACTGGGCTTGTGTCTTTCTACGACAGGGCCGTAACTGTGACACCTCTTTCGGGCACTCGTTCATCGGCTCTTACTTATTTTTCTCTTGCTTTTTTCTTTTATTTTCTTATTTTCGCAATAGTCACGTGCGACGACAGCGTGCATCGGTGACTCAATTTTCCCATTGATTAGCGTCAGCACACGATGCTCAGTTGTAACATTCCTAATATTATTGACGTAACTGATTGCTAATCGGTTATTTTCTTTATCGTAACTATTTTAGACTCAAGTTTGCACAATTTCCATAGATAAATCCTCCAACGGCAAAGTTAGTCCAAACTTGACAAGCGAAAACGCTTACGTATATTGGATTCTGGCAGCATCATATTATACATTTTTTCCAATATAATTTCACACGATCATTACACGACGCGAGTGTTACACGATTTACGTTTATTTTTTATCGCGCTCACGCAAATAACAAGTGTCGCCAAACTTGCAAGCTTTCAGATGTGTAATGGTGGCTCATGCGCCGTGTCTGTCCCTCCTTTCTGTTTTCTGGGAAAGTTATTTTCGTCAGGGTTGAGGACAAACGTTTTCCCCCTCCCTTTCCTCCCACGTGTTACGCAACAGCTTATACTTTACGGAGAAGCGGAGATGTTGCACTTTTAATCGGGGAGAAGAGATATTATTTTTTACATCTATACAGCATAGGTAGTGCAGTTGTAGTATGTTTGCTCCGTCACTGCCATTACCGTGGCTCGTGTCAACTTTCGCGAAATTCAAGCGCGATTTCTCCCATTCTCGTTATGACAATGACCGATTGAAAATTCTGTCTCTCTCTTCGCAAGTAAATAATTCTCCATTCAACATTTTCAGTGCCATCAAAGAGAGCGCCGGATCTATTTAAAAGCGACGAATCGTCATAAATCTAGTCACCGATACTAAAAATATTGACAAGCCGTCTAACTCTTATCTTGTCCCTTAATTATCCTCGGGCAATAAAAATTATTCAACTCACCGATTCCATGTCGAAGTTGCTACCGTACACCATTGTCGCTCAGAAAACAAACAGGAATCGCAGATCTGTCTTTATTTCTTTCTTCTTTCTTTTTGATCACACAGGACGTAAGTGGGTGCACAAGGAAAATGCGTTTCCGTCGGGAAAAGAAAAAATATTTAATGCCTACAGCTCGTACGGTTTAGCATTACTTTATGTTCTTGAAAGTCTGACGACCGAATCACGAACATGGAATTGAATTTTCCCGCGCGACGGTCCTACTGGTACTTGCGAGGAGCGAACACTGACTCGTATACGTATTGCAAATAAATAATAAATAAGAAGGCAACAAGAGCTGCGAATAAAAAGAAAGAGAGCTGCGCACAAAACCTCCGTCAAGTGATGTATAAAGTGACGGGCCCGCTTTCTATAACGCGCGTCTTCGCTCTCGTGCACTATCTCCTGCGTCTTTTGTGGTCTTCGTATGACTGAACCGTGGCGAGAGGCTTGGCGCGAGCGCCGACCTACAAACCGCGCGGCTGCGCATGCGCACACCCTACCCCAGCCACCACGAGATTGTTTACTTGCAATTTACTCTTATGTGATTGCGACTGTGTTCGAAAATCGTTGATGGGAGTGGAGTAGCCAAGTCTATCCATACTCTATGTGTAAACAAATCAAATCTGGATTAAATTCGACCGTGTCAATCGTGCGAAAAAGTCAGGGGATTTCTTTCTCATTTCATTTTCATAAGATTCTCCGGTTCTTGCAGGACCATAACCAAAGCATGTTATTTAAGTTTTACAAGACGCTCGAACTGCCATCTATGAGACTTGAGTAGCGATCCTGTAATTCTTGTTTTTCCTAAAATTTACGAGAGCGTAGATCTACTTCACAGCTTCTGAGTTACTTTGCTGTTTTTTCTCGCTCTCTTTAGGTAAACAGTGGTAGTTTAGCGATTACGTGAAGTTGGTAACAGGCTAAGATGCCTCACGGCCAGACTATTTATCTCGTGTTGGGATTACCAACGTTGACATAGGAATTATGAGATTTCACTGGGACGCCGATTGTGGTTTACAGTTCGAATAGAGTTCGACTTTTTAAAGATGGCCGTTATGGTTTTCCTCGGCGTTTACATGTAATCCGAATCCACGGCATTGACGTTGCTCGATCATCGCCCTCAAAGTGCATCAACAAGGTTCAAGATTTCGCAGCAGACAGTCAAGTGAGTTGCACGTAAGATATGATAGACAAAGCGTTAGAATGACCTGATAAGCATAGAGTTGTGAATCAGCGGTGTGACGAATCGGTGAAAATGCCGACTGTCACTTTCATGGAGACTGGGTCGTTCGCTCTGGACTCGATGCACACTGCACTCGAATTAATCAGAGAGGTGCACGGATGCAATCCCGTATGACGCATATAACCATTAGAGAAGTGCAATAGAATTGTAACGAGGAGCGAACCCGTAGCGCTCTCGAGTATTCGCGTGGGCGAGTTGGACGCAGGCTGATTAGATCCGCGATGAAAAATAAAACGCCTAGTACACAATGGTCCTTTGTGACTTATGGCGGTTCGACCGTGCAGACTCGGCGGGAGGATTGCGAAACGCGGATTCCAGGATAACCATGGCGGACGCTGACACGCGTGCGAGTCCTCGGACACGTGCGTGCCTATTCTTTTACACGTATACGCGTGTACCGATCATGACTGATTTATGTAAATAAGTAGACGCGCTTTATCGATACACTTTTGTCCCTCCGTGTTGTTGCCTGATAACTAACGATCGAGATTGGACGCTGCTGGCACATTTGAAATTTCCGTTAGACAGCGTATGGCCGACCAATTGATCAGACACGAAAACAATAATGGCGTCAAACTCGTTATCGACTTTCCATTAAAAGATCATTAACTTGCAGAGGCGTAGCCATCTCGGAGAAAACGTCTTTACAGGAAAACGGCTTGCAAGCATGCATATACGCCTCAAATTTATATTATTCTTGACTAATTATGCGTAAGCCATATCGCGTATGCAGGTTCTTCGAGTGAGCCTTTTTTTGCGTCTTTATTATTTCTTTTTCTCGCTTTTCTTTCAACCAACAATGTCCTCATTACCTCCGGTCAATAAATTAGGATCGCTGGACCGGCCGGTGCATGTTGCTGTATCCGTTATGGGAAGATCGTCGTCACGGGACTGGAATGTATTCTGGGTTTTCCTGAATGATCTTGATGCGAGGATCGAGATGTCAAGCCATCTGGAACGAGAGTGCCAATGCATGCCAACATTATCTTACAATATTAGCATAGCAGGTATGGGTAAGTGCGTGAGTGCGTACCTGTACGTGAGTAGGTAAGCTGGAGTTCGAGTCGTGTCGATAAATTAAATGTGATCTTGTAAGATTAATTAGCATTGGAAATCAGCAGGAGAAACGAGCGCGAAAATAATACTAGCCTTTATCCTGCTCGGCGTTGTTTATTGTGCGACCGGTCTTCTTATCTATATACGTATATACATGTACTATACGAATTAATCGATTCTCTCTAATTTTTTCTCCTTCTCCGTCCTCCGATGGAATTCGTTGACACTTTGGCGAATTTAGCTGAACGTCAATCGTATTTTCTTTTTTGAGCATTTAATCGTTTCGCAAGAATGCTCATTAAATATTTATACGCTAATTAGGAATTCGATAATCATAAAACTTGTATCACTTGTAATCTTCGCGATTTCGCGTGGGCTCTTGAAGAATTTCGTGATTGTTGATCGATTTGAAAATTTTATCGTGTCACGTCGATTGCCATAGGATTGAAATTTCGATATTCTCTCTTTGAATGGGGATGAATGAAAATATTTTGGGAATACAATAAATGAAACTCATTTAATATTACATTTTTCTTCGTAACCCTCTACGAAGATTGCGAGATATTACGCAACGATTGATATTCTTGTTCATTTTTCACTCTCCGTTACACGAGCCTCTACAATGTACGACAATGGAGAACTGCCAGATCGAGAATAGATTGTGGATCATAAATGGCGCGCGGACTGGTAACAGAGTCAATTTGACAATACACGAATACAGAGATTGTACTCTTATCGAGGTATCAATTTCAGTTCAATTCAGAGGCAATCACGTTTAACCAAGCGTGCGTGTGCGTCATAGACCAAAAAAAAAAACACCTTTGATACACAGAATGGCAGTGACTATTGACTGTAGGCCACCTACGGTACTGCTGCTGGCGACAAAGTAAAAGTAAAAACAGACTCAGTGAAAAAAGTAGAGCCATTGTATCGGCCGGTGACGTGGGCCAAGCGAATCTCAATCGTTCTTAGGGGACTGTGCCAGCGGGCAAGAGATAAAAAATGTCACAAGAGGTGTACGTCGATCGATTGGATTGAAAAATTCAAAGAAAAACAAGAAACGACACTTCCAATGGTTCGATCGGCGTCCGTTCAACAGGTAAACATCGAATCGTAATAGTTCAGGGCTAATTTAATTCCAAGGTCCTTCTCGGTTCTTAGGTAGGTAAGAATCAAGTTCTGTCCAAGTCACGTGACACTTTTGAGAGAACGAAAATAACTGGTTTTGACAATAAGATAACACGGGTAAATTGATTAGTGAAAATCTCATCTTTCGAATTAAGGGCATTTCGGAAAGTGATTTTTGAAAATAATACAACCGTTGGAAAATTCAAGTGACGTATTCCTACTAAATGGTAATGCTGATTTCATGGTGTTTATCGTGCGGATTGATGTTGTCAGTCTTGGACAGTTGAAACCGATACAGGGAGACCATACGGTTCTTCATTATTCTGGATCGCGGTTGGTACACCTTTTTTTTTTAATTTTTTCTTCTCGGACGAGCTGCTAAAGCCAATCGCGTCTGCTCGGTAGGTATTGCCAACTGCTTTTTTTTTTATCTCCCACCTTTCGAGTCCTTGCGTCATCAGAGCCATTCTGAACTCCTCCCGCGTAAGCAGCCACTGCTATGGTTTCCAGTTAAGGGTTATGCTGATGGTGAGGGAGTCTGAGGGGAGCAGATCATTCGAGATCATTTTCAGGGACGTACATACTCCAGATATTTGTTTTGGGTCTTACTCCCACATTATGCAGACTGTGGATTCCTCTGTAGATTTTATGCTCGGACAAAGACTCGAATTCCGGACGAGAAAACTTTTGTTCAAATTGCAGTTCAGTTGTACCGTTCAAATTGAATATTTGATTATTTACTTAAATCTACATTTAACGTTATTTTATCTATCACGCAGAAGGTCTTTGTAATTCACCATTAAATTTTTCAGATCCGGTAAATAATGCAAGTATTTTTTTTTTGATCGACATAAATACTTGTCAGTCTCATCCAAAGTACCAAATAGTCAATACGGCGCACGTGACGAAGTTACTGAATTTTTCGAGGACGATCGGGTTGGCTGCTGACCCTTTCCTAGTTGCCAAACGTCACGTCCCGCATTTATTCGGCATTAGGATTGATTTACAATTGACGATAATCGACGGCGAGTGGCTGATTTTCATTCTGATTTTGCCGCTTTTCATTTTACTTCGCCTTCTCAAAATTTTCCCTCTCTCGCTCCTCGTTAGAATCATTCGCAGAGACTCGAGCGTCGTGATGACGTGCATCACGATACTTGGTAGATTCATGAAAACTTCCGACCGCGACGTAATCGTCGAATCGCCGTGACTACTACGCAAGCCCAATCCTGGTTTCCATGAGAAACGAAAAGTCATAACAAAGAGAAAGGGCTATCAGTCTTTGTAGCCTTTTTGGCCGTCGGCCTTCGACCGCCCGGACAAATACGTTCGCTATTAACTCATTGTCGCTGCTGCGATTAATATTAAACGTATCTTGAACGTTTTCATGAATTTTTGTCGTTGCGACTCAGGCTATTCGTTCGCTTCCCACGGGTTTGCTGTACGTACAAAACGTATGAGAAATTATTGATTTGGAGATAACACGTATTTATCGTTCTTAAAGATTATTACTAGAAACGAATGGCAGCCTTTTAAGGGGCGTTCACAACTAGATTTCTGATAATCCAATCGATCGTGCGTCTATCGAACGATCCGATTATTATTGGATCCCGAGTTAATCCTCTTGAGCAAGTAGGCATAACTGTTTATACATATATACATTATATTAATGCATGTACATGTATACGTAGAGCTATGTACCGAAACGCATCGTAATTCGTAGTAAATCAAAATCGAATCAGATTCTCTGATCTGACAATGAGCGACCTTCGACCCTCGCATAACTCAGTAACAATGCCGGTCTTTTCGATACATATTTCCTCCCGCAGAGAATCTTAACAATCGCAGCGTCTCCCTTCAACCTCCCTTCCCCTCGAATTCCACCGGAAATATTCGGGCTCAGCGTGTATTTATGATATTCCGATACTTCATAATTGCTATGGGATACTGGAAAATTTTGTGAAATTCCAAAATTCATGGAAGCCAAGTTTCAAAATTCTCCTCTGACGTCACGTAAAATCCCATGAAATTACACGATCCAGGGTCTTCGATGATTTTTCCAGCGAATTTTAAGACTTCGTTACGCAACCATTGCGCCATTGCAGTTTTCACCAGACCCGTTCTACCGGTCTGTAAGTCGAGTCGTGCGGTGAAAATTCGCCCGAAAAAACGTTCAGCGATACGTAAGAGTCTCGAAAATTCGAAAGCCACATCGTGCGGGTTCTCGTAAATTTTTATGGTCAAGTTATCCTGGATTTAATGTAAAGTCAGAGCGCCGAAGATGACGTCACACGTGCGTACGTATGCGTGACTTTTGACGTCACGGCTGGAAACGTGGAAACGGCCCATTCAGAGAAACGGCTCGTGAATGAAGCTGGTTTTGTGGTTCTTTCACGGGGGCAAAATCGTGTGAGACTAAAGTGAAATAAAAGTCGGTTAGTCCCAGTGACGTTAGCAGCAGTCGCCGTCTTGTCCCGTTTGTCAGGGGCAGTGTGGGAAGAGGGCTTTTTTAAAAAAGAGGCAAGGAGAAGGGGAGGAAAAAAGAAGGAGGATGAGCGATATACGTGCGACTCCTTTTCTCTCTTCCGAACACGAGAAGCCCAAGAAGAAATAGAGAAGAAGAAAAAAGATAGAGTCGGTTGATACACATTTAAATACGTCGGGACTTGCGCCCCTTTATTGCCGCGCTTATGCTTTACCATAACGCCCAGATGTTTACGATAGTCTGGCCAAGGACAAAAATAAAGGAGACTCCGTGCAGCCCTTTTCATTAGTTCCTTGTAATCAGGATGAAGGGATGGTTGTCTTATCGCGGTGAATGACCAGTTTACGAGAAAAACAAAAAAAAAAAATTAGATGGAGAGGAATATGCTCGAAGGAGAATGACTACGTCGTGATTTCAGTCTCTATCTTCTATTATCTCCTCGTAATTCGGTAATTGTCTACTTAAATCGAGTGAGTCCACCGGAGATATTCCATTGTTCGAGGGATCTGTTCTTGAGATACCAGAGATTTTTCATCGGCATCCACGTAACGTTCCCTATTGCGACCACCCCGCGGTATCTTGCATGGGGTCTCCTTGAGACATTAGGCACCGTTCACAACTGGACAAACGTCGCCAGGGATCCCCCGTCGTAAGAAGCGACTACACTTTATTGAATACCTCTGACAAAAGCAAAGGCGATTCCTATGGAGCTCCTCGAGGCTGAAAGATTGCTTGACGGCCTTAAAAAATTTTGACAGCAAGTTTCACGTTATCCCTGTCGACTGACTTTTTTCTCCCGATATTCAATAACATATCCAGTAGCGATTCCACTGAGTTCGATCGAAGAACGCGAGAGCGCGTGTGTGAACGGGACTTAAGACCATCGAAGCCGGCGCTTATTGAGCACCCCCTATGCGAAGTCGCAAGGGGGCCCACCTCTTCAGGGTGCTCTTACCGTGCGTAAATATAGGGCACCACGTAGCGCTGCACCGTGGTGGGTGACCCCGTTGACCCGAGCCCAAGGAGAGGAGCAACAAGTAAGTCCCTGGCGTAGCTGGCGAACGCGAGGAGGCAGAGCCTCGGGGCCAAAAATGAAACTAAAAGAGGAGAGCAAAGGCAAAAGGCAGAGCCAGCGAGAAGCTTCGCTAAAGAGACGTACGTTCCCACACGAACCCCCCAAGATGCGTCCTGGCGTCGGCCTGGACCTCCGATGCCCAGAAGCTGATAAAAACAGCTACAAAACTGCCTACCGGTGTTTTCTGCCTTTTGCTCCTACGTTACTCTTTCTCTCCTTTCCACCAACGGGCAGTGGCGCCACCGTCGCCATCGTCACCGTCGCCAATAAACAACACGACCCGCTCGTACCCTGCTCCTTCGCCACGAACCAACCGCCTCCTTTTCTTCCTCGGATTAGCCATACAAACTAGCTGAAACTCGCGTGATTTACTGTTCGCAACCATCCAGCTCCTAATGCCAGATGGCACTGTTCTATTCGCTTCTCGCTAGTACATACTGCTTCTACCAATTATAAGAGCGCTGTTCCGTCTCCTCCAACGATTCTTCTACCTTCGGCAGTAACAGTTGTCTGCGACCTCCAATGATTCTGCGAATCGCTGATCTTCTCGTTCCGCCGTGGGAACCGGACGAAAAAAATCGTCTCCCTTATTTCAAGATCGGAGCACCCAGAAATGCTTCGCGCTGTACAGTAGCTACGCGGATTGCTTTTGAAATCTCCTTGATAGCAGTTCAATCAGTAGTAACGGGCTGCAGACGTTCGAGAACCAGCAGGAGTTCGTCTAGCTGAATTCTCAGTATCCAAAGAATCTGTAGGAAGGCACCGAGTACGTCAGTATCTACGTACATAAGCATGCAGTCTATGTAAGATCGGCACATCGAAGTAGGAGGATACGTCTCAATCGCGTCCAGTTACCAAGAGATCGGATCGGTATGCCTCGATCGGCCGTTGCTCAGGTTGCTCAGGTTGCTCAGGAGCCACGATAATGGTATCTGCTTACGGATTCAGTCGATAAATTAAATATCGACTGGCATAATGCCATACGTGCATCAGCCTTACAATGCTGCATCCACGTACTTATACATACCATACAATACTGTATGTACGTGTTACCGTATATACAATATAGCATAGAAGGTACGTTGAGGTACACGTAGCGCATTCGCAATGACTGCCATTAGCTGTAATTATCCCAGGAAAAAAATCATTCCAGCTACACGGCGCACCGGCACATCAGGGTCGCGTGGGTGTTCCACGACGGCGACCCAGAGGTGCTTCTGTTGCTGCGTTCCTTCGTTCCACCGATTCATTCGATCCACCAATCCTTTTCCTGCCCTCCCTTGCGTTTGTGTTAATTTATTTAAATTACGCGACGGCCCATGGCATCTGCTGCTATCCCACTGCACAGATACATACCAACACCGTCGGCTGTGATTTCGCGAGCGCCATTCTCAGGACTTTGCTTATTTATTGTTTTCCTCAAACTCCATGAGGATTTACGCGTGTACTCCTACACGATCGTGCACGCGCGTCTTATGAGTCTTTTACATTTAAGAAAATTCTTTCCCCCCACTCAAGTTCGATGTCGACGCTTTACTCTCCGCACTTTGTGCTTCTGTTGCTACTTCCACGCCTAAGCGACACTTCTTTTTCGTCGATGGCAATTAAATATCCCTTATCCGGTGTAATTATGGGAAACTGATGACCCTGGCCCTTTTTCACGCGCGGCGAAGATTGACGCAGTTGAAAGAAAGTGAGGGGTGGGGAAGGAATAGGAAAAAAAAGAAATGGAGAAATGGTTTGGTGGAAAAAAAAAGGACGGCGGGGTGCCTTCAGCCATAGTTGTTCCCAGGCGACGAAGCTCGACAAAAAAGTACAGTCTCACACTGTACACATTTATATACAGTGTGTGCGTGCAAGACTCCGCATAGAATGCTCGAGGGTTACGCGTGGGCCAATTAATTATGAAAATCCGTCATTGTTTTTTAATGCGATTAGTAAATTTTAGGTTTTTTCTTTTGATCCTTTCTATTCATCTTATTTTTTCAGATTAGGATTTGTGATTTCTTGTAATGGGAACTCCTGCTCTTACGTAATAACGGAAAAGTATTTCATGGGAGATGGGTGGGGGGTTGGCGCATGCGCGGGTCAATATTTGCAACAATTATCGTAACAGTCTATGTACAACTTATCTAACTTTATTATACAAAACACAGCATTCTACGATGAAACGTCATACATATACATTATTTATACAAAACATAGTCATTCCTTGTCGCTGTACTTCTTGATGACAAGTGTGTGTGTATATATATATATATATATATATAGTTTATTTAAGTTATTCACCAGCCGTTACTTTCTAGCATCGTCGACTTTAGTTCCAGCCGAAGGTTTGATCTGCTTATGGCCTCCTAACCTGTACGAACGGTGGCGTCGGGACGCCAACAATTGTCACAGTACGCGAAGGCGCGTGCGAAGCGGAACGCCATGTCCGCGTATAAAATCATTAATTATAATAATTACAAATCAACGTTACAAATGTCTCAGGGAATATTTCCAGTTGCGTCCTGCGTGGGGCAATACTCCAGAGACGTTTGCAAAGCGCGTCGATAGGAAACGTCACAGGATGCAGGAAGAAAAATAAACGTATAGGAATATTAAAAAAAAAAAGATGAAACGTGCCGAATTGAATTTGAGGGCTATTCTCTGCTCCCGAGGAGAGTCGTAGGCATAATGCAATTAGCGCAGGAATGAAAAATGTCAAATGGCGCGAAATTCGAATTTATGAATTCCAATTATTTCTCTCTAGCTCCCGCGCGCTGCGATGTGTCGCGATTAGGTATCGCTAAATGGAGTTCCTTGGGATTGATCAGTGAAACAAAAAAAGATTTTAAACTGCTTCTCTCTTAGGAACTCTGTTCTATGAGATTAATCCAGGCGAAATTCAGGTTCTGATAATCAGCAGGATTAAATGCTAATTGACTAATAGGCAAATGATAGCGTGACTTCCGGATAATTGATCGCGCGGGAGTGTAGCTGATGTCCGCCTTGCGAAGAACGAAGGCTGCGATATTCATCCGACCACGTCAGAGACGTATCTCGTACCGTTCTTCACGAAGGACTGAAGTTGTTGTGCTGCGCCCTGAAAACAGGCAGGAATTAGATCCGAATATTTATGAAGCGAAAGACACGAGGATTTGATATTTACCGTGATGGCAGCACCGAGGAACTGACTGAAAGCCTTGGTGGCGCCTATGGCAGCGTTCACCACTTGACTGCGCACTGTATCGTCGCCATTCTTTGTGCTCGTCGATTGCCCCAGAGAACTTCCTAAATTGGCCAAAGGGCCAAAGAATGGCGGAGGATAGGTCGAACTTGGGGACCACTGTGTCGTGGTCCTGGGTCTATTCGTATTAAAGGATCCAGCGGATGATCTGGTCGGAGTAGCTTGATTCTTCTGCAGACTCTGAAGATTTCCATGAAAAATTGATAAAAGAATAAGAAAATTAATCCTTTGAAAAAATAAAAAAATCTCGTTCGAAGACTCACTGCTAGACGAAGATCCTCTCGAATTCTGTTCGCCGGTGTGGATGGTTCTATACCCTGAGCCTTAAGAAAGGCTGCCAGTAAGGCGGCGTCATTGTTCCCGGAAGCGGCTGGCTCGACCTTGGCCTTTCCACTTAAAATGGCCCTAAGGAAGGCTTCGTCATCCTTGGAAATCGGTGCAGGCGATCCAACGCTGGTTCCGGAACTCCCTACTGCTTGTGCATTCTTCAGAAGCGCCGCCAGGAACCTGGCATCCTCTTCCGGTGAGAACGTCGAGCTCGGCAGTGTTGGAACTCTTGGATTAGGATTGTTCAGGAGTGTCGGAATCGATGGGGAAATTGGCTTCTCACTGGCCGACAGAATACTATTTGGCGTGACCACATGAATCTTCGACACGTCCACGATTCTCGGCTTCACTTCAACGTTCTTCTGAATTGAATCCGAAGTCTTCAAATTATTTGGAATGGATGGAGCGCTAGTTGTCTTTGTAGTAGTCGTTGTTGGCTTTGCCGTCGTCGTTGTTGTTGTCGTCGTTGTCGTTGTTCTTGCTGTTACGGCTTTTCTTGTAGTCGGAACCGGTTTTTGGGTGGTTGCAGTACCGAAAAGATTTCCGCCAAAGAGAGCTTCCAGGAAGCTGGCGCCAAAGCCTAGCCTAGGTGGAACCGTAGTGGTTTTTCTTGGTCTTGGAGTAGTTACGGTCTTGGCCGTAACAACGACTGGCGCTGCACTGGTACTTGTTGGTTTGGTAGGACTACTTGGTAATGTTTGCGTACTTCTAATAGGATTTCCTGTAGTTGGAAGGGTAGGTACTGGCTTCCAAGTGAAAGGACCAGAGGTGGTTTCGGTTGCTGATGATTTCTGAAGATTTGAAACTGGTTTCCACGTAATAGGAGCTGTAGTGGTGATTGGTTTCCTTGTCGTGGAACGTATCAAATCAATGATAATTGGTTCCGATGACGGTCGTACCGTCGAAACCGGAAACAGCGAATTTGGAGATGCATTTGCCGGTCCGATAGCCTTGGGCGATCTTGTCGGTCCTGGATTCCCAAGAGCCAAGGAGAGAATCTGGATTCAAACACAAAAGAATATACATGCACACATGCCGGAACTGCAAACAGGACAATCGGTTGTCGATTGTCAATACGTGACAAAATGCAATAAACTTATGCGACAATTAAATAATAAATGAAAAAAAAATATAGAAGTGTCTTTAAAATGGCTGCAGGCTCCATATAATAATAAGTCAGGCACAAAGAAGCGCTCGAGTCACTGGATCATCTGACGTCATCCAACTCGCAACTTTCAATGCCGATTTCCCCCACCCGAGACAATTACCGCAGGGCGATTCGCGTTGTAATTACAAACAGCACTATATACAGGGCTGTTCAGCTTAGATGCTCCAATCAATACGGAAATTCTTTGGTCAAATATTGCTTATAACATTTTATCTAAATAAAATCAAATTATCTATACACTTACGAATGCGTTTTCGAAAAATCATAATTTTTTTCCTGTTCTAGATATCGGCTGTCTCTTTTCAACGCATTCCAATAGATACACGTCATATGTGTATATCATATTCTACGGTTCATTTCGGATGAACAGTAATGTACACGAAGCCGTAAGAATGGCCGCTAGCCCGCACGGTTTAATTGCCGCGAAGAATAAATGGTCACCGCGCACTCTGCGCGGATAAGATTTGAGGTGATTAAATCGGTTCTAAAAATAGATACGATTCAGTGCAAAACTCTTATGAACCTGCTCCGAACATAACGGACACGTTTTGTATCTTCGAAAGTTCTTCGTTCCTCCAGGAGGTAGCACTACTCTGTGTATTTAACACTTGTTTCCCGAGTTTTGTTCTACCATACGTAAAGTCAAGATATTCCAAGGAGTCCATTTTCGTGCTGAGTATTTTCATGAGATGATTTTTTTAAAAACTTTAAGCACGTCGTATGCATCATTGAGGAAAGCAGATCGTCACGAAACGCGCGACAGGACCTGGTAAAAATAGATTATCGGGTGACTGTCGAACGTCAGGGACTCGAAGGCCGTCGGCAAGGTCGCCTGACCATTCACTGTGACCCGTAACGATCGTTATTCATCGATAATAATCGATCGTTATCGATTTTCTTATTGGTATTATCTCGAGTGGAGTTTGTGGCCAATTGGATATAAAAAATAGTATTGAAAGATACGATATACATAATTATGGCACAATAAGATTTTCGCCGTCTTACTTTTTTTTTTCCTACATCCTTGCGTTTCCGGTTGTGAATGATTCAGAGATTGCCGTGAATATTTTTACTGCGTACTCGAGGCTGCTGTCGAGAAATTATTGCTAATGCTCGTAATAATAATGGCAAAATGGTGCGCGACCAGGTACAAGTTGTGTAAATAGTGAAAGGACAGGTCGAACGTATCGAGCTGGTACGTTGGTTGGAACTTTTTACCGTAAAACCAGAGAATTGTACCGATCACTTTCCATTTGTTGTTGCGTTGTTACTCGGTTGTAATAATATAAAGAATTCAAGTGGAGGAGGGATGTTAATTGGTTTCCATTAGGAGAGACGATTAAGCAATAGAGAAGCTAGAAAAAAAAATTGTTTTGAAAAATCTATGATTTTTTCACACGATTTTTCGGGAGAACCTGCGCGTCACGTTTCACATGGAATAGATCATTAAAAATCATTTATGATGATTGTCTGTAACATGTATTCATTCGATTAATTGCGTTACCTTATTAGCCAGTAGCTGCTCTGCTTGCGATAGTGTCTTGGGGGCCGTAGTGCCTGAATTTGGTGTCTGTAACTAAAATCAATTCCAAGGCTGTCTCAAGAATATTCGAAAATTGTAAATAATTTGTTTTGGATGATTAATTAATTTGGCTAATTGCCATTAGATAACCTACCAAGGCATTAAGAAGTGCCAGATCATCGTAAGTTGTACCAAAGGCGTTCTGCTTCTGAAAACTCATTGTAGACGGATTTTTAAATATGCTTGATTCGGTTGACGTAGTTGGCTCTGCACTTGTTGAAGCTGCAGTTGTGGTTGTAGTTGTCGTAGGCGCTGCGGTAGTGGTTGTCGTCGTGGTTGTAGTGGGAGCTGTAGTAGTAGTAGTAGTAGTTGTTGTTGTTGTTGTTGTTGTTGTTGTTGTTGTTGTTGCGGACGTCGTAGTCGCTGGGGCTTCGGTAGTAGTTGTCGTAGAGCTGGTGGTAGTAGTGATAGGAGCTACACTCGCTGTAGTAGGTACCATTGTTGTTGTTGTTGATGTTGTCACTGTAGAGTCAATCTTGCTGGAAACTGGAGTGAAAACTTCAACGAAAGGATTAATGGGCCTAACTATGATGGAACCGTTTGTGGAAATACTGGTATCGTCCTATAACAACAACAACATATGTCAAACTGTTGATTATAAATTAATATTTGTTAATTATTAAAAGACAAAAACTGACCAAAGTGTTTGACGCAACGGAAGCTGCTCGTACAGGGGACTCTGTGGTAATTCCAAAAATCTGATCCAGAGGATCTTGCCATGGGAATCCAGGCGGCGCCGTCACCTGACCGCCTGATTGGCCATTGGACAGAATGTCAAAGGACGGTATGGATGCTGATGCGGACGCGGGTCCTATATTAGCTGAGTTCTATGAAGAAAATACTCTTATCAAAATAAGAAGAACACTTTGTATAACAATACAAAAAGTGTTTACTTACGGCGGCGGAATTTATTTTAACGCTCAAAACCCGAGGGTTCGTATTGGGAGTACTGTCGCTCCAGTAGTTAATGAACTTTTCCTAGAAATACAAAATTTTTATATATTTGGGCAAAAAGGAAATTTTTAAAACATTTCACATCGATACCTGTCCAATGTAAACAGAAGTGCGTTGATTTCCACTTTCTCTGTTCCTGGTAGCCTCGTCCTTTTCAGTATCTTGAACTATCATACCACCCTGCAAATTTCCACTCAACGTTGGCAGCTCAGTCGTACTGGCTGATCCCAAATTTGAGTTTGGTGAGGTTGGTAGCAAATCGGCTATTTCTGACGCAGTATTCGGGCGTGTTCCCATTTGCGTGTTTAATAAAACATCGCTCTGGAAACGAGAATTTATTACTGAACTATCAAAAAGAGGCAAGAAGCTAATTGGTGTATAAAGACACAAAATATCAAAATGTGAAAACTATCACCAAACAATATACTACACAATTAGAAAAATATCGAAAAATGACAATGACTAAAGTCAAACTCTTGAAAAGTGCACTGTGCCAACCGTCTACTGTGTGCATAACAAACGTGCATCCATGTATGTACAACAATATACAATTATCAGGTAGAATTCGATATATACAAAATTTACCATAGAGACATCAAATTTCGATATTTTGTCCTGGAAAAGGAAAAAAACCGTAAAGGTCGAAAACATTAGTCACAGTAACTGTAGAAATATTAGAAACGTTAATCGTATAAAAATGGCCTGAGCGACGTTAGGGTAAACTTAAAAATGTCATATCTTTGATCTTGCTCGTATAAGGGGCGCATAAAGGAGGCCCTACATTCGAATATAAATGCAAGCATCGAGCCACGCGAACGTGGTCCAATAGTTGATTTGCAAGTGAGTGTTCCCTTTAATTAAATGGAAAAGAAAATGTCAAATAATAGAGGATAAAATAGATAACTATAAATACAGCTGAGGAAGACGATGAAGATGAATACCATTTTCCTGGTGACGGTCGTTCTACCAACGCTCGTGAAATCGGGTCTGGCTCCTCCAGTGGGACCAATCGCATTACCGGTAAATCCGAGATTGTAGTCACCAAAACCATTTTGCTTGTCGAGGTTGGCTACGGGACGGTTATTATAGAGTGCAGCGTTCTGGTTATAATAGCCTTGGTTAGCCTGGTTATAGAAAACAGGGCCGGGCCGGTTAGTGGTGCTAGTGGTAGTACGAAGCGAGAACACGACTTCCACGGGGTTCCTTGGTGGGTCCGGGATTATGGTCCCGTTCGGAAACTTGCGTACCAGCTTGCCATCGGGGTAGATCCCGAATATGACATAAGGACTGTCAACGTTCCTGGCGTCGATCAGATTGTCTTCGGGCCGCTTACGTACTATGGTTTTGTTTGGATAGATCCCATAAACCACGTAGTCTCTTAACGGAGCTGAGGTCGAGGAACTGGAGCTGAATCGCGGTGCTGGTGTCAGTCTGCTACCACCGAACCGACCAAGATATTGAGTCGTTGATGGGGGCTGTTGAGTAGTCGTGGTAGTGCTGGATGCTGTATTAGCCATGGTCACGGCCATGGTAGTGACTTCCGTTGTTGTTGCACTAGGAATAGTTGTTGTATCCATCATCATAGTCATCAGAGTAGGAGACTGCGTGGTGGTACTCTCAGAACTCGATGACGCAGTCGTTTGATTGTTACTCGTGTTGTTGGAGTCGATTGTTGTAGTTTCTCCAGTGTTTATCCTGGGCACGATATCCACTATGGGGGTAGTCATGGGAGATGTTGTGGTCGTACCGGTCGTATCAATTCCAGCAGCAGGTATAGTTGTGGCATCCAGTGAATCCGGAATGACATTATCATCCAGACTTATGGTTGTCTCTGACTGACTCGTAGTCATTTCCGGTACAGGTGTTTCACTGACCACCGTAGTTGTTTCAGGTACCGCCGTAGCCATAAGATTAGCGATCATCGCTGGAGAAGTTGGCGGCGTTTCCGTGGTTGTCTCTAGTGTCGTATCAGTCGTAGATACGACGGTCGTTGTGGTTGGAGGGGAATCGGATGATGATAAGGACGAAGATGAGGGACCGATGGTTGTCATGGAAGCCACGGTTGTTGTTTCGGGTATACTAGGAGAAGTCGTTTGGTCAGGTTGTGTGGTTGCCTGGTCACCTGCCGTCCTTTGGGCGGTTGCTGGCGTAGTAGTGTCCTGCAAAGGATCAAGCATAGTTGGAGTATCGCTTGTTAGGTTAGGCGTTGTGGTAGTAGGGGTGGTCGTAAGGGTTGTTTCGATTTGCTGGTTAGTTGTGACTTCGGTGGTTGTGTCGCTTCCTAGATTCGTTTGAGCCTGCTCCGTTCTGACTGGTGTGGAAGTTATTAGTGTTGTTGTTTCTTGTGCTTCAGTCACGGAGCTGTTGGGCTGCATGGGACTCATTGTTATGTCTAAAAGTCTGGCTGTGATCTCGGGCGTTGTATCGGATTTGTTCGTGTCTTGTGTTACCGATTGTTGGAATTGGGTCAGTGTTTCTATTTCTACTTGGACTTCGTTTTCCAGTGTTTTAGTTACATCGAAATTTTCTAATGAGGTAAAAGTTGTCGGTTGATCTGTACTCTCTATAGGAACTATAGTATTTTTCGATGTCCGTGCAGCTTCCGTATTTTCTACTGTACCGGACATCGTAGTTTGTTCGACATTTTCTAATGTCAATGTGGTAGTTTCTGGTACCTGAACTATTTGTGTACTCTCAGTTGTGCCTGATATAGTTTGTGTCAAAGTTTCAACCGATCGGTTTGATTCTATGGGTATTGTTATTGTTGTTTGAGCTGTTTGAGTAGTTTGTGCGTTCATTTCCAAATCTTTTCTCTCTGTGTTATCTAGGAATCCTCCGACTAGAAGACTATCAGACGAATTTTCTGTTGTAATTTCAGATGTTGTTTGTATAATGTTTGGTGTTGTTGTTGTAGTAGCGATGGGGTCTATGTTATTTTCCTGAGAAATGACTAATTGCGTAGTGTCTTCGGGTACTGGGAACATCGCCATCATAGTCATTAATTGCGCTAACATGAAGTTCTCGTTCGTAATCGTAATCGAAGTTGTATTTTCAACGACAACATCTTGTCGCGTCGTAGTGCTCTCTATTGGAATTTCTGTCATTGGATTTGTCATTGATGTTGCAGATGTACTTTCGAGATTGAGCATTTGCTGTGTCGTTTGTGAGTTTTCCAGAGTCGTGTCAACAATTTTTAAGTCTTTGGAATTTCTAGTTGTTGTATCACCAAGCATTTGCGAATTCTGCGTGGTAATATCTATAACGTTTGAATTCAGTGAATCTCCTACCAACGTTGTATCGTCAATAGTCTGAGAATTTTGTTCGATCGGATCTAAACGTGAATTTATTACACTGATAGTTGTTTGCGAATTTTCTGTTGTCGTATCTAAAACAATGGAAGCCCTAGGATCCTGCGGAACCCTATTTATTTTCATATCATCATCCGCAACAGGGTTCGATGTTGTCTCAGAATTTCCTGAACCAACCGTCTGTTGCATTTGTTCAACGTTATCGTCAACAAGTCCCACAGTAACACTATCCTGATTAACATCTGTTGGAACAGTCGAATCAGGAATTCGATCTGTTCCTACAGAAGTTTTATCCCCTAGAGATAACGCGTCCAGAACCGATTGTGTTATGGTGACTGCAGTGTTGTTTTCCGACTCTGTCGTTAGTGTAATTGGTGTACTGACTAGTGATGTGCTTGTCGTATCCTCAGAATTTATTGGAGATGGTATCGTCGTGATCTCGGCATCCCGCTGTTCCGTTACCTGGACGATAGTCGTAGATTCCGCTACGCGGCTCGACAATTGCGTACTGGACTCAGGCATCTCAGGGGTGATCATGGCATCACTTCCTGAAGTGCTCTGTGTCGTTTCAGCTAAGACGCTAGTCGTCGTTTCAGGTACGGACGTCGCAGTCTCGATTTCCACTTGCAACCGGGACAAAACATCCGGACTAGCATCCATCACGGTGGGAGTTGTTTCTGGAAATTCTGTCGTTTGCATTTCCCTCTGCATCTCCGTGCTTAATTCTGAAGTTCCTGAAGAGTTATCCCGAATACTCTCTTCCGTCGAGTTTCGTATCGCGTCTGGCTGATTGGTAACCATATCCACTGGAGCAAGTTCAGACGTCGAAATTGTTGTAGTTTCAGATAACTGAGTAGTGATCATATCCATCATCGAAGATGGTACTGATGTGACCTCTAGCAATCTGGAGGAGACTTCCAAATTCTGCATAGGGTTGCTTTCCGGAATTTCACTAGAGACCATAGTAGTGTCTCTGAATGGTGCGTCAGTTGTTGCTATTTCGGTTAGATTCTCCGAAGAGATTGAGAAGCCGGTTGTTGTTTCTTGTAATCTCGAGAAGAGTTCAGGTGTCTGTGCAGGGGTAGTTACTGTGACTTCAGGGGTGGTCTGGTTAGGGTCAGTGACTGTCGCGGAAGTCGTTTCGGGAACGGAAGTAGTAACCAGAGTGTTCTCATCGGTCGAGGTTTCCAATAGTCTCTGGCTGATTTCAGGGCTCTGTGTTGTGTCTGACTGGCTCGTGGTAGTGTCTGCTGTTGTTACTGTACTCTGTGAATTGTCACTTGTTGTTGTTGTTGTTGGTACTGTTGTGGTGTCATTGTTAGCGTTAGTTGTGCCGTTAGGGTCAACATCAGTGGCGTTCGCGTCTACCTGGGCAACTCTGCCGAGTTGCTGTTGTTGCTGTTGTTGCTGTTGCAGTATGTCAGTTTGTAGTTGATTGGTAATACTGGCAGTTTCCAGAGCCTGATAGAAGGTCACAACCTTGGGTTCCCCAGGACTCGATATGACAATTGGCGGCTGAGCGCCTGCATTCTGAAATCAAAAGGTGCAAGGGTGCTGTACACGGATAATCGGTGCTCGTGAAATTGGTGAACTTGCGGTTAAATATAAATAATCGATATTTACAAGAAATTAAATTATTGAATATACAGTGAAATCTTTGAATATAAAATCGTAGTACCAACGACACTCCGCTAATTATCTCCAAATAATTATTATTTTCCTTTTGAACCGATCTTCGCACCCATCGGCAAGTCAGTTGTTTTTATGTACGTATACGTACATCGCAAGAGAACGCTCCCCCATCTCTTGGCAGATCCACGAACTACTCTCAGGAGAAGGTAAGTCTATCTACAGGGTTCTAGATAAAGCGTATTCATGGACTAGTGCAACGGCGCTGGAGTAAGAGGATCGAACTCGATCGTGAGGTTGAAGATAGTTCGACTAGGTGGCAGAAGGATTTCATATTGGATTATATTGCTTTTGAAAGTAAACGTAGCTGCCTATATAATTATAGAACCATTATACGGGTAGCTGACCGGCACCTTAGTAGACGCGTGACTTCTACTCCTGTTGCACCAGTTCTTTTCATAAGGTCAAAATCCATCTTTCCAATCGTAACAAATAATTCCGCTATCTACAGCTACGTAATATAGTAATAATATTTCAAATCTGAATTGCTATTATCATAACATTATTATAACATATACATCTTGCAAACTACCTGCGATTCACGCACCCCTCTCCAACTTGTTAGTATTAGATATGAAATTCACGTACGATACTTTCTACAGATACAGTATAATTACATTTGTACATATGCATACACACTAGAGAGTTTAGCGTCGATCAAGCCGAACGATGGAAACGCTCGACTGCGTGCCGGATCCTGGCAGCACGGAGGCTTCCTCAACTAAAATAGTAAAAAGGACCAGAGACACCTGCAACTTTTATAGGCCTCTTGTCGAGTCCTCCAGGACTTATCCTTGCGCTCCGCTTCGGCTAGGTTGACACGTGGGATTAATCGTGGAGAAGAGAATAAAACGAAGCAAAAAGTATAAATTGAAAACAGAAGAAATGAGCAACGGGGAGGATAACAAAAAACTTGAGAAAAAAGAAACGGGGGACCCAGGTCGGCCTCGGTGCACGACTTGCTCCTTTTTTCTTTGTTCGTCTTATTATTTCTTTCTCTCCTTCTGACTGGCCACTCCGCTGCTATCGAGCCACACTTCTGTCCCAGATCGGCGTTTTCAAATGTAGTCGTGTCGCTCCACATTAAAATGCGAGCGTATGTGTGTGTCCGCGTCTCTACTTGCAGCCGCGTACACACAGCTGCCTTGCTCAGTCTGTACTTTCACTCGTTCGTGCCGAACTAACCCACGCGAAACACAGGGAACACACGGAATTCGCATTATGAGGATCGTAAAGGCGGATTCTTAATATTAATATATATCGCGCGATTGCGGAATTCATTGGTCTGCGCGCGCTAATTAGTACGGAGTGAAGGAAAAAGTTATAATAAAAAAAAAAAAAAGTAGAATGAGACGGAAAGCGATGGCTCCGACTGGAAAGGTCGTTGCTACCGATAGAATTGTGAAACTGATTATCCACTTTTGCAAGGTGGTAGCCATTTGGTAGCCATCCGAAGGACCGGATCCAGGATGTACAGTTTCAATTTTTTTCATTCGATCCTTCGATTTTTGGTATTCATTAGCAAAATTATCAGTACTGAGCGTGTAATGCACGTACACGCAGCAGGCAGGTTGGGTAACAAGGAACTGCACTATGTCGCGTGCATTGCAAGAACAGTGTGTTTATTACGAAAAATATATATGTATATATATATATATTTATGTATATGTATGTACTGTTATTTATATTGTACATGAATATGGTATATATGTATGTTTAAGTATGATATGGCGAGTATATATTTAAATTCGCGTAATATTAGTGGGGATTTAATGCTAATGACACGTTAGTATCAACCATTTGTTTTTTATTTTTCGTGTTTATGTCAAATCCCTGCTACCGATTCAGCAATTGTGTTACACGTCGCTTGAGGATTTTGCGCAAGCGAATTTTTCGTACTGACCAAGGAGACCGTTGAGAAAGATGAAAAAAAAAGAACTTAAAGACGTGTTTCCAACGATCACAAATTATTCGTGATCATCGGATGCAGTGTAAAGGGCTAGAGGCGTGGTGCTGTCGATCGTTAGTGCGAGTAATCATTATCGAAGAACGTTAGTGTCGATGACGTGCGAACCGGAAGTTCCAGAGCGAATGTTGGCGACCCGAAGATAGTCGGTCCAGGAAGGCGTAACAACGTCTCTCCACTCCGACGAATTTAAATCCCTGCCAGATCCAGGAATCCGCGGAGTGACCACCTTAATAAGTAGAGAAACATGACCTCAAGTCGTTCGGCTCAGCTTACCTGATTCTAGAGCCTTCACCTGATTCTTCAAATGATTAAAAAAAAAAAAACAGCGATTCATTTTTTCCTCTCACAATCAAGCGCCAAATTAAATTTTCTTGGCAAAACATCATTTTACTAGAGTTCGACGTAACTTAGGTTATCGTTTTCTTATTTATATTAGCATCAGACGTTATCAATTAGTTGGACCTAATTAGATAATAAATTACCATGCACATGCTTTCTTAAGTACTACCACTCTGTTAGCAATGATCATGATGATGATCCTTTACTGCGTTATACATGTTAAACGCACTAGGTAACTCTTTCCCGACCTGTTAGACATTTCTTTGGGTTAAATAATCGTCCGTTCGAAATCCATTAGACGGCCTTACCTCGACTGGCGTGAAGGGAGTCGTGGAACTGGTGACAGATGGCACTGTGGGTCGATAGACGTTGGGTCTTCTGACGAAGAGTTCAGCACCCTTGTACCTGGCGCTGAACTTTGGCGGCGCTCCACTGGGTGTGATCCTGGTCACCGAATTCTAATTTAAAACAAGCAAGGGTAAAGGCAAAGCGTTAGAAGGGTTTTTGCATTCTTAGGATCGACAGGGACACACTTACCGCACTGTTGGTATTACGGTAGGCGCCGGAAAAAACGGGCGTCTTGGTTCCAAGAGTTCCCAGAAGAGGCGCCACTGTGCTTCTCAACTGCTCCAAGAGGGACGTGTTCCTGCTCGCGAGGAAGGCACTTCTGGTCGGACTGAATATATTGCTCGCGTCGCTTCCGCTAGCGCCATTGCTACTATCGGAGATGCCTACCGATTGCGAGGGGGCGCTAGCGTCGCCGGAAATGCTGACGCTCAGGACAGGCTCGGCCTGGACCGATCGCGGCACCGGAGTGCTTGTTTTTATCGTGGCATGAAATTTGGGTATTCTGGGCGTAATGGCTACGCTGATGGCTTCGTTATTGGTAGCCGACTCTACCGGTTCAGTAGGTAATTCCGAGTGTCTTCTGTAGGTCGCGGTACGCGGACGGAATTCCCGCTTCCTGGACAGGAGAGGATCGGCCGTGCTCAGGCTTTTCGGGACGGGATCGAAAGGCCGAAAAACTTCTGTCCTCTTTCTGGTGTATCTGCCCGGTGTAGTTGGGGACGTCGGAACGTCCTCGACCTCGTTGGGAATATCGGTGACCTTCTTCTGGAAGCTCCGGTGCACAGTACGGTCGAACACCTTCTCGGTTTCACTGGAAACGGCCCCGAACGACTTGGGCCTCTTTATTCCTAGGGTCTTCAAGGTCGTAGCCCTCTCAGCGGCAGGTTCCTCAACTACTCTGGTCGTCCTGGACTTTGGAGTATACACCCTGGTCGACCTCTCGACAATGAAATTATCTTTACTCTTCTCGGTGCTGAACTTCTCGGATCCGGAAGCTGCTCTACTTCCAGAAAAACGGTTGTGCTTCTGCAGGGCATATTTTGGCTTGACCAGGCTGGAAGCCTCGAGCGCAGGTACCCGCCTCGTGATCTGCTCCGCGTTAACTTTGCTAGAGATGCTGAACTTTGTCGGTCTCTCGGTACTCTTCTTCGCGAGTGATACTATCGTCGTGGCTGGTTCTACCTGGAGATCGTTCTCGAGGAGTCCCGGTTTGACCAGCTTCTGCGCTGCTTCCAGTTTTAGTCTGGACTGCGTGGAGAAGAGGGTCGCAGGTTTCTTGAAGGAACTCTGAAAACGACATCGAATCTGCCTTTAAGAGGCTTCAAATTGTCTCGGCTGGCCAAAAGCGAATCGAAGCCTTGCTCCACACCATTTTGTTAGTTCCGTGACACGTTACTGCCAGAGGAAGATGAAGATGTAGCAGAAGAATGCGAGGAAGCGTTTACTACGTTTATGACATAAGGGTGGCTCTTCGGTGATTTTCATAGCGGCGACGAAGCGCAGAATCGAAGCGATCCAAGGTACAAGCCAACCCGTATTTTTGCGATCCCAAACTTTGGCTTTGCTGGCGGTTGCGAAAACTGAAAATTTCCAAATTTCTACATTCTCAAGCTACTTTTTTTATAGCTCCACCCAAAAGCGTTCGGCCAGACTTAGTAGACTATGAAGGGCCTACATGATATTCGTATTAAAAAGCCCAGATTTCAGCCACCCGATGCAACCTGCCTTTCAGCAGATCCTTTGTCTCTTGTCGAACGCTCAAGACAAAGACAAAGTTCTCACTGTACGCAGGACTCGTATTGTAGAAAGTACCTGCAATCTTAATAATACCATCCAAAAGCCTTCTATTTTAAAAAAAAAAAAAAAAAAAAAAAAAAAAACATGAGTCACGTGACCCATCATTCGGATCTAGTTGCGAAATCCTTCATTATTTTCTCTACTCCGTACTCGTGTACGTACACGGCACATGCTCCTGGAGTTATGACACACACCTGTTCCGCGATGCCTTCACTCAGCACGCGTGTCATCCCGTTCGTTTACTTTCACCTGCAGATCGTTCAAAAAATAAGAACCTCCAAATTCCCAAGCTACAAGGATGCTTCGTAATGTAACAGATTGTCCGTAAGCTGCCCACGTGGAGATTTTGGAGACGATTCAACGAGAAAAAGATGACTGGAAGCGACGGTCTTGCATGTCAGGAAATTAAGACTGGACAGTCTCGTGACTTTCGCCATTTTCTTTTCCTCCTTTTTATTCTCCAGTCGTTTATTCTCTACTTTAGCAACGCAATTATCCTTAATTAGTCGTGCATTCAACTCGCTCCTACTGTACACCTGATTACGTATAGGTTAGACGTCCCCAGCGAATATCAGTCGTCCAGTCGTGGCCGGTTTTAAATGATATCGTAAGGTAAAAGGAAAAAAAAAAATTAAAAAAAACAGAGAAACAATACAGCTAACGTATCCTTCGAAAACCACGACATTCTACCTCATTGTGGGTTAGGAGTAATAAAGATTCATGCCCCAGTAAAACAATACTTAATTCCTAAGGGTAATTTGAATTACGGGAAAATGGCTAAACTCCAAGAAGGGGATCGACGGGACATTTTCTTGGAGGAAATGAAATCGTCACACCGAAGACTATCCACGGGAATGACTCTGGCGACAGAAGCAAAGGGCAACTGCGAACCACGCTCCCCAAAAAAAAAAGTGGCAAACCAAATTTCGCAATTGGATAACCCTAACCACCTGGAGAATCTAACAATGGGAACAGGACGGATAAACCACGAAAAGAATGATTTGATCTACGGTGTATCTCTTACGTGAAATGCATGGATCATAAAATTCTCATCCATATCCATAACGGGTGTTGCAGATAAGGGCGTCGTGTTTATCGGTACGACAGTCAAATCAGCGGGGGGCAAGTATTCGGACGCGGCAACGGCGAGGTCACCAGTATCCTCCGAGGGTCGGGGACGTCGCGACGCCTCGATGTTAAAGCGTCGATCGAGCAGCTTCTTCAGCCGTTCCTACGTAGACGTGAAATCCAGTGAGGATTAATTGGGATGCATCTTGTAATTTCTCATGAGAATCCAATTGGCTTTCAGGAATGATTTTCATTTTTTTTTTTTTTTTTTTCCTTTTTTTTGGGGGGGTACGCTGCACTCAAGCGGCACTCGCGACGGCCATTTTTATACTCAATGTGTATAACATAGTATGTACATGCCGATTATTCAAAGCGGCCATTGTGCAATGGTGTAATTAGTGTAATTGTGCTAATTAAACAGTCTGCGAGTGTTATTGGTAATTCGTTATGTACACGATTGATTTTATTTTTACGTGGTGGCGAAACTCGAGCTGCACGTCAAGCATAGCCATTGCTGCTGAGTATCTGTGAACTCACCTGTACTCCAGGGCTGACGGTGGTTTTTGAACCGACCGGTTTGTTCTCCTTGTTTTTCTGTGACAAATAAATTTTATGTATAAAGATAATAGATGTATCTCGTGTCGCAAGGCTGTACGTGGTAAGCCTTATGGTCCTAACGGGTGGAGTCAATTAAAAAAAAATATCAATTTAATTCTGGCGCCAGCCTACAGAGCTTCTCATGTACGAAACAATGTATACATATGTATGAAACCCGTGAGACGAATTGAGCAAATCTTGAAGTACATTTCACACTCTGGTTGTTGAATCCCGCATGACTGATTATATCATAGGTCAGAACAGTGTGGTCGGATATAGAGAAGATTAATATAATAGATTTGCTAATGGAATTGACAATATGAAAGGACGTTAGTAGAGTGAGCACTCTGCATGCTCGTAAGTCCGCAAGCATTGCTTAATCTAACTTTATTATCGCGTAGCCTTGTATTCTGTTAGTTGCGCAACGTTTGGGAGAACTATAGCCAGTTGATTAAAAAAAAAAAAAAAAAACATCAATTGGAATTAGAAATTTGGACTTACCAATTGAGCCAATCTCGCCTTGAAATCTGCAGGATAATTGTCATTTTCTTCGGCTTCCGCTTTCTCAGTTTTACCACCATTTTGTCCACTGCCTGTTTTCCTCGAAGATTTGCTTCCTCTTCTTCCTGGTTTATTCACCGACTCCGAAGACTTTATACTAGAGGCTGTACTGAGCTCCTCCTTTTCGTTCTTGGGATGGATATTTAGTCTCTTAGATCCACGTCTAATAGGTCCTTTCGTTGAGGTGACCGCCTCAACGAAACCGGAAGTTGTGCTTTCAGAAGTCTTGGAAGTAATTTCGAAAGCCTGAGTTGTTGGCTGCTCAGTCGTCGAAGTGGAAGTTGACGAAGTAGAAGTTGACGAAGCGGTACTTTCTAACAGCGGATCTTTTACGTGACTAGGACGTCTCCTAGGAGCAGTCCTTCCTGGATTTTCTATGGCAAGTGTTTCCGGTTTCGATGATCCGGAAGTAGTCTTGCTCCTTCGAGCAGTATCGGTGCGCGCCGTAGTTGTAGGATCCGTCACCGATGATGATCTACCTCTGAAACCTGAGTTATTATTGACGATGCTTTCTGCGGGTAACTTCCTGTCTTGCAGAGTCTTGCGACCTCTTCCTCTAGAAGTTGCTCTGGTTGCTGTACTGACTTCGGTTGTTGTCTCTACGGACGAGACCAACTGTGAAGTCGTTGATAGAATTTCCGGTACCGTAACTAAATTTTTGAGAGTTTCCGGGACTGTGGCTGTTTCTTCGGTGGTAGTAGTTATAATGATTTCCGGTACGGATTTATTCGTTGTTTCTATTTTTGATCTTCCTCTGGCTCGTCCTCGTACATCCTGCACCACGGTCTTAGCATCGGCTTGGATCCTAGACCGGATTTCCGGTGCTCTGGATCTTCGTTCAGGTTCACTTTTTGCACTGGACGTTGTGGTTTTTATCAGTTCCGGTTTTATGGATGAGTTTTCAATGATTCCCAGTGTGGAGTCGGCGCTCCTGTTTCTGGATCTTGACCTAGGTTCGGTCTTCTCCGTGTTCCTGGATTTCGTCTCAGGATTTCTGGACCGTAGAAAATACTCGGAATTCTTATTGACAGTCCTGACGCTCGTGGTACTGCCGTGCTCAGTTGTGTCCAAAGTTGGCTCCGCGAATCTCGAGTATCCTCTTCGAGAATGTCCTCTAGATCCTGAAGTGGTACTCTCGGTGATTCTATTCTCAGAACCGGAAGTAGATCTCCCTCGAGTCCTACCTGAACTAGCACCGGCTCTTCTGGACTCGATTCTTGAAGCAGTCGCGGTCGATGAAGCAGGGTTGGAGGGTATTTCAGTGATCTCAACACTCAGAGGTATATCGACTCTGATACTTTCAGATTCGGAAGATGCTGTATCCTGTCTCCTTTGCATTACAGATGGATTCGAATTTCTAATTCTTGTCTGAACATTTTCACGTCTACCGCCGGACCTCGAATTACTCTGGTTCCTTCCGTTGGACGTGCTGGTGGTTTTTTCTGTATTTCTTCTTCGTGAAAATTTACCTGAAACAGGAAGCTCCAGATCTTTAAGAGAGTACGAAGTCTGAATCTTCCTTCCGGTTCTCGAACGAGAGTACTCGACTCCACCGGAGAAGACCGAAGGTCCATTCTTGTCCAGTCTATCCGTACTAGCTTCCGGTTTCCTTCTGGACGAGTCCCTTCCGGTGCGAATATTCGGACCGAGTTTTGGTAAGCCGAGATCGATCATCGAATCGATTTTAATCGATCTAGCGTCAGCATCCGACTCAGGAAGAAATTTTCTCTCCTCATTGTTCTTCGTGTCCTGCTTGACTCGAGGAACTTTCTCCTCCGAGGTTTGTCTTCCGGAGGAACTCCTTCGTCGAACTTCCGGTGCAGAGTTCACTTCCGGCCTAGAACTTTCTACGTTTCCCGAATGCGTCCTTCTTCTCTGCGCGGTGGATCTAGTACTGGCTGCTTCCTGAACAGCATCCTGCTCAGCCTCCATCTTCGGCTTCGCCAATTCTCCATTATTCCGTATCCTGAGTCCTCTCCTGGGAGATATGACTCTCTGACTAGGCCGGCTCTTTGACGTCGGCCCAGCACTTTCGCTTTCCTGAACATTTCCAGATTCAAATCTGGAACTGCCACGACTCCTGCCTACCGAACCCTTTCGATCGTTCCCCTGAAACCAAATACCCACTATTTAATTCCTGAAACAGCCATTAGGATTTCGATATAAAATTTTCAAAGTCTCTTTCAGGAACCATCGATTCTTTGATCGATCTCATTAGTTGATCGGACAGGCATCAAGATTTATTAATATTAATATCCGACTATTATATTCCACATGAAATTTATCGGAGCCATATTCATTATTCTAATGGCACACAAAGTCGTCACACTGTGTGTTGTAAAAACCTGAAGGACCGGTAGGTGGCCGAATAGCTTGTAGAAAGGTAGGTAGGCAGGCAAATATCCTGTACGATCCACGAATTCGGCTACATCGTTCGCGTTGCTTTATTTTGTAACCGGAGATAAAAGTGGATGGCCATAGCATAACGAGGCGTTCCACTTAAGCGACTAGACTTTATATCAATGTACGTACAAGGTGATCAAGATTTTTCGATGCATTTGCATAGTTCAAAAACTCGATAGGAATAAATATCAATTTTATCCTCCTTTCTTATTTTATCGTTCTTTGCCATACAGTTATAAGTGGTTAGCTCTTTTTTGCCTACTGGATGTATACAGGAATTCATGGCAACCGATGCATATGTATACAGGCGACCTCGCAGCATTGACATTTACCACGTTTCTCGCTACCTTCCTTCTATTCTTTTTCTCTGTCTTTACGCCAATTTTGACTGATCGTTCGGTTCGATGCCTTTGAAAGATACTTCGGGTAACGGGTACTGGAGCGATTAGTTGAGATTTCGAAAAATTCCCTGGCAGGGAGCGGATCCGAAATTCGGCGCACGAGGTATTAACGACGACGTCTCCTTTATAGGCGGACTGCAAGGATTTGCCAATCCTGCGTCCTCGAAGAGTGCAAGATTGGCCCAATTTCGAGTGGCAGGAATGCGCAATGCTCCGAAGAAAGACAGCAGAGTAAAAAAGGAGAAGCAGGAACCGGTGCGAAGGATAAACTGTAACAGGATTCGAGTCTGTAATGCATACGTGCAAATACGTAATAGCCCGATGGCCACGCCCATCTGAGGAGCAACAAGTCAAAAGTGCTGGTTCGTGATGAAAATAATTCATGAGATTCCGTGGGAAGTTTATTGCTCCTTGACTTAATCCACTGCCCGGAGATTCCTCATCATTGGGTCGTCCAGTTGCAGCTCATTAGACATTCTAATGGATATTCACCTAACCGGCGTCGACTACCAGCTAAATCTCAGTTTGAGAAAATCGCCGTAGGAAATGAAGTACCGAGCAACGTTGCCAGACGTAGTCTTGGCTCCGTTGCATATTTACAATAAATCTCATCGGACCGAGTTCATTCGATTACGCTGCATGTAAATCGTAAACGAAGCCTGATTCGAGCAAGAGGAGTGTGGATGCTCCTTGGTTAGTTCGTATGTGCATTGGACTGCACGTTTAGCCAGGTATATGGCATATACTTGATAGCATAAAAAGTATCTTTCAATATTTTCTTACTTGACTGTAGGTCGTACTAAAAATTAAATGAACGTCAGTCGCGGCCGCGGATTTCAAATGATTTAAATTTTAACCAATCCTTTTTCTTCCGACAGCCTATTATTTAGTCGGACAGTCATTGGATCGGCCTGACAACTTGCAACGCTATGCTTAGCTCACAGGTTGCACTGGGCAGTTGCGAAAGTGCAAGCGAGAAATTTATAATTCGCAATTTTTATTTTTATTATTTTCAACCGACAGGGCATTACGGTGGATACGTTCGAAAACAATTCCGTGAAACGCGAAGACCGTAACGGGTTGATATACATAGATAAAAAAAAAGAAACTTTTCGAAAGAATCATTCAAAATTTTTAATTCTCTTTCTCTTAATTACATCTTTCGCGTAGATACCAATTAATCCTTATATAGATTAGATTAATTGCACAGCCATCTTTGTCTTATCCCCACTAAGGATTGATCACACGTTATACTCGTCAATAATTTCATTCCATATATCAATCATTTAAGCCGCGCTTCCATCTCTTTACGGGCGCGACGTTATTAATCCTTAAGTGTGTCAATACGTCAAAAGCAAGCAAAGTCTGTGACGCGGGTCCTGCCAACGATAGATACGTTTCTCGGTGAGTCAGACTCACAAGATTTAGGCTTACGCGGGAGAATGGCTGAACAGAAGAAACGAGAGGACAGATTTTGAAGGGAGGACCGTCGACCTTGATTAAATAATGACAAACTGCCACACGAATCGTTCAAGTAATCGTCAGCTGTTTTCCAGTATTCCGATGAATATCGATCAATCGAATTCATAAATTCACGTTTATGGCTATATCCTCACGATAAACTTTTCAATAGTACAAGAGTTAGCTTCAGAATAATTTTTTTTTGAGCTGAAACAAAAAACACACACACAGGTACACAGAGGAATATGCATAGATTAAATTTTAATTGGAAGAGAAAAGCGACTTCCGACAGCTTATATCGTCCGACTGTCGATCGAAAGTTAGATTATTGGGGCAAAGGTAATTTATAAAGCCCGGTTCACAGATACGCGTATTCGTCATTAAGAAAGTTTTAAGCGACACGAACGTCTGTTCGTGCCAAAGTAATTTCTTTTTGATATTCATAATTTAGCTGAAAAAGGAGCAGAGCGTGGAGTTTGGGTATTTTCTAAAAGCAAATATTACGCTACTGCATTGCCGAGCGACCATGCGTAACAGAGTTCGGCTAACCAGATCGTTTCTTTAAACACAATCGAGTATTGGAAGCACATATGGTGCAAGAGGTGAGCCGGTGGGTGCTGCGTCAGGCGGCGGCACTGTTAATTCCGCCTTAAGCGCAGTCCACACGGCCCCGGGGCACGACAGGCACTTTCAAATGGTCGCCTAGTCCTTTTCTAACGGGGTACTTTGTTAGAGGTACTCGGTCGTTCGGAAGAAGGGCTCTCGAGGAACTTTCAGTGCTCCAGAGATACGATTGAACTTAGCCGAACGAAGACCTGATAAAAAGTACAATTTTGTAGGTTAGGTCTCTTTACTCTGAAACACGTAAGTCAAACGGACGCCGATTCTACGCTCCGTAAACTTGGTACTTAACGTGCTCCAGTTCAGTCGCGTATCGTTATCTCCGGTATACACAATCGATTCTGAAAGTAAAAGTGGGTGGTGTTTCGCGTCACGTTTACCGGACAGAAATCCTGCTGACTGCGATTCCAATTGCCGTCTGGCTAAGCTCGCCCGAGCACTTTGTCCAATTCGTTCGAAACTCCGAAGCGCATTCGTGCGCCGAACTATTTCGAATGCGTCGAACGTAGCATTGAAATTTAATTATTTTCTCCAGGAATCATGGGCATCGGCTTAGCTCGGTAGTTACGCAGCTACTATATCAAAGAATCGGCAATAAGAAGCAGCAACTTTCATCGGTCTCGTAACGTCTGGAATCGATCAGTGGATCATGTCGATTATGTTATAAAAGGAATCCACTGGAACGGTGCAGGCTGTGTCGACCTCGGCCGTTTCAGGCTGCGACGTGTCGCTATTTTTCTCTTCTCTCGTCCTTTTATCATTTTTCCTCTTCCTCCAGCTCGCACTGGCACCCAGTTACGTCCATGCGACATCGCGGGCAACCAGTGATTTCCCGAGGCCTCACGCACGCTTGAAATTTCCGCCATGTTTCTTGGATGCGGATAAAGTGCAGCTACAGCTGGTTGCACTGGACTGCAGCCAGTGAGAGGTTCCCTTCCACGAAGGTGGACGACTTTCCGTCGCTGTCTGTGTATATCTGTATATAAGTGTGTTGTCGCTTTTTATGTGGCAAATTCATCAAATTTCCCCCACCTTCAGGTTTGATTATCGGCCTTAAACGCTCTATCTTGTAATGACTGCCGGCGACCTCAGACTTGAAATAACGAAACGCTAGAGCCTCCCTATGCCGATCGAATCGTTAAATTCGGCCTTCTCCAACTTTCCGACGGGAGCCGAAGACTGCCGAAGGTCATCGGTCAACCGAATCTTAAAAAAAAGAAATCGACACGTCGATGCAACGTGCGTTGCACTTAATTTCCAATTTCATCCGGCGAAGTTTTACGGGCGAAAAACTGAAGATCGGTACGGGGGATGGAAAAACTTTGTAGTTTTGTATCGCGACGATTCCTCAACGGGAGTTCCGTTTCCGTTTTGACGATTCGAAGGGCATCGACTGTCGCGATACTATTTCACGATCGAAAGAGTTTCATGGATCATAATCCTAGTGACGGATCTAGCACGCAACCACATTCTTATAGACAGGTATTGCGTACTTAATCGAGGATAACAAAAAATTAGAGCATTATCAAATGCCCAAATCTGATTGGATCAACCTTGACGCAGACGGAGACCTGAAAATCTGTGCATTACCGTATTGATTATTAGTTACGATTGATTTAAAATCGGCAGATCGCTGGACGTTCAGGAACTAAGGGCCATTTTCGGAGCCACGAATTTTGTGCTACGAGTCGTATAAGATAAGGCAAAAGTACGATTAAAAAAAACAATCTAGAAAATTGAACACGTACCGACTGATCTTCGTTTGATTTTTTGCCGATTTCTTTAATTTTTTTTTTCCGTCTTTCTCCAGGACACTGCAGATCTTTCACCTTGTACCAAGGTAAAGGAAACGTTCGAAAAGTCTATGAAAACGTTCCAGCAACTACTCTAATCGAAAACTCGTGCACGACCTCCAAGATCGAATTTCGAATCACGAGTATATCACGTAAATCCGATCGAACCGATCGTGCTGACATTTTTTAAATAACTCGATCGAGAAAGATCGAAGACTTTCCCGTTCGATCTTTCGGCCAGGATGCACGCTCGTTAAAAGTCCAATTGCTCGTTGCGACTAGCAACGAGCTCCCAGCCTTTCCGGCTGGCCGGCAGTCGGCACGAGCAAGTCTTCTTTAGGTCGGACGAGCAGCCGGACCTCGGTGAGGTTAATACGGTTTGCTCGGTCTGTAAAAATTAAAAAGTGAAATGAAATTTAGGGTCTCCACTCGATGCAGACGCATTATTGCCGTCTTGCAAAATCGAAACGCGACGCTGACCTAAAAAGACTCGTTTCCGTTAGCCGGGGCGTGGCATCTCGGGCTATGGCCAAAAGTGCGTTCGTGTATTTCCTTTCACGAATACAGACGGTTCTGCTCGCACTATACACAAAATGCATAGTATACTTCACGTATGCATATAGCACATCGTGTGTAGAGAGAATTCATTTTTCTTCAAATCACTCAAAATCTTCTCCGGGCGACAGACTCGTTCGCCATACTGGACACGAGGAAATTTCTTGGCTGAAAAAACGTGTGGGGAATTTTGAAAAAAAAAAATTAAATATTTCCAACAAGCGAGATCCCACATCGTGGCTCACGTATGTTAGAGATTCCCCTTTCCCACCTTGTGACGCAATTGTTTTGAACCGATTTGCCCTTCTCGACGTATCGGCACAACTTTCTACCCCGACGCTCCAGGCGAGAGAACGTCTCGACGCTCGTCTTCTTGCAGCTCCAGTTCTCACGTAACTACCGACTATCGCGATAGATTTATGCGCCAAACTAATTAGGCTCTCTAGCAAATACAAGAAATCTAGATACGTAAGCCGCCAAGTTATTTATCGGAGCGGCTAATCTGAAATTGATTCCGAAAAATGTCAAATCCATGGAAACGAAGGTCGCGCTAGTAAAGTGGCGACAAGAACCTCGTGTCGCTCGGGTGGGAACGATATTTATGTTTGATCGGTAGGAGAATCGGAATCGAACTGCTCACCGAGAATTTCTCGCCGGGCTAAATATCGGATTAACGAGATCGTTATCTCCACGTGCAATCCATACGGATGTGGCTCAGTGAAGCGAGATAAGACGATTGTTATTTTCAGAAGTAACTATGGACTATATGCATATCAATGAATGACGTTAGTCGACTGTCAAGTCCTGGAACATTGTTTGACGTAAAAAAAAGGATTCCTGTATGTATGCTTACCCCCCCAAGAAATAAAGAAATTTCATTCAATTTCGTGTTCTTGCAGCACGAAAATTCCATCAACCTTGCCTTTCATTTTCCGATACTTTTGAGGTCTTGCCGCAATTCAAAGACGAGTTCCCATCCTCCTCGTCGGCCGACCTTAAAGGTCACTTTAGATCTGTCGAGTCTACATAGGTAAGTACATGAATTATCTCGTAGAATCTTTACATCATCCGAACACGTGGGACACGAAGGACGAGGATTCTTAGAGATGTAACTAGGACGAGAATGCTCTTACTCAAAATGCCGACAGCCGACCTTAATTGCGTTTTGTTAGGCTATTTCAAAGGAGTTCGAGAGGGGAACTGATCTTGAGCCGCGATCTTCTTCGCTCTTGCGACACGATAAAGACATAATAGATTCGTTTCTATCGGGTGTAACAACATGACGAATTGGGCTCCATTGAAATTCTAAAAACATCGATAAGGAATCAGCGATACTCGGCTCGATAGGACGAAACGGCACAAGAGAATCGAAATTACAGGGTATCAAGGATCGCTTTCGCTTCTGGCAAATAGAGGATAATTTTTCATATTATTTTTCATCAAATATTCGTAAACGACCGAACTGGGCAGTCATGTAAATTCGTGTCTTAATTATTAAAAAAAAAAGAATCAAATAACTAGAATAAATTGCAGCTTGTAAACACCAGGACGCGGTTCGGGCTAATAAGTGTCAAAATGGATCGACCTAGGGTTCTGTAATAGCTCGAATGATGCAATCCTTCTGGTATCCCGATACGGTAGCGCAGGTAGACTCGTAGTGGTAACGGACAGTGGATAGTCAGACGTAGAATTACACCTGCAATTCACAAGCAACGACGAGCGTATAATCGACTGCGGATCAAAGATCGCTTGCATCTGTGTTCGACTACGAGCGCCAGTCTTGACATATACCTATATCTATCTACTTATGGAAAGTAAAATTTCGCAAGGAAGAGTCGTCCAGTGCAAGGACTTTGAAATCAACAATTAATAGTCGTTGGCCAATCACGTGTCCTGATTAATTTAAAAAAAAAAACGACCCAACGATAATCATTAAAATTACATTACTTACTGTTCCAGAGGCACATTGAAGATGCGCACGAAAGAGCAGATGAAACCGGCCGAAAACAAGGCAGAAGAGGAAATGGATCCTTGCAGGGCCGTACGGAGCATACGCGGCGCCCGGGGTATCAGTATGAATATTTATAAGCGATTGAAAAGTCAACAAAAAGCTCATCGACCTTGCACCGAATAGCGAGGCAAAACGCAATCGCTCTTGGAGGACGTCTGCTTTCAGTAATAATTTTAATCGATCTCAATACGTAATCCGTAACGTAAGAGGAATCCGTCGCTTCCAATGAATCCAGATAGTTATCAGAGTCACTGAAATAAACGAAGCCGAGTGGCGCTCTTCTCGGCACGTCATAGATTCCGCAACGCATCTGGGTCGCTGCGCAACCGCGCAGTCTGCATCCCACGATTAATTTCGATAATCGTTAAATCTTTAACCGAGCGGGTTAATATATTTGTACAATTTTTATAACCGCCTCGGTCAAACGTCTCGGGCGTTTTGATATTGAAATCCTGAGAACTTCCGGGCAAATGACTCTTGCCGAGCGCCAGCAGTCCTGCGACAGTTGATATGACAGTCAGTCAAGAGGGTAACCTTGGACGTTGATTCCACGATGCGGTCGGTTGGCCGATGCAGTCCGGTGCAACGGGCGATCTCGAATATAAATGCAACTGGTTTAACCGTATCGTATAACGGCATGTCGTGCCGTCTAGTCGAGCTTCTGCAATCGGGTGCATTGTCAATTTCCACGTAATTTTACTTAATGAGTAGCGGTTTAAAAAAAAGGTAACTTGAGAAGTCATTCTTTATTTAGCCAAAATTCATAGAAATCCTCGACTGCAAAAGAAATATCGAGTGGATGAAATGCGTACGGAGCAAAGATGACAAAGTCCTCGTGGGCGGAGATCGGTGAGTTTCTTTTTGCACCTAAGCGAATCGCTCCTCTATTGCATCAGATTGGTGCATTCGTCAGATGCAGTTCTTAGCTGCTGCCTGTCTCTCCCGAACAGGACTGCCAGTGCGTGTCACGAGCGATTCCTTAACGATCTCACGCAACTGGCAAATGGCAAGTGGCTCCTTGTGAGTTCGTGACGCGTTTTGCTTTTTCTCCTGCTTTTTTTTCTTCCTGTTGCATTTTTCAATTTGCCGCTGCACGAGTGCATCGTGCACGCACGGCAGTGTCCAATTGTTCGAGGCTAAAGACGGTGCACTTGACTTGCAGGCTGAACGGTACACGCGACTGCACTTGCCGATCAACGCATCGAGCCTGCAGCGTAGGTGGCAGTCAGGTAGATGCAAGAGTGCATGTTAGTCACGTTGCACTTTTTAATTTCTACAGACGCTCCCACTGTGCTATGTCGAATGTCATGCGGTAATTGAACCATTTAGTATTTTGCGGCGCTTCTATATTTTCTCGTGCTGCTGCAGCTGCTCGATTTGTCTTTCTTTTTTTTTCTCTTGTTCCAATTCCATTCGTTCCGATTTCCTCGAGCTTACAGCAAAACCTGCAGTAGATCGGTATCGTCTTGGTCAGCCGTTTTACAATCGAATTCCAATCGAGATGTATACGTGACCCGTGCTTGGTCGTTGCCATTGAGATATTGGTTTAATTTAATCGCTTTAATTTCCTGACGCTTCAATGAAAACTAGATCAGCATCCGCGCGACGAGAGCCAGCAGCGCTATGAATAAATGCATTGGTTGAACTACGTGAGAGGACTTTTATGAAAGGATTAAAATTCTCTTTTTTTCCTTTTATCTCGCGCAACTAATAATATTACGTCAGATCGCTGTGGATCGAAATAAAGTCCATCGGAGTAAACCAAAACTTTTTATCGAAATATCTCGTTATCTCGAGAAGGTCATTTCAAGCAATAAATTACAAGATTCCCGGAAGCAATCCTGTCGCAGCACTATCAAAAGTCAATGCGCAGCCTTCGGATAATACAACCACCTGTCGATAATTGACATTCTCTAATGTCCACGGTGTGACAAGACTGACGGTTCACGAAAACAGAAATTTCATACAATAACTTTCCCATGGAAAAAAAGTGTGCAATCAAAAGCCAAGGGGATAATCAAAATGAAAGAGTGAAAAGAATTTCGTTTTCCCTGAAACTAAAGAAAAATCGTGGCGAACCGCCAGCAGTTGCGTCACTCGATGTTCGCGACCTTCCTGTATATCCTGGGCCCTTCACCGATCAGGCTGCCTCTTAATTGCTCTACCTGAGCCCAACGATAATTATACGACCACTCGGCATTCCGCTTCACGGTAAAGCGAGAAGCCCTTGCTTTAACGAATAAGACACCTGACGATCTCATAGTACGATACACATAAGTCCCCAACGCGGGGACTCATAATGGATATGAATATCCGACTGAAAGTTATCCCGAAAGCCGATACTCGGTATTTGCCTGACCCGTCATCCATACTCAATTAATTGTTAGATGAGAAATTCAAGAGATCGTAGGACAGTGTGATTGGTAAGTAAAAGAGGCCGTATGACGTAATTGAAAATATCCTTACTGAAAGAGGGTGCACATGCATTATACATGTAAGTAGGGATTGGCGCGCGACTAGGCGTGTCCAGAAGGAACACGAGCCACGGAAACAATCACTCTAGAAATGCGCCGTAAGGATATCGAGTAGGAAATGCCAAGAGGATTGCAATTACGAATTGCATGCCGAACGCATAAGTACAGGTCGTTGCAAATATTGGATGCGCGGAATCAGGCCTGGAATACGTGAATATTCCGTATGTAGAACGTTGCGATATATTGATTAAAAAAAAAAGAAAAAGAAATTTATAGGAGAGGCGCGTTAGGCTTCGGAGAAATCTGGAGGGCTGAAGATCTAAACGAAGAAAGTGCAATATGGAGCCATAAGATTTATGGCGACTCTCCAATCTGCCGACCATTACCGGCCGGTACGAAATGTATTTTTTGTCAGGAACTATACGAACAAGTTCGTTTGACCTTTGCAGTAAGAGACGCGCCGTTATCCTTTGCCAATTTCTATCCTCGATATGGAGAGTGGCTGATAGAGAGATACTATTAGCTGAATGATAAAAAGAAATAAAAAAGAGAAGTCGAAATAATAAAAAAAAAAAAAAAAAAATTGGATAAGGACTATAAGCGGCGGCGCGTGATTTGACTGGCGCGTGTGCAAAGTTGGAGATTCGGGATGCAATATCGCGCACGCGTCTGACATTTATGCTACTTTTTTCACTTTCAAGGTCCTTTAAAAAATGCTCCACGATTTTTTAGTTTCTTTTGGCAAAAATAAAAGACAACGGTACATAAAAATCTTGTCGAAGATAAAAATTCTCACGAAAGTTTGAAATGTCACGTGCTCGAAGTCTCGCGTGTCGCGTTTAGCGAATCGTCCGTTATGTTTAGTAATTTTTGTATTCTAACAACTTTGTCCCAGTAGGCGACACCGTGCGCCACGTTGTGGCTGCCGGTTCGTGAAATGTCTTGTTGCCTATCAAGGCCAACGAAACTGCAAGGAAATCCAGTCGCTACTAGAAAGCGAATTGGAACTTTTGTAAACTTTTATACGGGCAGCATCGACGTCGTTACGGACGCCGACGTTGAAGTAGGTAAAGCGAACGAAAGATCCTACCGAGTGATCGAGGACGAGTCTTTGGAAATTTACGGCGATCCAGGGCCGATCAATCTATTGGGAATTAATATCGGAGAGGTTCTGAAACGTCCTGTAGAACGGGAACGCCTCCTCTCGTCTCGTTCGTAATCAACGTGACACCGTTTTCGCCAGGGAAATCGTCGCTCTTGCTTGGTGCCGTTCAAGAGCAAATAAAGAAAACGATGAAAAATGTGCAGAACGAGAGAGCTCTCGAAATGGGTTCCTTTTCATTAAACCGCCATTAGCAGGGTTCTAATTATTATTTTCCCTTCTCTCTCACTTTCACGAATAACTCCAATCGTTCCGTCATTTTACCTTCGTTATTTGCCAATAGTACAGAATTATTCCCGTGGGACTTACCTGGGCGCTGGGTCCACGAAGTGCGTCGGCCGTGACGAACAGCAGAAGGACTACCGTGAAACACCAAAGCCTCCACTCCATTCTGCAAAAGAACCAAAGGGAATATGTTAACTTGATACAGTCGTTCTTTCGTTCTTCGAAAGTTCCTTGATGCAAAGATATTCGTGGAACGGACCAGTCGCTTATCTACGAATTGCACTTTCCTGCTATTGACTTTTACTTTTGCCAGCGCCCACGCACTCGACACAGTAACGTCGATTAAGGCGATCGATGATCTAAACCTGCAAAGTGATCGACCGGAGGATCGGGTAGAAGATGACTGTTAAAAATCGGCCACGTCGATCGACGTGATCCGATGGGAGTGTCTCCCTCAAAATAAATAGTAGCAAGCTAGAGCGTTACAGAACAAGGATCGATAGGCACTGGCACGCGCCGCAGGTGATCCATGGATCTATCGTCTATTGGCTACGGTTGAATCGTGATGCTCCGATCCATAGGAAGATCAAGATCCTTCTATGGGACGCGGGTACCACGACTGGCCTCAGTCTGGGATACGTCACGACCGAGACTCCACGTGATTCATCCTCCATTCATGATTCTACCCACGTTACGAATACCGTGAACTACTCCGATAGCCAAAGAATTGATAGCTTTGGGAACGCACTGTCCTATTTTTTCTATCGATTGACACAGTGAAAGTTGATGCACATCGTCATAAGAAAAGCTGTGATATTGCAGCAACGGAACCACATCAAGTGATAATGCATTTTTTGTAGACCCGATCGGCCGTAAATCTTGCTCAGTGACCAGACGGACAATTGATCGGAACGAACAGTCATCCATTACTCAATACCGCGGACATTTGGCAATTTGAAAAGCTTTAGTAACCCGCGACATAGTAACTTCGTGACTATTGGTCGATCGATTGCTGTGGGTAATGCAGGGACATGTTTACACAGCCAGAAGTTGGGCCTGGGTGGCCTGGCTCGATTTACGTAAGCAAGGTGGTAGATAGTGGAAGCATCTGGTGGACACGTGAAAGTTGCCCACCGCGACAAGCAACGGTCAGTTAATCCCGTTCTCCCCGGCAAATATTCCAGTTACCTATGGGATATCATTCCGCGGCTGTTACAAACTCCATTAAATATACCCGGAAAGACGAAATGAGACTGAGTAATTTCCGTGTTCCCCTTCCGCCCCGCCGCCCCGTCATCGCCGCGAGACTCTAACGAAAGAAAGGACGACACAGTTAACGATCAGTAAGAAAATGCTGAAAGTCTATGGGATCTGTCGACCGTTCCTAGATTTACCTGATAGCTCCTTTTATTTCAATCCGACAGACATCACAGACGGCACTTCACAGTGGTCGATTAACGAAAATCACAACACAGCGACACACTCAGATTTTCTTATCGTTCCTGTTTGTTCCCGTGATAAACCAAATTTGTTGCGCGGATGAAAATTTTTAACGAAAGTCGCGCGTACGAAGATCAAATCGAACGAGAACGTCAGTGGGAGAGCAGGAAAAGAAATGGCAAAAGTAAAAGATTTTTTTGTCGTTCCCAAAGACTTCTGGATTTAGAGAGGAACGTTAAAAAGTCTTATGAAGATTCGCGTGGTGCATTTTGCACGGGTTGCGTGAAATTCGCAATGGAGCAGTGTTGCTCGGTGTTCGAAGCGCCGAAGACAAATGAAACTCGATCGAATCGACAAGTCAAAAAACGGGGCACGAACAAAAAATGATCGCAGCATTTCCCTTTCGCCTGTCCGTACCCCTTCCTCGGACGTCGGCGACCCCTTCTACAGGTTCCCCTTACGAGGGGCCTTACCGAGTCTTACACACGACGGCACCTCGGACGGGGCCTCACGAGTTGGAATCCGCCACTGGAACGCGATCGGTTTAAAAATCTCTCTCTTGATCTCTCTTGATCTCTCTTTGTCTCTTTCAACTCAAGTTCCACACGTCACATTTCGTTTCTTCTTTCGATCCTGGGTACGAAGCATTCGCTGCTCTTCGTTACCTATTCAAATTTCAGACCATCGAGAATTCAAAAGTATTTGCAGTATGCATACCAGAAACTACGTCATTTACCAGTATACATGTAGGTCAACACTTGGGACATGGGTGTCATCGATTTCCCTTGACATTAGAAAATGAAAATTCTCTTATTATCAGTTGTCCGGCTAATTCGTATGTAATCGCGCGTGTCTCCGTCATATGGGACTTAAGGCCCCGTTGCATGCACAGCTGAGTGTTACGCACTATTTTTTTTTTCTTCGTAATCATAGACCACGCACGTATCCAACCTCCTATAGAAAGAAAAATCAAAACATAAGAATAATACGTTTGCAGTTACAATTAAGGCAATTACATTCACAGGAGTATAATAATCGAAAGAGAATGTCAGCACGAGGATTTGATAACAAGGTGGACAATGAAGAGAGAGCAAGTATATCGAAAGAATTTAATCGATCTAGAAAAAGTTGGCTGATCTGTTGCTTCCGAAACGCTCGTTAACTCTGGCGATGCGAAACAGATCAGTCGACAAGGACTATTCAATTTTCATGCTACTACAATAACAAAGACCTTATCCGTGAATCGATCGTCGTTCCGACTGAGTATTTCTTTAATGCCAAGCGCAGCCAAGCACCCAACCATCAGTAATGACGCCGCGATTATCGTTAACCCTGTTTAAGACGAAATATATTTTATGTCAAATCACAATTCCCTTAGATACTTGAAATTTCATGAAACGAGATCGGATTCGGTAGGAGCTCGAGGATATAATTTCGTATCGATTATTATTTGTAATTACACGCGCGGACGAACCTATGATATTGTCAGCTGTCGAGAAACCCCGTGGAGAAAGGAACAAGAAGGCCTTTCAGCAGAGTTACCTTCAATTACTTCCATTTCGTCCATTATACTTATTACTCCCTATACGATATATTTTACTCTCTGTGCTATTTTACGCAAGGGATTCTACTTTGGAAAATTATGAAATATTACCTTTCGATCTCCCTATGTAATCCAAATGCATTCTCCCTGAATGATTTCCTCTGTCATCCGTCGTTGCGTCGTCGTCCAACCCTCGTCTTCTTTACCGTCGGACTTGTCTGATTTACCGGCAGTTCGGTCGGTAACAAATTCGGCCATGTTTGAATTATTTCGAATTCAAATATGTAACACTCTGCTATCTCATAGGATTAATATAATTAGTATAATAAATTGTACCTCTTGACTGTAATTGTTCGTTAAATGCAATTTTATTACGTGGATCTATAGTATTGTCCTTTTAAGCTGCTATTTAATTACCGGTATTGAAACTGAGGGAAAAATGCCTAATAATTACGATCGCTATGTTACTTATAATGCACTTTGCCTATGTCCATACGTTCCTTTTGTCTTCTACAGTTTTCCATCGCCATATCTTCGCCTGGAGGATGGTGACGGTTCGAGATACTGTTGCTGATTTTTAATATTACTCAAGCCCATCTTGCTTATAGTGTCGCTATATTCGGAACGACCTGTAAATGGTTCTGCCCACATGACAAATGTCTCTGGAACTGCAAATTAATGTTCGCGTTAATACGTTCATTAGCTTCGTTCGATCAGCGTGAAATCTACACTCTTATTAACCTTCGACGAAATTGATTTTCTTGGCTGGCTGTATGGTAGGCCTTTCGATGGCACTGTATCTAAATCTTGTGGGATCCCTATATCCATTTCTGAGGTCCGTTACGGCAGACGATATTGGCGCCCCGATTGGCGAATCTACGGCGGCCATTAATGGCTTGTACCGAGTAATTGGCAAGCCTGAAATATTGGTAAGAAATTATTGTGATTCAAGGAGCGCATTGCCTCGCCCGAAATACCTCGTTTTTCGTAGTCAGTTTGATAAACGCTTTTCATGACTCCATCATCCGCGTCACAGTGACTCTCAAGTAACGTGGCCGTGAGATTCATCATGTCACGATTTACCGCTAGAATGCCATCATGAAGTTTTCGCTCCTTGTCCGCTAGCTGCTTATACCTAAAGATAATAAATGGGAATTTCATGAAATTCCATATTCGAACGAACAAAATATCTCACTATTTCTTCGTCTTACGTATTTATATCATTGTTGAATCCATGGGCGTCGCAGTTGCAATCGTCCGGATCGGGACGGGGAGCATATAAACGAATTCCGGTATTCATCGGTGGTTGGGATGGTTTTGCGAGTAATGGCTTCGGATAGGGCCAAGTAAAGTCATTATGATTTACGGAAATGAATGTATCAATTAGATTCGACATTTTTCGAAAACAAAGTATTTTTAATGATATTTTTTAACGGTTAGGCATGTACACGACTTGACAGGAATTTGGTCGACGAAAATGTGATTGTCCGGGAAAACAAGTGACAGTCGCAGAGAAAGGAAATAATTCATTTTCAGAATATACAGAGAGGAAAGGTTCATTCGGAAGTACATCTGAGAATATTGAAATCTTCAGTGCGAATCGGAGGACGTGTCGGCGTCGTTGAATCGTCGAAGCGGAGATTGTCCTCGCAGCTGACTAAGATTCAGGGGCGAATGTCTCTTTGGAATTTCCGATTTTCTTAAGGTATTTGGCGAGGAAAGGGAAGAAATACGATGGGGCACCGAGTCATACTCGTGTCCTGGGATCTTTGGGGAAATACTGGAATCCACTAAGGAACTCCGCCTGCCCTTGAAAGCGTCGTGTAATCCCTTTGACGAAGTATCGAGCAGAGAGTGAAGATGTTCCTGAGGACTGGAGGAAGTTAATTTTAGAACAACAGGATCCTGCGCAACGTCGCATTTTCTCTTCTGCACTCTGCCTCGGGAAGTCGTAAAAATCGGTCTAGTCGTTTCCTGGACGCAGCCGCAATCCAGTCGAGTTATCGTCGTCATCGTCCCACAAGGTTCGATAGTCTAGACAGTTGAGAATGACAGTTCAGTGACCATTGTTAATCGATCGACCAGCATCGGTATCGTCTTCTGTGGGCGTAATCCTACCTTTAAAACGTTTACTTTGACGCGTTCCTCGGCGCAAGGCTGCTTTTTTCGTTGCACCGGACACTCTTCCCCAGGTCTTCTAAACTGACTCAACCCAGAGCCACTGTAATGATCGCCGATCAGTCTTCTGATCTCCTGGGAGTAGTATCTCTCCGTGAGATCACGCTTTCTCTGAAGTTCCTTCAACTTTTGGAGTTTTTGCATGGCGATCATCGCTTGGGACATGTTTATACCACCGGGTGCGTCTTCCTCGGGAAACCGTGGTAGTCGACCAACTGCAGCCATTCCGAAGTTTCCTAACCTGTTCCAGTAATCCTCTTGGTAAGTCGGCGAACGCACCGGAGGAGTCAGTTGAATTGCATGTGGCTCCTGAGTCACTGGCATCTCCTGGAACAGGACGTGAATGACGATTGAAATCGAAAGTCAGGACGACATAAGAAATAGGAAGCACACGTACCATTGCAACAGTGTTTCCAGCGGCTTCTGTCGAGTCATCCGAAGTTTTTCCAGCCGAGAGCTTCGTGTCACTGGCACGTTCAGTCCTCTGAAAAAGGTTAGGTCTTCCTATGCTGTAACGCAGCGAGGCCGTAGCGGGTTCAGCTTGCCAAGCATCGTTCGTTATCGGTATCGTTGTTGTTTGTGCTTTTCGAGGATTATCGGTAGTCACAGCCGATGCGATCCATCTTAACGATGTTAGATATTAATGTATAATTTGTGCCAAAGCTGAAAATGTCTTACTCATTCGTGATATTATTCGTCGTCCGTAAACGATCCGACGTGGAAGTCATCCTTCACAGGATAGAGATGCAATCCATCTGTACTAGGAAAATTTGTAAAATAAAATGATGCGATCTCGTCTACCAATTTTGACAGCTGACAGGCCGGCACGGCTTCACGCAAGAAACAAAGAAGCACTTCGCTACGCTGTCGGTTAAAAGACAGAAAACAAAAATATAACGGGTACCAGAGTGTCGGAGCAACTGTAAGTCAAGATGATTCTGAAAGCACAATGACGGAAGCTCTTCTTCAGGGACACCATTTCAACCGCTTTGCTCCTCGACTCTTCCCAACGGACGCGGCGCCGTGCTGATGCAACTTGTGTCTCATAATCGCTAGGCCTGTTTTTCCAATAACGTCTTGATATTCGCTTCTCCACGGAGGAATGCCTGTTTCAGGACCGTCGTCCGCTCCGTCGGCTTTTCGCCGAGATTTTGAGCACTTGACTTCGTTGCTATTCCTCCGAATTTTTTTACGGGGACTAGAGTCAGCTGTTCCTACTTTTTGACCTGGAGTAACCTCTCCTGTACGAAGAGCATTGGGGAATTCGGAGACGCCAAACGGAATTTCTCCTGCACCGCAGTAATCGACCTGATAAGTGGTCAGAAGGCGATCTCTTTCGATCCGCCTCCTCTTCTCGCTACGTGATGAACCCTCGAGAACTTCGTAGAGATATGGATAATTTTCTTGAAGCTAAACAAACGATAAGCGTCTCACTGGACATTCGTTGAAAAATTTCAGAGCAATTGCTTTTGCGTTTTCCACCTTTTGCAAGTAAACTATAGAATCGTCAAGCTTCTCGATTCCTTTTCCCTGATCTACAGAGTACAGCTTTGGATCTGCGAGTGAACCCATTGGACCCAACCTACTCCATTCGTGCGAATCGCCAACTTGTGAATCTAAGAGATTCTTCCCGGCCTTCCCAGGGATGGCACACCTACAAGTACACTGAGGGACATTCGAGGTTAGTTGTGGCTGCTGCGACCTATCATCCTGACTAATTCCTGTCTTCTTATTCAGCCACACATAGTCTTTCTGATACGTTGTCACGAGTCCATTCATTTTTTGTTTAATTCCAACTTGACAATTTATTTTGTATGATTATGTAGAATCTAGTTTACTCTGCAAATTTATGTTGTTTACATATATTGGGCCGAGATAAAGGATAAAAATGGGAAATTTGGGTGCAGTGTCTAAGTAATCTCTTCGAAAACAAGCGTAGCCATATAAAAAAAAACACTCGAGCGATCAAAGGAGTCGACAACAGTTGGCATATAATCTTACACCACACAAGTTGATTGGGAAATATCAAATAATCGTTAAACGAAAATTCCTGTCAATTAAAAATATTTATTTTAGATATTAGCTTATATTAGTGTTACATAGAATACACACGATGACATATACACAGGGCCTGCGTGACGTGCAACTAATTTTCTAATCCAGGAACTCTGTATAAAAATTCCCCATCGTCATCGTAATAACAATCTTTGACGCGATAGATCATTCCTTCTTTGAATTTCTTTTTTGGAATATTAATATAACCTGGAATTTCTTCTTCCTCCTCTACCTTACTTATCCATTCTTTAACGTGTGTTTCCATTGTTTTCACTAAATTGTTTAAATTTTCGTCTAAAACTGCTGAATCATTATTTATTACACTGTTTGAAATCACATCATTTTCAATAAGTTCTTTATTAACGGCATTTTCATTCGTTTTTTCTCTCTCTTGAGTTTCCATAAGATTGCATTTGTTCATGTTTTCCATGAGATCAGATTGCTCCAAATTATTTCTATGAGCCTCGAGTATAGTAATATCCATTGGGGATGAGACATTTGTCATTTCATCCACTTCTTGTTTCAGATAATTATCTACAGTCATGAATTCGTTTCTTTTATGCTTCTGTTTATGCTCAACTCTCCTAATTGTTTCTTCTACGCGATAATCAGTAAGTGTTATGACATTTTGTTCTTCGCTATTGGATAATGAACTTTCATTATCAATGGAGTTATTGATAGCGTTACCATTTTTATTCCTATGTTTTTTTCTCTCAGCTTGATTCTCTATAAGAGCCACTTTCTCATTGTTCACCACCGAATGTGTATCCAAATAATTTTTAACGATGTTTGAAAATAATGTACTCTTTGGTTTTGGAATATTTGGGGGTGGAGCAACCAAATGCGTGGCCATTTCTTCTCTATTTGTCATAAGAATTTCTCTGTCTTTAAATCTGGATAAATGTGTTTCTAATCTCGAGTTTAACATCAGTGAGCCACCTTTATATTTACTCCAGTTGTCAGCAACATTTTTGTCATACTCCAATACCTTCTCTGGTGTTTTTGGATACCACTTTGCCTTTAGTACTTTCTTTATAGTCTCTGGTAAAGCTGGAAAACTATCACTCAGTTTTTCAGGTGTCCATTCTACAGGATCTTGTTCGTGTAATATACGAATCTGCTGCTTCTCTCCAGTTGTTAAGAACGATGGTTCTTTCTGTTTCATATATTTACTTGCTGTAATGTTTAACTTGAGTCTTTCCTTGTTTCTTTTTAATTCTCTGCAGTACAAAGCGATGACATATTTTTAAATATTTCATTTTAACTTATAAATTATAGATCTCTAATCGTACATACCTTTCATGCTCTTTGTGGGACTTATTCACCTCCATAAAATCTGTTTCCAAATCATCCAGATTTTCTGGATCGTTAAGAAATTCAAGTTGCTCTTGCTCGTCAGCTTGAGTAATCGCAGACAATCTACTATGAACACCGGGATTCAATCTTTGACGTTTCCTAACAGCATATGCCCTGACGGATAAATAACTGAAAGATTTTAATCTATTCATTTTTCATTTAGAAAGGTTACGTGTAATGAGCTTGGACGTGTTTTGCGTCGAGCAAGCAGGTTCACCACAGCGTCACAGATTACAGACTAGTATTCCTTAAGCCGTCTCCACGGAGAACGTCATGGACATTGAACGTTGCGCATCCGCCAATCACGAAGAGAATTCATAAATCATGTGAGAAATTAGTTCAAAACTCGTCTCACTATTCGTTCTTATTTTTAGTGTACTTTGTTAGAACGACCAATCGTATATAGAAAAATGAAATATAGAAGTATCCAATATTCGTCAGTAATACAGTTAAACCACGCGTAAATAGTATAAAAGTCTAATATCGTACTACATCTACGTATCCTATTTCGTATCTTTATAGAATCATTAAACTGTTCATTATTTTTTATATTCATATATTTGGATACTGTAGGTTTATTATGATCACGAAGATTGTAAATGCTTAATAGCGATTACGCGGCGAATGCATGTATGTACAGTGACCGCTCGCGGAGCTAATCATTCTCTGCTGCTGATATCGCTGATACCGCAAGGCTGTGCTCGACTAGTCCTGACTGAAGTTCCGATTATTCAGGGTGTAGACTGCGAACTGTGAACTCTGCTGCCTAAGCGCCAAGAATATCAGAAATATCATAGTGTGCATGTACGGAAGCGACGGTGAGTTTGGGAGTCAGTCGCCTTTTATCGCAATCGTGTGCGTTGTGTCGTCGTGGTGACACGCGATGCTAAAGTGTGCCGAAATTCATCGTTAGGAGAAACGTGAATTAAAAAATCATTCAAAATAGTATTCATTCAGGAATTTGTATCTAAGCTAATTCTAAAATGAACGACTTTTTCATATATTTGATGCTCGTAGCGGCTCCTTTCTTTACCGGCCAGAGCCACGTAGCCGGTTCACAAGTCGTTCACATTCGCGGGATACCCACGTCGAAGAATCCTTTTTATTCCCCTGACCGGGACTTCGAGTGCCTCGACGGGAGCTTACTTTTGCCATTTAGTCGAGTTAACGATGATTATTGTGACTGTGCTGATGGGAGTGACGAGCCGGGAACTGCAGCTTGCACCAACGGGTCGTTTTATTGTAGAAATGCTGGTCACCGAGCAGCTTACATTCCGTCGAGCTGGGTCAACGACGGAATTTGCGATTGCTGCGATGGCAGCGATGAATACGCCTCGGGAAAAGCGTGCGTTGACAACTGCCATGAGCTGGGACGCGAGGCTAGGCTGGAGGCACAAAAGGCAGCCGAGTTGGCTCGCGAAGGTAACAAGATTCGTCAGGAACTCTTGACAAGAGGAAAACAAATTAAGAATGAGATCAAGACACGCCTTGTGAAGATTCGTGGTGATTTTGAGGAGGCCCAGCTTACTAAGAAAGAAAAGGAAGCTATCAAAGCACAGGCAGAGGAACGAGAGAACGCTGCTCTGGAAAAGTACAAGCCTGTCGAAGCAGAACAGCCAGAGCCCAAAGAACATGAGAATAACGAAGAAGAGCAACTCAGCGATTCGGAGGCTGAAGATTATTTTAAAATGTTAGATTCTGATTCGAGTGGCTCTATTACCATTATTGAAATACAGACGAGAGTGACCTTTGACAAGAATAGAGATGGTGTTGTATCCGAAGAAGAAGCTATCTATTTCTTAAATGGCCAAAAGGAAGTTACACTGGATGAGTTCCTCGATAGTGCATGGGCAAATATTAAACCATTCCTCATGCTAGAGCAAGGTTAATTGAAAATTTAATATCCTTTGTCATTTAACATATACAATATGACTCATAACAATATGTATATTATTCTAGGAACATTCAAACCAGCCCCTACAGACGATGTCGAGGGCATGCAGGATGGTACTGAGGAACACGATAAGGAAGAGGATGAATACACCGAGGCAGAAGAAGAAGCTGCAGATGAGCATGAAGCTCTGCCAGAGGAACAGCAAGTTCAGTACGATGAAGAAACACAAGCTCTTGTAGACGAGGCAAACAGTGCAAGGGAAAATTTCAAGCAGGCAGAGAAGGCGATCCATGATCTGGAGGCTGAAATCAGAAGACTCGAAGACAAGATTGATAGAGATTATGGCGCTGAGGAAGAGTTTGCATCCCTAGATGGCGAGTGTTTCGAGTTCACCGATGCTGAGTATGTATACTCGCTCTGCCTCTTTGATAAAGTACGTCAGAAATCCAAATCGGGCGGCAACGACATCGTCCTAGGCTACTGGCACGAATGGGTTGGACCTGAACAAAATAAATATTCGAAAATGAAGTACGATAGAGGACTGGCATGCTGGAACGGACCCACACGTTCTGCTATCGTCACCTTAACTTGTGGGAAGGAAAGTAAATTAATTTCGGTAACAGAACCAAGTCGTTGCGAATACGCTATGGAATTCTCAACACCGGCTATGTGTAATCCAAATATCGAACAAACCAATATGCACGACGAACTTTAAACCTACAAATTTTAGATTCCATCATGATCCGCTTATTTTTAAACGCAAAGAAAAACGTACCAAAAATCGTGGACTCGCAGTTTCAAGGATAAATATTCGATGACACCAATGATATCAACTGTATTCCTTCTTCGTTCCTTCGTTTCTTTCCTCCAAGAATTACAGAAAAAGCCAGACCATTTTCAGTAAGAAATGTTCCGCCGCGTTTCATCCTTGAAATGAGCACAGTGTTATCATATCAATGCACAATCAATTTATGTCCACGATTATGCCTCTGATCGGTTGATAGAATACGTGTACTCAGAGAAAAAAGTTCACTAGTTTCCTGGGTCAACACTGCAATTGCCGCGAACACAATGATAGTATTAACACGTAACTGAATCACAATTGATTGCTTATTGCTATTTGTATATTGCATTGGATCATCGAGACTGAATTATTAAGAGCGAATGTCCACGCGATTCAAAGTTCTTCGTGTTCGATCTCTCTTAACTGCGGAAAAGTCATTACATTCCTCATTCCTTGGTAGCAATAAGTGACAAGAATTTACCTTTCCCCTTTCTCATTGCCAATCAGAGATAACCAATTGTGCGAAACGTAAGCGACAAGCGATGAACGCACGAGCGAACGAACATCTCCACTCTTGGCAATTTTGCACTTGTCAAGTCACGCTGGACGTTCAAAATAAAAAGGCACAAGCCTAGACGTTCCAATGGTTTGTCCGATAGTAACGTAAAAATATAATAATGAATATTTTGTAATTTTGTAGAGGCACGTGGCGCGATGATCGCATGTGCAATTTGGATGCGGACAAATAAATTGAACACTTTTGTTGAACTGTGTAATGGTGGCAACTTTATTTACATATTGCGCGTAATCCTTCGTACGGGTCTCCAGCTGTTAAACGTGTTTGACACTTTTATCTCAAATATATTTGTATTCTAAAAAGGCTACGTATACATCGGAAGCTGATTGGAGTCCTGCGCCGCGTGCTAAGAGACTTAAGAACGTGCAGGAGTCTCCGAATTGGCCAAGATGGACTAGCGCCAGGCAGCCAAAGATCCCTGATGCAATAAATTCACTTCGGTTCACGATATCTTTGCTAAGGCACTCGAAAGGCTCAAGAATGAAATAAATAAGGGCTGCGTCACTCGCGAGACAATTACCCATTTCCTTCGTAGGCCGATTCACGTGATCGGGAAGACGACTCGCGACAATAATTGCATTCCTTTTTAATTTTTTTTACATACTTATATAATGTGTACACACAAGGATTATTCATTTCGATCCCTGGATCGATTCTATCATACTGTACAACAAAGATATTCTTAAGATTAGAGTAATACTATGCTCCCGAGTCTAGACTCTTATCGAACTGTGCAAGAAGTGAGACTGTAACGTCGTGCGTCCCGAGAGTCGACTCGCTAATGCTACGGACTGCAAGTTTGCGGTGGATGTTCACTAGGAGATATTCATTGGGAGAGGCACGAGGAAACAATCAGGTGGAAGGACACTCCGAGAAGGGAGGAGATATTTATTATGGAGAATCGATTAATCAAATGGAAATGTTAAAGTAGGAAGGTCGAGGAGACTCCTTATAAAACTGTTGCTGCACCGATGGCCGATCACTCCGTTCAGCGGTGCACGTGGATCTTTCCGTGCTCCACATGGATAATTATTTTCTTGGCTCTAACATTCCTCCCTTCCGGTATCAGTGTCTCGTCTAATCAATGAGCATTCGTTAGATCGTCACTGAAACATTCGAACGCTCCCAGCACGATGCGTTACGTAACAAAATGGCGCTGGCGGTAATCGCTTATGTCTTACATCACAGGCAAACAAACAGCAGACACGAACAATCGAATGCGTCGAGAGAGAAAATAAAAATGAAAGGAAAACAAATGCAGATAGAGAAACGGAGCAGAGAAGTAATAGGATAAAGGGGGAATGGAAGAGAGTAAATTAGAGGCAGAGCGGGGAGGTGAGTTCATTTGCCAAGCTTCTCGAACATAATAAGCTTTTCTTTGAAGCTTTTCGTATCCGTAGAGACCTCCGATATGTTTCCATTGAGCATATTCTGCAAGTCCTCGTCGTTCTTGCCGGCGAGGAGATTGTGAAAGAGGAGTTTGTTGTCCTCCTGCTTCTCAGGTGAGGTCGGTGGCGACGAGAGTTTCCTCTTTGGAAACATTACGGAGCCTCGCTGATTATTCCCGTTGTCGGTCATCCGCGTGACTATCGTTATTGCCAGGAGCTGATGAATGTCCATGTTCTCCTTCGAGTCGTTCGACTGTCTCCAGTATGATTTCTCCGAGATGAGAGGCTGCTTTCCGTCTTCCGAGCTTTCAATATCTGCGGCGTCCGCTGTTCTAAGCGACCAGGCCTCCTACGAATAAAGCAATTAGCCATAAGCAAGCAAACGCAAAGCTCAAAAAATTATGACACCCTCTAAGATTGAATTAGTCTCGTAAGCATCGCGTTAAAAAGTGTAAAGCCAGACGATGGAAGCCACACGGATGCTAAAATTCTTATTTCGAAGGTACAGCGAGGATGAGAGCGACGAGAATAAAGAAATGGGATTCTTACGTTTTTCTCGCGTTTCTCCAAGACACTGTCCGTTACTTCTTCCTCTCGTCTGTCCAGCTCGAGATCCTTTTCGAGACTGTCGAGAGTCTCGGTGCTGCCCGACGACTTGTTCCTCTTCTCCGAGTCTAAGGTGTCGGTACTCCCTAGCTCCGAGCTCTCGGAAGATTTCTCCAGTCTCGAAGGCTTCTTCAGCGGCGTGGCTCTTCTTTCCGTCTCGGTAGGACTTTTCTCGCCGTGCAGAATGTCAACGATACTGCTACTCGAAATTCTTTTGGCCATTCTCCTGGGTCTCCGATTCTCAAGCTCATCGTCCTGTTCGATCTCAAGATTGTCCGAGCTCTCCGAGGAAGCCGTTGTCCTTTTGTAGGGTCTTCGGCTGCTCTTGAGAAGATCGACGCTCGTGCGAATCGATTCGGGCCTGACCTCCGCCGTCTCCTCGGGCTTTTCAAGGTCATCCGAAGAGGCAAAGGATATCTTGCTGCTGTGTCTCCTGGGTCTGGACAAGTTCAGATCGGAAGCACTGCTCCTCTTCTCGAGTTCACTTACCGGCGACTTCCTTTCGATCTTCTCCAAGGCTTCGAAACTCTCGGAAGACTTGGACATGACTTTCGGCTGTCTGCGAGCTCTGAATTCAAAGCCACTGCGCCTGCGCTCGACGGACTCATCGTTGCTGAGCGCTTCGATCATTTCGAGACTGTCGGACGATTTGGAAACTCGATCGATCGACTTTGAGTACGGAATCGATTGTCTCAATTTGACGAGAGCCAGTGGCTTCGACAGATCCTCCGTGTCCTCCTCGAGTTTCTCGAAAGCTTCGCTCGATTTTGAGAACCAGGAGCTCTCGAGACTGTCGGGCGACTTCGAGAGACTCTTCGAAGAAGAGTGCCTCCTTGGTAACTTGGCCTCGAGTTCTTCAAGGATATCCGGGCCTTTCGAATAACGATTCGAGGCTCTCCTCGTGACCGGCCTACTCGTCTCGGCTGGCCTCTCCTCGTGCTCGCTCCTCTCGCTGGTCCTGGAAGCGACCGAAGCTTCCAGACTATCCGGCGACAAGGAGACGGTACTCGGCGCCTTCCGCGGTAATTTTCCCTCGAGCTCCTCGAAGATGTCGGAGCTCCGCGACAATCTGCTCGAGGATTTACGAAGGATCGAGACATTCTTCGACTCTACGGGGGAACCCATGCTGCTGCTACTGGCCGGCTCCAGGCTGTCCAGGTTGTCGGACGCTTCCTCGGCGCTGTTGGCAGCGTTGTTCGAAGGCGTCCCGACGTCCAGCGATATCGTACGTCGTGGTCTCGGAGGCCGTCTGTTCTTTGGCCGTACGGAAATTCGATGCAATGCTGCCGTGTGGTTGAGACTGGCACTTTCCAATCGCGCTGCTCGGAAATACAAAAATTCATTAAATTCGGACAATTTAGGATTTTAGATAATGCGCACTGAGAAAAACAAAAGTTTTGTTGGATATGTACCACAGTCTTTCGCAAGGATCCAGGAATCTTTTACTTTATGCATTATGCATGACCGTCTATATTTGTCGGCATGTGAATTAATTAAAATGTATACAATCATGCTGCTCTACGCGAATTGAGGAAATCATTCCTCCTTTTTTTTTGCCCTTTTTGTGCTCGAAACGATATTTTTCTCCGTGCATAATTAGAGTAGACGTACGCAAGTCTTCCTTGATCGTAGAGACTGCTCGCTCCGGGCTATCCTTCGAAGGTCTCGTTGGCTGTAGCGGTTGCGCGACCTGCTGGACCTGCGTGCCCTGCGTGATCTGCACATAAAAGAGAAATCCATAGATAACGGGAGTTCAGAATACTGGAGAAAAATAATATTTCACAGGCGAATATTCAGCGACGCTTCCGTCGAGCGACGATTCGACAGTCGGTCATCTCGAATAACGCGCGCCTAATTACGAGAGTCTGGCAGCCTCCGGAGTTCCGAACGAAGGAAGATACTTGAAAGCTGCGCGAGGAAGGCTCGACGCAACAAAGTCTACGACTCGCGAGTTCTAGCCGGTACCGTTAAGTCTCAAAGTGCGAGCACTTAACCGCGATCGGGAAAACCGGTTACAGGTAGCCGACAGGCTAGTTCCAAGGTGCTTCGGGTCCTTACGAGATCTTCCTAACAGAGGATCAAAGTCGATCTTCCACCAGGAGTTCCACTAAATAATACTCGAACGGCCGAGCCGAACTCGTCGATTCTCGAATGCCGATTCCGAGCGATTCCTCCGTGAATCAGTTACCTTGTTCTCGGTGCGTTCGGCGCATTCGATGCGCTCGATGCACTCGATATTCTGCACCGGTCGCTGCCTGCGTTTTCGCGTTTCGACGTCCGTCGACTGTCGCTCCGATGCGGGCAACCTTTGCCTCGAGTTTGCTCTCTGCTTCGCATTCTGACTTTCGATGCTGCGTTTCGCGCTGGCGTAAACGTCGTACTCGACGGTTTCGCAGCCGTAAACCCCGATGCTCACCCTGGTGACGTTATTGACGTTATTCACTTTATTGACGCCTTTGCATCGACGATTCTCCTGATTCTGAGTTTTCTTATTGACGTACTTCCTGCGCTCCACGGGATTCAGGTTGAGCTGCTCGATTATGGCACGTATGTTCGAGGAGATGCTCGGCTCCCGATGGGACACGACCATTTTTCTTCCGAACCTCCACGACCAACCGATAGAGTCAGGCGCGCCTGATTGGACTTTCGGTTAATTAAGACGACGCTTCACCTTTTTCTCAGGATTTCACGGAGTCCTCCTTAGTCGGATCTCACCCTCCTTTCCTCCTTCCTCGAACTTTTCTTTTTCCACTGACGCTTCCCACGCGCGTCCTTCCGCGCTCCGCGTCAACGGTCGTGAACCGCGAGTGCGTTTTAAACTTTCGTTCGACCAGAGTCAAGAAGTCAAATTCGATATTCGCAACGACGAAAGACAGCCTCGCGACGTCGGCGTCTCTCGTACGCAAAGAGATTAAAGTCTCTCAGGCTGACAGGCAGGAGTCGCAAATATCCAGAGACATTCGCACTGTCGATCGCACTCGCGTCGCGCACCTTTTCCTCCTTCCCGCAGCACGACGGATTTTCGATCTCGCGACTCGCGAAGCTAAAGGATACTGCTGCGCGACCCACGCGAATCGCCCACGATGAACTCGTTCCCCTTTTTCATGGACCGATCGGCAACCTTCGCACCTTCGCTCGGCGTGCCTAGCCGAGCCGGCAGCGAGTTGCCGGAAATTGCAAAACAGCCAGGCTCTACTTGGCATCTACCGCGGACGCAGAGCGAAAGGTGCTGCTGAGCCTTCGGCCGACTGTGCTGCAGCTGAAAAAGACTGTCTCTCTGTTAGCAGACCCGGTCGACGGGCCACAGTATCGATCGAACCTCGCCGCTCTAGACACCGTAACTTCCGTTGTGCGGACATCCGGCGCACAAACAATTATTCTACCAGGCAAAAAAGGTAGAAGCGCCAACGTAACGGGCTGACCATAACAGATCCTGGATTACATTATTGATTATTACTTTGCCAGGCGTTTCGGGCGTTACGATTTAGGTCTTTCTCGATTTAAAAGCGATTTTTCGACGTCACGGTTGTCCCCGTAATCGTCACGCTGGCGCACGTCGCAATTCCGAGACGATTGCTCGCGATTATTAAGGGAAAACGAAGGAATCTGACCGCCCGAGGGTCTATGGGATCTGGCACGGTTCCGTGGAATTGTTAGACAGTCGGGCTGGAACAGGAGTCAGGAGGTAGAAGGTAAGAGGAGAGGAGGATGCAGAGAGATGAGACGCGAGACACGATGGAAGGAGTCATTCGAGATGGAAGTGAGCTCTACTTCCGGTTCCCCCTCCTGCCTCCCCCGCCCGATAGTCCTTCGTCAGAAATTTCGTTCTTATATCAGTCCGTCGCGTCCTCGCGTTACTCCACGTTACTGTGTTTTGAGTTCTCCTAAGTTTCCTGCTCTTAAATCTTTTTTTTTTTTCACTCTCGACACAGGACAGAGAAAAAGTAGCGCTTCTTTCGATCGATCGATCGAATCCGATCGCGTCCCGCGTAAATATATCCAGCGTGGCTTCCTGCATGTGACCCAATTTCGATCCGAGCTTTTTCTACGTGCGCATCGAACGACAGCAAGTCGGACCTGCAGGAATATTTGTGCCCAGGCAAATCGCGCGGTGACTCGACAGGTCGATGCTGAAGCGCGAACCGCTAGGCGCAGACTGACTCTGCAGTTGGGCTGGCGACTGTGTCTTGGCCAACTGTCGGCAACAGTCGGCAACTGTGGCCAATCGTGAGGCCTGCACGCGTCGCACGGATCGCCGCGACGCCGGCTGCTGGATGAAAGGATGCCGGTTCGCTCCTGGAGACCCCAGTGAAATCATTTGAGCCAGAGGAGCCAATGAGCGTTGAGCAACGCGATTGGCAAGAGGAGGCTCGGAGTTGCGATTTATGGATTTGCGGAATTGCAAGCTTGCGGAGATCGAGAATTGCAGGAAGGAATCCTAGCGTGTCGTAATGTTTGGAATAACGGCGTACCCAGGATTCTGCTGATTGCCAGCTGTTCCTGTATTTTCTGCAATTTCACTGCAGCCACCTTGACTCCGTGTCCGGACCCCGCGGATCTGGCTGCTGCAGAGGAGCCGCTGACTTTAACGAGAATCGCACAGATCGTTACTGGGCTGCCTCGTAGACTTTTATAAGGCTCGAATGTTCAGCTGGACTATAAAAGACTGTAAAATCTCTTTGGCTCGTGATTGCCGCTCGATCCCTGATTACGTAAGTGACACTGATTATGTCACTGACAATAGCGAAACGTGGGCTCAGGCGCTGCTGAACTGGAGAGTGGCCCGAAGCGGTGCACTGTCGAGATACTGCTCCAGCGAGCGGGCGCGTTACGTACGAGCGAAAATCGACTGATTGCGAGTCACTCGTTCGGCCGCAAACCGCAGCCTGGAAATCATCAGGACTCGAGAGGATATTTTAGAGATAAAAGACGAATGGGAGTCGTTGGAAATTAATAAATAAAAGGGCTGTCTCTGATTGCGAGTCAGAATTACGGGGATCAGGATCAGTGTCGAGCTCAGTAAATGTCAGTCAAATGTCACCAAAGCGACCTACTGGCTTGCCGACCCAGTCTCGAAGGATTAGAGAAAAATATCAGCTGGGACAGCTCGAACCGTAGACGGAGGCCGTTGAATCTTTTGAATGGACGACGATTCGCCCTGTCAAAAGGAAAGTCCAAATCGAAAGTCACGCTAAATCACGCGAAGAATCCGATGCAAATCGAAAGCCTTGGCAATTTATGCCAGAGAAATTGTCTCGCTCGTTACGAGGGGGGAAGTTTCGGAAGTTAATTTAGCAGGGGGGGGGGCGGCCGGCAGAAGCCTTGCGTAAACAACCACCGGTCGTTCAGGCAAAAGAAACGCGAGAGTTTCTGTCCGTCGTTTCGAGCGTTTATTGCACACAGCTTTGAATATCGCTCCGGAGGATCCTAGAAAACACGGCCGACGCAGTCAATGACCCGATGTTTGACCGATATAACGCGAACGCGAGAAAGAGCGACCGAACGGTGCCGGTTAACCTGCCAGCTGAATCGATGCTGGCGACTCGATCTCTCTGTCTCCGTCGCCCCCTCCTAGCCCCTTTGACACTTCCTCCTTGCACTCCCTTTAGCCTTGGGAACTCGAAAATGCGTCAGAGCAATGAATCTCAGAACAGGGAGAAACGGAGTTCACGGGTGCCTTGAGCCTTGAGCGGAAGATAACGAGTCTGGAGACTTTTGGGTTGCTCAGAGCCGAGACTACGAAAAACGGCTGATCCGTTTTCTAGTTCTTGCACAAGACGTTTCCTCGGTTTAACGGACTCGAGGAGCCCAGGAGTTTTGCCCGACTTGATAATACGTTACGTAACACGAACAACGAAAGTCATTGGAACCGCCGCGAACTGTAAGTGTCGTAAAGATTGACTCGAAAGCACGAATCACTCCTATTTTGATGTGGACATTCAAATTCCAAGCACTGTGCCGCCCTATGGAAGTCATACAGCCTCTTCTTTCCTCCGTAACTTTTATCTCTGTGTCGATACATAACCTCTACGCGTCTCTTTCCGTTTTTCCCTTTCCATCTCTGGCCTTTTTTTGGCTCTTGCTCCAGCCGCCTGTTTCCTCAATTGGATTCCTTCATCTTGCCCTAGTCTCACCCATCTTTTGTCTCTTTGCTTTTTCCTTCTTCCGTTCTGCCTTTTGACTTCACTCTCTCCTTTAATTAATTTGCGAATAAGTGTAATGCAGTTATCGACAGGTACGAATGAGCTCTGCAGCACAGTTACCCTCTGTCGCGCGCAAAGCAAATTGTCCGCTACGGCCGATCTTCCATACCGACGTCGTCGAGGATCGGCAGACACGTGTTTCTCGCGCTAACCGCTATTCAACTCGAAGCGCCTGTGACGCTGCTAAGAGGATTTAGCTGACGTCGCCATTATGAGGATGAAGGAAAGCGTGGGGGGTGGGACAGGGATAGGGGGGGAAGAGAGATGAGAATGGATAGAGGTAGTAGGGCATCCAACTATATAGGCAGGTAAACAGGTAGGCTCACTGTTGGTATTTGACGTTTCGAGACATTGCGGGGGCCAAGTAACGGTAGTTCCGTTTCACGGCTGCATCTCTCACGCGGTCCGTTCTTGGAACGCTCCTTCTTCGATACTGCTGACCCTTAGCGGGCGGTGGCGTCGAGACGCCTCACTTTGTTTTACGGATAAGAGGAAAAGAATTGCTGGAGGATCCCTCCGTGAACGATAAATGAATTACGTTAGATGGGCTGGATGCATCCAACTTGGGAAGAAGAGTGCACTCACCTTGATTTGACTTTCCTTGAAGCTCCTTTCATTCTTCCCCAGTCTTTGAAAAATATTCTGAAAGCAACACAAGGAGAATTTAATGTGGCTGGCGAATTATGAGGTCTATCGATATTATGAAAAAATTAATTCGATAAGGTTAATCGAGACGAGGAGATAAGGCGATCAAAGGCTCTGCAAAGTCGGGAAACGTCACGGAACTGTCTTGTGGAATTTCTGTGAGGTGAGTGACGTACCCCCATTTATACGATAATCGATGTCACTCGATGCACTTTGAATATCAAAAGAATCGAGAAAATGAAAGGAAAAAATAGATGTTTAAGAAGAGAGACGCGTAGTAGGACAAAAGCACAGCCGCGCTGTTTCAAAGTTGATATCAAACTAGACACAGAGAATAAAGCTCTGCGCTATCTTACCTCTGCGGCTTCCTGCTGATAGCTCTCCTCTTTATTCTGTGAAGCAAAAGGAATAGTGATGTCAGAAGCAGATCGTTGGCGCGCGATTGAAACGAATCAGTGCCAAGAAATATTTTGTTCTCGAAACGGCAATTAACGTACACTCACGTGCGAAATCTGATTATCCGTTGCAGTCGAAGTCACCTGATTTCGATTCTCTATAACAGTCTTTATCTGCTCGAGTACCTACGAAGAGACAATAATTTCACTTCAAATCTTAAATGTTTCGGCCTTCGTCCCAAACGTGACGTACCCGAAGGGATATCCGATGCCTTTGGGCGACCTGCGAGCTCGATTCCTTCCTTTCCGTCTCCGCAGTCCTTCCTTGCCTCCGCTGAAAAACAAAAATAGCAAAGTTAGTCGATCATTCGGTTAGCGCTGAAGCGTCAAGAGTCCACGAGAAGTCACGAACAGTCGCGAGAAGATTCGCCTCTCGTGTCCGACAAGTGCCGAGTCATGAAATCGCAATGGAAAAGATGCTGCCTGCCATCGCTATTCTCGCTCTCGTTATTTACTTGAATTTCAAGCCAGTCCTTATCGAAGTACAGTTTTCCTCTAACGTGCCGCCTGTCAATATCCACATGAATTAAAGCTAACCTCATAGACTGGCAGGGTAATTGCTCGACGCATTTGGTAGTCGAGTCACGAGCTATAACGCACGACATGTGTATCTATGTAGAAGTCGACTCGCACGTGTCCCGAATGACTCGCGAAGCTTCTCGTTACATCAGTCGAAGTCGGAAGAGGTCATCTTCTTCGGTAACTCGCGCGTTAGTCATTCGTTCTTAAGCCGTAGGACGTTGGGAGATTTGCTCTTAGAACGGGACCTTATGAATTATTTAAAGAAAACGGTTCTCAGTGGCCCACCTCCAGCGTGACCAGAGGATCCAGGGACGACAGTGGCCGCGTGTGCGGGACTTCTCCAGGAAATACGCTGTCATGAGAAACCGAGAGCTGTCCAGCGCCCCCGCGAAGCTTCGCGAACGACTCCTCGACTCCGCTTCTTCGGATGAAGACGCTGCAAAGAGGAAAAGATACATAAGCGGATGCTGCGAGGGAGATTAGACCTTTGAGGCACGCAACAACAAAAAAATGCAAGCTGATGTCTTGTCAGGAGCGACTAGATCTTGCAGGTAAGAGTCAAGGCGGCTTTTCAAGCGAGCTGATGGGGACGGGCGATGATTAGATGGAACGAAGAAGATGGACGAAGACGGGTGAGCTGCTTAAAGAAATCATTAATATTTACTGTTTGAACGATTTATGGGTGTTCAGCGACGTCGCTACTTTGTATTTTCTCGGCCAGCCGATCGGTTGCCTACTGGAAGAAGAACAGTCGTGAGTGTAGAAGACGAAGGAGGAAGAAGAGAAGGGAGGAAGACGAATCGGAAGCGGAGAGTGAAAAAGAAGGACAAAATACTCTAACGGAAACGCACCTTTCTCTGTCGCAGGAATCCCTGAGCAATTCGCTGGCGCTTCTGCTGCGAACGTCTTCCGGTCCTCCTGCCGGATGTCTCACGGTGACTTCCTCCCGGTCGCAGGCCGACAGGACCTCGCAGGTCTCCCTGCTTCCGTGTCCCGCGTCTGCGGCGCCTCTGCTCTTTCGTCTGAAGATCTTGCGCAATCCTCGAAGAGGATGAAACCGCCTCCTCTTTGGTTCTGAAAGGAAGAAGTTGCATGAGGGAAAGACGAAGAGAGTCCTCAGTCAAAAGTCTTTCGCACTACCACCAAGGAACATTATCGCCGCGGCAGAACGACAGAATCGCGCACATCGGACGCAAAGCAGTGTAGGTGTCGAGTGTAGATATCGCGCTCGCTATCAATCCCGATTGTCGCTCCGGTGCTCGTTGAGGCGGCCCTTAGATAAATAAATGCGTCGTGCCTGTAACCTGGTTCCGACGCTCCGACGAGACACGAAAATTTATTCGATTCGTGATAATTAAATAGCGAAGAGCTACACTAAGAGTCACTCGAACTAAAGAGACTGACGTTGCTCCGATTGCAAGAAAAGGCATCTACGGTATCGGCCAGTAGGCAACTTCCGGTCTCTGCGCGTCGCGACGCTCGCCAGTCGAGCCACTAAACCGCTTTCACCTAAAATTTCTTCCAATCCCTGGAACATGCTGACAATGGACACGTGCTCCGCACTTCAGGATGTTAAAACGTCGAACCTCTCCACCTGGTGACTGACCGACTGACTATTCTATGACGATTACTTTAAAGGCGAATAGCGAGAAATCGCAGCTCGATAAGATTAAAGCTTTGTACTCCCGATATCTTTATCGGCACGTCCGCCTACCGATAGACCGTATTACGTTGGAATTGACCGAACATCATCTTGTGCCTTATAAGGTCGGATGCACCGGCAGAACTGAGCGCTTTAATACCTATTCCGATAATTCTATTCAAGATAGAAACTGCACGAGAATATGGGAACGAGAGAGCAATAGATAAGACGATAAAAGCAAATATAAAAAATCAGTCAGCGATAAGGGCATAGATTGGAATTTCTTCTGATATCACTGGCTATATATGCCAACTCCTCATTTCCTTCTTCTAGTTCATTTGGCAGCTTGAACAGCATGATGGACTCGGATATCCATTGTCCTGTCGCACGCTGGCCGTGACCCAGTTCCACTTCTCAGAGTACGCGAATGGCCGGCAGCCATTCTTTATTTGGTATTCGCAACGCGCCTTGACGTTCGTTGGCTACCGGGTATCCAATATTTCTAGGACGTCGAATGACACAGTCGAATCGCGTACCAGCCGACTTAGTTTATTAATTAAACGTTTTCGTAAGATTCGCTAGGTTAGAGATGGAGTGACGAAGGCGGGGAACACAAAGGAAGAGAAAACCAGGTTGTCCGCGTGACTTGAAGTTTCTTTTAAGGAACCGAGATGTCGTCTACGTCCACGTCTGGAAGTCAGTAAAGAGCCGATCGAACGTTACGTTTCAATGGGTCGAGCGTTCAAGAACACGTCGAGAGGCTACGACGACGGTACGACGCAACGACGCTACGACGACCCACTGTAAGAAATGATCAAGCGTGAACCAAGCTGTTCCACTCGAGTCACTTCATTCATTCTCTAGGCAGAGGAGCTGCTTACCGAGCAATGATAATCATTTAAAGAAACGTATTAAAAGGAAACGGATACGTATTGCGTTTTATATAGACCATAAAGTTTCTTTAAAATCTTGTAAAATTTTATTATACATTTTTATATTAAAAGAAAAGAGTATGCAAAGATAATAAAATATTTTTTAAAATTAATGTAAAAGACGTCATCGGGAAGTTATTCTCAGAAAAAAAACATACAAAGGGCATCGAACTAAGACACGAATTTTGTGCCCTAGTTCTCAAAGGCTCAATCGGAAGTACGCTTTTGTTCTCTCTCTCTCTCTCTCTCTCTCTCTCTCTCTCTCTCTCTCTTGGATTTTCAAGTCCTACCTCAATACCACGTCGCTATAAAAATTCCAGCTAAATCACTGACCTTTGGGCATTTCCATATTGGACTGCGATGGTGCATCTCCGAGATGGGGTGAAACTTGGGGCGGCGGTGAAGCTTCTCTGACGCAACCCATTAAGCTGAGGGCTCCCCCGACGCCTCCGCCGCCCCCGCTGAGCGTCCCGCCGCCGGCACCAGACATTCTACTTGTCTGAAACAAAATATAAAAGTGATTATCAAAGCCCAAAGGTTTCCTTATCCTAAATCTATTGTCACGAAGATAGTCGAACGATAAGAAAATATGATCTGGACGAACGAGTGGGCGGTTTCCATGGCAGCGTGGAAGCCGTTGGACGCTGGACTGCCGCTAGGAAGAGATGTGCCCGAAATCGATTGTTCACCCGTCTCCATCGAACCTTGACCTTGGCACAGCTGGCTCGGCCGGGGCGGCCGACTCACGATGACGCTCCGAATTAATGCAATCCGTTTTATTAAAGCCGCGACCTACGCGACTGCGTATCAGTCAAGAGACACGTACGAAGGCTCAGCTTCCATGACATTCCCACATTCCTTATCTAATTTTACGTTCTCAGCTTACGGGGAGTTCCCTGAAGAGTTCCGAGAGACGCGCGAATCCTTCCTTACCTTGGTGACGGAGCGACATATCAGCTGTGGTTCTCGTGCTCGTGCCCCGAAAATCTGAAAGCGAGAGAAAAGAGATGAGTAACGAAGAGATGGCTAGATGCCCGCAGAAGATCGTAAGAGGATGCTGTCCAGTTCTCGCGACGTTTTAGTCAGTGCCACGCCCGAGACCTAAGCGCCTTAAGCTTCTATTTATAAAGACCCGATGCATACGAGAAGGGCAGCGTTTGCCATCGCGAGCGAGCGAGACGCCGCTACCGAACTACCAGAATACACGAGTCCCGATGAGCTGGGAAAAACGTCTTCAGAGAAATTGACAATTTTCGAGGCTGAAGAGGAACTTGTGAATCATCGATCTTCGCCGGGATTCGAAGAAATGTGAAATAGCAGATACTTCTCTCACTTCTATTTTTTGACTTCTCTATTATTCAATTGGATGGAACACATTCCCGGATATGAGAGCCACGTGCGCGTGGCAGCCACTGCAGGAAGATCTTTCTCTTTTCTTTGTTCTCGTTGCTTGACGTCTCCCCCCACCCCACCGCCCTCCCGAACACAAAATAAATTCGTTCGAACTATGGTTGCACTCGAATAACCTCGAAGGGTGGCTAATTTTATCCTGGGTGGATGAAGCCCGCTACTAACGGAAATAGACGTAATGCTAAAAGGCTTCTCGATCGGAGACAACCCAGTTCTCAGTTAGTTCGAGCGGACGGCCCATATTCCGATTGCGATTCCCGTTAACCTTATCGTCGCCATTATTCTTCCCTACCTCAGGGAAACAACGACACGAGCGGCTCTCACAGTTTTAATCTCGGACATTCTCGAGATTCCAGAGACGCCTTTGTCTCTCGTAGCGGCGCATCCACCGGCCAAGAAGCGACGCGGACGCGGCTGTGCGCTATTTTCGGACTATTCATCTGCGTTAATGGAGCCGCGAGGTGCGCCTTTAAATCGGTCTCGTCGAGTGTGCACACTGCGAGCCTTTCGAAATGTCTGGTCCAATCAGAGTTCCATGGAAGAGCCCATGGAAACTGGGCACGAAGACCGTTCGCTCGAATAAATTGCTCGGTGACTCGCTCGATCGGCCGGATAGGATTGACTAGGATTGCCATTAAGAGAGGAGCGGAGCGGTGAGGCGCCTCTCTCTCTCTCTCTCTCCTGCTGAGGCTGTTAGGCTGCAGAAAGGAAGAGAGATGGATGGAGAGCGGGAGAGCGAGAGAGAGAGAGAGAAAGAGAGAGAAAGAGCAGAGTTCGGCATGGAAACTGCTTTGCCAGGCGTATGAGAGTCGCTCTCAGGGCGGATTCCCACCAGACGTGGTCACGAGCGGCGTCGAGGCGCGTCGCTAAACGCCGGGATAAAGACGCCCCGCGCAATTGAATAATGCGGCTTTCGTCAACGTGCAGCCATCAAGGACGATCGGCACTGGAAAGCAACTACGATATATATGTATAGGATATATGGGAACAGGGTGGTCGATGCGGACGCGAGTGATACTGACAGGTGTTACAGCCGTACTCGGCTATCGATCGATTCTGGCCTGCTTGACTGGAGAGCCCCGAGTTTCGGGGTCGACGTCCGCTTGGTCGTCGCGACGACGACGACCTCACTCGCCTTGGTCTAATGGTCACGTTAGCCTACCTAATAGTTAGCTGGAAGTGCTCGCTTCTCGAATCATCGAGCGACGCCGGCTGGATGCACCGGCGGCCTTTCGATTAATCGAGCAGTGCCAGACTGTGTTTGGGGTGGCGAAAGGGCCAGAAGATTCGCAGACAGGATGGAATGTGGGTGTGAGTCGTAGTGCGAGGGAAACGAACTGCAATGTCCGGGAAGCGACCCAGTCGATAGTGCCGGGTGCTCCTTCTCGCTCCTCCGCGCATCTATCGCATCGTGCGCCTCTCCCTGTCTCTCTCTCTCTCTCTCTCTGAGATTAAGTGACACGTTTCCCTTTATCTCTGGTTTTTTCCTCGACACCCTCTGCTTCCTCCGTTCTTCTGGAAAAGCGACGACACAAAGTTTGGCAGATTTAGTAAATGCACTTTTAGAAAGTTGCTCGAACGATGCAGAGTTCAAGGTTGAAGAGAGCAGCCAGCACTCCTGAATCCCTTGTTGCGTGGCTTTCCCGTGGCAGGTCATGGGAGCGAAGATCGAAGATCCCCCTGGGGATGGGGCGAGCACCGTGACCCCGTGTTACCCGTTATCGGCTGAAATAAACTAGTCGAGCATTTCGGCGCCATTGTTTTACGCTACTTCGCTGCTCGCGCAACGCAGCCCTGAGCCGGCAGTCTTACAAGAACCAGGCAGCACGTAAGACGCCACCTGGCTTCTTCCTCTTTAGCAACGAACGGAGGATTTGGCTCCCCGTTTGCGGGCCAAGGGTCGGAGCAGCGAGGAGAAGGTAGGAGAGAGATGGAAAAGGACGGGTCTTCCTGAAACGACAGGACCAACTCCGCCTTGGTTATCATCAATTTGTCGCTCAAGTTGGATCGTTAGGTCGCCTTACTGTTATTACGCTCTCGACGGCCACTTCAACCGGAGCTGCGCGGCCTCTTATTGGAGCGAAAATTTCGTCCTGCTATTTCCGGCTTGGCCTAACGTCGCAGCCATCGACATCGGATAAATTTCCCTTTCGTTTCGACGTCTTCGCGGACTCCTCGAGAGTCTCAAGGTTCTCGAGACTCTCAAGGCTTTCGAGACTCTCGAGGAGGCCGTTTCGCCACGTCGGCAGGGACGCCAACCGTGAAATTCCGCGTTACTACGAAGCCCATTTCGAAATCTGGTGATCGACACTGAATTCTCCTCCGGAAAACGTGAAGTGCGAAATTCACGTTGTTTCAGGACTTTACGAGGAGAAGCGACGCGCGACGATTACATAAGCGCCGTGGCTTACGAAAGTTTGTTTTGATTGCGCAAAGACGCGCGAACCATCGGCGTCCGATATATGTATATGAAAACCGATCAGCGGATCGAATTCGCGGTGATCCACGAAACCGCGAATCCAGTGAAACGTTCTAGATCTCAATTTCGATCCGGACCAGGATCTCGGGCATCTCCATGTGTTCGACCGTCGACCACTGGCTGCCCCCTCCAATCCTCCTCTCGCCCCGCTGCTTCAGAGGGGCTGCTCGCCACGTCCTGCGTCCCCAGACGTATCGAATTCCATAGCGAGACATTTCTGTGACGAGCAAACAGGCTGAGAGATCCCAGAGAAAGGGGAATCCCCTCAGTGGTTCGTTCAACGCGGAGTCCTGAGAAAGTTCAATTAAAGACTGAAATGTTGAAGAAGCCAGAAAGGAAGAATCGCGGGTTGTGTCGATTTCGGTTGTTATTTTTTAGATACCGAAATTCCATCTCGAAAGCCAAATGATGATGTGCTCCTCCCACTCTTCTCTTCTCCCAGCCTCCTTGATCATCGTAGATTGAATCAGGGATGAAGGAAGGACATCGCGTGACCGAAGGGGCACTTGCCGGTCGGGAGGTCAAGCGAGATAACAGCCCTGCGTGGGGCAAAGGTTTCGAAAGAAGGGATGCGCGAAGGCAGTTGGGAGGATAAAGGGGAATAACGAAGAATGGCGACGAGTCGCGTTGTCGGGAGCAAGCGGAGCGTGTTTGCGGGGGCCGGTGCGGCCAGTGCGGCCAATATGGCCTGTGCAGCGTGCGGCCAGTGCGCACTGCATTTGTCGCAGGATCTCCCATCGAAACTATAATAGCCATTAGCTTCGTCAACGAAGACCCAATGGTTCCTCTTACGTCAAGAGGGCGACAAGACGCGTCACGTGGGTCGCCAATCATTATGATTATTTGGAGTGTCGACGAGGGTCGAGAGATCGATCCTCCTTAGCCGAATCGATCGAAACACAGAAGCGTGAAAGTGAAGTAGCTTACAGTCTCTGGTAACTCGAGAGAAGGGTGGATGTTCGAAGGAAGAGACGAAGGAGAGGAGGAGAGCAGGAGGAAGGAGATGCGAACCGTGACGCAGCTCGTCGCCTCTTCCTTCTCCGTATCACTCCTTCCCGGGAGGGGAAAGGAGGGAATCATTATGGATCGTAGGTGAACTAAAGAGGAAAGCAGGTCGGAGTGTGCCGTAATGATCTCGAAAGATTATTCGAGAGGGACGCAACGACGGGGTACTAGCCATTCCCTCTCCTCCTCCCCCTGCCACTCCTTTTCTCACGTTTCGTTTGACCCTCAAAGATCAAGTGCTTAGGAAACGCTTCCCCAGGCTCTGAATTTCCTAATTGGATGAAAACCTACGCAAGCAACTGGCACAAGTCGGTGAAACGGAGATTTGGGTTAGGTTAGGTTGCGTGCGCAGCTGTCCAGTCTGCGTAGCGACGGCTCGAATACATGAAACTGCCTGTTTTACATGACGGCGCAGCGCGTCGTATCTTTTCAACGTGGCGAACCGGCAGCAACAGAGGAGCCAGCGATGCTCCAGCAATTCGTGCATCAAGAGATTGAAGGATCGAAGTGTTTCTTCTAATTCATCGATACTCATTTGCCGGCATCGATTGTTCGTTCGACAGGAACCGCACGAATCCTTAAGATATATGTATATATCGATATGCTCTAGACGTGTCCTCGTAACCGATTAATCGTCTCCGGTCATTCCGTAATCTAATTCATGCGGCTCCATTCGATTGCCGATTGCCGATTCTCGAGGCCGTGCTCACTGAGGAGAAGCACGTAATTACGAGAGCGCGGAAGTGCACTCGGACGAGTGCACCGGAAGGCCAGTCTCCTGAGTTTTCAATTATTTCAGGTAATCCAGGGTGCGTCTCCGTCGGCAGCGAGTCCATCTTCGGGCGGCTACAGGGATTGGCTGCTGCCTGGAGGAAATGACGAATTATCCGGGACGAGTAACGCGCGATCCGTCGAGTAATTGTCCGTCGGAGCAATAGTGCGAAATCGCTTGTCGCCACAACGAGGTATCCTAATTAGTCGCACTGATCGACTAGACGCCATGTTGCATTTCCGCCATCTTCCCTCTAAAATGAATCTGAACGCGATGCGGGGCTGCGTTAATGCGCTGCGTAGACTTGCCACGAAAACCATTGAATATTATGAAAATTAGAAAGTAGCCGGAGGCGCATCGAGCCAACGAGAGTTGTCTAGATCGACTCCACCACCTCCACCGCGGAATAATCACTGGAACAGCCAGTTCCGCGCTTCCCCCCGACCTGCCCCTCTCCCCAAGTTCGCGGCTCCAGGATGATGTGTGTCGTAATCTCATATATGATTTCACTGTAGCTCTCAGAACATGTTTCAGGATCGAGTAACTTCCGACAGGGAAAACAGACGGTAGAATAAGACTTGCCTTCTTGACTCGACTCGACTTTTGCTTCCGAGGCTCCCCTCGTCCCACTAAGACTTTCTCCTATCTCCGAGCGCTCTCTCCATCTCTTTCTCTCTCCGTCGAAGGTGCCTGTTCCGCCCGTGGCGCTTCGTAACCTTCGTGAGAAGAAAAAGACAGGAAGATAGGAAAGAGATAGGAGACAGACAGTCGGGATTCTTGATGAGAACGCCAATGGCTTCCTAGTGAATCTAATAGCATTAGAGCGCGAGGGTGGAGGCTCGTCCATGTAGATTTGTGTTCGCAAAACCTGAAACCAGTCGAAGCGCGTCTGTGCGAAAACCGATGTCGCAACGGCCTCGGCTCCGATTACTTCTACCCTTGGATTCCCCTCGAGCGAGACTCGCTGGCCCGTACGTGCTACTGGTAGGCTCTCTCAGGTACTTTCGACCTTAATCGCAAAGACACCGGAAATTCGAAATTTCGGAACGTGGAAGAGTTTACGGACTAGAACTGAAACTAATTGGCCAGGCGATCGCGGTCGGTGTGTCAATGTCCATTTTTTATTCCCAACCTGGACAACCTCCAGCTGGGGTCCTGGGGCCCTTGATCGGTTCACTTCCATTTCTCGAGGCTGTCTTCCCCTGCCTCCCGCCACCGTTTCACCTTGTCAGGCCGAATTCCCGTGGAGCGTATCGAGAGCAGGGATGGGGCTGCTGACTATGCTCGTGATTTCAAAAGCTAAGGCACCACCACTCTCCGACTACCGGGCAGCCCCTGACATTTACCCGGAGTCATCTACACTCACGTTTACATTTTCATGTACATGTAGGATACAATAACAAGCCACACCGGCGTCTGGGCGCACCCAAACCGGGTCACACGATACCTAGCAATATACTAACAATATACTAGCAATACCAGCAACAGCAGCAATACTGACGGGCCGGACTCTCGTTGTTTCCTGGCTGACGTCAGGTTAGAAAGAGAACTGGGCTTGTCGCCGATCAAAATGTTACGTCAAACTTCGCATTCCCTCTCACGCTTCTTTACAGAAACCGTATTATCCGCAGCAGCATCCGGGATGTCGCGAGAATCTACCGCGTATCAATGTGAGTCTGGAGCCGAATGATCTTTCTTGTTTTTCAGCTTTTTCTTCTACTCGAAGGAGAATTCACTGTTCGTTGGCACTCGAGTTTTATTCCAAGGCAAAGCGTTTCGAATCTTCTTTACGATGAGAAAACTTTTACCAGGCATCCAGATAGCTTTAATATTTCCCATCGTCGTGTGACTTGGAGCGATGGAAAAGTTTTCGAGGATTTTTCAAGTCCCGTTACTTGGAAATAATAGTGCGCAGGACTTGAGGGCTCGAGAACAAAGAAAGTGGGCGCATAAACCGAATTTACCGGCAACCCGAATGCCAGTAATCGACGTCATCGATTTGTTCGTTCGCTTGTTGAATATTAGCAATCCGAGTGACACGCAAGACACAACGTTCTTGCGATATATGTGGAAATATTTTTCACGGGACAACAGATACGTCATTTTCTTTTCCTTTCATAAGCCGAGCGAATGTTGACATTGCGCAACCGATCGAACGGAACCCTGCGTCCCGTAGGTAGAAAGAGGACGCAACAGGACGAAATGGAATAGAGAAAGAGAGGGAGAGAGAGGAAGATACAGTCAGAAGCACAAGAGCGTGCCACGCGAAACTCAAAACTACGTTACGCAGAGAGATTCGATCGAGATCCGCTCCAGATGCGAACGCAAGCAGTAGGATCGAGGGCAAACCGATTCACCGAGCGAGCACTAGTCATTCCACTTTATGATCCGATTTTATGTTATGAAAATTCTCTTGAGACGGCGTAATAGCAAGTCAGACAGCTCAGCTGGATTCTTGGCTGATTTAAGAGAATCCCGATCGCCGAATATCTCTGAACGTAACTTCGCGGGAAAGCAGCATCTCTCGCTGAAATGCACTTCTTCGGAGCCAACAGGTGGCCCAGTCGCTTCCAAGGAAGGCGCGAATACGCACGGGAGAGGATATACACGCGCGGACAAGTCTGCTCCGAACTCACCTTGAAACTTCTGTTGGGCCGCGGGGCGGCTTTGTTAGTTCCGTTAATTCCAGGACGCTTAGGCGAACGCACAAGCAGCCAGAAGGAACAAAGATGCTCAAAAATCGGTGAGAATACACGAATAGCGAATAGAGCTTGGAGTAGGAGAAAATCGACGTCACTGACACTAAATTCACTTGACGATACACACAAACTACGGCACGACGAATAAAATTCAATGAAACTGCACTGTTACACCAAACACCCTGCTCCTTGTTAGCGAAAACAAAAACAATTGCACCACGTCGTTGCCGCTGCACCGGCGATGTAGGAAAAACGCGACGTACGCTCGGCCGTTAGCGAGCGAATGAGAGATACGCTTTACGCTTGCTTTTTGTCGCAGCGCCAACCACCGTGAGTTGTACTAGCGGAAAAGGCCTGAATCATTTCGACAATTTATTCTCGGTAAGATGAGATCCGACAATACCCACGGAATCAACATCGGTCGCTCAGCTGTAAATTGACAGTAAGTGTTAACGGAAGATAAATAAACTAGCCATTCCCAAGCGAATCTGACGTACTGACGCATCGCCGAGAGTGCTGCCACCTGTGAGCAATAGCAGCAATGACTTCAGTGACGTCGACAGACTTTTCTTTTTTTTTTAAATAACCTTCGGTTGGTAAGATATTAGCGTGTGCGCCGTTGCAGTAGAGCTTTTAGTCTTTCACCGCCAATAAGATCACCCACCGAAGTTACCATTAGGCCAAGTGGGAAGACCTGATGCAATAGTTTCTTGCAAATCCAGTGGTTCTCACGTACGTCAGTGAGAAAATAGATGCTCCATTTGGAACGGTGCCAGATGGGGCACAGCGCAGGAGAAATAAGGGAGAACTTAGCGCCAACGGTCGAAAATGATTTTATCCCTTCACTAAGCCGCGCAAAAGTACGTACTTCGCGCGCTTGCGGAAATATGTTTTTAAGAAATTAAGACGAAGATTCTTTCACTTGTTACTTTATTTATTCATTCAATGCACTCTAAACAATGTGCTCATTCGGAGAACATCGACTGCTCAAAAATGAATATAATTATAGTGAATAGTTTTCTTTTTACAATTTATATAATGTACACAATAATGTAATAATAAGATCGGCAATGCAGGTCTAACGGCGTAAAGGTATAAAGAAAAAGTAGAGTATACATTTGCGAATCGTCGTGAAACCATTATAGCAGCCAATCTTCAGCCACGCGTTTACAGATTCTACGTCTTTACTGATAGTAATAAAGGCTCCCGCGATCAGTTCAAGCTGGGATTACTATAAAGTAAGTTTAAAAAATGCCTCTTTTAACAAAATATCTTGCAAATATATTATATATTGTCACCATGTGTTCAATTGAAGTTGCACGTTCTCCCCACTAAAGAGGACTGTGTCTTTTCTCCCTCAGAAATCCTCTTTCATTAAAAATATCCTTTTCTAATTTTGAATCGAGCTGGGAATTTCGAGCGAGAAACAACAACGGAACGCTCGAACGACAGAGCATCGCGCTACGTCTGGAGTGATTAAATTGGCATTGCGAAAGTAACGGGGCTTTGTCTATCGCATTCTCTGGATCCGTAGGAAAATAACGCTACTGAATCTCATTCTTCAAGTAAGTGGTGAAACGGATTTCGAGAGCAGCAATTTCACTAGCGACCAATCAATTAGTCATAATCAGGTCGACGCAATTCCCTCTGTCGAAATACATATTTTCGATTTGTGCGCTAAAGGGAGAATCGACTGACTGAACGAGTCAAGTTTGTCAGGTAGAAAGGACCTGGGGGTTGCAGAGTTGGGCAACGCCAAAGGAAATAATTAATAAAAAAAAAGCTCCTGAAAATTATATTAATTTCTCATCGAAGGCTCAACACGAAGATAAACCGAGTAAAAAAAAAGTCAATTGCCCGAAAGCGTCTTCTCCGCGTACGATACGCACTGATAAAGGATTGCTCGATCAATTAATTTCGATTTACGTCGCGCACACGTTCAGATAAATCCTTGACTCGTTCTTTCGTTTATTCAATGATTTATTCGTTTTTCAACTGGAACAATATTAGTTAAGTAACAATGGATTAGTTTCAACAATTTAATTTATCAGAGCGGTGGCTCGGCCGTGTCTCAGCCTCCACACCAATAAATATAATAATTAATATAATTAATAATAATAATAATAATAATATAATGATCGTGACGATAATAATAATAATCAATCAATCAATACAATAATCTTATCAATAGAATAATAATAAAATAAATAAAAAGCGAGTAGATAATGTTTTTCGTTAAGCGAGTTTGGTCTCTCCTTGGTGCGGTTGCTCTTTCATGTGTTCTTTTGCAATTGACTTTCTCTTTCTTTCTTTTTTTCTTTCATATTTCATTTTCTTTTATCCTCCCCATTCGGCCGACTCTAGCCTGCAATTCCAAATCTGTCTCTTCATCTGCCATCATTAGAGTCTCGACCTTCGAGCCGTGCAACCCCTCTACTTTCCCTTGGACTCTATTAGCGAGAGGCCAGCAGTTCCAGCCTTCGTCTTCTCCCTCTGTCCATCCCTCGAATGTGCGTTATGTGTCTCGCGAGTAAAACGTGAAGCCCGTCCGATTCTCACGATGAGGTATGTACGTCTTACGCCGCAAATTATAATACCAATCGAGAGGCGTCGACCCCTCCCACCCTTCGGGAACCTTCTAGAACCCCAGTGCACGTGCACTCACCGGTGCAGCAGTCGACTCTCACAGGCAAATTTCCCGCTTGACACTTCACTCGCGCTCTCCCGCCTCACGTTAATCATTCTCTTCATTTCTGTATTCAGTACTCCCGCTTTTTCTTTCCCCCCATCCAGTCGTCCCTCTGATCCTTCCCCCTCTTATAATCTCGAACCCGAAGAAGCGCGACGTGCTTTTGCTTGGTTTCCCAAATTTCGTCAAACCGACTCACCACCTTCCCTCGGTAAATTGAGGATGCTAACGGACTACCCGGAAACAGAACTCCGAGTATCGCGGGATGAGAGGTTCGGACGGCAGGAGAAAAAAAAAATAGAGCTAATGCTGATAAGAATGAAGATGCGAACGATACGAAGATGCTCGGCAAGAGAACGAGTAGAAGAGCGACGCGCGGCATCAAACGTTTCGCAGGAGTATTTTGCCGAACCGATTGGCACAGTCGCGAGCGAGTTTAGCTTCGGTGAACATTCTTCAGGGACAAATGATATTTTATCTATACCGATAATAATAATAATACAAATAATAATAATAGCAGCAATAATAATATTAATAATAATAGTCATAATGATGATCAAAATAATAATAAAAATAATACACATTAATATATATATATGTGTATACAGGGTGTTCCGAAATTACATGAACAACGGGGTATGGCGGTGTTCGGGGGGCGCCACTGATCAGGAAAATGACCTTCGTTTTGTCCGGAAGCTCTTAGTTTTTAAATGGGAGCAGGTCAAAGTTCACCGATCAGAGCGAAGCATCAACAGAAACGTAGGCTCCTACGAATTCTGAGTTTTCTTTCCTCGCTTTTGTTTCTCAGTGGCTATGGGCAGACTGAAACCAGGCGAAGCCATGCCTATTCGGTGTCACTGGCTGAGAACAGTCATGCACTAACTTAAAACTGCAATATCTTATGACAATGTAGAAAATAATAAAGATCTGTCGCAATCTGTGGCTTCGCCTGACTTCAGTCTGCCCATACCCACTGAGAAACAAAAGCAAGGAAAGAAAACTCAGAGTTCGTAGGTGCCTACGTTTCTGTTGATGCTTCGCTCTCATTGGTCAACTTTGACCTACTCCCATTTAAAAATTAAGAGTTTCCGGGCAAAGCGAAGGTCATTTTCGTGATCAGTGGTGACTCCCGAACACCGTCATACCCCGTTGGTCAGGTAATTTCGGAACACCCTGTATATATAATCATAGAATATAATATAATATAGGATATCATTTTCATGTGTGTCCGTGTCTATCCTCCCCCCCCCCCCTTTCGTGACTACAATTCCGAGTATGAATAGCATAGTACGGTTACGATAGAACAGACCAAGAAGAATACAGTTGATGAAAAGGGCAGAAATTGAGTGCAAAATTTTAAGAATTTTATTCCGTTGCGCTCTCTCTCTCTCTCTCTCTCTTTCTCTCTCTCTGTCTTCACTTCTTTCAACTAGCCAGTTCCGTTAAACATTCTTTCTCCCTCGTTAACATTAAAATACTATCGTCTTGCCGTTCTTCCGTTGGCTCAATCAGTAGAACATTTCACTAGATGGAACTCGCAGAGAACTACGGGGCCTCGGCAGAGCCTGCCCTTTTCCTACAATTAGTCAAAGGATGTCGATGAGAAAACTGAGAATGCTTTAACGGTCACTAGGAGCAACGCAACGCCATCACTAAATCCCGATGCGCTTGCCAGGAATATTTCGAGCTGGTGGGATACGGACCTGATATACGTATAGCTTATAAATATGTATCTTGAAAATATCGGAATTTTTTAAATAATTTTTCATTTTTTTTTTCCCGCTATATTTTTCCTCGATTCCAACTTTTACGCATTAAACATCGCCATCTTAACCTCGTTTCTCTCTCTCTCTCTCTCTCTCTCTCTCTCTCTCTCTCTCTCTCTCTCTCTCTCTCTCTCTCTCTCTCTCCTTCTCCCCCTCTTTAAATGTTTCACAAATTTACCCCTTATCATTTTCATCGATATAAAATTGTATCCCATGAACCATTGGACCGCGCTAGTTACTTTAGGGTCACCTCGCCCACCAACTCTATCCAATATCGGATTCGCAATTGCTTTTACCTCGTTAACTCCATTCTCTCTTCGCCACTCTTTGTCTATTCATTGCGCCCCGTTCATTCGTCTTACTCTTTTTGTCTTTTACTCGCTAGCTAACTTTAGTTAATTTCAGGTTTCCTGAAAGCCCCATCGAGTGTCACGCATCCCTATCGCATGCCGTACGGTGTCTGATTTTTCAAAAAAGTAACAAAGCATACTCGTGTCTTTAGGAAACATTGGAGAAACGAAGACAGCAAGAAGGCTCCGATAAAACGAACAAACAATGCGAAGAGCGAATAAACCAAAAGGCAAAGACCAGTCGCGTGACGCGTGACCGAGGAGTAAGTAAACGAAAGAGAGGAATCGATCGATTATTCGAAAAGTTCAATTGATGGATTTCAACTGATAAACCAAAGAGAGAAGAATGAAAGCAGGAGAAAAAGAAATTAAATGTATCTCGGTAAAGATGTGGTAGCAAAAATGGGTCGGGCGGAGCCTGTCGTCATACGCGAGACAGGCAACCCTCAAGGCGGCGGCACTCACAATACCTATTTACAAAAATATACACATGAGCAACTTACTTTTTACTTATTTCATATATTTATATATATATATATATATACATATACAAACGTATTAATGTATGCATATATGTATATATATATATACATATGTGTATATATACTTCTGTATTATGTAGCTTCCCACTTTTGCCTTACATATTAATGCATTTTTGTTTATGTATAGTTTTCATCTCTAGAACCACTACTTTCCCGTAAATTCTAGGTAATGTAAATAATATGTATTTTTGTTGTTGTTGTTGTTGTTCTTGTGTCGTGTCGATGCTACTGGTGTCTAGCTGATACCGTCAAAATGGCGTTGTCTCTCGTATTAACACTAGAGCACAGCTCGTCGTTCATGTACAAAATTCCTTAATTCTTCCTTCATCACTATCACGACTACTCATTCACTTGCTCTCGCTATTAGCATACACAGGCGTCTCTACACGGCTCGTATCTCTACTGAGGCTTCATCCTTCTTCGTTAACACCCCACCAACATATCTCTCTCTCTCTCTCTCTCTCTGTGATTCTTTCGCCTAGCGCTTACGTACAGTCCTCCGTCCCTTATTCATATTTACAATATATATAAAACATACATATGTATATACATACGTATACCTAATTATATATATACCTATATATATATATATAATTCTTTCTTTAAATTATGTTGTGTATCCTTGCATTTCAATTGTTTCATGAAATATATGACAGGTAACCTTCATGCGCCCAGCGGCGTGATGCGAAAGCGCACGGGGCACTCCCGTGGCACTTGACTCTTATTTTTCGCCCTTTTCTTTTTTATTCTTCTTCTATTTTTTTTTCCCTTTTTTCTTTGTTTTTTTTTTTTTTTTTTTATTGTATCTACGCACATTTTATAAAAGCGGACACCTCAGAAAATAGAGAATAATTACTCCTTTATACCTTGTCTAGTCGATTTCTAAGATCCTTAACAGAAACACGCGTATCCGTCTGCGTGATTTGTGTGTCGGTCCCCGCCTACGGGTGTCTCTGCGTGTCAGTCATTATTGCATTTATCTTGATAATCGCAGAAATAAATGGAAGATTGTGGGCAGGCAGTTGCGAATAATGTATTGCAAGTGTGTGTGTGTCAAGTGTGCTTTCTGCTCAGCCAAAAGATATACCGCGTTACGAGCACGATAAAAGACCGTCGTTTCTCTATATCAGGCAGGCAATTCGAAAAAGGTCATTGATCTACGTTCCTGTTGCTGTTCGGTTAGTTTCTTGCACAGGTAGACAATGCATACACAGTGACTCGAAAAATCTTCAACAAGGATGACGAACTTCCACCGTTCGGTGGATACGAGAATTTACTAAAATTTTGTACTGGGTGGGTCGTCAACCTATGTTGTACACGTTAGTTAGTTAACTGGTGGTAGAGTAAAACGAATTTCAATGGATTCTTGTAAGGTACCGATAACCGATGAGAAAAATGAAAAATCACCCGAATCACCATCGACAATGATGAACAGCCGCACTGCAACGAGGATCGGCGTGCGTCGATGCGTATATATATATATATATATATATATATATATATTAATGTTATTAATTATAAGTAAACCCAGAACAGACAGTGGAATTCATAAAGTCCTCGCGATTCCATACCGATGCACGCGCTCTAATGGTAATTCTAAATGCAGACCTGTTTCAAAGTTGTCGGTAACCAGTCCATATTGTATTAGCGCCACACCTTGTACGTTTCGCTTGGCGAAAAAACCTTGATCCTAATCGTGCCTGCCCGAAGTCTCTTTAAGAACTTCGTTACTCCTTCGTCGTTTATCACTCTTCTCGTCACTCTCCGCGTGATTCGTTCGAAAGCAATTTCACTTTCCCTCTCCCTCTGATCCTGCTATTCCTTCTGCTCTTTCCTCCTTTTCCCCCGGTCCGCTTCACCCTGTCCTTCGCGGCATTACGCCGTTGACTCGTAGCTACGTGAACATGGTCGGATACGTCGCCATGTTGTGAGGGAGAGAAGTGATGTAATTGGGCGTGGGTGGTCGGGGGCTGTGCCACTGAGGTCAGAGGGCTCGTAACTTCTTTATCCCAGCCTGAACGTAGCGAACTAAATCCCGCAGCGAGCTCTTCAATGTGAGCGGACCTATCCTCTCGTCCAGCTCGATAAAGAAATCTGCAAAATGATGGGCGTTAATCATAGATGCTCTTTTCTACTTTGATTAGGATGGCTTTCGGATTTATTACCTCTGTGCTTATCCGTGACCAGAGCATTAGCTTGGTCCCAGAGTTCGTGGCAGTTCATCAACAGACCAAAGTGATGATTTTGCTTCTGCATCGCGTGATGCACGCTGAGGGGTACGTTCAAGCAAGGAGGACCCTGAGGTTGTCCAGCTGCACCTCGATTGGCCAGCTCGCCGCTGCTGTAACCAGAGCTTTGACTTCCGACCGAGCCAACAGAGCCGGCTGGCGAGGGAGTCGGAGACAAAGGCGATGGCGTCCCTTGTCCTTCGGGCTGGACGAAAGATGCCTGTGTTAGCTGTAAGTCAAAGATAAGAGTCATGCTCGATCCTCTTTGCACTTTTCTTAAAAGAAGGATGAATTACCTTTTGATAGTAATCAGCCAGGAGCTTTTGATAATCTTTGACTTCGTGTTTACGCATCTTGAAGAGCTTCAAGTATATGAGGGACTGGCACCATAGGCTAAACAAAAAATCCATGGGGTCAAATTCGTAACTCACTGGCTTTGATCTTGTTGAAAGATTCCAAAGTCATCAGGATTAAATTGATATCTACCTCAAAATAGCCAACTTATTGTGTATACTGCTCTCGGGGGAGTTGTTCTGTTGACTTTTGAATTTGGAGGAGATATACCTGGAAGCGTGGAGAGAGGCTGTCAGTACCTTGTAGTAACCAAATTATCGAGTATGATTTCACGATTCCGAGAGGCACTCACTTGATAAGACTTAATGTGTCTTTATACATGGTGAAGGAGGCCCGCTCGGTCAACGGATCCGATTCCATCGCGTGACCGGTCAGCAGGAAATAGAGTACAGCCTCGAGGTAAAGCATTCCTTGGGCCGTCAGGTCGCACTCCTCGTCGGCCTTATGTTTTAGTCGTTTAGCTTCCGTCAGGTACTGATGCTGGTCCCTGGTATCCCAACGATTCCTTGATTACCAATCAATTTCGAAAATTGCCTTTCATTCTATCCGACGTCGATACTCACCTATCCTGGTCCTCGACAATCTCGTTCTGCGGGTTGAAGTAAGAATAATAAATACGGTGAGGTGGCGGCGGTGGCGGAAGAAGGCTCGTGTCCGCATTGTCTTCCCGCTCGTGATTCGTAGGCTGAACGTCACTCTGCCGGCGATTAAGAAAGTTTAATTACAATTACGTTCTTCGTGTTACGAAGTGGGAATATTGGAATTTTGGAAATGACTCGTTGCTGCTTTTTTTGAGTAAATAGATTATTTGTGTCTGTCTCACCTGACTGGAAGAAGGCCTCGGCGTGAGGGATTCGGCATCGGCATGCTTCCGTTTCCTCTTCTTTTTCTCCTTGTGCTCGGAGGAACCGTGTTTCGCCTTCGAGTCCACCGAACATACGGTGCTCAAGCTAGACACAGAACTACAACTCAGATTGCGTTTCCGTTTGCGCGCACTTCCACTGTTACCGCCGCCGACAGTACTGCTACTGGCAGTAGCGCCAGTACTGCTGCCATTAGCACCACTGGTACCACTGGCACTGGCACTGGCACTGGGATTCCCGTTAAGAGTACTAGCACTGGCTATACTAGAAACAGGACCAACGAAACCACTACCGCCGCCACTGTGAGCACCGATTCCACCTAACAAGTTCTTCGTGTCCGAGATCGGTTCGGCTTTAATGCCCCGAATTTTAACGGGAATCTCGCCCTCAAGGGCATTGCTATTCTCACTGTGAGTCCGTATTTTCGAAGGCAGAGGAGCGTCGACGATTTCGCCCTCCTCAGGGGTTGACGGCCGTGGCGGGGCCAGAATGGCAGCCTGCCTCGAGGACGGCCTGGTGTCCGGGAGCTCAGTGTGTTGTCTCAATTCCTGACCGCGCGACGGTTGGGGCACGTGGGAGAGTCGACTGAGATCTAGCCGGCACATAATACTCGGAATACCATTTACGTATCTTAATGGCGGAATCGACATCTGCGAGGAGGGCCTCTTGTACGGACTCTCGCCGCCCGTGAGGATCGAAGCCGATGTGTATTCCTCCACGTAGATTCCGCATTTGCCGCCGACTTTTCCACCGCCTTTTGCACCCTTCCCTCCACACTTTGCGCCGCCCTTGTTCCCGTAGAAGAGTTTACGCAACGTATCGCTCTTCTTCTTGTCCTGTACGTTTCCCCCTTCCTCCTGGAGCTTCGGGGCGGGACTATTGTCGCTATCAGAATTGTCGGGTGACGTGGTCCTGTTGGGAGGAGGTCTTGGCCTGGGTGGCACCCTTGCTACCTGAATACGAGTATTAATTGGGGCCGCTTCGGTCTCGCTGTCCGAATCCGAGGGACCGGCAGGTGCACTGGGAAGTCGTGGTCTCGACCTCCTGGATTTCGTTTTCGTCGAAGCTTTCTTTTTCTCGGCCTTCTTTGCCGACTGTTCAGCAAGCTTATTTCTTTTAATCGACAACCTCGTCCAAGAAACGTCCTCCGGGACATTGTGCTTGCTCGGAGGTCCCTCGTCCTCGCTCGAGGAGACGCTCAGCCGTGGCCGACACTTGTCACTGACACTCCGGGACACTGGAGAGGCTGTTGAGTGTCTAAGCGGACTTGGACGCTCGCTGTCGGAATCGCTGGAAGCATCCTGCGATTGAGCATCGCTAGCATCCTCGCTGGTAGAAACCGTCGGCTTTGAGATCGGCTTCTTTTTTGGACTATTGTTAATGCGAGTCCTGATGCTTCTTTTGTTCTTTCCACCACCGTCCTCAAAGTTCCGATGGCTCTTTGGACTCTTTGTAGGCTTACGCGGTCGTCCTCTCTTCTTGGCATCCGGAGGCTTAATCTTTTCCGTCTGCTGACGAGCCTCCTCGATGACGCTCTGCCTCTTATCAGATTCGGAATGATGATCGCTGTCGCTCAAGAGACTCAGCATAGCCGAATTGTGCGTTCTCTTGAGAGCTTCATCCAGTTTCCAATCGTGACCTGTGTGACCCGAATGTCCAGAGTGTCCAGCATCCCGATGATGAGATCTCGTTTCTGAGGACACAGCACTCGGTGATCCGTCTCCTCGCACGTCATCCTATTGAAGACACAGAAAAACATATTAACATCATACAATCAAGGATCGGCTTAAACTTTAATAATTATCCTGACATCAAAGCCTATCCCGTATAATCGTTGGCGTTGCGTGTATATATATATATATATAATTTACGAATTTGGTTACCCACTAAACCTTCTCCTTCGTGAAAGAATCTGATAGATACCTGTGAAGATTTATTTTCAGCATTCTGATCGCCTTGTTGCGGCGGCGGTTTCGTAAAGAACGAACTCAGGTTCCAGCGGAGTTTTGATTCCTCGACAGCTGGCGGAGCTTCCTCGGCAGGTGCCGACGGAGACACTGAAGGCGGCGTTGATGGACCCTTAGGCGGAGGTTGCGCTACCTCGTCCTCAGAGTCGTCGCTGCTATCCGAGCCCGAGTCCGATCCTGAATCGGAGCTGGAGCTTGCGCTAACTGAACTCTGGTGCATGGCTTCCACGGGAGGACTCGGCGGCCTCTGGTCCGTCGGTAAGGGTGAAAGTTCTGAGAGCTTCTCTGATTTGTCGAGAGGACTCTGTGGCATTGGCGGTACAGGTGAAGGAGAGAGTTCGCCCATCGCGCTTGCTTCTTTCGTCGGGGAGGATACTCGAGGAGGGCTCAGAGGTCTCGGGGACGAGAGAGGACCAACCGGCGACATGCCCATCGGCGACATAGGAGCCAGAGGTGGTGGAGCGGGTGTCATGGCGGGTATCAGCGGTGTCGAAAGGCTAGAATAAAAAAGAAAAGTAAGTCAAGTTTAAACCAACATCGGTCATCGAACACCTGAACAGGACAGAATCTCCAGGAGATCTTCAGGAACCCCTACCAGCGTCGCTGCACTTATGGCCGGTTTCTCTTCACCCCTGGATAAGTCACCCGATAACTTTATCCAAAAGCCAACCTCACTCGGTATCGAGTATAGCTATCCCTTAGATAGAAATTATCCAGAGTTGAAGGAACCGACCATAGGTCATCGTCTCATGCGTATAATCAGAGTTGCGAAGGCGTCGCAGCCCCATTGCAACGTGTATCAGATTGCAAGGACTATCCAATGAAAGATAATTATTGAGAGAAGACTGCGAATACTTACTCGACCGTAAGGTCCGGACTTCTCGCGTTCCTCGACGCTCTCGGTGACGCACCCTGCGAAGAATGTCATTGTCAAATTTCCATTTTTCTAAAATTCACCATCGATCTAATTAATGCGTAAAATGCGGCGATCAATGCGATAGCAGGAGACGATATACCGAGACTCCAGAGACATCGAGTGTCCTGTGTTACATTTTCAAGATCCCCGTGTTACGTAACGCCGGGCAACCGACTGCTCGGACTGGACCACACGCGGATCCCCGCTTGGTTAGCGAGACTCTAATCGCCCTGCTAATCGCTTCGTCGTTCACATCGAACGACTCGGTAAGTCCCGAGGACTCTTTTCTCTAAAGTCGAAGGTACCTTGGTTCCCTCCTCATCCTCGCTGTCCTCGGAAAGGCTCAGGTCGCGCTCCAAGTCCCTGTGGCAGAGAAACAACAGACGCGTTTTTGAGACAAAAGATAGCCGATCGAGAGAGGAGACACGTGTCGGATCGGGCAAATGAGATAGATCAGGAGGATGGGGTAGGGGGACGGGAGGAGAGGCAGTAGAGATCGCTCCCATGAAAACTTCAGGCAAGCAATCTCCTGGTGGCGCGATATGGCTCCATCCTCTGTCCTGTCCTTGGGCGGGAGTCGCGCACAAAATGGATGCTGAAGATGTTCGCGGCTATTAGGAGGACACGCGAGGATTCGAGATTCGCATCCGTCGAGCCACTGGACTCTCGGATGGAGCCGCGACTAGCGAACGCGGAGAAGGAGACGCCGCTTCTCGTATCAAGACTCGAGCGGAGTCGAGTGGAGCGGAACGGAGTAGAACAGAAGAGAATGGAAGAGAGCGGAAGAGAGTAAAAGAGAGTAGAACTGAGCAGAGCAGAGGAACTACGCTGCACGTAACGCAGAGTAGAGGATAGCGGACGTCGACCTCGGTGCTACGTGCCCTGTACCTCCCTCTGCATTGCTGGATAGCTGGATCGCTGGATCTGCCTTGTTGCTGACTGTGCTGAACCGACTGGTCGCTTCCCACGAAGCACGACAACGTAACGCACGTGATTGGATTTCCCTAAATTTAACGGTCCAGCTCTGCACTCGCGTGAGTCGGTAGAACGTTAATTGAAAGTCCAGAGGAGGGAGGTAAGAGGACCCGGAAGTCGAGCCAATGGTCCGAAGATAGTTCGTGGGCCAAGTTACGTGGAGATCCTCTTGCGAGAGATTGGGTATGGAAGCCGTGACTCATGGATACCCGGGACTCTTTAGCGAGCGCTGGTGTCGGTGCGTTAAGTCGATTAAAATGGTCCCAGAAGAAACGGCACTTCCGCGACGCAGAAAAATCAAGGATGGCGCGATATTCTAGTCCCAGAGAGCGGAGGAAACCTGTTTGCCGGACTGAACGAAGGAACATTTCCTGGCGTGCTCTGCGAGCTGTAACGAGACTCGAGATGCCAGACCGGGGCTGCCCGATTCCAGCGCCCAGGGGAAATGTTGCCCAGGGCATAGGACACGGGCCAGGACGCGAGAGCAACGGAAGACGGAAGGCACCAGGACTCGGTTCCGTCGTCGTCGTCGCTGAGAGGCGGCAGAACGCGTCCTCGAGAGTCGTGACTCTTCGCGGCAAGGAGGGCCAGGTTGCCTTGTAATTAGAAACAAAGCCTCAGGGAGCCAAGTGATACTCCTCTGAGGAAGAGGGGAAAGAGAGAGAGAGAGAGAGAGAGAGAGGAAGAGAGCAAGGGGAAGAGCGAAGACACAGGAAGTGGATGGAGCGAGTGGGACAGGTAGAGGACGAGGGAGGAATGGGGAGCGAGAAGGGCACTCGACTCGATGGTTAAAAATCCAAGGGTCGCAGAAGATCTGTGGTCTGGAATCGCTTGCCAGTGGGTATTAATGCTTTTTCCTTGACTCCTGATTTCCAGCTTACGCTACTTCGAATAAATTCCGTACCCAGGTCGACGCAGAGCCGAGCGACACGAGGCGCTGGAAACGACGCTCGGTCGGGTCGGAGCAACGTGTCGTCGTATCGAGAGGCCAATCGACGTCAGGCGAATTGTTATCGGAATGGCTAAGCTTACTGTTATCAGACCGAGCAAGGCCACTTGACGTCAGCCGAGGCCTCTCTGCGGCAGTGACTGATAACGAGAGAGCAACAGCCAGCACCGAGTGGCAAGTTGCACTTTGCCGCTAACCGGTAATCGTTAATCGTTAAACGTTAATCGCGCGGAGTTCTGGCATCGACGAGCGCAATTCGGTGATTAATTGCGGAAGATCGATGCACAGTTTGATCCTATGGCCAGGGAGTGGGTGGGACTGGATGGAAATGGGTGGGCATGCTCGTGACAGGGAGACTGATGGAATCGTTAGGCTTGAGAGCAGCGAAAAGGCTCTTTATTCCCTTAAAAGTAGCCAGTGCCCCCCCAACCCCCCCCCCTCCCATCCTCCTTCCATTGCACGACTCCTCTTCCGCTTTAACCGAATTGCCCTTGCGATTCCACAAGAAGGGTTTCCCTGCCGGAAACCCCCGGCACCCCAGCTGCTCACGGGACTCCCCTCGGTTTAAAATCGCGTGTCTATTGCGTATTTTCCTTGGAAACGTAGCCTGCGCGTTCATCGAAGAGGAGGGGGAGGGGGAGGGGAGGGGGAGGGGGGTAGTAAGAGGTAACAATGTCGCTCGCGTCAATAAACGCCGCCGATGCGGCCTAGTTTCCCCGTTGGACAAAAGGGACAGGGACTGCCCTGCAATTACCGAGGGTAGTCGAGAGGACGAAAGGCTGGTAAAGGGCTGCGGAAGAGGAGTCAGCCTGCGGCCTAGCGAACACATTAATTTTTCTCTTCGTCGAAATAACCAGGAACGTCTCGTGCCGAGTTATTGAAATTACATTTGGGAACCGGAACTGTCGGCGACGCTCTCTCTGTCTCCTTTAATATTTCAAGGGTTCGAAGAGCCAGCGAAGCCACGGACTCCCGGCTTCCTAAATTTCGGACTTCCGGCTCGCTCAGGCCCCACTCTTTGCTTCCTACCTCTTTTTTTCCCCCCACGGCCACGTCCTAGGCACGCCGATCTTGTTTGCGAAATTCAAGAATTCACGAGAAACGAAATTTTAACGATCTTTCCCAGAACCTCCTAGACAGGAGGACGAGACGATATCGCAGCAAGGCTCATTCGGTGGAAAATCAGCGAAGAAACAGACTCGAGGACTGCGAAGCAGGAACCTACCGACGAGAGTTGGAATAAGGAAAGTCGAAGGAATAAAGAGATAATTAAATGACTCGGCGTCTTGAACGTTCCCGCCGCTCGTCTTTGCGAATCCAAATGACCGGGATAATAGAGCAAAGTTAATCAGGCTGTTGCTCCAGCTGAGAGCCGAAGCTAATCAAGGTCGGAAGGAATTGCCAAATTATCAGGCGAACTTTGACTCGTGTCGGAATGTATAATTAATTTTTACTTCGGCAGGTTGATTAGTCGTCGAACGAATTTTCGTACAAAGGGAAGTTTCCGTCGACTCCTAATGGTGAGAATAATGATAATGATTCGAGTTGTAACAGTGATAAGAAAAGGGGGGAGGGGGGGTAGGGGGGAAGGGGCGAGGGGAGAGTACCAATAGAAAATGTTAGACGCGTTGCATATACTTACGCAGACAGCCTGTTGGACGGGTGCCTCTCTCTTTCTGAAACAGGCCAAAGAGAAACATATGATAACGTATGATAACGCGAGTTTTCCATAAGATTACACGTTACTCCAACATCAATGTGTTCGCGAAAGAGACGAATCATTTGGCTTGCCTGTCCAATTTACGATGTCAGGACAGAGCCGAGGAGCAAGGAAGCACAAAGACGCTACTAATAATATGTAAGTCTAAGCGAGCCGAGCCACCAAGGCGGCAGCAGGTTTCGTCGCGAGCGCCAATTACGTAGCGACCCAACCGGCAATTTCGGTCGTTCAAACAATGCTGAGCCGAAGAAATCCGAAGCCGGTCGAGAGTAGCCGAGCATGGGGGGACGCGCAAGCTTCCCCTAGGGAATTAAAAAGAGGACAAGAGAGACACGCGAACCCGAGCGTCATCGGGTCCCGTCAATTGGACGACATAGGAAACGACGACCACGACGACGACAACGTTCGAGCAGTCGACGCGCATGCGCGGACCAGCTGTACGTTCCTTTAGAAATTCAATGAGCTACGAGCACACTCTGTCTCAACGCTATTGAGTAAACAATGGTACGCAATGTGCTGCTACACGCACGCACGCACGCACGCACGCATCCAAAAGGTATAGGCACGTACGCACAGCATGGAAATAGGAATGGGAGGAAGGAGGGGAGGGAGGGAAGGGAGAGAGAAGGATAAACGGAAATGAAAAGTGGAAGTAGAGCGGGTATGGGCCAAACGGAAGGAGAAGGGGAAAATACATGTAACGGAGGCGGAACGGCAGAACGGCGAGGAAGGAGCGTGAGAACGAATGGAATTACAGGGGATTGAAAGACGAGGAGGGACGATGCCCTGCAGTTTCGAGCTCAGACGGCTAAACCGCATGAATCGCGTAGGCTCGACGAGCCACAAAGTTTTGCCTTCTCGCGCGATTTAGCTGCTCATTGCGCGTCCATAAAAAGAAGTGAAAGTAACAGGAGGGGGCGGGGATCATTGGCGCATAAGGTTAGTCAGCTTTTGCACCTGATACGAGGAGGTAGCTGACGATGCCCTGAAGCAGCTCGAACTTTGTGTACATTCTGCCTCTGGAAACGCGACTGTTTATTCACTCCCGGCACACTACGAGTTCCACTGCTCCACTCCGCGTTCACTCTCGGACGTTTCATCGCGACCTTTCGCCTTCAAGAGTTCTGCCTGCTCGTCTTGCATCTTGGCGTCTTGTTGCGCGATCCACGCGTCATCGAGAAAAACAAGGAAAACAGCACATGGCTCGGGCGCGAGGACGCACGCGCCACGCACGCTCAGTCATTCGACGGGATGCGCCGTAGCGGATCACATCGGCGCCTCTCTCTATCTCTCTCTCCTTCTCTCTTTCAGTTTCTTTACTATCACGTTACTCCACTGACGTCAATCCACCAAAGACCAAAGGCAGAGGCTAAACTCCTCGCTGACGTCTCTTACCACTAGTTGCTACCGCGCGTCGCAATGAATTTCTATGTCTCAGAGCGTATCACTGCGTCGCGACGCCGCACGGGTAAAAACAATAAGCGAACGTGTAGGTAGTAGCGCGCGCGCGTGCTTATCGGCGTATATTCGCGGAGACGCGCTTCGGTTGACTGAGGCAGGCAGACCAGGCAGGCCAGGCTGGTAGGCTGGTAGGCTGGTAGGCTGGCTGGTAGGTTGGTAGGCTGGCAAGCAAGCGGATCGGCTGGCCGACCGGCCGGCAAACTCTACGAACCCCATCATTGCCAGTGTCGGCAGTGTCGGCAGTTGCTGCTGCTGCCGTTGCCGTTGTGTATGCAACCCATAGTCCCGTATGTGTTGTGCGTGCGCCATTCGTTGCGTTGTAAACGCAGCCTGTCGAGCAGACGGCGGCTTCACCTGCGCGCACCTCGATGGCTTTGTTACCTTCTCTCTCTCCCTCCTTTTTCCGGCTGCCCACCCCATAACCAGCGTCGCTCTATGCGTCTCTACCGTTTTGCCACGTTTCTGCCTACCGTCCGTTCGGCAAGGCGCGCTCTCGCGGACGGAATTCCCTCCATTTCGCGAGACGCCTGCAGTCGCCCTGCAGTTTCGACGCATCCTCTGGATCTTCGTCCCTTCGCCCCACTCCCTGCTTCCTTGCACACTGCTCCGCTCTCTTCTTCAACGAATCAGAGAGACCGACTCCAGGTGGTCCGACGATCGTGACGCTGGGCACACGCCGGCAGCCCGAGCCGGCGTTGCACCTGTTTCGGAACGACGTCGCCGGAGCAGCTTTGCATCTTTCATGAACTTTCGATCTCTGTCTTATTTCTTTTTCTTTTTACAAGCAGCGCCACCGTCCAGTCGAAGATTAAAAGCGAAACGAGATTGTGTTATTCGCAAGCAGGAGCCACAGCGAAGGATCACTCTCCGATGGGTCATCGACTTCCTTCGTGAAGCTACAGCGCCGCGACGCTGGACGCCCGCCCAACGGTGTTTCTCTTTTAATTGCCTCTTTTAAATGGCCCGCTGACTCTTGTCCTTTCTCTCTTGCGATTCCATAATTTTGCACTTTTGCGCTTTCGTGATATTATACTCAAGGTGCCCGGCAAGAAAATGAAAAAGAAAAAAAATAATGGCACGTCTATGTATTGGAATTCGCAACTGGTTTGCACACTGGCCATTACTGCCTTGGCTATACTTCAGGCTAGGAGGTTAGGCGAGGTCGAGGTTCCTTTAGCCAGCGGCAGAAATTGTCTGGGAGTCATTAAAAATGATTTCGTTCGAGTGTAGCAAAGAGTGGAGACGTCGTCCGACTAAAGTCCCGAAGAGGAAGGGGTAAGGAAAAAAAGAAAGAAGAGAGAGAGGACGGAAAGACGACGCGAGAGAGAGAGAGAGAGAGAGAGAGAGAGAGAGAGAGAGAGGGGAGGGAGCAGCTGATCGACGCCTCTTTCTCGCGCGGAAGTAACAGATGGAAAGATAGAAACGAAATGGCGAGTGAGCGTATTGGGGAAGGTTTAATCACGCTAAGTAACTACGAGCTGCTTGCGTCCCCCCCCCCCATACCCCCGGAAGGGGGGGGGGTTGATTATTCGTTGAGGGTAGGAAGACCGAGAGTTTGATATCGACCCACCCTTTCGCCTCCCCATCCCCCCAGAGTCCAGGAGAAGCCACGACCCCTTCCCAACTCCGCGACCTCCGCCGAGTAGCACCGACCTTTCCCGACCTCTTACCACCCACCTCCCCACACCCCTCTACGATTCCCTCGTGCTCCGCGGTTATTTATCGCGACAGCAACCCCCCTGGCGATCGAGGGTGAAAGCACCGCGCACGAATGGCCAGACGAATGCGCTCGTTATCACGTATGCAGCCAATAACTACGGTAGCACTGTCGCGACTCTATCAGCGAGGTCCTTTCCCTTGTCTTTTCTTTCTAGGGATCTACGGAGTCTCCCGCCCGACGTCTTCCTAATTTCCTCATCGCGATGGGATCGCGCCGGTCCTGACTCGTATTGGTCAAGTAGGTCAGCCGCTCGATGCCACCTATAAACATCGGCCGCAAGATCGATATTCAATATTACACTTGGGCCAGCCAGCCTGCCGACTATAGTTTCGCCGATCGCGAGGATCAACGATTGTGCGCTAAAATGTTGGTCCCCCTAATGAAAATCCGAATCGAGCAGCTTCGAGCTCAGGGAGCTCGACGTGCTGGGACACGCGTGCAGGTATTCCGAGGGAAATAGCTCGATAAGGGTATTTAAGTGGATCTAGAAGCTTCGGCCTTGACCCGACGACTCAACAGGTATATTCTTTGCATTCGGTAATAAGTGGATCTACGGAACCCATTAAAGAACTGCTTTCCTCGGGGAGGGGGGATCGTAGTGGAATTCGAGGAATAACAGAGCCAGAGAGGTATAACGGCTCATCGTTTCAGTCGCTCGGGATGCCATCTTTATCGACCTGCCTAATTCTGCCTAATGCTCGATGGGTCTTGTTTAGTTCGCTCGGGAACTACCAGGAGGCTTCTGGGAAAATAGCCCTGGCGGCTGTCGGCGGAACTATTCCAAAAGTGAATTCCCATAACGCAGCGATTTATCCTCGGGCGCCGATGACTCGCAGCAATTTCAATAATTAATCGCATACGATTCTCTTGTCAACGCTCGGCAACGAATCTCTGGTAGATTGCTAGTACACCTTTTAGCCAAAGAGACTAATTTAAGAGAAATTCAATTATTTCAAATAAAGAGCGAGCAGACTGAACGGACATAAAAGAGGGTAGGAAGAATTTTATCCGATATTTCCGACGGACGCGTGAGAAATATTTAATTTTCAAGTGGCGAGGATTTTTACAAAGAAATATAATTAATTGGACTCGATGTCATCATTTTCGTCATCGGCCATCTGTGATTCGCAGCCTGAACTACCCGGGGATCCCTAAATTCCCCCTGCCTGCTGCCGGCGCACTGGCCGAAACTAATATCACGATGCGAACGACGTAGAGTATGTTTTATCGAAAATCGAGTTCCACGTTTCAATTAGGAACGTCGTGTTATCGCAGCATCGTCTTATCGTTCAGCTCCCGCGGCGAAGAAGCGCTGTTGGCATCGTTCTCGCGCAGCTGCGAGTAATCGGCAACTGGATCGTCCAAGAAACTCAAAGGCACAAGCGGAGCGACCCTCCTGCTGGATTTGGCATTAAATCTATTGAGCTCTTATTCCCAATCGGCTTCCAGCCTGTCGTCGTCATCACTGAGCTCCAGCCTAGCATCCGGATGCTGGAGCGCCGGAGTGGTTGGCTCAATCGTTTCCATAGAAACCAGCTCGACTCGCAGCACACTTCCTCTCGTGGGGCTATCTCGGCGAGAACCACGAGGGAGCCAAAGAGGGAGGCCAATACGAATATCCAGAGAGAAAGAGAGAAGAATAAAGGGCGGGGGGGACGAGGGGGGTCGGGAATTGAGATAAGAGTTTCCAGCAGACACGCGCGCGCGCACACACACATGGACACAAGTCCTGCAAGGGCTGCGATGGTAGTTCTTCGAAATTGAGGAAAAGAGGTGAAATAAGAGGAAAAGGAAAAAAGAAATGCCGCGAGGGATGCTGTTTTCTCAAAGTATTCTGGCACGATGAGGCTACTGCCCTCGGAGATGACATGTGTGTGGGGCTTTATACCTTTCAAGTATTCAATTTCGACGAAGCTTCGGGCTTAACTTATCTAAATTGTTATTTAACAATGATACCGAATTACAATTATTTACAGCGAAGTTCGACTGCTGCTACTCCTACGCGGTCCATTCTGTGTTTCCGAGACGCGGAACCTGATCAATGGCCGCGAGTTTAGCGCCAAGAGAAAGGCACGAGCGGTGGACATTTTGGATCGATAAGAAACTTCGAAAACCTTCTGATTTCTCGAAATTGCTCGTTCCTTTTTGGAAACTGACATAAAGAGAACCATCGACAGGGCACTGCCGAGCCAAGCTGTGTTCGGATGTCAAATTGCAAACTGATATCGCGTATCAGCCGAAGTAGGACGAAAGGTGAATCGCGCTATTGAACTATGCGTCGCGACGACGGCGTCCTTTCGCGTTCCGATATCTCTGGGTCGCATCTTCCTTTGCCAGCTGATATCTGGCTAGATAGATCTAGATCAGCGAAGCTGCAGGTTCCTTCCTTCGTTCATCGAGCATCCTGCGCCCATGCTGCGCGACGCTGGCCGCAGGGCGGACGGACTCCTGGCTAAGGGCGAAGCCCAGAGGATTCCAGAGTCGCGCTCGGAGCGCAATCGAAGGAAAACGCACTAGCCGACTCAATAGTATCGATGTGTGTGTACTTACGAGGCTTCGCGGCTTCGCCAGGTGGGACTTCGGTCAGCTGGAAAAATAAAGAAGAAACACCAATCAAAATTCACGTAGGTCACTATAGACGAATCTTCGAAGGGAAGAAAGCTGGGGATCGAAGATCGTTACCAGGGAATAGGAGAGTGGAAAATAGGGACACCTCCAGGGCACTTGAGCCCAGGGGACGAAGGTTCGCTTCGGTCGGATTAACCAGAGCGAATTAACCCACATTTACCGACTAATTTGACGGGTATTCTTTTAATGCTCCGCGGCAGCGCCTCTCGCGGGAGAAGCGGGAGTCGCGAGACACGTTCCGCAGAACCAATCGCCTGGGCGATTCTTGAGTCGGAGCCAAGTGGCACAGGTTTCAGTGACAGGCTCTGCCAAGCGGGACTCAACTTCTCTCCGCGCGATTAACGGATCAGCCTGCGACTTCTTCGCGATTCGGACTGGCCTCTTCTTTATTTGCAATCTTTCGAATCCTCCAAAGTTTCGACCTTCGAGGTCAAGTAGATTTTCCGAGGCATCGGGAGCAAGAGGGAAAGCGCAGGACGGAGATGAAGATGGAGATGGGCGTGGAACTGGAGGTAGAAGAGAAAGGGTGCAGGAAAGGATAGTGACAAAAGTAGATCTAGGCCGGCGATAGTCGCGTATAGTCGGTCCACGTGTTCAATTTGTGTGATTTTTGACAGATCAAAAACAATGCTCTCTAGCAAGTTACACGTGGTTCCGCTGTATACAAATTTCATAAACAATGTATTCACGTGCATGATTTTATATTGAAATATCTTTTATTTTTCTGCTTCAACGTACAATTCCGTGATCTTATGCCACGTGTGATTTGTTAAGATTCGCATTGTTTGCGAATTGTCAAAGAAAAACAAACACACTGAACACGCGAATCGACTATACCACAAGTGGCTCTGTTTACAGTTTAAATATCAGGAACGCGACTTGGGCGCCAGCACTGCAAATCCAAGCGTATTATTCTCTGTCCCTTATCTACTCACTTTTTACACACTTACAACTGTGTTATTAGCACATATGCCAACGTAAAGATAAGACACTTGTGATTGTGTTAAAAAAATGACTACCATAGACAAGATAGGTGATAGCACGCTTGGAATTGCAGCGAGACAGCGCGAGGATGAGCAACCAGAGAAGAGTATCGACGTGAGTGCGCCTCTTCCGGTTGGCTTTATTCGTCAATGGCTCACCTTGGCGAGTACAGGATTGAAAGTGAACTTTGACTCCAGTTCTTTTCTCGGGGTCTGCGCGATCGCCGTAAGCGGAGTCGGCGGCATCATCATCTCCTGAAACAGCCAAGAAACGAATAATTTAGTTTAGGCTCAGTAGCGCTTGTGCCTGCATTATATAAAGCAGGAAGATCCTTGAACTTAAGAGTCCAGGATGTTAGATACGTTTGATGGTCACACAGAGGAACCTTACTATAATTTCTGCCGGTTGTAAATTTACTTGTCTCAAGACACGAGAACGCTCAGCCAAGTGGGCTTCAAGCCCAAATATATTTGAGTACCCGCTACTGATTCACCGATTGACTCGTTGGCTGACTATGTGGACAATGAAGATGGGAGGAGGAAATCTCACGCGAAGATCATTGAATGCTCGAGAATAAGCGTCGGGACGCCAAAAAAGAAATCCCTCCCGGAAGGAGCTGCCGGAATTACAAGTGTTTGCACCTATGGAAGCCCTCGAAGCGTCTTCCCAATTTCCCTCAAACCCACGGGAAAGACAATTGCGCGGCCGCGTCCTCCAAGAATTCTTGAGCTTGCTGACTCATCCGCGTGAACCGCCACTGTCTTTGCCTCCCGGTGGTCAATGCCAGGATAGCCGCCCTGGCCAAGACTTTCCTGGGTATTTCGTTAGTCATCGAATACATATCGACAGATACGGCAAAAGGATCCCAGTCAGGCCATGCGGCTCAATAAAATTCTAATCACTGTCCCTTCTGTCTTGGCCGCGTCTCCCTCGGAGACTGGGACTGTTTCGAGATCCTCGGGAGATCATTGAGTACATGAAATTCTAATGAGCAATTACCGAAGCGACCTGACTTTTCCCACGGACGGCCGTGAGAATGTAATTCGCAGCTCACTGCTGGATGTCGAGAGAGTCGAACGAGCCGGAGTGACAGCGAGTGTGCGAGCGTGAATCGCGCTGTCAGTGGAAAATTGTCAAAGTACGATACGGAGTACTATCGGGTCTGAAATTCTTTACAAAGGACCTACGTTCGTTTGACACTGCCGATCTGTCAATAGAAAATCTGTGAAAAACCTGTTGCCAATACGTAGGAGCTTCCAGTACGATGACACGTCGGACCGATAGAAATCGGGCAATTCCGTAAGCAGCTTGATCGACCTACAATCTAATCAGCTGGTGAAACGGAAAGATGAGTCACTAAAGATCTCTTTCGGAAAGCAGGAAAACGACGCTTCCTCTGAGTCACGTCTGCCATCGTATATTCCCGTCGATCGATATCACGCTTTTACGGCATGTATTAATACACTTGAACTCACTTTCAGGATATTTTCAAGGTCGGCAGAATTTTCGGTAGCTCCGTGCCGGCTGTTCGTTCCCTGTAAAACAAAGACGAGACACGGTGAAGAATAGTATTTAATTTTACTGCTCTTTGAATTGAGACAAGTTTTTCCCATTGACTGATCCACGCATGTGCGATAGATATATGTATACGGGAAAAAAAACAAAGCCTGAAGAAATTGAGGAAGACAAGCACTTACGTTATCCAGAGGCAATCTGGGCAGTCGACCAGCCACCGAGTGTATCCTGCTTCCGGTACTTCCGGTACTTCCGGCGCTGACGTTTCCAGAAGCGCCGTCGAAGTTTGCGTTCCCACTGAGATTGGCTGAGGTGGACGAAGAGGAGATACTTGACGTGGAGGAGGAGGAGGAGGAGGAGGAGGAGGATGAAGAATTAGGAGGAGGACCCTTGGCGGGAAGAAGCCCATGGCTGCGATGATCGTTACTGCTGCCGCCGTGTTTAACGGGTTGTCCCGAGTAGCTACCCCTGCCACTGTAGGGTGGTTTCCCGTCGGCCGGTTTGACGAACCCGCCGCGTTGAGAAGCGTGACTGCTCGAGCCGCTGGAGCTCGTGCGCGGACCGCCGGGTTTCTTAAATTCTTGGGCGGACGGTGAGCTCCTCGAGGTCGTCCCTGAACTTGAACTTGTCCTGATACCGGAAGCTGAGGCCGGCGCCGGACTCGCAGGGACGCCCTCGATGCCGATGAGCCTCTTGGAGTCGTCGAGTACAAAGTGCTTCACCAGCGAGTAATTTCCCAGCTTCGATTGGATTTGCTGAGTGGCGCGATCCTGTGCGTCGGGGTTTACCTGGAATCAGAAAGAGCGGCCATTTTAAGGAGGTCCTTACGCTTTCACGTAATTCAAATCTTACTCCCGACCTGGCCCCTATTTTCCCTGATCATCGTGACTCTGCTCTCGGGCTTCGCGCCGAGTCCAATGAATTTTTGGCTTCGAAGCGATTTTAAAAGCTCGTGACGCAAGCAACTGAACAGAAGCTTGGAAACAAGCGCGAATACGCTATGTTATTCCCGGAGTCCCCTTCCACGACTCTGACCCTGCGGAATGAATCAGCGGAGATCCGAGAAACAAGGGATACCAGCAGCCAGCGCAAATCATGTTACGGTCAAAGATGCCGAGTTCTTTTGCCACCTTCTCGACTGGCGAAGTTAACAGGGGCACGCGGCGACGCGTGCAGTACCGAGCCAGCGGCAGCAGCAGCGACGACCGTAGGCGGCGTCAAGGGCACAGCGGGCGAGCGAGTTGCCGTATCTGGATGGTCTCGATAGAATTGAAGCGAACCACAGCGAGAAACTAGGTGAAAGCGAGAGTAGTTTCGTACCGATGAAAACGGGACCCGAGAGAAAGGTAAGAAAGATGGGGAACGATGACAAGGATGAGAAGAGAGTCCAGCATCGCCGAGATAAGAAGAGACGGCTGATAATCTTTTAAACGAAATGATGCGACCTGCAATGTCGAGACGAAGTTTGCGTAGAGACACAAAGCAGCAGCAGCAGCAGCGTGGGCGTGGTTCGTCAGTCGGCAAACGAGAGAGATAATATTAACCCGTGGAAGTTGTCCGTTCTCTGATGGAATTTTCCAATCCAGACCAATAGAAATATGCAGCTGCCGGTGATATCTCCGAACGAGGGACAGGTAAGACGCGAAAAAGATGTAAAGCAGAAGAATTGAGGATCGGTGCAAAGTAAAAGTTTGGAACTACGTGTGACGCGGAGGGAGCTCGAGGAAAGAGGAGGAGTTTCGAGAAAGGGTGGAAGGTGAAGAGGAAAGGATCTGGCAGCGGGGGGAGTGCGGGGGGAACTAATGCGTTTTTTAGGTGGCGAGCGGGGAAGGAGGGTGCGGACCCGAAAGTGGAAGACAAGAGGAAGACAGAAGCAGGCAGAAGAAGGGAGATGCGAAACAAGCTGCGACTTTAGCATCGTTCATCCGGTTCTTCCGTATTCCGGACACGAGCCTGGAAAATAACTGCTATTTCGTGAAGGGTCGCGAACACGGGTGTCGCGTTGCTTCCGGTTTTCGTGTCTAACTCGATAACGAAGCCAAATTCCTCGAGTAGAACGGAGACACGAGAAAGTCGACTCGGGACGTATAATGACGAAGGCTGCTGCAACGGGATGAGAGCGCGACTCGTGCAAATAGTTAAACGTCCGCCAGTCTTCGACGAAGAGAGAGAGAGAGAGAGAGAGAGAGAGAGCAGCAAGCGAGGAGAGGAGAGACAAGTAAGAGCCAAAGACATTTTCGATGAGGTTGCTCAGAGTCTACTGCGCGATGGACGCGCGTGGGTTCGGGCACGTTCGCAAGTTCCCCCTTCGTTCCCTCCTCCGCCCTCCGTTCCCTTGCCACTCAATTGCTACACTCGAGCGCGACTACTCTTCTGACTCAGCCGACCCGGACGCTTCAACTCAGATTCCAGTTCCACGGGAAATAGCGCGAGCCACCAGCGAACGTGGACGCGTGTGACTTTACTGAAATTTTCAAGCTGGCCACCTGGTACATTTAAACCAGAGAAATTAAGAGCTACCGCATTGGACTAGGACGCCATCTATGGCCAGTAGAAAAGATCAGAGTTCAGGGCGCACGTAATGCGAGAAGAGGAAATTCTGAATCGACAGGAGGTCCGTTCGAATCCCAAATGCAATGAGCACGAAAGAGAGAATGCCGAGGAAACGGGAAATTAAATGCGCGAGACTCGCAATGAGAAGCGCGAAAGGGGCGAGGAGGAGGAGACGAAGAAGGAGAAGGAGGAGAGCGCTGCGCGAAGCGAAGAGAAGCAGAGGCCGAGGTTGTGCGCGACGTTGAGAAGAGCCAGTGTCGTCTTCGTGCCGCCTCCTTTCCATTTTAAAACGTACGTGCATCGCATCGCTTACTATGTACTCCCGTATTTTCCGAGGGGGAACCTTTCGTCGCTCCATGCATATGAAATTGGCATTAAGCGACGGCAGCCGACAGCCAAGACGCCGGGACGGCGAAGACGTCTGCCACCCTTCTCAAGAGACAACGAGCGAGTATAGAGAACAAAGGAGAATGAATCGAGAGTAGAACTGGATCGGCCGATCGCGACACCCTGCGACCTCTCCCCCCCCCCCCACCCCTCCCCCAATCAGAAAGTGATTCCAGCGACGAAAGAGAACGGCTGACATCGGTCTGACCCGGTGCAGAATCAGAAGCAAGTGCCACCTGTTACGGGGAGTCTCGAGGAGCCGTATAGTCGGAAGCGCAGAGATTGATCCCGATTGCCGGATTGATCGGGGTAATGATCAGCGTCCTAGGAAAGTTCGAAGTAGAAAATGATGTTCCACTGCGCCAAGGGAAGATTGAAGGTACCAGTGATTCTAGTGGGTTGATGCGGGGGCGGCGTGCGGGGACGTCGGTTCCATTAATGTCAAAGGTCTGGAAAAGGTCGAAATTCGATGCCGGTGTGACGGCGAGGACGAGGAAGCGTATCGGGTTGTTTGGATCGAAGCGACGCTCGGACGTCGCAGAATCGCCCCTGGCCAAGTGGCCTAAGGGATGGCGGGGGTAGCCACGGCAGAGCGACTATCAAGGCAAATGAGTCTCCCAACAGTTTGGAGGAACCCCCCCGAAGCAGCGTCGTCGAACGCGCATTGCCGACGAAGCATGGCCTCGCTGTACACATGAAAATCCATGGAGTTCAGTGACTGTTGCACCCAGCCTTACAGCGACCTGGACTTCCTCCGTGACTTCAGCTTCTCCCCTTCTCCACCGCGCTCCGCACTTTAACTCGACTCAACGCGACTCTGTGCGTTGGCTCCTCGCTATCTCCACTTCCACCGAATTGGCAGGGGCTGCTCGACTGAAAAAAACCCCGTCAAAGGTCAAACACGCTTGCGAACCGACGCCGTCGCGACTTTTTCAATCGCAAGCCGACGCTAGTCAATACAGGAGCAGAAGAAGAGCTGCGAACGTCTGCACGGCAAGAGGATCGAGAAAAGAGATCGGCGTCGAGCTGCTTTCAATTTCGCTCTTTCTTTTACCCATCGTTCACTCGCTCTCCGCCCCCCACCCACCCTGTCCCTGCTCGCCCCTCGCCCTCGTTTCTTTATCCTTCGCACTCTTCTTCATTTCATCTTCCCTCTCGGGGCTCCTCGAGAAACGCCACGACGACTTGCGTCCTACCCTGTAGAGCGAGCGAGCGAGCGAGAGAGAGAGAGAGAGAGAGAGAGAGAGAGAGAGGGGGGGGGCAGGGGATGAGGTCGGCCACCTCCAAGTGTCGGGGGGGGGTTACTAATCACTCCGAGTGCCGAGAGAAGAGAAAGAACTCGGTCCGTCCGATGCCATTGGATCCCCCCACCCCCTTTCCATGCTCATCCACCATTATTTTTCTCTGTCCCCCCTCCCCTCCCCCTCGCACTCACATAGTCACATAGCCGACGGCAGTGGCGTGGTGGCTGCGACGGCGTCGCTATCCCATTCCCCGTCGACGTTTTCGATGGGTCTTTTTCCATTCGTAACCTCCACCAGCCAGTAACCGCCAAACACCACCCCCCCTCCCTCCCTCCCCACCTCCCATAGCCAGCAGCCCAACCCCACTCGTTCCCCATCTCTCTAGCAACTCTTATCCGATCCCTCACTCTCCTCTGCGTATCCTTGCTTAACCCCTAGACGCCAGACGTCTGTAACAGAAGGGTGGAGAGGCGAGAGGAAGGGACGTAACGACGCTCGGATTATTTCGACTCCTTCGAAAGATACAAAACCGTCAAACGAATCCAGCCTCCAGCGATAATCAGGCTGCTCGACATCTGCGCGAAGGCGATAGCCCCGTCGATCTTTGTGTTTCGTAGAGCCGCAAGATGCACTGAATTGTAGGAGATCGGGAGGTCAGAGGGTCAGGAAGTCGGAAGGAAGCACGGCCGATCGCGTGAAAGAATCAAAGGAAACGTTGCTTTTCGGTATCATCACTCGAATTGGATAACGAAGCAATCCGGCTGAGCGTTCGTCAGGCTTACACCAGCCCACGTTGCGTATCTTTCTCATCCATTCCACATTCCGTAAGAAGTCATTAAGTTCGGCCTAAGAGCCTTTGGTGCGTGCCCTATGTACTCTGTATCATCCCTTTCCTTGCAGTCGATTTTTTTTTCTTTTTTTTTTCGTTGTTCTACCCCACTCCCTGTTTGTCCCTCTTTCACCCCAATGACCCCCCGCCCCCTCCTCCACCAACCTACCCTTCTCCTGAGTCGCCCTTACCTTCGTCCTCGTGCGCTTCTCTTCTTGGGCGTACGACTCTCGTCAAGCCACCGCATTATCCCACCCTCTCACATACCAGTATTGATTCTGCCCTCCCACTCACCATTCGTGAGTGCGAGAGAGACGAAGATAATAAAAGGGAAGCAGGAGCAGCGACGATGTACCATCGGTTCGCTATATGTGTAATCTGTGTGGCAGCTGTAGTATGCTGTAAAGTGTAGGGCCTGTATATTCTATGCGGCATAACGTCGGCTGACGTACTGCCAGGGAGTCTGCGTGTGTGAGAGAGAGACAACGCGCGCTAAACTCTCGACTCTGTACGTACATCCTGTAAATTCAGCGCCCTGTAGCCTATACTCCAACAGTACCAAATGGACTCTAGCAGGCTGGCAGATTGCGCATAGAGTGTAGATATCCAGCGCGGGGACTAAGGACTCTACCGGATCCTGTGGTTTCGTCGCGTAAGCGCCACAGTGTTGATGCTGCTTATGGGAATGGTAGTGCTGGAGCCGCGGACGTCGGGGTCAAGCAGTTTAATGAATTACGCTAAATACTGGACTGACTGCGTGGCTATGCGGAGTCGTGCACAAAGTATATACTTGATATATAAGTAGTTAGAAGGTAGAGACGAGAGAATCTACTGCCTGGCATATAGGTAGAGGGATCGAAGCACCGACCGATTACGGGAGCTTCGGCCATAGTGCGGTGGTAGTCTCGGATGAGAGAGAGAGAGAGAGAGAGAGAGAGAGAGAAAGAGTAACAAAAAGAGAAAAAAGATTGCTATGTGTCGCTTGGCGAGTTTGTTTCCCTCGGATCTATAGAAGCGACGCGCACGAGGGGATATATCGTAAAAACCAGCAAAGCGATTACCCCTCGACTCACATGGATCCGATATCCATCCAGCTATGCTTATACCGACGTTCCATCACAGTTCCTGCGTTCCTCCGTTCCCTCATTCCCTCTGTCCATCCGTTTCCTAAACACGCATCACGCGCCAAATTCGCTCGAATAACACAAGAACCGCATGTTCGTATAAAAGGGCTACCCTTGTGGGGCAGACATACGAGGGGGGGCTGACGTCGACGTCAAATGGCTCGGAGGCAAGATAAAAAGCAGAGTTGCTGACCAGGGTTAATCGGTTACGAGCTCGCGGGCCTCCCAGCGATAAACCAATGACAGTGCCCTGTGGAATTAACGAGTGTCGCGACCTGCCATCATTCGAATCTCGATTCACCTTACTCTGCGGTTTGGACATCGAACTTTTATCCAGACGGCAATGACCGGTAAGCAGCAATTCGTAACGACGACGAAGCGCAAGGGAAAAATTTATTCCACGGAGGAGAGACACGCGCGCGCAGGAAAATGGCAGGAGTCGAGAGACAAGCTAAGGAGTGCGGGCACAAGGCGCGCACGAAACGGAAGCGAAAGGGACACGTGAAAACACGGAGGAAGCTTCGCTGGGCTCTGGGCGACCTCGCGTTGGCCCCTCAAAAATTCACCCTGAGATTCCTCGACTGAGTTTGAATAATGTAGGAAGGCGCGGGGCGGCGCTTCGGGGCTTCACGGCCTCCTCTGCGCTCGCTCTTCCCGCCGTACCGCGTCTTTTCCCAGCTTCCTCTGCTCTTATTGAGTTAACAGATAAAAATCAAAAACCCCGAGGCATCCCCAAAAATCGAAAGCAGAGAACGATGCTCGCCCGATCATCTCGTTACCTGCTTATTCGCGTTTGCCCAAGATCCAAGTGACGTTCCCAAAGGAAAGTAACTGCCGCTGCTTGAGGAAAAGTACAGACAAATTTTCCGAGCGCCCATCGCCGTTTCTAGGAAGTCCAATAGCGCGCGAACAGCCAAAGAGTGCGCGAGTGCCCAATGACGTAGTTTCCGGTTGGGCATGGGCGTCCCCGTCGCACGACGTCCAACGTCGTCCCGCAGCAGACTCGGTTCAACGTGCGAGTTGACTAAGCTCGAAACCAGGTCAGAGATTCAGTAACGGGAGGTCAAACTCTTCCGCCGTTCCGTAATCCCGATGACGTCTCCTCACCTCCACCTTCCTTCCTCCTCCGTTCTACGTCGGCTGCCGGCAGCCCGGAAGGAAGAAACGAGCCGGGACGAATTACGGAATGATAAAGCAAAGTAGAATCTTCCGTCGACCTTGCGCCTCCACGCTCGAACGAATAGCCCGAGGCGAGTCGCGTCGCCAGGATGGCCAACCGTGCCCGGCCTATTTCCTATCTGCTCGTATTTAACGTGCGCGCAGCCACGTTTCACAGCTGTGACGCAATCCCAGTATCCGCGTCGCGGATCATTGGACGTCGAACGGAACTTTGAGAAATATCTGCGGCACGAAAGCTCGTGCATTCGCTGGAACCACCAGCAGCCATCGCGATAGCTCCTATAGCTTCTTGTAGGCTTAGCGCTTATACGCATGCATGTGAAATTTTACTCGTTTCACATTTTTTATCTTTCTGACACACACATACACACCTACCCCTCCCCCTCCCTTCTTCCTCTCGACCCACTACTACTCTTTCACGTTCAAACCACGTATATACGTGTCGTTTCCTCGTCACTCCTCCCGTATTACCTACAGCCATACCACTTGGCACGTGTTACGCAATCTTAACGTAGACAGATATACATATGACCTATGACCTAGAAATCACGGGCTTCGCTTCCCCGCTTACGATCGGCCCGAGCTTATCGCAGGCCGTTACTGCATCGCGGAGCATATCGGTCGTTCGCCGCTGCGCTACAGATACGAGATCGACGGATGCGAATTACGAGGATTGAAAACGCGGATTGTTCTATCGTGGAAAGGTCGCGGTTACATTGATTTTCTGGGGACACGGGAAAGTTTCCGGTATGGAAGAAAGTGCGAGGAACGATCGAGAGGAGTGGACTCGTTAAACCTGACAACTTCGAAACGAGTCCCAAAGCCGAACTGCAGTCTCTAGGTACTCCTGAGTTAACTGGACTTGAAATTACGTCACTAATCTCTCATTCTGATGCAAAAGCTACCTGATACCCACTGATGCTCCGAATACACTGATAAGGAGATCGATACGCGAATAAATAAAATGAAATGGCGAAACTGCGAAAAAGAACAGCAGCTCACCGAGGAGCGTCACGATAATTAGGCTAATTGAGTTCATACGACAAGAGAACATATTTGAATTCGAATTGCGTGTCCAGCGTGACTAGTCACTACATCCGCTGACAGTCGCCAGTCACTCCCCCCACCCCCCAGCCCGCCAAGCCACGGGACTTCGCAGTCCTCGATTTCGACGCTACTGACGTAGTGGACCCGGAACGACCGAAAGATATCCTTCTCGGGAGCTTCTTGGAAGCCAACGTTACCTATGAGAAAGCAACCGTGGTCCACGTGAGTGAGATTCATCTCGGCGTTCGGATACCTCACCACTCGAGACACACAAAATTATTTACCGTAGCACAGTGCGAGGGAGCGTGGCCATCGTTTAAATTATTTTAGCCATAATTCCATATGAGCGACGAACGTATTTTGAAAAAAAAATTATATATAATTAATGAGCCTGAGCTTCGCATGGGCGCGGAGGTGCAAAGCTGAGGAACAGAGGATTAAAAGGTCCCAAGGATCGCACAGCACGCGATAAGTCTGCTGACCTTGGTTGCGACGCCCACAGACGTCCTGTATAATTTGACGAAAGGAGGGCGCGTACGGGAGAGAAACCAGTGAGACGCTTGAGAACCGCAGAGCCAATAAACGAAGGGACGACGACGCCTGCAGGCCTCGTCGTAAGGGGCTCGGCGCTTGGAAACGCGTCCGACGATTTAAAAGAATCCGTTGCTCACGGAAATTCGGCAATTCAGGTTTATTAGGAAAGTGTAAAGGACGCCTGGCACCTGTTGAACAAGTCCGGGGCCAGGAAGAAAATTGCAATACGTAGAGGTTAGCGAAGAGGAGAGAGGTAGGATGAAAACGAAAGGATGGATCGTATTGACGAAGCGGAGTCTTATAGGGCCGGAAGTCGAGAGAGAGAGAGAGAGCGCAGGAACACTTCCGGTAGACAGATCGATGGGTGAGGAGCAGCTGCTGCGAAAGTTAATCCTCGAGGGAGTAGAGATCAGAGTAGAGGGTATAGAGTGAATCCTGGGACCAGTGTGACGTCCCGGAGACGTAAGAGACCGGAAGTTCCTGGGCAAGGGATGAAACGTTTTTAAAAAAACTCACCCTCACGGGAGCACGGAAGAGCGGAGCGGTGGCTGCAAGAGGATTCGAATGATGATGATGTCCATGATGATGCCCGTGATGACGGTGACCGTGACGGCTGTCAGGACCTCCTCCTGCAGCCGCTTGCTCCGCCTGGACCGACATCGCCGCTCGGATCTGTCGTTCCCGTTCCCGAAGACGGTCCCGGTCCACGCTGAAACAGAAATCATTGCAATGTACTTTTTAACACACACACACACTCTCTCTCTCTTTCTCTCTCTCTCTCTCTCTCTCTCTCTCTCTCTCTCTCTTGCAGGTCAACGGCACATAAAATAAAGGAGAACCCGCACGCAACATTGTTGCCAGAGAAAAAGCAAAATTACATAAGGATTCGTGTTATTGGACCAAACGAGTATGACGTCGGTAACGATTCATGTCTCCGAATGAAACTGCGATTGGCAATCTTCCTCACTTCGGGCTGATTTCAAATATGCGATAATTTCCTGACTCGACGCTATTTTCTCAATAAGTTTGTCGAAACTTCGTACTTGCGCCTTGAGTCAAATTCTTTCTCGAGTGACCCCCGACGCCCCATCCGAGATGCTGTAGCAGGTCGCGGAGGGATCCGCGCGCACAACGTCGATATCTCGCCGATACGATCGGTCCTGACAGCGTCGCGACGCGTCGCACTGTCTTCAGGAAGCAGCAAAAGAAGTCATTAAAGTTAACTGAGGATGTGAGCGTCTTTTCCGAAATCGGGACTCAAAGGCGGAAGTGAGGAATCTGGAGCCACTGCGCCTGCGCGCGATCCGTTTTTTTTTTTTTTTATTCGCCTCTTTAGCGTCTTCGATGCACCGGAGGCTTCGACTCGCACATATGACGTCATGGACGTCGGACGAGAGCATGCACTCGAGCGTCTGTATCTATTTCGGTGAAAGATACAGGAGGCACACACGCGCGCACGTGTGCCCACGCATGCAAGCGACCGCGCAGCGTACTGTCATTAGTAGATAATTGACAGGCATTTCGAGAGAGCAATTGGCCTAGCTGCTGCTGCTGCCGGGAGACAAGGAAACAAGGAGGTACCCTAAGAGTCCTGGGGCAGGAAGGAAAGAGAAGATCGGAGCGAAGGTGGTGGCGGCGGCGGCGTGAGTCGTCCTTGCGAGCACGCGACTCGCAATCAGATTCCCAGTGATACGTCGACACACAGTACGATCAAATGTAACGATGCGATAATGTGATGGGTCATTAAGTGAAAGCGGCCGAGGAATTAATGCTGCTTGGCCAAAAATAGCGTTCAAAAGTGCTAACGTGCTCCGCGGGTGCTCCGCGGCGCTCTCGTCGTTCTCGTCAACAGCCGAGCAGAGCGGCCCTCGTAAAGTGCGACGCGCCCATCGGCCTCTCGTCGTCGCGGCGACACACGAGTGTGTTCCTACGTATCTTACGCGCGCGCGCACACGCTCGGCGTACAGTGTGTGCCATACGTGTGCCATGCGTGTATCGAATTGACTCGAGGTTTAGTTAGTCGGTTGGTCGTCGCTCGGAATCTCTACACGTCAGGAAGAGTGAGAAAGAGAGAGAGAGAGGGAGGAAGGGAAGGAGTGGGAGAAAGAGAGCGCGTACGGCTACGACTGTTGCGTGTCTGAGCAAGAGAGCGCGAGAGCAACAGAAAGATACGGAGAGAGAGAGAGAGAGAGAGAGAGAGAGAGAGAGAGAGAGAGAGAGAGAGAGAGAGAGAGAGAGAGAGAGAGAGCGAGTGAGTGAGTGAGAGAAGGAGCAAGCTGCCGCGCGTTTATTTTGAGCCCGCGAAGGCTAAGCGGCGGATTGCACGGCTGCGAATTCTCGTTGATTCGACGTACGTCGTTCTCACACTCCTTTCTGGCAATGTCGACGCACCGCGTCACGACGCTACCGCAACCAGAGCAGAACAGTTGGACTTGTAACCAAAAATGACTTGTCTCTCGCGTAGGACGAGGACGGCCGAGAAACTTCCGGCGGCTCGAACGAGCGCGACACGTCAGTTTAGCGAGAAACAAAAATCTCTAGAGTCGCCTAAGAAATTCTCAAGAAATTGAGAGACGATGGTTAGACAAGAATAGCAAGGCGTGGGGGGAGAAGAAGAAGAAGAAGGAACTGCGGAAGGTTACGACGGGAAAGAAGAAGAATTAAAAGATCGCAATAATCCCTCGCGATCATCGCGGCTTAGAATTTTCGTCTAAGCTCAAGAGATCAAGGATCGGATTGACTCCGCGTCCCCTTGACACTGACATACTGGCACCGTTCGATCGGTCACGGGGAAAAGAGGCAAAGAATCGTGAAGGCGTCGAGGCGAGTGACGTCGTCGTAGCCTTCGGCCCCTCCCCGCTGAATACGTCGCAGTCCAGATCCTTGCATGTTCATTAAAACATTTGAGCAGCTCGTTAACGTACCAAGCGCATCAATGGGGATCTTGACTGCGCATGCGCGAAACGGCGACGATCAAAGACGATCGGAAGCGACCAAAAGCGAAGAGACCTGACGGAATCCGCGAGGCGTCACGTATCGCGCACGTACGAATCGAATTTCAGAGTCGAATTGGCTTTCGGGTCGAGCTGAAGCGCGAGTGAGAGTCCGCGATGCGGCAAGGTCGGAGGTCGGTGCCGCGCCACGTCGACGCAGGCCTACGTCAGAAGACCCTCGTGACGTATAGCCCAAGTCAGGTTTCAAAGAGACTTCAGGGGGATCGATGGATCAGCGGGCTGAGATATACGTGTAGCCTTTCGCAAATGATATCTCGACTACAACGAATTTCTAATGTTCAGTCGATCTAGCGGATATAGCGACAGAGCAAGGGATACTCCTTCGCGCTGACAGACCATTGGACCGGCGAACTGATATGACGGCTCGACCAAATTTTCGAGGGCAAATTCGAAGGACGCAAGGCCGCTGGTCCGGTATCGAAAAGACGAGAGGCGTCGTCACTCTTGAGGATAAGACTCGATCGCCGTTGGTCAATTCCTACTTTTTTTTTTTTTTTTTTTTAGAAGAAACGCGTATAGACTTTCAGTTTCATTATCGCCATCTTGCGAATCGGCTGATAAGTTTATCGAATAAACTGCAGTCACTGCGCTCGGCAATAGCTCAAGACGCGCGCAAACGTTGATTCTTCACGAATACAACGTTTTTAGGAATTTCCATGAAGCGACGCGAATTCTCCGGTACGACTCAATGATCGCCGAAGTTCCTAAAAATATACGGACCCGACCCGATTCTACGAACACCTACGAGCCAAGCATCAACCCCCCTCCACCCCACCCCTTCTCGACGCCTCTATCTTTCTCGCGCGCATACAGCACACACTCTTCTGCCCGTCTTTTTTCTACTTTATTTCTACTCCAATCTACGTCACTTTTCACTTCTACGGTTGTTCTTTGTATTTTTTTCTCTTTCCAGCGCATTATAGCAAGTTTCCTTAACAGGGAAAAAGAGAAGTAAAGCATGAGAGAGATTGGGCAGTGCTGCTGGATGAATCTTCTATAGACGGACTCGGTATAAAATTATTAATACGAGCAAGACGGAGATGTTGATAGAAAATTTTTAAAAAGGAAATCTATTGTGTAGAGGAAAGTGACAACAGAGCATGGGCAGTAGAAACCGCTAGTGGCAGCTACGGCGGACTGTCAGTTACGTAATCCGTGCGCAGCGCACCAAGAGCGACAAGCAAAGGAGAAGAGGAAAAGAAGCCAGTGAGAACGATATGGATTACACGGACAACGAGGAAAGACTGTTGGTGTCGAGACAGGGGCAGATTGAGATAAACGATAGAACACGAGCCCTGGATTCCAGCCATTATCAAGGGAACCAAGCACCGCCCGACCTTCGTTGTCGATTCAGAGCGATATGCAACGTCATAAGATAAGAGAATTTTCCCTCTCTCTCTATCTCTCTCTCTACCACACTTGGAAGAATCTTTAAACCCATGAAACACCGTTTCCCTGCTACCACAACGAAATATATCTTATTGACAAAGAAGAGCGTGTCTTGCGATTGTCGCTTCGAGTCTGATCCATTAACTTAGACTCACATTTTCTCCCCTTGAATTCTTGCAGAAAGTCTAGACGATACATACAATCACAGAGCACGATGAATATTCTCCGAATGAAAACAGAAATGAGCGAGCCTGACGCACATATATCCCTGATAGCTCCCAAATACATTGCGTTATCACCTAAAAGATCAGTGCTTATTCATAATACACAGCCTCGTCGCATAATTCCCATATCCATAGAGACTCACCAAGCGTTCAAAATTGTCGAGTTCTCGGTGGACTATCCAAATGAAATTCCGTGGGCACTGACACACTTCCTCCAAGAGGCACTGCTCGAATTAACAATAACAACAACAGCGAAGATAACAGGGAGGATTTCAATAAGGATAACAGCAAAGAAGATTCCGACGACCACAAGGACGAGTAGCACGACGTAGAAGACGCGGCGGCGGCGGCGGGACTTGGCGGCGGCCTTACGTCCCTCACAAACAACAACACCACTCTCATTATTTCGGCGCGTCACACTGATAACACTGCGCGAGTGAGCGGCTAATCCAGACGCGCGCTCCTCACCAATGTACACACAGTAATGCACCGCAAGAAAACGTAAAAACGAATCGCACCGCAGCACAACCTATGGCACCGCCAGGCACACTTTTCGAGTAATTAGGCTACGAAAAGTCGATTATCGGAGACACGTTACGCGCGCGACATGTCACACGTTTCACCAAGAGATATCCTGCGACGGAATAAGGAAGGCAGTGATGCACAAACGCACCGAGGCCGCGAGCAGGCTCTTCGAACGGTAGAAATCCGCGTACACGGCCAGCCGCACACGTCTAACGCAAAGGCTATCGCGAGGTTCACGCGGCGCGAGCTAAAGAAAAAAAAGCGGCGAGGCGCGTCGAGCGGCAAGAGGGGGAAGTACACTAAACGCGATAGCGGTGGCAGCGACGGCGACGGCGACAACAGCAGCGACCACCAACTCCGCTAGTAGGAACTACGACGTGCGCCGCTAGAGTGGGAGATTATCAAAATGGCCGCGCGCTCGACCGACACGCCGCCTTTCGCGGAAACCGCCAGGTCCCCGCCGAGTTCTACACCAATAGTCAGCCCTCCCACTAGCTGCTCTGCCACAGCATTGCAGCACGACGCACAGACCCCGACCCCACCCCCGCGCAGACGGCCTAACAAAAGGATAAACTTTGACCACCAATCGGATTCGGATTATAAGGTTAACTAACTTCTACACTTGCGTCAATTTACTTCGGCCTGATCACAGTTCTCCTCTATCGATAAATCCTCTCGGTGATTCCCAACTACGCGACGCGCTCCTCTAGCAAGTACATTATTTCTCGGTGACCATGGAAACCAAGTTTGTTGAAAGGTCTCGCATCTTACTCCGTGACATAGTCAGACGCAACACTAGCTACCGTGTATGCCGACCTAACCAATATGGCGTTTAGCTTCAGCAGCACCGATGACACGAGTACAATGACAAAGAAGCTTATAAGAAGCAAAAAAAGAAGAGACTCGCCACTGGATGCGATCTCGCGCGCCCAACGATTACGCTGAAGCCGCAATTGCACGCGGAAGGTGGTTCGCTACTCGGGCTCCAACGCGATGCTTACCGTGAGAGAGCTTGGACTCCTTGGGTACCCAGGGCTACAGTTGCACATGTTCAAGAATCGCCGAAGAGCTGGCACAGAGATTGAAAGAGCTGGAGGAGCCGCAGAAGGCGAAGGCAGCGGAGAAGCAGCCGAGTAAGCAGAAGCCTAGTGCCTGCCACGCGGTCTAGATGTCACTGCGCGATGGCGCCGCGCCGCATTTGAGTACCCAGGATTACGATAGAGTACCTAGCAAACGAAAGTACTACCGGTGCTCAACTTCTTTCAGGCATCCGTTCTACTAGCTGATCTACTGACTCTAAGCGCTCTATCCCTGAGACTCTCCTCCTCCTCCTCCTCCTCCTCACTTGTCAATTCACTGAAACACCCATTGATTTACCACCATTCCTCTTTGGATTAGTCGACGACGTTCCTGGGCGAACCTGTCCGCGAACGTGTTTATCACTCGAGAAAGTAGCCGACTGAACTGGAGAACAACGGGACCATGTACTCGGTAGGAATTGGTTCGCAGAATTCTCATGAGCCTCGCCCCAAGCCAGAGGAAAGATTCTCGAGATACAACCGGAAATCGTGCCAATATGCGGCAAAAGACTTTCGACTACTATCGATCGCTCCGGAAAAAACCCTTGGCGAGGACACATCACATCTAAGCACTGTTGTCTCTCTCCCTCTCTCTCTCTCTCTCTCTCCCTCTCTCTCTCTCTCTCTCTCTCCCCCGAATACTTCGTTCTCCCCTCTCACCCGTCGGTACGAAAGGGTGCATGTGAATCCATATCCTAACCATTAAATCTGATATAATCTAAAGTAAAAAAATCCGACCGTAGGAAACTCTCTCTTCGTTCTGAAATATCCCTCGGCTCTTTCGAAACTCAAAGATTCCCTGGAGACTAGCTCATTCCCATTTAAAAGTCGTGGATGGCACGATTCTGCAGAAAGAAGAACGAGAAGTTCCGAAGAGATTCGTAACCCCGTACTTGATCCAACATATTGATTTTGTCTGCCTTACTACGCGGAGCATACCACTACGTGTATACGTGTGTGAATCCACGTTGGTGCGCTCGCCAGTCTATGCAGACGAGAGTACGTGCGATACTACGTACGTACGAATACATGAAAACGATTGAAACCCGTTTTCGACGTAAAACTTAGCGAGAGGCTCGACGAGGAGACGCGACCGTGCGGGAAGTGGAATTCGCACACAGTGAAGAGGTGCAGCAGGCCGATGGGTTAAAGATCGCGAAGTGACAGTGAAAATGATCGATCAATGATCCGACCTGTACCTAAAATGTTTACCCGGTTAGTCAGAGGAAATTCGAAGAGTCCAAAAGTGACAGGTAGAAGAAGAGGAGAGTGGGCCTTTACGCGAGATTGACGACTGTGCAAGCTTATCCCGAATTGAGAATTAAGCCAAAGGAGAAGTTGCAAAAAGAAAATGTGCTACAGAGAAACGTGCTGACGAGGGTTCACGAGCGAGGACAGCGTACGCGTTCAAGACACGTGTAAAATGGAGACAAAAGAGTCGATATCGTTTAACGCTGAAGTTATCTTTAACTCACCACTTGAAATTTTGACAAAGGGATTCCTCACTAATTAGCCTTGTAACTCTGAAATCGCGTCTCTTTCACGAAAGCACTTCTTCTTCTTCTTCCCGGGCTTCTGTCAGACATCACGCACGATTCTCTAGACGAGCGTAGCTTTACAATACATCGAACACGTTTTCTCGAGAAGCATGGTCAATCAGGGAAGACGAAAAAAAATAACAGTGACGAACGAACGTCCCGAAATCAAATGGCCAAGGCAAAGACTGGCACTCGTGGGCCAGTGACACTATAGCACATTGGGACACAAGGAGGGCCTGTAGTGTAACGTGAGGAGGAGAGGGTGCTGCCAGTTCAGGGTTCGTCCGAGAGACGGGAGCAGGGGGAACAACAGGAGACTATCAGGGGTCACTGACTAAGGGATCGAGGAAGCGAAGCAGTGGAGGCACCAGGGGACGAAGAGAGCGCTGGCACTAACTAGTAAACCAATAGCGGCGGAAGCCAAATTTTCAAGGAGCCCAAGAGGGAGCCAGCCTGGTCACGTGTCTCCGGTGCATGCAGACCTGTGCTTTTTCGAGAATTTGGTATTTGCGGGGTTGTTAACGGGGTGTTTTGCGGCCGGTGAAAACATTGCGAAACGAGAGACAAGGTTGGGCTGGCTGGTAAACTGGCGAAGGACGCCAAGGACTTTAGGCGGATTTTGGGGATCGACCGAAGAGAAGAAAGCCGACTAAACCGAATCCCAAGAGCCAAACTGTTGCTCTCCTCTTCGAGAGGAACCTCGAGCTTCCGCACTTTCGTCCCCTCGGACTATCTGCATCTCTCCAATTTACATATTTCTCCCTTATTCCCTGACCACCCTCGCCCATCATCCCTTAGCTCTCTCACTGATTCTGATTCTTACGCGATGAATATGGAACATAAATGTGGACCACTCGCACGACTCCCCCGAGTCTTTTACTGCTTTTCGCTGGTTCCTCTTGCAATTCAGCAGCGAATTTCGCGCATTGGTTAAATGTACAGAAGCAATTTATTTCTGGGAATCCCGCATACGAATACCGTTAGGTGATTCAGTTTGTTTGCTTGGATAGCCAAAACTCCGAAGCTAAAGAAAGAAAGTGGAGAGGAGGATGGAGGAGCGCATTAAAAATGCGTTAAAGGGAATAAGAAGTCGGGACCGGCGTAAGACGTGCAATAAAAGACTTTGTACGACGATAGGCCGTCCACTGTCAATAGGGACCAAAGGATTCTACCTGGCATGCAGGAACCTCGGTTGCTCACGGCTGACTCATTGTCACCCGAGGCCACACGAAGGCTGAAGCTTCTCAATGTACAACATATAGATACATACATACATTAGCACTACGCACAATTGAAAAGCAATTCGGTTCTCGCATTCACGCGCTGCCAATACGCCCAAACGCTCATTCGCCCGTTCGCCAACGCTGACTATCCCATTGAGATAGGGTCAATCAACTGGTAAGTTGTTAACGAAAAGGTTCGAAATACTTAGATTTTCCAAGTGCCCTCCCTCTATTATGACCCGCGCAAGCGGGTCAGGATCTTTGTAACCCTCCCGTTGCTGCCCTGCGCTAGAGCAACAGCAGCGATATTAGGTGAAGGATCAGGTATAAGGGACAAGAGAGCCAATTAACGTATTGTTTACCCGAGGGACAAAGTTTACGCCAATTTAACCAAGTGACCAAGCTCTCGAGCTAGCCTAGCCCCCTGCAGCCCCTTTAAAAGCCTTTTTATCCTTCGAACCCTCCAAATTGAATTTCATCCCTATCGCCGTTGCGTACTGATCATAAGGTTCCGTCAAGGAGAAGAACTCGTGAAGAAAAGGACAGAAGACGAGATTGGCGATTATATCGAGCGGATGCGAAAGAGGCGCGCGGTGAAGTCGAGAAGAAAATAGGTGGGAGGTCTGGATCGAGTCGACACGCTCGAGTCGCGTAACATCTGTACCACTTTGAGGGGCCATCTCCTAATGGGTTACGGTAGTTTAAAAGTCCCCTGAATAATCATATCGCTCGACATAGTAGAACGCCGTTTAAAGCTCGCAAGCTTTCGCGTCCTATATACTTCGAAGACGCACGTGAGCACTGGACTGGGTCGCAAACCTTCCACGTAGGTGGGGAACGTTGGGGGGTCGGGGGGTCTCCTCACTCGGTCACGGAGGCACACTCTGTTAATGAGACACGCATGCTCACACTCTGTTCTCTAACCACACCGCAGCCAGACCGATTAAGACGTAAGCCAGTGAGAACGAACTGGGAGCGCAAGTCCTGCCAGTAGTCATCCTGAGGTTTTCTTCGACAATTTTTTTCGAAAATCGGTTCCTCCGTTGCCCGTTGACATTCCAAAGGCGCGAATAGGGTAGTAGTTTGTACTTGGCTTTAGCTAGCCTGGAGACAACCAGAATATCGAGCGGCTACTACAGTATGGAGGACGGTAGGAAGCAATTAGACTCCAGAGGAGTGAAGTACCGGGATGTACGCGTACGGGATAAATACAATAATTTTAATAATCCGGGGCCGATAATGCACGGAATCAATATCCAATGCACTCACTGACTCATTGTCAGTACTTAATCTCTGGTCGTGATCCTATCGCAGCTCTGTGGCTGCCGAGCATTAACAATCCGAATAGTAATGAGGAAAGTGAGCTGGGAGCTTGTAGCTACGTAGAAATGAAAATTAGCGTAACGCTACTGTCATCCTGCATTTTCAAAGTTCACTATCACACGTAGCAATCACCCACTGTTATATCGCTTAGTCAAGATTCAAGTATATCAGAGTCCTTGCCGCGACCCCCACTCCACGTTGTCTGGAGGTCGAACGGCTACCTCGGGGGAAAAAAAAATGTATAAGCCAAGCAAGAGTTGTCCTACGTTTAGCTACCCTCGTTTGCGCGTAGATTCGACTGGAGGGACGCGTAAAAAAGCGTCACCCGACGCGCTACTTTATTTTTTTCTTGCGAATCATTTTTTACTAGTCTAGCTGGAACTTCTTTCGTTACCCCAGTCAAGCGTATCCAGCTACATGCATACGGGCTTATTTGGTATAAACAGCCTGAGGTTGGGTCTGCCGTATAAATCAAATGGATAGACTAACGTATATGAAATTGTTCCTTGTCTACGGAAACATTTGATTAGCAATGAAGAACACGATATATGAAGAGGGAAGCAGAAGCAGCGTCACTTCAAGCATCATTTCGAATCTAAGAAAGGGAATGACAGTGGGCGACCTGTGCTCGTAGGAAATGTCCGAGAGCGCGACGTATACGTATTTAGACTCCGTTCGACGATTTCAATGCAAAAGCAGCTACTGTACCCAACTTAAGGACATAAGCGGGTTACATTGCATTACAGGTCGTGTGGCGGGGATTCTGCTGGCGCGCGGAACGCGTGACGACATCGGCGACAGTTCCTTTTTTCCAAGTTACCGAGGAGCCTTCCATTCCTTCCCTTTCTTTAGCTCCTGACCCGAGTCGCAATCCAGCGGCACACAGATTGCTGCTTTCGATCATTCGTCTCCTGGTCTTTGATCTACGTCACGTGTCGGACTGCCCGTTAGCCATTGAATGATCATCGCAATGGAGGTTATCACGTCGCACAATAACACGTTGTCATTCGAATTCTCATCCATGGGTCCCTGTGAGCCGCGGCGACCTGTCGGATCGATTCCTCATTCGTGCCTCTTACGTGCTGTGCCAAGCCGAGGACTCCGTGTGTCTTTGAAGTTTCGAGGAGAAGGTCTTTTAAACTGAGATGTGGCGAAACGAGAAAGAGAGGAACTGCCGAGAAAAGATGAAAAAGATACTCACGAGAGAGTAGTCGCGAAGCAGGAACAGATTGACTGTCAAGAGATGCAGAAAGAACTGCGAGCTGCTTCGACTAATTGCATCTTACTGCCGAGTATCGTTTCGCTGAAGCAAGTCGATTGCGTTTGAGGGGAAGGCATTAGTAGCGGTGCCTGTTGAGTGTCGCCAGTATGGCTATTACAATATGACAATTACTCATCGCGGTCGACCGACGACGTCCATTCGCTCGACTGTCCTACTGCTTCTGGCGAGTACGAGAAAGTATCCAGCCGAGATCTCGGTGTAACTTTCCACATTGCTTGTCCCTTTGGTGCAGGTGCGCATCATTTTCCACTGGAGTTACTTCCTATCAGACACTCCTCGAGAGGGTGCGACTCCAATGGAGAGGGAAATATTAGAAATTAGAAAGCAGAAAGAAACGAGAGAAAGAGAAGCAGAGCGGAGAGAAACAGTGGAAGACACGTCGTTGGATGCGAGGAAAACTTATTTTCCATCGGAGATAAGTACCAGGCTGATTGGATGTGAAATTCGAAAATCTTGGAAAAGGACAAAGAAAGAGCTGGCTCGGACTCTGCGGTACGAAGGAATGAGTCTGCGACAGAACGCTGGGTGAACGCGTAAGTATAGATGGAAGAAGGAGAAAAGTACCGAAATAAAAGGAGATATACTGCGGATCAGAGACTTTCCCGATGTGAACTTACCGTGGCTTTTTCATGACGTTCGCTTGCGAGCTCGTTGTTCTGTCGGGGTGTCACGTGTCGCACGTTGCCTCGAGTCTCATGGCATCAACCGCTCGTTACGAAGTTGAATTCGATTCGGCCGAAAATCCTCTTCCTCGAGAGAGCAAGAGCAAGAGCGCGAAGCAAGAGACGAAGAAAGAGAAACACGATGCGCCTCTCTTCGACGGAAAAACTCTGGCAACGTCGCCTCACTCACTCGCTCACTAGTTTTCTTGCTTCTCTCACGCTGTGCGACTTATGCACACCGTCCAATGCCAGCGTGCACGGACGCACACGCAGAGACCAGCCAAACGACACACCGATGGAGGCAAAGCGCGCACCGACCGAGATATTTAGACCGACCGACCGACGGACATACCGACCGATCAGCCGACACCGAATGACGACGTTGACGTCGACGTCGACGTCGTCGTCTCGACGGCGGCCTCAGTTCTCGTTGCAGCACAAATTAACACACGCACGGCCGCACGATCTACACACCAGTACACACCTAGGAGTGTGAATGTCCGAAGTCCTGAAGGAGGATTCCGTGTGCAAAAGAATTGAAAAGGTAAAATGGAAATAGTGGAAGAAAAAGAGAGAAAATAAAATGGAGCAAAACGAAATACATAAAAGCGAGACGATATTCGCAGAGACGCGACGTTCCTCGCCGTTTCTCGGCGCTCTCGGTCGGTTGTGTTTTCGTGTGCACAATCTACTGCGCGATGTATAGGCTGTCCCGTGCGTGCACCCTCACGGTTTTCGTTAACCGCACGTTTGCGAAGCTTCAAAATTCTTTTCTGAGCTTCCAGGGCACTTCGGACTCCTCGCGCGCACCCGCGCTGCCACAATCACACGCGCGACGCACCGCGAACCTTTAATTTTTCCACCATAATTCGATGTCACTTTGACTACTCTCACTTGCTTGCGGTGGCGGAAGCCATATTGCCATCGTCGTTCATGGCAGCGCCGGAGCGCCAACCGTAGCGGAGAAGGTGGAAAGCGAACCGACTCGAGCGATACTCCTAGCGCCATTACACGGCGATTCTCGAACCTCGAGCTGCTGCTGCTGCTGCTACGAGTCTTTCCCAGCTGTCGTCTTCCCCGCGATCCCCACGCTCTCCCCGAAGACTTTGGAGAGAAGCAACCATAGAAGCGACACATCAAGGCGCCATCGAGGAAACAGGCCAGCCAGTTGCGGCTGCCCCCCCGGAGAACTGCCTTACCGACTCAGCGATACTCGGCTATGTTTATACCTTCCTACGTGCCTCCATCGCTTCCTTCTTCCCCTCGTCCACCTCCCGCGACATACTCGCATACATCCAACGACAAAACCCACAAATACGACGCGGCGGCGGCAACAGCTTCACGCTCGCCGCGAACGTAACGGCGCGACGCGCATTATACGTGACGTAACGGTGCATCGGGCGAGCGCGTGCTCGACCACCAGTCCGGAGGGACGCACGCCAGCCTATTGCTTCTTTCTCTCTCGCTCGCCGCCCCTTCGCCTTCACGCGCCCCCGAGAAATTACGGAAAAAGACCGGGGTACACGCGCCGCATTTATTTACTCCTTAATATACACGCTTCTCACTTTTCTTCAGCCACAAGCATCGAGCTGCGAATTAATGTCGCTGTGCGCAACATTGCGATCAGCAGGTCGCGTAATTTGGTCAAGCTCGAACGGTCAGTCAATATCACCTGGTCGTTAGACTTTCTATCAACACCGTTAAAAATAGTGAGCAATTATCTTAATCCGTCGGTATAACGGAAAATGCGATTGCACCGAAATCCGCAGAATAACAAAGATGACCAGCTGTTGACTGTTTCCTGCTCGATCGGTTCCTGTTTTTCGGTTGCCCAACGACCATAAAGTGCATTGCCATTACACGTACGAGAACCCAAAGTCCAGGTTATCGGAGGAGTTGGGCGCGTGACGTCACCGTAAAGACCCTCGTACCTTCACGTGCTGGCCCAGAGCGCGTTCTCAATGAGGCAATCGTCGGCCATTGCTCGACATCGCAGCTAAATAGCGCTTTTCCTTAAGCTGAATCACGCTTCGCCATGAACCTACCTTTGTCAGTAACTATTCGAAGGACCTTCGCTCCAGCCGTTTTTCTTTAAGATTTCTCTCGCGGGCCTTATTCACGTACGTATACGCTCGCTTTATGCCAAGTCAGCGTTACACGATGCGTGGTAAAATTCGAAACAGCGTCACAACGGCCGACCGAGGATAAGGCCTGACAGTTGAGAAACGTGCCTGACTCGAATAACACGGGGCATCTTATCTTCCTTATTTGGAGATAACTGCCCTTGGGAGCGTCGATCTCGTCCGCAAGGAAATGTTGAATAAAAAGATTATGCAACGGAGATTGAAATTTTATCCAGCTATCTCGTATTTACGATTCACGAGAAATTGACGATTAGCGACCGAATGCGATCTGGAAAATCTATCGTGTTCCGCGTTCTAACGGCAGACAGGCTCTGATTTCCCTTTTCTTTATTGGAAGCGTCCCGACGACGGGATGCTGACGTCGCCGAGACGAGAGCCGAGAAAGTTCAGTTGCGGCAGTCGTGTTGATTCAAAGCGCCGTCGCGTGTCTCGCTCTTTCTTAATCCACTCGAGAACTGGTGTGCAGCAACAAGTTCCCGTCAACGCTAACCAGGTCGAAGTCCTCCCGTCTCGTCTTCCGACTTTGACGTCACCGGTGACGCAGGTTGTCCGTTACGTCACGCAAGCGCTACGTCACCCCATTCCGCATCAGCCTACGCGTCTCGGGCGCCTTGTAAACGCGCCCTACGCGTCCTACACGACAACGTACGAACTATACGCGCCTTTCCTATCTCCCTGCTACAACTATATAGAAATACGGTTTGTGCTCTTATCAGTGGTCCTTTCAATGCGCTGCAAGATCAATAATCACTGGAAGAACAAATCCTCCTCGCACGTTACTCTCGAGAATTTGTTCTTTTCCAGAAGAGGACAGGATTTCGCATCTGGTTCAGACTGTTCGAATCTACCCAGGGCCCGATACCCTCCGAACAAGAGCTCGAGCTCGGAGAGTCGAACACTTGGAAACCGGATCTTAGACATCTCTTGTGGTCTCTTGGGAATTAAGCGGCACGCGTTGTTATACCAATGTATTTGGCACTGATGACGCGCTCGCTGACTCCCTTTCTTTCAGAGCGTCCACGCTTCTCCGAACACGTCGTCCTTGTCTACGTAAAACCCTATTGATTTCCTGGTGGGCAGGGACGCGCGCAAACTTGAGTATCCGCCTTCTCTCTAAAAGCACTCGTCGTATCCCTTACGGAGCCGAAATACTCGCAAGAGTCTATAGACGTGTTATATGTTTCCAGAAAATTCGTATCTCTTTATCGTCCTGGCACCACGTGTCTAACGCTCTGGGACGCACAAACGGAATTTCCTATTCACTGCGAGCTCTGCCCTTGGCAAGTTTCCCTGGCTGGATTTTCTTCAAGTCTATCCAATCATCTTTACCCTCGTTCGTGGCTTCTCACGCCTGACGTGACGATTGAGGCTGACGCGGAGGAGGGTGGGTGTCTTCGCAAAGGAGCCCAGCGAAGATATCGCAGCCCCAAGAGCAAACTTCACGAGGCGTCTCTAACGCAGGTCGATTCTTCGAGGAGCGGGCCAGAGGAAAATGGTGCGTCTCGCAAAGGCGTCGTGTCGTGTCGAGACGCCGCGAAGAAATGCCCGGTTGGCCAGTGCGAGGATATATTTAGCGAGTTTGGCATTTCTCGACCCAGATACCCATCGGGAAGCAAAATGCTACGAATGCCGGGGTCAGCGTCGGGCGGTCACTGCTACAGAGCCGTCGCTTTTTATCAAAGCGCGTCGCGACGCTTTCGGCGTGCACCACTTATCCCTCTCTTCGTTCCTGCCTCGCAGGGCGCGCTTGTGCCCGTCGCTCGTTTCGTAATTATCATAATAAATCCTAAACGATTAATAGGCAGTTAATGGAGCGGAGGAGAATGGCGGAGAACGGAGGAACGAGCCACAAGGTCTTATTCGTCGAACGAATCGACGCCAGAGCCAATGGGCCAGCGAACTAATTAGCTAACCAACTAGCCAACTAACGAGCTCGACGGATAAACAGGCAGCCCAACTGACGAACCAACCGAGCGAGTCGGCGCGGCCGGACGGATCCTCTCGATTCCGGAACGAGTCGACGGACTCAAGAAACTCGCGTGTTCGCGCGAAATGGCAATCAGTTATTCGAAATCTAATCGATTGCTGGCAGTCGTTGAGAATCGATCGGACGACCCGTCCAAATTCTTCTGGAGAAACTTTGATGTGAAAGCTCGGCAAAGTATCTCCGAATTATTCCAGAGCGCATCGAACAATCGGGAACAAATAATCGAGCGAGTCGAGTCATTCGGCAGGAATTGCGAATCTTTGGACTGACGGGACAGCGCAGGTAGAGATAACTAGAGGGAAGCGGAGATACGAGGGAGCCAAGTAGGGCCAAGTAGCGGCAAATAGCGGCAAGTAGCGGCAGCTTTGGACGCCTCGGCTTTCAGCTCTTCCAGTTCGTTGGCCTGCGCAAGCTGTCGCCTTGAAGGCTGTAGCTGCGCTACCGCAGCACAACCTCTTTTCATGCATCGCATAGACGTACCACGTGCATATCTTTACTGTGTAGGTAAAGGCACCGCAGAACGTCATTGCTGCTGCTTTGACTCGGATTTTTCAATATTTCTCGAGTATTTCATTTTGACAGAGCTTGCGAAAGGTGTCTCCCAAGCGGACTCTGGTGAGTTATGTCTTCGAAAAGGCCATCTCGTTTCGTCCCCGTGACACGTGTGCCCGAAAAACACAGAAGTACATTTAAATGCACCGAACGTATCGGCAAACGAAGAGACACGGCCAATCGGTACTCGAGTACCTCTATTTCAGTTGTCCGACTGCGAATCGGGAGAGAAACGTATTTCAAGTAACAATACAACGGCTTTGCTTCCATCCCGAAAGGAACTTTCACTCGGGGCTGCGACGTAAACAAAACAGCCGACACGTGATGCCTCTATTGCGCAGTCCAAGCTAGATTTACTTGGAGCTCGGCGTTGCTCGCGACTATGCTAATCAAACGAGAGAAGAGGAGGAGGAGACTGGGTGGCGAGCGGGTGAGGCAGAAGGTGCAACCGTGGGCAGAGAGAGAGAGAGAGAGAGAGAGAGGAGAGTTTGGGGGATTTAAAGGAAGAAAGGAGACGAAGGAGCCAGCCAGATGAATCTCGAAGGAACCTCCTGTCTGGGTCTAAATGCCCTAATCCTGCCTCGATCGTTTAAATGAGTCTTTGGCCAAGCTCACTGGCAACTAGGCGAGTATAAGCGTACTGATCGTGGAGGAGCGCTATCAGCTGCTCCACAAGGAGGAAAGGAGAGGGAACGAAAAGGGAAACAACCGATTGGAAAGAGACTGAATTTAATTGTCAGGTAGGCCAAGCGGACGCGAGCGATAACTCGGCCGAATGATTCCCAGGAGGAAATCTCCGAGGACTAACGGAACACTCGTCTGGCTCCCTCGGCTTCGTAAGTTGGTTGCGCGTTCGCTCGTCGTAAGACGCGCATCGTTCGGATCGTTCGCATCGCTGGCAGCACTGTGAACGTGCAGCGGGTTATCGCGACAAGAAGAGCGCAGCAGCGGCACCGCCATAAACGAATTGCAGGGAATCTTTCGAAGCGGCGACAATGAATGCGCGATGTATACAGACCTTGAGACGTGCCGGAGCAGCGTTCTACTACAGCCAAGAGCGAAGTTCTCCATTGGAGACAAGATCAATGATCAGCAGCCAGTAGGGACGTCTACGTAATATTAGGACCGCTGAGGCGGCGGTTCAAATGTTCGATGGTTCGGTGGAAGCGTGCAAATGGAGATCGGAACAAGTGCGCTTACATTCCAAAGGAACAAAGCGACGTGTGTCGAAGCTGGACCGGAGCGAATTTAATATCCTGCCTGTCTGCTGCCGTTCTTACAGCACTCGGACCGAGTATCCGCAATAAAGAACCGGTGGAATTTCGGATCTGTATCAGCAGACGCTCCGATCGAGAAGAAATGGGCGGTTTCGTGTGAACGATCTCAGCAGCTCGGACTAACTGCTTACAGCTACTACAAATTGTCCAATAGCATTGAGGAGGGAGCCAGAGAAGTTGTCAGGTTACAAAGTCGCGCGAGCGCGGCCAAACTTGAAACCTCTGGCATTAGAAACCCGCGGGTGAAAGTGTCGACTGCAGGCTGATCCATGATATCGCGAGTGACGTACCGGAACGTCCGTTATGACGTCGTCGAGAACCCCCTCGAGGAGTAAAAATGATCCTTACAGGTATTTCAGCTATTTCGAGCTCAATTGCAAGTGAGCTCGAACCTTTACGGTTCGACGGAACAGGACGGCGGGTGAGAAGAGCAACTGGATCATGGAGATTTTACTTTCACTGACGATGGAAGATTTTGGCAATCGAGAAGTCGCTGAATTCTCTGGCTGAAGACTTCCCATAGGTCAGCGGGTTTGTGAATTCAACGGCGAAAGCCTTCTCCTCGCCTTTCTCCCCGTGAACAGCTCTGCGCGAGAGTCGATAGCCGGACGTCAGGCTCACAATTCCTGCCTGGATCTTTAATGTTCAGGAGGAAAGCGCTAAATCCAAATCCTTCGGAATAACGAGGAACTCACACGTGACCACCTTTGGAACTCGAGGAGTTCTTGTATCGACGTAAATAACATCGAAATGTATCGCAGAAGGATTCCGGGGCACAAGGCCCCCAGCTTGACACGATAGAGGGGACCAGGGAAGGTTCCGATTGGGATTTTTGCACGGGCGACCCTGTCCCACATCACGTATCGGGGTCCTCGGTGGCCATAGCCACGTTCACCAAATTGCTGGAACGTCGATCGTTCCCTTCTGTTAGACCATCTAGTGGGGGGTGGAGAGGGAGGAGCTGGAGGAGGGGCAAGGTAGTGCGTGCAAGGAGACCTCGAGAGAGGCCTCCAATGTCGACCTAGCGTGACCTAGTGCGACCTAGTAACGCGCGGCACGGTTGCCTACCGCGTCATTGCTGCTGATGTTGCTGTTGCTGTCTCTGCTCTTGTCGTCAGGCATCTTGAATTCGGGGTTCGCGCGTGCCCGAAGGCTATGCAAACGAGGCTACTCCGAGTAGCCTCGCGACAATTCTTTGCTCGGAAAGTTTAGGCCCGTGGCGCACGTGCTACGACGAGGCACTGCTCTCGCTCTAACTGGCGTGTTCGTAAAGTCCGAAGCCGCCAGTGCAAGTTGGATCGGAGAGAGAAGCATATGGAGACGCGCACGTGGGATTCCGATAGATTGAAGATATAGTCCGTAGGAGCAGTCGAGGTGGAAGGGTTGCGATTAGTGGGTGGGGAAAAAAGTTCGACTCGAGATATTAGAGATTAGAGATAGAGAAAGAAGCAAAGTGGGGAGCATCAAACTCACCTGGATAAAGTGCCCTTGAGCAGTGGGTTCCTATCGTCATAATATCCGACGGATGAATTCATCTTCAAGTAATCCAAGCAGTAGGCACAAGGCACTTCGCACTGACACTACAGCACTGCATCACTGTTGTGTGGTGGTGCGATCTGTTAGCTTTCCATTCACCGTGAGCTACACGCGGCACATTGGTTTCCACTTACTCCACACGTTCTCGGCCGATAATTCGCTTGGCCTGCCGAGCGACGTCTCGGCGTCGAGTTCCTGGCGGACGTTTCCAACTTTTCTTCGCAGAAGCTTCGACAGTGGTACTCCTTCGACGATACCAGTAGTAGTAGCAGCAGCAGCGATTGCGTCGGTAGCGACGGTATAACAGGAGGATTCTTACTCGTGTCTGGTGCTACTGCTGCCGACGACGTTAATCCGACGGGGACAGTCTCGTATTCGTGGTAAGAGAACGGCCGTACGAGAGAGACAGTCAGAGAGCCCACCGGGCAGTTGGAGCGAGAGAGGAGGTGAGAAGCCTCGATCGCGAGCACCTCCTCCGTGGGCCTTTATCTGAAGATTGCTGTTTTTAGAAACGTCGAGCAGCCGCTCCAGAAATTATCACGGCGCGAGTGCCGTAATCGCGTCCGTCCACAATGCAATGACAGTCGGCAACAACGATGTCGTCGATGGTTGTCCCTTAGCAACAGGCCTTCGCGCTGTCAGCCTGCGAAAGGAAGTTTCGTGTTCGGGAGGAGCTCCTTTTCCAAATACCCCGAGCACTCTCTTTTTGCAAAGAGCGATTCCACGGCCAGATGTTTTGACGTTCGAGTGTCTCGAATTAATCGCGCGAGGAAGGCTCGAAAATGTGACGTCCGTCCATCCGTGTCGAGCTGTGACGTCTGCTGATTGGCGCAAGAGATAGAGCTACCGTCGAAGCACTTTTAAAAATGCTTCGCGCTCTCCCTACCAGCAGCGCCGTGGCGCTTCGGTAGAATTTACCAACTAAACTGTCACGGGGCACTGCCTTTTCGATTTCCGCATTATCGCTCCTTTCCCTCTAACGGCTCGACGGAACCCGAGGAACCTTTTTAGCTTATCGCGCAGCACCTCGGGAACCGGTGAAAGAGACAAAGAAGCCAAAAGGCAGAGAGAGAGAGAGAGAGAGAGAGAGGCAGAGGGTATCGCTCGCACGGGAGAATATGGAACGGCAGATCGGAGAGGAAAAGCGTTACGTGATCCAAGGACGCTCGGTAAGTAGGATCGCTTTCACGATAAGGCGCCGCGACGCAGTTCGGTCCAACGATTCTCGTAGTTTGCCTCTCGACTCTTTATCGAGCTACGTCCAGTCCTGCAGGCTCGCTGGTACGGACGCACGGCCATCAATACATGACTCTACGACGGAAAATAAAATTCTGCTAAGATCCTCGAATTGCTCGTAGAATATATAAATAAAATATAAAGACGCGACGCGACGGTCGTACCGTTGACTGCAATTCGCTGGATGCCTTAGAAAAAGCAGCGCGATCTGGGCGTTTCAAAGTTTGCTGGAAAATTGTACCGTAAGCGTTCTACTTCGCTGGATGAAAACCCTCCGGAATCCATGTCTTGGAATGTGGCCGCGTCGTCGACTTGTGGCGCTCGAATCGAGGCGCTAGAATCAGTAGAATCGAACGTCGAGCGGTCCGTGACGGCAGCAGACGCGACTCGATCCTCGCAGCACACTCTTCCGCACACGGCTACGCTATTCCTTTCCTCTCTTTCGGCTCTGTTACACTTGTCAAAATCTCAATAGACTCCTAACCTGTATCCACGAGCTATTTATCGTCCCGCGAAATAGAGTTGCGCAGCGAACCTCGATAGGCTCGCGAGTTCACAACACCGAAAGCCAGAGACTTTCTATAAGAAGAGTAGCGCTCGGTCTTGCGCTGCATTACCGACTTTTCTCACTGCACTTCCTCCTCCTCCACCTCCTGAAAATCCTATTCAAATTCGAAAAGAAAAAAAATTCATCGTAACTCAGGTATATGCCTTGTTTCCGTTGACGCGTAGTAAAATCGAAAAACACGCTGGCAAATTACAATATGTCTCCGAGTACGGCGTAGTATGGCGATTAGTAGGTCGAAGGTGGTAGGTTGGCGGGAGGAGAGTGCGCGCGCGTGAGCTAGAGAGAGAGAGAGAGAGAGAGAGAGAGAGAGAGAGAGAGAACGACAGAGTCTGAGTGTCATTCGAAGACTGCCTCGCTTCTTCACCTATTTATGCAATCTGTGCGAAAGCAAAAGACGGCCAAGAAAACTTGAGCAAAGGATAAAAATGGATTCACTGCGGAATTGACAGGAGCAACGGCAAGAAGAACTTTGGCATATTGCAAGAGTAAATCTGGAATGGCAGTAAAGTCACTGAAGTCGAGTGGGAAAGATGTCGTGTGCGCAGCGATTACGAAATGACAGTGCTGTGTAGCTTCCTAAAGAATGGCGTTGCGCATTGTCGGAGAAACGGAGCGCGTTCCGTTCTCTCGAGGTGGCTGTTCGGCCGTGCGTAAACCGCGGCCGGAATTCTTGCCGGATCCTGTGTGCGAGATAAAGAGAGCGCGGAGCATCTTTTATTCGAACGCGAATAAAAATACGACGACAATGGATCTGAGATGAAGTCGAGAGAGCTGGGAAGGAATTGCGCACAAGACAGTCCAATGAGGAATCGAAGATAATCGAGGGACAGGAAATGTGGAGCGATAACGCGTGATTCCGGGCATGTAGACTTATTTACGAGGTTTTCGAAAGTCTGGCCGTGCAGTCGCTGATGACAGGTGTAAACCGGATACACTATATGGATACCAGAAGAGCCAGGCTTGAGTAGTTCCTCGGGTGACGATGTCACGTGGACGTCGAACGTATGGTCCTCGTCGAGGATGTAGCGGCGCGTGGACAGTCGCGGCGGGACTGATCGGGGGGGCCAAGCCACAGGTGTCATCCGTTCCCTCGTTCTCTCTCTCTCTGTCTCTCTCGGTCGCACCCAGACGATCACTCTCTCTCGCACGTCGCGCATGCGGCCTCTTTGCCTGCCTCTACCTCCTTGCTTACACCTACCAGTTGCCCCTCTCTTTTGTCCTACGTCACACATGACGGAAATTACCAATACCACACGGACACCACTAACCAGCGACAGAAGCGACAACAGCAGCAACAGGAACAACGCCGTGGCTACCGCGGAGAGTGGGGGGGCTTGCTGGGACTTGGAAGGACTTTCCCACCTTGGAAAGAACGTCAAACGCGCTGAGCTGCACGTGCCGCCATTGGGTAATTGGGAGTAGGAATTACGTGGGATCCTAAAGCGACACTGCCAACGAGATATATAGAGCTTGAGAAACGAAAAGAGATAATTCAAATATGTATTTATTCAAAAACCAGTATTTCGTGACAAAACATATAACACGTATCGCAGATGCAACGTACGTATGTGCACTCGGCCCACACACATACTCTGCTTCTCCTTTATTCCTTTTTCCTTTGTATAGCTACATATTTATATGCCTGTGTCTCATATAGTATTATTAATGGTTCAATTGATTTTTCTTACATGTACAATTATTATTGTAACTAAAAACTATAACTGTGTTATTCATATACGTCTAGTTACATAGAATATGATATGGCCTGTAGCCAATAGCCGTTCTGATGTTATGCTATTTTATGTCTATAGATGAATCGCGACATCGGTTGCGCTAACAGGGGGAGGGGACTCTCTTTACAGTCTAATCCGCGGGAAGATGGCCCCTGAAAGTGGAACTCGCGTTGCGAGCCGACTACATTTATGTTATGATGTCTTATCCCGCGTCGATTCTTTTGCTCGGTGTCTTTTGTCAACAGTGTCTACCCGATCCGACCCAGTACCATTCCCAGAGTCGAAAAAGTATTTCAAGTAGTAGCAGTAGCGATAGTAGTAACAGTAGTAGTAGTAATAGTAATAATAGTAGTAGTAGTAATAGCAGTAGTAACAGCAACGGCAACAAATCCAAGATATCTTTCGACATGTAAAACTTGCAGGTGAATTTTCACGACTTATGCTCTATCGAAACTTTCGCCTTGCTTTATATTCTACATCTAGGATAATCCCCATACGCAAAACTATTAGATAGTTTATATCTATTACATAAAAATAGGCAACTCTCGTCTACAAGTTAATCAACAATCAAAGAGATCGGAGGTGACATAGCGAAGAGCATCTCGGATAGATATTGCGGCTGAGCAGAGAGTAAAATTTCAATTAAGGGTACGCTCCGAAATTGAATCTCGATCGAACGGATGTTAAAAAGATTAGAGGCTTTTTTTTTTAAATCTTTTTCAAATAAATCCAAGGGTGCTACGAGCATCAATTTCAAAGATAGCGACGCATGCTCATCTCATATACATTCTCTGGTCTTGCCCACTCTATTATAGATTTCTCTCTCTCTCTCTCTCTCTAACAATGATTAATTTAGGTAAAAGTGCCACTTGGAGGCCACATAATTGGACATTTACGAGCGAAATACTTTTGCTTTGATCGACTCGAATAAGATACACAATTCCCATTAACCGTTAACACGTATGCTTGTGTCAAATACGATCGAAAGAAACATAAAAAATATCCAGTAGCTTTAAATTAGTGTCCCTGCAAAAATGCATACCTCAATTCCAGAAGAGACGTTTACTTTTTGTTGTCGTTATACTAGTTTCTAATGATGCGATAAAACACATGAATTATCTTTTCGTCCATTCGTACATGCTGTTTCGTCCTTTTCCTCCGTTACACATCGTTCGATACTTCATTTTCGACCATCCTTATAAACAGTTTACATTTGACCCAACCATACCGTAGTGGGAAATGAATCTTGAAGATGCTTAATTCAAAGTTGAAATTTTTTCCTTTTGCTAAAGTGTGTAGGGGGGGGGGGCGGGGGGGTCCATACAGTCCTTTTGTCGATTATCGGTTCGGCAAACTGCTATCACTGCAGCCACCGTGGCCAGCCGTCATTTTCATGCGGCATATATCTATCGTTTTCATACCACCCAAATACCAGTTATCCCTGATCAACCGGACGCTCGGCTTGTTAATTTATTCTTCCAGGGCTTTTTGAATCATCGAAGAAGCGCTTATTGGTAAAGGTGAAACGTACCCCGCTTATTGTAAGCCATCGCAGAATCTTTCTTTGCTCTGTTCTATATATAATTGCACCGGAAAAGCGCGTGCAAGCTCTTTCCTTTAATTCCTCTTCTGCTTTTGCCTTCTTTTTGCTTCTACTAACGATGAAAAATTTGAACGTCCGGTCGTGGTCGTCGTCACTGTCCTCGTGTGTTCGCGTTCGTGCTTGGAATTATAGCGCATAAAGACGACGGCAGGTATTGCAATAAATATGATATAGTAAGAGGCCCGATAATGGCAGAGCGCAGCTCGTTAGAATCTGGCTCTGATGTAAACGGCCGACGCGTCGTGCTCGCCATAACCCAAGCGCTTCGCGTGCTTATAGACCTCGTTCGCTGCAGCAGCCAATGGCAGTGGTTGCTCCAGCTGATCGCTCATGCCGAGCGACAGTCTTAGGTCTTTCTGCATGTGCTGAAGAGGTAGCTGCGTCGGGAAGCCACCTTCTATGATGGCTGGAAACAAGTAAGAAAGCATATTTATAAGTTGGTATTACTTTGAAGTGTCTTGTGAGAAGGATGCAAAAACAGTTGCAAGATTCGACCCTACCTTTACCCTTATCGAGAATCGCGGGACAAGCCAGGGACGTCAATTCCAATACTTCGAGTACGTCCTTTTGCTGAAGTCCTGCTCGATCGGCGAGAGCCATGCTCTCCGCGAGACCGGCCAGAGTGACGCCAGCCATCAGCTGCAGAACCAGGTTCATTTTGGACGCATTGCCAACCTCGCCTAAATAGAAGCTGTTCTTGCCCATTGCTTCGAAACATGATTGACATTCGTCGAAGAGAGACCGATCCCCAGCCGCCAGAATAACCAAAGTGCCCTCCTGCGCCTGTGTCTTGCTGCCCTGGACCTGCGCTTCGAGATAGCGTCCACCTTTTGCATTTATCGCTTCGGCGATGTCCTGGGAGGTCTCCGCGTCGATTCCTGTCATCTCCACGTAGCCTTTATCGGGTGATATCTCCATGAGAACTCCGCAGTTCCCGAAGACCATCTGTAATTCATTTATTTTTAAGCATAATCTCCTGGACGTCGGCGTGATTCACGCTATTTGTCAGCAACTTACGTCTTTTGCGGCTTGCGGATCGGCTACACAGGAGAAGGTGATGTCCGCCGCCAGTACTACGTCGGATGGGGTGAGACCGTGTTCTGCACCAGCCTTAACGAAGTGCGTGCACTGAAAATATAAACGATAGAACCAATTGGAATTGTAAATTTTTTTTACCGCCGCTCTTGATTTCTACACCTGCGCATATTGTAAGTCCGCGCTATGTAGACTTTCTGTATGGAAGCGACATCTCTCGGGAATTTCTGTCCGTAGAAGCAGTGCTACTAAAGCGGTCGAGAGATGGCGCCACGGTCGAGCCTCCTCCGCCATTAGCCTGCTTTCGCTCGTCACGTAAACCGACGACGACACCGCTAAGATGGCGTCTTCGCCACATCAGCAAACACGCCATTATTGTAAACGGATGAAATTCGAGCGCATCAGCAACTCTCACGTACTCCCGTTAGTTTCTCCCTAATTTATTCTAAAAAACGATTCACGCGAACGGCCTCGTGGAATGCTCTAGACCACACCATAGACCGCCCGCGCAATTTCGGGATCTTCTGGAAATTATATCCCGTAGTGTTGCAACGCGTATAAAAGATCAAAGATGGCTGCCGTTCGGACAAGGCTTACCTTGTCCTATATCGTCATGCGTGTCACTGTGCCATCTATAAACGGACTTTCGATTCTTCCCGAAGACCTTGCTACCCAACGAGAAATTCATCGAACCGTTCAAGGTTGTCGATAAGGAATCAGTTTCACAATTTCAGTTACCTTCACGAATTTCCGCTAAGTGCTTACGTAACAATAAAGACTTTGTTAATGCCTCGAGACGGGATTATAGTAGGACGAAAAGTCGGCAGTGGGTAGAGGATCGAAAAAAATTAATCCATCCCCGAAGTGGGGACGAATCGATAAGATACCTCGGGTCGCGATGTTCGCAGACAAAAGACAAGAAACAAAGGAGAGAGAGAGAGAGAGAGAGAGAAAAAGCGAAATGGAAAAAGTGCTGCTTTCGCTGCTAGGTCGTGCGTTCTTTCCCCCTTTTTTCTTCGACTGGAGACAAATGAGTGGAACGACTCGCATGAAACAATACTGCAGGCTTTCGAACGAAACCGTGTGAATTTCTAAGATTCCACTGCCAGTGGTAGGAAAGCAGGAAACGCTAGAACTTGTATCTCGTGAAAGTCACGGGGATAGTCGTTTCTGGAAACACTGCTCTTTACTCCGACGCAGAAGCCTAAAAATCTTTATCCAATTTACATGACTCATGAACTTTTAACGTCTAGCGTACCGTCAAGCGGGATTAGCCTCAAAGTCCTAACGCTTCCACATCGAGTAACAGAGCCTCTACAAAAACTGACCAACGGCGTCTGACACTTAAATTGCCTTTATACCTTGACGATAAATCGAGCACAATAAGCATTCCGTTGTGTTTTGAAGAATTCCAATGCATATGCTGACTTGAGGACGGTTCGATGTTGAAAATGGCGGTTGAGGGCTGATCCCGTTTTACGCGAGTCATTACCGAACTACCATTCACATAGATACACGAGCCAGGGAAACTTCAGAAAACGACGCTGCGAAAAGGTTTAGCGAACTGTAGACTCTCTGAGGATTTCCATCAGTTTCTCTAAAGTCCCTTTCATTCTGCTGATAGATTCCAAATGGACTAAAGGCCCAACTGATGCATATGTATGGGGCTTTGCCGACGATGCGGGAGTCTGCTCGCTGTCGCGTGAGGCTCGTGTAATTTTACAACGAGCGCTATTTCCACGTGGAGATAAACAAAACTGTGGGTAAAGTCTACAGACTGCCTTCAGCAGTCTCTTCTGGATGGTCCATTGACCCTTACGCCATCGGACGACTCTGCTTTGGAACCACGTGAACGAGAAGCATGTAACTCTCGCTATATGTACATCCATGGAATCCTCCAACGCGCTTACCGAGAACTTTATCTGAAAACTGGCGTCCTCCGAAAGTGGAGTTTCTGTATTCGAGGAAACTGTCGAAAGGGAATCCCTGTCGCTTGATGGCCAATTCGGGGAGGGAGACAGTACATGCGGTATCGTTGAGCAGGTCCTGGAATGCCAGCAGCTTCAAGCGCCTTGTGCAACTTGTGCCATATCGATTGGTACTCGAGAGGAGAGAGTATCCGGGCCAGCCAGGCTCACTTATGCATTACTCTTCAATCTTAGCTTGGTGCCCTGAATGGCTGACTAAAAGAAAGAAAACATCCGCGATGACCAGAGATAGTGACGTTCAGAACACGCACGAAGCAGCTGACCTCTGGCTAAACTATCGAGAGTGTGAAAAACATTAAACATAAGTGTGGAGATGTACTCTATACGATTTTGAGAAGAGTCAATAACGAGGTAGTCGAAGTGAAACCGAGTCCCTTTTTGAATCTTCCTAAAGTTGCGGAAGCAGAACGAAACGTAACCCTGAAATACGTCCAGCAGCAATGAGTCGATTGTTACTGCCAAATTCTGTTTACCGATCCACGAGCCGCCATGACAACGCCCAATGACAGGCAGAGCAGGGGGGAGGGGGGCGTCGAGGTTCGGCTCCATGGAACTTCACACAGACAAGCTCAACGAGGCTAAGGATATAGTCCTCGAGGAAAACGTCAGGAAAAGATTATTTCGAGGCTGCGTCCCTGCGGTGAAATGAACCTTTGTAAAATGTCAACAGAAACGAAGAATCGCGTAGAGGGAACGAAGGGGAAAAGGTTAAGCCAGTCTCAGTCCCTGGCAATGAGTCTCTTGAAGAAGCAGAGTCGGTTGAATTCTAGTTCTGCTCGGCACGACGATGATAAATAAAGGCCCGACGACGTTGCCAGTTCGATTAATATTGATCCGGTTGCCTCTCCTGTCCCAGGCCATACGACTCGAGCCGGCAACGCCGCGTTTCTCCCAGCTGATCAAACTGCCACGGCTGTGCTCGGCCCACTCGCAGCAACTCGGAGTCGCCGGCATTCTCCCCTCCCCCCCCCCCTCACCACTCTTCCTGCCCTTCCTGCTCTTTCTTCTCCTCCTTCACTCGGTGCCACCAGGCACACCGATTCTACCAACCAACCCACACAGCCGTGGCTGCTGCTCCCTAGATGCTTCGGCTTCGGTATAGCCGTTGCCGAGCTGAACAGTAAAATCAGGCAAAGCGTAGCAACGAACCGTTCAACCTGGCGGATAGCCTGCCTGTTGGCCCGAGTTTTACCTGTGTGGCCCTACCTCTGCCTGCAACGTGGCTTCGAGAAAACCGTTCTCGAGGTTACGTAATGCTGACGCCGGAAGGCGACCCGACTGAATTTCGACCAATGAAAATCCGATGATTCGCCAACTTTTAAAAACTCAGCGTAACGTAGCAACGTCGAAGGAATCGGCACGATTCCGTGGAAACGTCGGTGTGCCGAAAATATCGCGTATATATATAATACACTAGCTATATTTTCCTGACCATCGTCAATGCACAGGCCCATCCGTTTCTCGGGGCTTCCGACGCGCTCTGCGAACAACAAGGATACCTCTGAAGAAGTCAATATCCTTTTGATAAGGTTGCGAAGCATGGAAGAAGTGTGTCGCAGACTAGATTATATCTTAGATATTGTATGCTTGTAAAATGGCCAAGGCCCCGTACTAAAATAACCAAAGAAACAAATACAAGATTCAGTTTCAGGGCACACTGCGTCCAGCAGCTGACTATTAGCTGGAGCTAATCGTCGAGCCACGGGCGCACTAGCACAATTTTTCTTCCTGCGTTCGTCAATGTGATTGCGAACGAGTTGAGAACCGCAAAAAGGTTATTAGGAGAAAGGCGATAAAACAAATCAATAACGAGACGCGCATCTGTATAATGACGAGCGAAACTCTCGGTCTTCGATCAAGCGAGTGTATTTGCCAAACCACAATCAGCGTATCGAAGATCAGCTGTTGTCACGTTTAATCAGTCGTTATATACGGCGTATCGTCAAACATCTCAACCGACCAGTAAACGTCGTCCTTAGAGAACGTCTTCTAATTATTTGTTTCGGTGTTCTCAGTGTAACTTACGCGACAAGCGTTTGGCAAAGCCTAATATTTTATTCGCTAGATCGCGAAAATAAAAGTAAGAAGGATCGCGATCTAGCGCGGTTTGATCGCAGCACCCAAATAATCCAGCAGGTAATGGTGCGATCGCTCGATTTCGCCTACGCGACATTTGGCTAAGCTTGAGGTACAAGTCGAAAGAGTTTAGTCGGTAGCCGTTCGTTCGAAACATCGCGTGGCGATTTTGAATTCCTTCAATTCTAAGTGGCATTAGGCAGCAGGGAGGACGCGGCGACTTCTAGTCTATTGGCAGACGCGGATTCGCCCGCTGGCTAGGTGGCGAAAAGGTAACAAGGAACCCCCTCGAGAACGCTACGAGGAAGACTCTGACGTAAGACTTTGTTATTTTCGGACTAGACGTGTCTCGGTGCCGTCGTTCTTTTCGTTTTTCTCTCGTGTTAGACGTGTTGTGCTGCAGAAGCAGAGTGGCTTTGCCTCTCGGAGGAAGGACAGAAAAATATCGAGGCCAATAGAGTCTACATAGTAGGAGAGGGGCTCTGCACGGTCACCTGCCAACCACAGTTTACCTGGAGGAGGCTCGTACAGTGTCGATAAGAAGTTCAAGGAGAATCGAGGAAGCAATTGTTTGGCAATTTTCAAGGTGGAGAGAGGAATGATTTTCAGAAGAGGATTTACCGTTACGAAAAGAGTTTGGCTAACAGTAGACTGGGCAGAGGTAGAAGCGAAGAGGGAACGAAGAGGTAAGATTTCTCACCCGATGAAAGAAGCATCATCCACGTTGTGATTGAACCGAGATTCAGCCTGAAGGATCCGTAATATTAAGTGAGACGCCTATAAAGTAAAGCAATAGTGGGTAGAGAGAGAGAGAGAGAGAGTGAGCGACTCGGTAATGGCGACGGCGATGGTGAATGGCAAGGGTGACGCGCGCGCTCACGGTGTAGCAGAAGGAGGAACGGCAGCGCTGTGCGTCGGCGCCGCGCAGTGTTGCCATTCGGCCAACCAGGAGCCACGAGGAGGCCGCAGCAGTCGGTGTATACTGCCGCCAGTCAGTCAGTTTTTGTCTCTCGGGTACGCGGCAGCTGCTCGTCCGGGAAGTCTGCCGCCGGGATGCACGAATGTGTCATGTGACACGCGTTAAACGTACCGAAAGCAAAGGAGCTTCGAGATCGCGTATTAAAGTAAAGCGTTAAGTAAATAAAGTAAAGAACGATGCTCTGAAGCGCGATATAAACGCGACATTATGCTTCCTGTTAAACACGCTGCCACCTGTGCGTCTATAAATCGCTCCAGTGGATATCTTGCGAACGGTTAGAACAAAAGCTCTCTCGGTTCTCTCTGTCGTCAGGAATTAGGTAGGTTTGCCGTTTGGCACTTTGGTTCTCACGACCGATCGTGACTCTCAGGGACTGGTTAATCGGTCAAAGACCGGGCGCCTCCTCTCGTAGCCTACCGATCCGATCAGAGATCTGTTCCTTACGATTTTACTCGTGACACATCTACTTTTTATATTCGTCATTGTTGTCATTGTTGCTGTTGTCGGCGTTGTTGTTGTCGTCGTCGTCGTCGTCATTATCATCATTGATAGCAGCTGACTTTGTATAAGACGTAAACGTAGATGCGAACAATAAATCAATAAGAACGAAAGAGGATCGTACAAAGATTAAAAAGCAAGAAGAACAGAAGGAGCACGTGCAACGTTGCAAAGAGAGAAAGAGAAAGAGAGAACGTGTGCTCGTGTGTGTGCGTACGTGCGGATGGATGGATGCGTGACAAAGATTAAAAACTATAGCGAAGAAGGAACGGAATGAAAGATTCGTGCTCTACTGGATCCAATCAATTTGCAGGTATTAGGAGGGATGAGGGAGCGGGTGGTGGTTCGGGGTACGTGGTGGTCGTTCGTCATCGAGATCATCGTCGCCGTCAACGTCGTCGGTGAGCTGCTGCTGCTCGTGGGGACGACGACCGCGGAAACTTTGCCGCAGTCGTCGTCCCCATCGTCATCAGGAGTCGAGGGAATCGAATCATCGCAGAGTCCGTGCATCGGAATAAAAGGGTGCGACTGCGGAAACGGGCCGAGCACGCTCTACTGCGAGAACCGGAGTTTTCTTGGTCTGGGTTTATCAGCAGAAGTTCGCGATGTCAGCCTGAGAAATGTTCGAGCATCGACGATACCAATCGCGGCCTTGGAAAACAGCAGTAACCTGCGAACACTCTCCTGGACGCGAAGTGGGATCGAGATACTCGAACCGGGAGTATTTAGGGGAACCCCGGAACTTGAGAGATTGGACCTAGGTGAAAACCAAGTGCGCGACCTCCAGCAGGATCTTCTGCACCCTCTGCGTCGGCTCAAGTACCTCAACCTGACGCAGAATTTGCTGACGAACCTACCGCAATACATCTTCCAAGGGCTCGAGTCCCTAGAGGAAGTATACCTCACCGGAAACCGACTGACTAACGTACCCTACCAAGTGTTCGGACCCGTCAGACTGTTACGAGTGCTCGACATATCCGGTAATTTCCTCGTTTGGCTACAGGATTACACCTTTAAGCCCAATCGTGCCCTGCGCGAGCTTAGACTCTCGGACAATCGTTTGACCAGGTTCCCATCCCACGTCTTCTCGGAGCTCAGAGAACTTCGAATCCTCGACCTCCGCGACAACGCGATCGACGTTCTGCCACGCGGTTTGTTCGCCGATCTAAGCGCCCTAGAGTTCCTCGACCTCGGTGGCAATCCGATCTCAAACTTATCGAATGTCGCGTTCCAGGGGCTGTCGAGCCTGCGATGGCTAAGCCTGAGCAACACGAGGATCTCCGTGGTTCCTCGGGAGCTTTGGAGACCCGTGCCTCGGCTACGAGCATTGCACCTCAGCCGTACCAAAATAGAGATTGTCAGGGACGGCGACTTCGCGGGACTTGACGATCTCGAGAGCCTCCTCATGAGCGAGGTACCGTTGCGGGAGATCGGACCCAAGGCCCTCGACGACACGGCCAACCTACGTAGGATCGACCTGCGCGACAACCAGCTGGCCTTCCTTCCAGCAAACATCGCCTCGCTGCCCCTGACGGAGCTGCAACTTGCAGGGAATCCCTGGGCCTGCGACTGCCGGATGTTCTGGTTCATCAAGTGGGCCGAGGACCACGCGCACCGCGCTGCCTTCGACACCGGCCTACGTTGCGCCGCTGGAACTACCCTCGACACCATTGATACCCTAAGATACTTAAATTGCAGTCCGCCTGTGCTCGCGCACGCCAGCGCCACCAGGCAGCATCGTCTTCTGAGCAGGGTACTCCTAGAGTGCGAGTTCCACGGGAATCCAGCGCCATCGATAACCTGGGTGACACCTACGCTCAGGATTCTACATTGGAACCCGGATCCTTCCTTCCCCGATGCCTTCGTAAAGCATCCTCCTGCGCACCATCCGAACGACCTGAAAAATCCACCCAGTGTCCGGCTCGACGACAGAATAACGCTCTACGACAACGGGTCTCTCTACATCAGCCACCTTCTGCGACAGGACGTCGGACTCTACAAATGCTTCGCGGTAAATCCGATTGCCAATGCCACGACCTACGTCACGCTTCACATGGATCCCATTACCTATCATCGGATCAAGATCATCAGCATCGGAGTTGGCGCCGCCAGTGCAGCTGGATTTCTCCTGCTCACTCTCTTTGTTCAGTTCCTGAGATATCTCTTCGAGAGGTCAGTTCGTCAGCGTCACTTTTTTAAAACGTCAATCTACCCCCACCCCACTTTACATTACTGTACTTTCTCAGAATTAGAGTGACAAGTAAAACGCGATCTTCTGCCGTTCTAGATGCGGATGCAATAGGTGGTGCCTCTGCTGCCGTCGTGTCGGCGTGACACCGCGCGCCAAGCAGATCTACCAGATGCTCGACAACATCGAGCAGTACAAGAGTCAGCAGCTGGAGAGGCTTCGCGAGAATTACACTCAGCAGGTTCACAGGATAAAGGACAACTGCGCGCAGCAAATCGAATGGATTCGCGATAGCTACGAGGGTCAAATGAGACACATACGAGACATTCGGGACTACGGTACCAGCCACCTGACTTCTCTTCGCGATCAGTATTACGATCAGGTTTGTATCGCATCGTTCGATCCTCGATCTCTTTCGACTGGCATCAGAGCTGACATTTAAACTGGCGACGCTATAAAGGATCTGCCCGATTTTTGTCAACAGGTCAAAAGGGTACGCGACTACTCGACGGGACAGCTCAATTGGGTCCGAGAGAACTATGTCTTCCAGCGTAACAAGATACGAAAGTTCAGTGCGCATCAAGTATTACGTTTGCGCGAGAGCTACAAGTACCAGCAGCAGACTTTGAACAAGGTGCTCGAGAATCTGCCGAATCTTTACTTTGACAACTGCCGAAGTGGCTCCTGCGGCAAGAGCGACTCGATAGTCTTTGACCCAAGCGACATCGTCGGGATGGACACCTACTTCAAGGCGAAGCTCAACGACCTAGCCGCTGGAATTAGTCTCGATGACGTTAACAGCGAGTACTACACGCCTACGGAGATGTCGAGCAGTCCCCACGGAATGGCTGTGATCGAAGGATTTCATATTAATTACATCGAAGACGGGCCACCCGCACCAATCTCACCGATCCCACCGATCCCACCGATCCCAACCTCGACGCTCCTTCATCGGATTCAGGAATTTCAAAGTGGCCACGCGAGCGGTTCAGCCGCACAGCCGATCTTCCGTGGCACCAGTGCCGGAGCTCTGGCCGGAGATTTATCAGACTCGCCGGAAGAACTTGGACTCCTGGCACCGAGTATCAGCCTACCGGATCTTCCACGTGAAACCAGACTCTAGTACAAAGGCGCATGCAACGAAACCAGATTTTCCCTCCTGAGATTTCGTCAACGTGACGCAGGAGCAGGCAGTAGTGTTCGCTCGGGCTTGTAGTCGGTGATAACTGCGATCGCAGTGATGATTGTGATGCTTGGTGCTGACAGAGAGGTGGCGGTGATAGAAAGTGGTGATGGTGAGGGGGTGGGTGGGGGGGTGATGATCGCGGTGATGGAGAACACAGTAGACGTGATAGTGATAGTGTTGAGGAACGGTGTTTTGTCCTCTCGCAATCAATGTGATTTGCCTTTGGTGAGAGAAATTAGCTAGTCGAGGAGGAGAGATGGGAATTAAGATAATCGAGAGAAATGAGGAACGAAGAAAAAAAAAAAGCATGCGAGCCATTAAGTGCCAAGCCACGCATCTACGATCCGAGAAGAACAGATGGAAATATGGGAGAGCGCACGTTAAAGTAAACGTAGAAAGAGAAAAAAAAAAATGCGGACAGTTTCCAAGGAGAAGAGGTACGCGGCACCGCGATCACGCGTTCCGTGTCCACGAGGGCGGCGACGTCGCGAAAAACCTTGCAAGCTGTCCGCCTCAGTATTATCGTTGACGACTTAAAGAATTCTTCGCCATTAAAACAATTTATAATTTCTAATGATATATTTGTATACCTAGGCGTCAATTTCTTAAGGTCGAAAATTCCTATTGATTTCACTGTAAATAGCGAGTATATTAATGAATGACTGATTGCATACGGGCGCACGTGCGCGCGTATACTTTTGTGCTTGTTGATCGTATGCATAATTTGGGACAGCAGATCCAAGAAGAGCGAATCGATCGATGAGACGGATACGAGAAGGGAGAAAGTATTCGACGAATCGAAAAACGAGCAGGTTTATAATTCAATCAAGAGTTTATTGCGAATGTCTCTTTTCTCGAGAGTTCATATTTCCAATTATCGGTGAATGTTCATCGCGACTAGCTGATAGAGGAAAAGTTGTTTAATCAATAAACAAAGGACAAAGTTATACACGAACGAGAGATTATAAGCACTGTGAAAAGGGAATGAAACCTGAGTGAAAAGAAAAGAAAAGAAAAGAAAAAAAAAAAAAAGAACGGACACCGTACGTAATATCATTGAACACCTACCATATCTTCATAACAATTGTTATCTCTGAAAGCAATTAGCACTAGATAGTGTTTATTCGTAAGATTGTGAATAAGCCCGGAGAATGCAGCCTCGTACTTAAGAAACTACGTGGTCTCCTTAGGGACAAGCGATATGGGGATGCGCGCGCACGTCACGTGCAGCCGCAAAAGGTTTTCTCTTGTACCATCCGCACGTTTGAGCGTACTCGAGGAACCAGTAATAATTCCTAAGAAACGACAAGCTTCTCGTATAAATATAAACGAGGCCGAGAACGGCCAGGAGAAACGCCGGAGCGGCTGCAGCGAGCGAGCGTGCGTCGAAGATAACCTAAAAGTTCGAAAATATACGTCGGTGTAACCTGACGTCGAGTCACGTGGGTACGGGAGTACAATTTTTTTTTGTTTTTTTTTTTCCAACAAAAATATATAAAAATCGGCCAGTCGTCGGATAAGCGCCGTTCTTCTATTTTGCTTCTCGCTCTGAGCGTCGGCCGAGTCGCCAATTTCTCGAGATAAAGTTTATCGGCTGGCCGGTATAGGATACGGCGATAGACTCGCGAGAGAACGAGGACAACCGAAGTACAACAGTCGCGACGTCTCTCTGCGTTCACATCGAATATAAATCCTCCACGAAACCCAGAGTCAGCTTCGATCCTGGCCAAGACGAGGTACTTGTACTTATTCATATATTTTTCTATTCAAAGATTCTTTCACGCGGTTCAGTAGCCTATTTCGTCGCGCGACGCCGATTCGCGCGGCAATCGGAATCTCGGTACTTCGCTGTTTCTTCTTAATTTTAAGTAAAGTACGAGGCGCCTCGATCACATCGCACAAGAGGGGGAAAAGGCGAGCCCCGCCTGCCCTGACTTATTGTCCCGAGAGACGTTGGATTCACCGACTGCAAAGTTTACGGAAAGATCAGCGACGAGACTGACTGATTCTCAAGAGTCGTTTCGCATTAAAGTTACTTCATCTCGCGCTCTCCGATATGGTCACTCTGTACTTCATAAAATATTGAAAAATCTAACGCAGCGCGCGTTTCGCGCGATACACACGTGTCATCGATAGGCAAAATTACCTTAAAAAGACTCTCGATTCTTCGTAAGGATCCAACGGCTAACCGAGGAAATTTCCCGAGATTATAGCAGTGCTACTCCCATTCCGAGTATATTTATTTTTTAATCCTCCGCTGCCACCGGACACACCAGCGCGTTGTAACCGGTTGCGTAAATATTCATCATCCGGAAGAGAGTCAGGAGTGCGTCCCGTAAACGCATCTTTTTTTCTTTTTTTCTTTTGTTCCCCTTTATCAGCAAATATTTTCAATAGACGAACTGCTCCTACGATAACGAATCCACGCGCCACAAAGTTACTCAAATCGCGGGTGCCGCTAATAAAGAGGTTATAAGTTCGGTTACCGATTTGTCAAATCGAATAATTAGATCCAACGGTCTCTCGCGTAGGCGGGTAACAGCAGATACGCGTGATTGCGTTTCGTGCGTGAGCCTGCGTGTGCACGAGCCCGTTAGGTACAGCGCAAACGTAGGACAGAGATAGGCATGCATGAAAGTACGTAAACGTAAAAAAAAGTGCACGAGCATCCGAAGGAAGACGCGTGCACACGTTCAATAGAAATAAACGATTTATCGTTAACGCATTATCGTCAGACCTTGTCACTTGCCTTCCACGTTATGTTGGTAAAATGATAAGCATAACAGTGTGCGATCGTTGTATCATGGGGGGGGGGGGGTGTGGGGGGTGGGGGGGGCGAGGAGGAGGAGGAGCAAATAAAAATTATATAAATATGTTGAAAAAAAAAGAACAGATCTTCAATTTTACCTCTTCAAGATTCCTTTAAAGTCTACGTCTTTGTTCCAACCAATTTCCCAAATTAAAACTATCCTATATACAACGGGAGACCAGTCGCAAAGATATCTGCAGTCGGGTGGGTACGTGTAAGCTCTAGAGGCAAGCGGAACGACTGATGCAACTCATGTAAAATATATTTAATCTTCGTCACCGATTAATTGACTTTAATGAGAAGCGAGTGTTCGGTGATCCTGTCGGCTATGATTTTCGTAATTGCAGTAACAACGAAGGACGCGGCATCGTCGAGCGCCGAGACAGATAAAATTTGAATAAAGTTAAATCCAACAAGAGTACATACCTTTTCTTGCGTTCGATTCCAGACGATCACACTGTGCCCGCTGTTGATGAGGTTCTTGACGATGCCACTGCCCATAATGCCGAGACCCAAAAAGCCAAATTTCAATGTCGAAGGGAGGATGTTTTTCTCCTTAAGAGTTTGTGAAAGCGTCTCGACATCGAGCGGCGGAGTTACCTGCGATAAAAACGATGGAACGGCATCACATTAGAAGATCTTAAGGTTTACTAAGAGGACAATCAGGTAATGCTTGCTCGTGGAGCACAATTATTATCGGGTTATCCCTTTTGATACAACAATGACTAAACAATGACATCTTAGGAAGCGATGGGGAAGAGCACGTTGAAACTCCGCGTCCTTTAAAATCTTTTCAACGTTATTCTACTTTTCGAAGGCAGCATGTATCTTTTTTTTTTTTTTTTTTTTCGAAGTACGTTCACGGTAACTAACAGGAAGTGACCATGGATTACAAATTGGAATTTTGATGCTTCATATTGTTACTAATAGATGAATTTATAATAAGGATGCTCTTGGTAATAATTCTTGGTAGAATTGACACTTTGTGTAAGTGATTTCGATTTGTCAGTTATTTTGTCTAATTGAACACGTATAATTAATAAAAAAAAAAAAGGAAAAACGTCTTTCCAACCGTTCGTATGAAGTTGTGCAATGCAATCTTCGAGAGTCAACGTATACGAATAGCTGGAAGATAAGGATGTAAGGTGCATAACTTACAGGTCGTGCGATGTTGGCCGGCCTGTTCAGTAGAGTAGATCCCGACTTTCGCGGCGGCGTCGTGTGATTCAGAGCCGGGCTGATGCTGCTGGCGCGATTGCTGTTACTCGTGCTCGATTCCCTCCTCTGCTTCTTTGCAGGACGCCGGCCGTCACCGCCTCCCTCGCTATCCAGTCTCTTCGCCTTTGGAGTTTCCTGAGACAGGTGTTGTCAGATCATTAGTAACAAGTCTCCCAACATTTATGCAGGGGGTATGCGAAAAAGATGCATTGAAATGTCGCACGAAGATATTTACGGAAGACGCTATCTAGTCGGTTAACTTATTGACAGAAAGTGCGAACCTTGCGTGGTTTCGGTGTTTTTGTAGTCTTCTTTTCCATTGATATTGTGTCTTCCTTCAATCTATCAAACAGAGAATCCGGATCCAAGCCATCCTCGAATATCTGTAATATATATTTGTCTGTTTCATCGTGCCGAATAAAGTATGATTTATTATAATGCTATTACGTCATATGTATTCATAAAATAGAGTGTTAAAGAGTATGTATCCGGACCAACCTCTCCTTTAGAAATAAATTCTTCTATAGCTTCGACAGCATCTTTGAATGCACCAGACTTGCTAGATTTTATCAGGGTATCCTTATATTCGTGATAAGGTTTAATATTAGACTCCTCAATCCATGCGCTAAAACAAATAAATTTTATGTATTTCATACTATATACATGGTGTGAGGAGGCCGTTGAAGTCTCAGATAAAAACTTACTAGTTATTTGTTCCAAAAAAAAATATGCATTGAACTGGACCCTTCTTAGCATTTGCTGGTTTCTTTAAGTCCTTGGAAGGATTGGAGACCTTGAAACGCCATGCTTATATTAATATTGTCTTTTATTTTTTCAGCTAAGTTCTCTTTATCCTAAGCAATGTATTGCACCAAAAATAAATCACGAAAATGAAAGAAACGAGCATTTTGTGAAAATGGGAGTAAAATGAAGAACCTATTAATAGATAAAGTGTATTCTACGGATATAAGAACAATTAAAGATGAATCTTTATTTCAAGAGAAAACCGAGGAAGTAAAACCTAACACCATCGTTCATTTTCATCATAATCAGCGAAATATTATTGATACAAAAAAATTGAGACCAATGAATAAAGATTTGTGAAGAAAGTTCCCACGGAATGCATTCCGAAAAAGTGCACGTCAGCAAATCAGAACATTTTATTGCAAGAACTTTAGTTAACGATAAGCAACTACGATATGATTATTCAGCGAACTTAGGTTATATTTTTAATACTTGCGCGCCAATTCGAATTCAAAGGATAATGTAGGAGTTCGCGACACACCGCGCGGCAAAACGGTCGCGCAAAAAGAGTAAAAATATACTATTCGTACGAAAAAAAGTGAAAAATAACGAGGATCTAAATAAAATCCCGCCAAATTTGATGGCGTGGTAGTACTTTGATCGGGGCGCGCGCGCCTTTACCAAGCAAACTTCTGGAGAACCGTTAGCAGCCACTCATGACTTACCCGACCGGGCCACGGCGAGAATCCCTTCATCTTTGCCCTGAAATTCGCAAAGTGCAACGATTAGTTAAATACGTCGTCTTATGCTTCTTCGTTGCATTCGATGAAACATGCTAAAACCTAACTGATACACACCAAACCAAATCACCCAGTTTGAAAACTTCAGACATCTTCAAAAAAACCTGATCCTTCACTGACGATCGGCAAGCGACTGACTGCGGAGGTAAAGCGTCGTTTGTGTACCACAACGTAAACCAAATCAGCTACGTTGGGTCCACGTCAATCCAGTATCTTTTACTAATTTTTCGATAAACTATTGAAATAATTTTTCAGTTTATTAATTCTTTTAGCATTTTCTTATTTAATCAAGTTCGTTTTATTTTCTCTTTCCAATAACTTTAAGTCAAGAAATAGTATGCGTTAAATCTGGATTTCCGGTAATGTTGGGTAATGTCGGGATAGCAGACACTAGAGCAGTTAAGCTCAGTTCACTCGATGGTCCAATGAACTCGAAGAGTCGCGCTTAATTCAAAAGAGTTAAGAAGAACTCAAAAATTCATTCCCATTACGTCTTCGGAGAATCTTTATACCAAAATATATGCGAAGGTGTCGAAAAAAAAACATTAAGAACTCGTACATGACAAACGAACGTTAAAATAAACCGTTTTCCAGTTCAGTAAATTATGCACAATCAAGGCGCTCAGTGTGAAAAGAATGGACGTGACATTAACATGAAGAGCCACAATACGGAGGAACAATTTTACCAGCTGTCAGCCATCGATTGTGCGGAGTGTTACTGCATTGGCAAGATACGCGTTACGCGTTGATATAACAGATTATATTTCTCTTGACACTCATTTTCACGAAATCTGACTTTCGTTTGCACGGTGCTTCGAACGTCCACAAAGCATGGATAATAATATTTCTTACAATATGGTACGTCATGTGCTTCGACCTGTAGACTGTAAATACTATATTTCTGGTAATGCCCTACCTAAGACTCGATACCGCAATTTGTAATCCTTTGTACATCTTAGCGAAAGTTTTCCGTCACATATTAATTCTATCGACACTTCAAGAAATCATTTGATTATGTTTATGCAAAAGTTTTTGGTTCTATTTTCTTTTTAATTCCTCTGTGGTTTCAACTCTTTTAATCGGCAATATCCCAAAACATCATTGTTATTATAATTTCTATTGGTTCTAACCAGCTCTATCCAATTGGTACTATTCTTAAATTATATGTAGCGTAATTTTTTTAGCAGCCACAGTCAGTGATAAATAACGACGCTCTTGTGGAAACTGGTGTGCGCAATGAAATTCCTACATTGACTGTAGCTCTGCCTGCAGTTCCAAGTAGTGTACATGGTCACACTGGTGAAGCTGCTGCTGTAGCAGCTCATGCTGCACCCATAGTCAGAATGGTAATATGATAATATTCCATGAAAAAATAAAACTAAAACACGGTATTACGTACTCTATGAGTGTATTTTTTGTACTTATTTGTCAGCTTCTAAGCATAAATAACAGTTGTTGTGATATAATTTTTTAGGCTGAAGGAGAAGAGATACCTCCTCCTAAACCTGATTTTTCTGCCCCACCCCCATATGAGGTAGCTACTAAATTACCTAGTTACGAAGAAGTACAGCGTGAAAAGACTCTGCAGGGTGAGACAACTCCTCATACTCATCCCCAAATTCATATGGTGAGTAAAGTTTGAAACTTCTGTGAAGCTGTAAAGATATTTTTACATCGGTCGATTATTTTATTTCAGCCTGGCAGTATTAGAGCACCGCAGCAGCCATTGACTATTCTTGCCATAGATACAGAGGCTGCAGAAGGTGACCCGGAGAGTGGCCTTCTGGGAACTGATTTTATGTTCTTTACTGCTTTTTTGGGTAATTTTTTGAACTAAAAAGGTTGATTCCAAGCTCATCATGTATCGAGATATTTAATTGTCGGTATTTCAGTTGCATTCCTTTTCAATTGGATTGGATTTCTCTTACTGATGTGCTTCTGTCACACTATCGCATCACGATACGGAGCTTTATCTGGATTTGGACTTTCCCTAACCAAATGGACTTTGATTGTAAAGCATTCAACGGATCTTGCATCGCGCGAAAATTCTTGGCTTTGGTGGCTCATCATGGCATTTGGTAAGCGTTGAAGATTTTTATCTGTTTTTAAAGACCCGTTATTTATTTAGAAGAAAACTAACGTGAATGCTTTACAGGGATTTTGATTTGCGTACGTGCCATCATTCAGTATTTGAATATCAAGCGTGGCTGGAGGTTATTGTCAGGCAGTGCTCAAGAGCGCTTACTTTTTTTCTATTAAACCACGCAAAAATCGCACCTTTAATCCACTTGGCTTTAGCACAGCTGGCATTTCTATCCGGGGTTGTAGTTGTATAATATCTATATAACCGAAATCCGTAATTACTACTATTTCATATATATGGAATGCATTAAATTGTAATAAATAGAAAAAATAGGCGAGACTCGACGATTTTAGCCAAATTCACTTTTTATCTAGTGATGAAACTATGCGCACGAAGAGTATCAAGGAACAAGTAAGGCAAATAGTTTCTGCACATGTTATTTATCTGTTATCTTATAAATGTCATTTTCGTATAAATTATCGTGATTTTTTATTGCTCAAATAGCATAAAGGATGCTTTTAATGGTGAAAGCTCATTGATTTGAACACCCGAAATTGTTACACTGAACTTTGCGATGCCGTAACACACGGTGCAAACATTATATCCGCATTCAATCGTGTGAATCAAAATGAAGATTACTTCTTATGAAAAATCAAATATAAAATTTCTAACAGTATATATAAAAGCTATGTATGTATTATGATAAAAAATTACTGTTACAAGTACATATTATCCCTATGCTTTATAGTATCAAACAAGACTTTAGGGGCTTTGGCTGTACACAAATCTATATTGTACTGACATCCCGGATTGCTTGTTTATACATTATAATAAAGAGAACTTAGCTGTAAGACGATTATACATAAATATACATGTACTATATTATTATTGTAACGCGAAGTATCTTATATATGAGCCTATCGAAAATTTAATTATTATATATACTTATAATTACACGGTATGTCTGAATGGTTCGTCTTTTTTTTGTTTAACCGCATCCATTTTCGTGCATGATATTAATATTTTTCTTTTTTATCCTAGTTTTCTATAACATGCGACGTATGTATATGCGTTTTTAAAAATTTTAACACATATCTATTAACACTTTTCTATAAATTCTCAATGAAGAGGTCCCATGGTGTAATGGTTAGCACTCTGGACTCTGAATCCAGCGATCCGAGTTCAAATCTCGGTGGGACCTATATTTTTTTTTGCGACTTAATAAATCTTCAAAATTTTTTATTGCAAAAATACATCGTATATTACCCGCAGGTTCAAAATTCAATATTATCTTGGCAACGAGATTGCTAAAAGATTTTGGTAAGTGCAGAGTGCAGCATAAATGTTCATATAGCAACATACACTGACCGATATATCAGAGCTTCTACATTATCGGTTATAATCAATTACATTTGAAACTTTGACAGCTACCAGAAGAAACTACCTTGTCAACGTTGTTCTGCTTGGAGTTTTTTCCACGCACGATGAATAGATTTGAGTTTGTTGAGCCACGACTCTTACCAAACGAAAGCTATTTAATACGCGAAAGCGGCGTGTCAATTGTCGACGGCGAATTATTGGTACGAAAGTGATGGTCGACGACATTTGGCTTGCACAGTGCCTAGGCATAACCTAAATATTTTTGACAGACCCAGTTCTCGAATGGAGAACTAACCCTAACGAGTCATAGGATTCTATGGGCGAGTTCCAAGGGCAGTTCACAAAGGCAGATTTACCTTGCACTCAGTTTGCATTATGTGGTGCATGTTGAAGAAGATGGTTCTAGGACATATTCCTCACCGAGTAAAGATGTCGTTGTACACTTAACAGAGGTTTCTAATGGTAATTGACTTACGTTTAAATTTCGAAATTCTTATTTCACTTTAATACATTTACTGTTATCTCCATGTAGAAAAAATGCCTGGACCAGCTTCTCACAGTTTCAGTAACTACGTGCGACTGTCCTTTAGAAATGGATCAGCAGTTACGCAATTCATTTCACTCTTGACCAATGCCATTACGAGAAGAACCTGGGAGCTTACATCTGTAACGCAGTCATTAAGTGGGTTAAATTTTGGCCAAAATGTATCTAGTGGTTCTATGCCCATGATAAAGACACGTACTGGAATAATTGGAATCGAGAGAAGTCTTCAAGAGAAACAGAAGGCAACAGATGAAAGTATATCTATGGCGTTCCAGGATCTAAAAAAATTAATGGGCATGGCAAAAGACATGGTCGCTATATCAAAAACTATTTCTGCTAAGATAAGAGTGAGTACTCTCCATTTATGAAATGCTTAAGCACGTTTTAAATATATATAAAATTTTAGGAAAGACAAGGAGACATCACTGAAGACGAAACCATTCGATTTAAAGCCTACTTGATGAGCTTAGGTATTGATGATCCTGTAACTAGAGACGCTTACAAAAGCACCAATGAATACTTTAAACAACTGGCTAAACAACTCGCGCAGATCTTAGAAGAACCAATAAAGGTCAGTTTATAAAAAATTAAACATATCTTGCTTGTTCCATGGATAACTTGATAGCTGCAATTCGATTACGGGTAGCGGAGCTAGTACTTCAAGAGAGCTATTCAATTCGAACTATCCTGGTTTCAGTGTATCTCTATCTTTCTTTTTCAGGAAGTCGGAGGCATGATGACGCTAACTGATGTTTACTGCCGCGTTAATCGGGCGAGGGGCTTGGAGCTTCTTTCCCCGGAAGATCTTTTAAATGCTAGCAGACAATTAGGCTCATTAGGTTTGCCGATAATCCTAAGGGTTTTCGACAGCGGAGTTATGGTTCTTCAGTTACGCTCACACGATGACAATGCTATTGTGGAAGCCGTTGCTGAATTGGTGTGTATCCTCGATGATGCTCTCTCGAGACAATTAACATGCATTAAGCTCTATTTGCGATTAATTACAGCTGGAAGAACGTAAGTCGATAACTGCCGAAGAATTGGCCCAAACAGAGGGCCTCTCCGTAACGTTGGCGCGAGAGAGATTACTTGCCACAGAGAAGGCAGGAAAGGCCTGCAGAGACGACTCGATAGAAGCTCTTAGATTCTATCCAAATCTTTTTCTAACGATGGATGTGTGATCGACTTTCTTTTGGTCAATTCAACCTTTATCATTTGTCGAATGGCAAGTACAATGTGTCTCACAGACAGATAAGGATAGAAATGCAATACACACAATAAAGCATTTACAAAAATGTATTTTTTATTATTGTACCAATGAGTAATATAATCTCTGTCAGAAGATCAAACTTATAATTAATATATCACATGAAATTAGTCAAAAGAATAATTGAGTACTGTATCGAAGGCGCATCATAATTTCTTGGCAGCAATTTTAATTATTTATAATTTTTTTTACTCAGTGTCCATGATAGTATATGAAAAATCGTCAGCTTGATGTTAACGAGACAGTTATCTACTATACGCAATATCAAAATTAAAATAATTTATTTAAGTAATATTTGTTTACACATTATTTTTAAAAATTTTTTACAAAGGTTGTTGCCGCTCACTATTGATTTTCATGCGAGGCATCAAGATCTATACCTCACACATATTCATATTTTTTTTTGTTTCATTTAAACATTCTTTGACAAGTTTCTTTTTCAATGGCGAGATAGGTGCTAATTATTTTACGGACTTTGCTAATCTCCGCAAGGATATCTTTATTATTAGGACACTCGCGATCTGCGCGTTTCAAGTCTTCCAACCCGAGGTTGTATTCGTTCAAGCCCATGTACGCTTGGCCTCTTCTGAACAGAGCTTTGCTATTCGATTTATCTGCCTGTAGAACCTAAATTTTAATATATCAGTTAGAAAACGCAGATCATATCGACGGAGGTGCTAATGTGAACTAACTTACCTCATTGCACAAATTCAGCGCATCTCGATGCTTCCTCAACTTTAAATTGGCAGCAGCCAAATTAAGCATAATAATTATTTTGTTCTCAATGAATGATTGCCCTTTTTCATCAGGCAAATTCTTTAACGTTGTGGTCCATTCATGATATCTTAGGGCTTTCTTATATTTTCGCCCAGCATCAATATAATTCTTTTGTTCAAAATAGTAGTTCCCTGAATCCTTTATGATTTTAATGACATTCTCCAGATATTTATACTGCAAAACACATAAATGCATCTAATGATCCATTATGTTAAACCTGTTAAGCGCTTACCGTGAACTTGTTAGTGTACATTTTATAATCCCAATCTTCAGGCCAAGCAGTGTAAACATCTTTGGTTCCATCATTTTCCTCTAATCCCCAGGACTCACCCCATTTTAATTCACCACAATCTATTATACATACTTTCTGGAAATTATTATTACTTATGATATCAATAATAAATGACATCCAAATTGAAACAGGATTTGTAATTGGTTTCAATAGAGCCAAAATCTTTATTTCAGGATGAAGAAGACTCTTGAATGGTATTGCTCATTACTATGTATACTGAAGTAATCATCCCACTGCCTGGTAAGTCAAAGAAACCGTGTTAGCTCAATGTGAAGTAATACCATGTAATGTCTAATAAGGATCTCCAATCCTGAATGAAATGGTTCGCTATGTACATCAAGTACAAAACCTGTTACTACTTGTACTCTTGTAATATGACAGATTCTTTACAAATATTCTATTGAAAAATTATGTATAAAGTAAAAAAGGAATGCTTACCTCTACAGGCATATCCTTTACTGTAGTAACGCAACTTATTTCTTTTACTACACCAAAACCTTTCAAAACTTTACCAAATACCACATTGGTACCATCCAAGTGCAAGCAAGGTACAGTAGTGATGATAAATTGGGAACTGTTGGTATTAGGATGCCGTGCGTTTACCATACTAAGCAATCCTCCTGTATTATGTGAAATTTCAAAGCTCTCATCCTGGAACGTTGTTCCATAAATACTTTCACCACCGGTTCCATCATAGTTTATAATATCACCCCCTTGAATCATGAACTGAGGCACCACTGTGAATATGTAACAAAATATTTAGGAAAAAGATATAAATGAAAAATGACGTTGCCCTGACATACTTCTTACCCTTATGAAAAATTGAGCCCTTGTAGCAGAGTGGTTTTTTATTGATCCCTACTCCTTTTTCACCGGTGCACAGTGCACGGAAGTTTTCAGCTGTTCGCGGAAGGGAGTCCTTAAATAGTTCCAGCACGATCCTCCCAACTGTGTACACATCGTAAGAGTACTCGTATTACGAACTTCAAAGAAGACGAATATATTTTCGAGAACGAGATTTAACCTCGGGAACAAGAGAAAAAAGATACCTTTCTCTGGTCCAACCGCTATATCCAGAAAAACAATAGGATTTTTTTCGAAGACGTCTACCTGATCCTCGAAAGGTCGCTTCATCGTTTTAGGTAGAGAACAAGTTGTCTTTTGGAAGAGTCAGAGATTTTCTTTTTCCTTTCCACCGCGTGTAATCAGCTCAAGTTAACTAAATACATGGCAGTTCAAGCACCAAACCAGATCAAACCGTACAGGTGCGCACGGGATCGTTATACATATAGCACTTGATTACACTTGAGGTATGTTCCGAATATTACTACCAGTACTGTACCAACGCTATCTCCTTATTCATCCATACGCATCTAAGAGAGATGTAATTACGTTTACAGTACTGTCAGTCAATTTCGCAACATATCAGAACACATCCTTGATAGCACTGCATACACATGCGTAGTCCTTCCTTTCTTTCCTCGTGACGGTATCCCCATTGCGGGATATGTGCCATTATTCACATACGTAGTCATCAGTAGTCATACGTAGTACCAGCAGATGAGTTGGAAATCATAGGTAATATAAGAAGATTGTCAATACAGAGATGAGCAGGGAGATGCACAACGCTACGGTTTTAGGCGATACCAAAAACATAGCGTTAAATCGTAGCGGCAAGTCCGGGAGTAGAATTTAGTGATCATCGCCTCCGTCGATTATGCATGTCCCGTCGTAGCCGAGCTGAACGTGATCACGAACGTGTAGCCTGGCCGGCAGTGGTTCTCCGCAACTTATGCTGGTTCCCAGAGCAACCCTCAGAACGAGGCAGCTCATCGAATAGAGCCTAATTATTTCTTTTCTTTGCAATCCTAAGTTCGAGCGCACGGTGTAAGC